>OY997590.1:24684300-25884300 GCA_963921825.1 Erodium maritimum
AACAGCCGAGGGTTGGGGGAATTGGGGGGGACAGAGGGGGCGGCGTCCCACTCACTAATGCTACTGGCGATGCAAATCTTGTCCTTAGATTCCTATCGTTCATGACGGGGAAACTACTGACATCGGGAAGTGTGACACACCCATACCCGACGCTGATGGCGCGACATCACTCATTCCCAGATCCCCCGCGCACACGGGATTCAGGGCCGGAGAAGCGGTCTGGGGTTGGGAGGCGAGGGGCGACAACGAACACGGCATCACATGGAGGGGATGGTCGTCTGCGACTGAATCCCGGCTAAACCATGGCCAGACGAAGACGAGCCAAGGGAGAGTTTCTCCAGAGATAAGGGAGCAACACCGGACCTAGGCCGGGAGGGAGGCACTCGACGACGGCGATACAAGGTCGAAGCCCTAGCAGACATCAAAACGAGAGAGTTTTTTCCACCTTTTTTGAATATGGGTCCTCCACCAAATGATTAGTTAATATTGGATTTTTGAACTTAAGCAAGGCAACTTGTTCTATCCCATCTCAGTTCAAACTTAGATTAGAAACATTGGGACGTATTACATTTTGTGATCTCCACATCCATAACTTGTGAAGTAGCGGTTTTGACAATGTTTGGGCCTCCAACACTATTTCTCAACGGCCCATAAAATTGGTTCTTCCTCTCCGTTTCCTTCAAACCCTCGCATGACACCCAAAACCCTGATCACTCACTATCCAATCTCATACTACAACTCCCCTCTCCCTCGCTCGATCACCACAGTTCGTCGATGGCGCTGAGATTGCTTCGCCTCCGGGGAGCCCGGACCTCTCTCTCCTCTCTCCGCCGCACCATTTCTGCCTTCCCCGCGGCTTCATCTCCCGCTCCTCTTCGAACCCCCAGTTTAGCATCAGCTCCGGCGACATCACAGTCGTTGACGACGCTTCTCCTTCAATCTCGGACATTCAGGTCGTCTTCTGTGTCTCTAGTGGCGTCCAATTCACCGAACAGCGTCCAAGGTGAAATTGGCCCCGACGACATACTGTTCGAGGGTTGCGATTACAAGCACTGGCTATTCGTGATTGACTTCCCCAAGGACCCGAAGCCTACCCCTGAAGAGATGGTCGCTACCTACGAAGAGATTTGCGCCAAAGGCCTCAACATCAGGTCTCGCTCTTGCTCCCTTCCTTACAAATGTCATTGTTTTTGCTGGGTTATTATAATATTGATTTTGTTAAGTTTCCTATTTAAATAAGTAGTAATTCTGTTTGGTTGCTGAGAAAAATGTTGGGGTTAAGGGATAGAAACAATTTTTTGAATAAATGTTGCATTTCTCTGTGCTGTTGTTGGACTTTGGATTGAGTTGGGATAGAACTATTTCCTAAGTTCAGTTTTATGTATAAATATGATTGGTGAAGAAACTAGTTTTAAGTTGTTTGTAGGAGATACTGTATGGAATGTTATTTGGTCTCTTTGTTTTTCTTATAAGTCAAGTGTTGTTGGGTATAGTATCGAAGAGGCGAAAACGAAAATATATGCTTGTAGCACCACCACTTACGAGGGCTTTCAGGCTGTCATGTCTCAAGAAGAAGCAGAAAAGTTTCACAGTAAGTGATTGTAGCCTTTGGTGTCAACCTGAAATTGGTATTCGTTACTCTGTGATGTTAACTTTTGTGGTTTCATGGTTGATCAGGCATACCGAGAGTTGTTTTTGTATTGCCTGATTCTTATCTATATCCAGCGACTAAGGAGTATGGAGGTAGGATTTTTTCCATGCCAAATGTTTTTCTCCTTCCTTGAATTGTACTTCTTTGTGCTCTTAAGCTGATTCAAATAGTTTTTTTAACCTGTAACTTGGACCCATTCCCTTTTCTAGCAATATAATGAGTTTCTTCATCCATACCTGCACGGTCATTGTTGTGCTTAGAATTTTGTTGTTGTAACCATTAGGTGACAAGTACATTAATGGGGAAATCATACGAAGACCACCACCAGTTCAATTTCAAAAGCAACCTCCAAGGTCCCATGATAGGGATGCAAGGCATGTGCAGGATAGACAGCGCAACTCCTCCTATAGTGACCAAGGAGATGGAAGGAACTATCCGGCTTCACGGAATTATAGTCCAACCGGACAAGTAGACAGAAGAGGTCCAATGCAGAACTATGGGCCTCCGCAAGATTGCAGTGCACACGGGGACAGAAGAGGTCCAATGCAGAACTATGGGCCTCCACAAGATTACGGTGCATCCGGGGACAGAAGAGGCCCAATGCAGAACTATGGGCCTCCACAAGATTACGGTGCATCCGGGGACAGAAGAGGCCCAATGCAAAACAACAGGCCTCCGCAAGATTACGGTACACACGGGGACAGAAGAGGTGGTCCAACACCAAACCACAGGCCCTCGCAAGGTTATGGTCTTGCAGGACAAGGAGAAAGAGTAGGTCCAGCGCCGAATCATGGGGCTCCACAAAATTATGTTCAGCCAGGACAAGGAGATGGAGGAGGTGCATGGCCAAACCAAAGGATTTCACAAAATTATGGTCAACCGGGACAAAGGGAAGGAAGGGGTGCAATGCCTCTATATGAAGGTCCTTACAACCAGAATCAGCTGGGAAATTATCCCCAAGAACAGGTCTCTTACCCACAAAGAGAACAGAGAGGCTATTCACCTACTGGGCAGAGGGATTTAAGTGGAAACAATAGGGATTATGCACCAAGGCAAAAGGGATATAATGGTCGAGGTCCAAGTGCACACAGCCAGGAAACTGATGGAGCTCAGATGTACCAGGAGTATGAAGGTGGTCAAATGTTCTCACGGGCGGAGCAGAGGGACCTCCAAGGAGAGCATAGGAACTCTACAGCTGGGGGACAAAGTGGGACAAACCAAGTAAGTCACCTTCTGATAACTATATTATTTGAACTTTTGACTGATGAATCATCTTTGCGATCTGGTTGTGAGCTAAAAAAACAAAGCACCTAATGTTTCTCCTTCTAGCCAATCATTCCTTACAGTTGCGAGACAAACTGCTAGCGTTGCATAAGTAACTAGTGTGTTCCTTTCTCGAGGCCTTATTATTGATATGAGAAAAAAAGAGAATTATTTTGACTATAATTTTTGTGGGATAGAGAGCAGTCAGTAAGGATTTCCTGATATAGTTCTTTGATTATCAATAAAGGATGTCATGCTAGTATGCAATTCTCTTTGTAACTTTTCCATTGAAATGAGATCTATTGTCTATACATATCAATTGACTAAAACGAAGTTATTTAGTCCTGCTATACAAACTGTTTTAGTACTCACTATGTAGAATTTCATTGAGAAACTCTCCATGCTGGAGTTAGTTATCTAGGGATGAAATTTTAAATTCCAAAATGATCATGCCCTTTCTACAAGAATACAAACAGTTTTTTACCTAAAAACTTGTATCTTCTTCCATGTTTCCTCCATTTTGGTTAGCATTATTGATACTTGAATGTTGATTGTTGCAGGGGAGGTATTGAAACCACATCAATCGCTTCCTCAAGGCAAGACACGATCTGCAAAGAGAACTCGGAATCTCCTATATTGTCCCTTTTTGTAGCAGGGAATAAAAATGGATTTATTTACTTGTTATGAAAGTTGCACATCAGATGCCTTCTGTTGACAAATTTAGTATTATGTGAAATGTGGTTAGATACATAAAATTGGGATCATTCTATTGTATAACTTTTCCTCTTTTTTCATTGATGCGGAGCTATTTTATGTGTCACACTATCTTTTTTCTTTTCAGTTTACTGTTTAGAGTGCCTGGTAAAAGGAAAGAAGCAAATACATACAGACTTGTTGTTGTCAGTTCAAAATGTTAATTTTCAGTGAAATCTGGGAAGCAAGAGGACCTGCATAGGAATGTTTTTCTTATTAGTATTTCGAAATATGTTAAATATCAGGATTTCAAATCCCTTCAGAAAACAATCAGAAGCTTTAGCATTTTGTCAAAGTATAGGCTAATGTTTCAATTAAATCTACACCAAATCAGTAATCGATTTGGCTGGAAAAAAAGTAACTTAAATTAGATTTAAGTTTATGACTAAATTGAAATTGAATGTCAATTTGTTTTTCAAAAAATATCCACTTTTCAGAGGATATGTATAAAATCTTAAATTGTTTTTCTTTATTCTGTTTTAACAATTTTGGCCTCAGAATCCTTCAATTTCAAATAATTATTTATTTTTGTGTGTATGAGTCACCAAAATTAGAAAACTACATTTTTCATATCATGCGAAGATATGACATCTCGACCGCATAGCGCAGTGGATTAGCGCGTCTGACTTCGGATCAGAAGGTCGTGGGTTCGACTCCCACTGTGGTCATGATTTTTACAAACCCCCCAAATTTCATATTTTTCACACAAACCCCACATTTCATATTTTTCACGATTTTACCCTGAACTTCATACTTGCTCCCCTTTCAGCCTTAAAATTCTTTCTTCTTTTCAGTCCCAAAGTTGATGAAATCTCCATCTTAAACCAATCGAAAGTGCTGAGAAGTGAATTTCAATCAATCACTCATGGTCATGGGACAGCCCTTCAGAAACAAGGACACTGATACCTATATCATGTCCAATGGACACTTTTATATATTATATGAAGCTTTTGTATTAGATGCAACTTGTTGCCCTTTTGTGCACTTTATGTGTGGAGTTGGCCTGTCTCCTTTCAACCTCATTGTCCTTTTCACCTTTTTTAAATATACTTGATCGGCTTTTAAAATATCTTTAACCATTCTTTTGAATCCTATCACACCTCCCATAGTGTACATCTTTTATATCGACACTTAAAAAAAAATCAAATCGTTATATTAAAATAGAATAAATAAAATCCCGACTCAAAACGGAATAATAAAAAAGGACTGACTAGAAATAATAACAAAAAGTTAAAATTTTGAACAACGTGAGACTAGAAAAAAGAACTAAATAAATGGTCGTAAACCGAAATGTTCCGGATAGATGTCGAGAGAGGGATGTTACGTTAGCGTCCTAAGACACCGGTACGACTACTTAAAATGGTGAGTTAGGACAGAGCATACCCATTTCCGAAAGGTTGGTGCGGAGTTGAACTAAGTACTCTCTCTAGGATTCAGCGTGTGTCGTCCTCCCTTAATTGATAATTTAGGGCTCTAAGAACGCAAACGTGCTGGCTCCCGAGATAGTAAAGAAATATTGTGCTAGTATTTGATAGAACCATTGCCACCATACGTCCAGTGAAGCGGTAATACCTGTAGACTCCTTACTAGACCATGAACTCCTCATTTGTCGGGGCGAGGGGGCTTGCTCCCCCACTCTACCCTACCCCGTCGTTGCTCGAGATGCCCTAGCGAGGCGTGTATATCCCTCGAACTCAGAGTCCTGAATGTCGCCCACCTGTCGTTATCTTTCCTTTCAGGAGGGAAATCGTTGTTAAACCAAGTATCCCCTTTTGGCCAGGTTGCCCCATCAAAATAGGGATCTCCCTGGCCAGTAGGGCCGTCTCAAGCTTTAAGCAAGTTAAGCATCCGCTTAAGGCCTTAGATCGAAAAAGGCTCATAAAATTAAATAATCAGCCGCTATAAAAAACTCCAAAAATTAAGGATTTGTTACTATTTGATCGAATCTAATTATACAAAAATATTAGACTTACATTTGCAAATTGAATTTTATAACTAGTTGTGCCAATTTTGTTCTCTATTCAAATTTGTGCTTTAAAAAAATTACATTCAAAAGGATGACATTTTATCTTGATTGTCGAACGTTCTAACAACTCTATGGATATTTATTTATCAGTGAAAAAAGCGAAACAAAACATGAAAGTTCATAGGATTCCCGAAAGGGTGATACGAATCGGGTCGGAGAATTCCCGAAAGCGTAGTAGGACGTGGCGTCGAAGGGGGTGCTCCACCGGATGCTAGAAGCGGACTTTGACTAATTCTCCCCAACATATCCTCCATTTGTCACACGGGACGTGGACATAGAGCGCTAGTGTTGCCTCAGTTGTTTCCCTAGTGGTTTTAATACCAAAGGGGGGGAGGCAAAGAGCATGCACCTATAGTTAGAGCCTATCCAGGGCGGGGGGCTCTCTAGCCATCGGGTTTAGGTCAACTAACAGGAGAGGTCTTTCATCAAAACACCATGGTTCGTTGTCTCGAACCCATGCCCGGACTTTCTCAGTTTCGAAGTAAAAATCAAATACCCATGGGGCGATATCTTTAATCACCAACCCCTCTGCTAATGTACCCCATGTCTTGGTGATGATCCGGAGGAGGATGTTTTTCCGGGGCGTCTTGGATGACCACAACTTGCCCATCATGGCAAATTGTTGCTTAGCCAAGATGAATAGGCTCATCAGAGTATATGGCACCATCACCTCAATCTCCTCCTCCTCCTCATCCCCCTCTTCCAAGGAGCAACCCGAGATGTCATCATGCAGATTGAACAATTGGGTATCCAGGCCTGTCGGAGGGGGAGGTGTTGTTGAAGTTGAGTCGACTTCCTTGGGCTTGAAGGAACGACGATGGTGTGCCATCCTCGGAGGTGGTGTGAGGAGCACCGGGATCACGGGGACACGAGATGCGTTGGGAAACACGGTCCCCTCGTAGAGGGAAATCACGTCCGCCCTCCCTAGCTCCAACTTCCCTTGATCAGGCATGATAGCTTTTCCTTTAAGAGGATTCCGGACCAGAGGGGGTAGTAGGATGATGGCAGGTTCTGTCACAGGCGGCGTTGTGACGGGGAGAGGCGAGGCGTCGACGGCCGAAGTAGTGATCTCGATGGGGGGAGCTGGTTCCATCGGTGGTCGGAAAGTAGGGACCTTCCTCTAAGGCATCAAAGGTTGCACATTGTCGGGAACGGTTTTTAGGGCTTTCAGTTTGACTGGAGGGGCGGCGGACTGGAATTCTCTAAAACCCTAGCTTTGCTTGCAGAAGAAGTTAGGGTTTGGGTGTTCAAAGGTTGACCACGCCGGACTTTACCCATCATTCAGATGAACCAAGGGAGAAGGCCATGGTTGTTGTAGGCGGGGAAAGAAGGAGAGATGGCGTGGATGAGGGTGAGAGAGAAACGGGGGCTGCATAAGAAGATTTAGGGTTTCTTCTGCACCTCGGCTTGTTAGGAGGCTTCACGTCTGACGTAAGGCGAGGCAGTGGTGCATGCAGGAGGGACTGTACCAGAGCTGACTGCGATGAGACAAGGATTGGAGATAGGAGTAACGACGATCATGTCGACGGTAGAGATAGATAACTCCATAGAAGATAGGGTGTCTTCGGAAAAGAGGAGCTCTCGACTTGCTAGAAAGAATCTTATTTTTCAGTTCCGTGTGTTATAATAAAGCATGAGTAAATGTGTGAGAGATTTCCTAAATTAATCAGGAAAAAAAAGTGGCTTAAAGAAATTAATTTCTTTAAATTAATATCAATCTGTCGATTGATAATATCTTTATAAGATAATAAAATATTACAATCTCAACATTACTAATTTATAAAGATTTTCCTATATATGGATTGGGAGGCAAAAATGGAATGTTTAGATTCTTTCGGGGTAGAAAGTTGAAATACCAAAAGCTTGGAAGAAATATTTAAAAAGAAGTAAAGATATTTCCATCCAAGTCCCTTCCTTTTCAACCCCAGCCAGACCCAGCCAGGATCAGACTTCAACGAGAAGAGAGAGAGAGAGAGAGAGAGAGAGAGAGAGAGAGAATCAGAGACAGCTTCAGAGGAAACCAAACCCTAGGACGGATAAATCTGGGTTTCGATTTCAAGCTCCTCATCTCTTTCCACGCATTTTCTTTCCTGGATCCTTCAGTTTCAATCTCCTTCACAGAGGTTAGCTTATCATTCTAACTCACTGTTCCTGGTTCCGTTTCCAGCCTCCTGAAAATCAATCCCAATTATGGTTTTGATTCAGTTCTGATTCTTGCTTTTGTCGTCCTTGTTCTGTACATTGTGGCTTCCTGTTAGTGGGATCAGTAATTTTGTTTTCTAGGGCTCTTCCTTCAGGCACTGTTAGCTTGATTCCGTTTTGCATTCTTTTTCTGGTCTGATTGGTAGCTGGAAAAATGTGGGAATGCTATAGAAGTTGAAAAGTTCGAAGCTGTTCTGACCCAGAGACTAAATTTGTTTTCCCACTGAGCCCAATACTATGCTTTATTTATTTATTTTGGTTTGCTTTGGGAAATTTTGATTTTTTCCCCTCTGTTTTCTAAGAAACCAAACAAGTGCCTTGATTCATGTGCAGTTTTCAGCTCATGGTTTGAGAGAATTGGAATTGGGTTATGCACATCTTAATTTTGTATTATCCAGCTACTGTTAGATTTATGGCTGTGATTGATTTTTTATTATTATTAATTATGGAAGAGGGGTTGAAATGAATATCATGGAGTGCCCTCTGTTGGTATGACTACAATTTAAGAAAAAATTACATCATCAACAGACCTGTGGTTCTATGCATATTGGTGGTAGTGCTGGAATGATGAGCGAGTAGTAACATTTGTCCTGTTTTATTGTTATTTCAAGTTTAACTTAATCCAATGTCAAAGTATTATACTTCGCACTTGTTAGTTGTTACAGTGTGTTGTTATTTCTAACTAAACTTTGAGCATCTTATTATAGGTGTGTGTGATTGTATTAGCAGATTCATGCTGTCATATTTCTTATTCTTTCTTTTGTTTTCTGTTATAATAGGCAGGTTAATGGCCAATTCCAAGGGGTTCTCAAATGCAAGAAATATGTACTCTGGAAAACATGCCTTGCTTCCTCCAAAAAGTCCATTTCCTAGTATTTCTCCATCATATGCCGACTTCGCCCCAAGTCTTCCAACTGGATCCAAAGCTGTTCAGAAGTCTAGAGAGGTAAATGCACAACACCAACGTACTTCCTCGGAGAGCTTTCTCGTAGAAGACCAGCCTTCTTGGCTTGATGATCTTCTTAATGAACCAGAGACACCTGTTCGAAGGGGAGGTCATCGGCGCTCTTCAAGTGACTCGTTTGCATATGTAGATGCAGTAAATGCTCCCACCTTAGATTATGCAGCCCAGGATGAATACAGGAACAGAAATATTTCCTGGTCTCAAGAATTTGATCGCTACAAAGATTCTCGGCATGCTTCTTTCTATGGTGAAGCAAACATGCAAAATCCAAAGAATAGGCCATGGGATTCATCTATGAATGCTAGGAGTCATCCAAACAACTTACCTTCTGCTAGGGATAATATGATTCTTCAAAGTACAAGGTCATCAGCAATACAACAAGAGGTAGATGGGGTTCCATCTGCAGGCAGTGAAAAGCTAGAACACTATGATTCCAATTCACATGAGACAAAAACTTCATCTGAGAAAAAGGATAATTCTCAGGCTAAGTCGTCGTCTGCTTTTGACCCAGATACAAAGCATGCTAAGCAGTATGTTATTGATTGTTTTGTTTTCACTATCTGTGTTTACATATTTATTTCATATGTGGGCTGTGACGTATTAAACTAACACGCCATTTTGGCCTGCTGCTAAGTTGTTGTGTTGCATATATATTCTTTGCCACATTAATCTCTTGAACAATGTTAGCTGCTACTGATACCTTTCAGGACTACCATTTGTTTGTTTACCTATGCTTTTCTGTGGAGATGCTTGGTTATAATTTGTTTGCTAACACGGGATGATGATGTTTTTGATTTATAGAGATCCTCTATACTTTGCCAGTATGTTATCTGAAGTACCAGTTCGCTGTTACATATAACATATTTGATAGTAAAACCTGAAACGCTTCTGGTGCAGGCAATTTGCTCAAAGGTCACGGGTGCGTAAGCTTCAGTACATTGCGGAGCTGGAAAGGAATGTACAAGCTTTACAGGCAAGATCTGTGGAAGCTTAATAACTATGCTTATCAACTTTGTTTTCATTCCATGTCCTGGATTATATACTTTAGGGAAAAAGTTACGTTGTTAATCCCAACATGCGCAAACAGGCAGAAGGATCTGAAGTTTCAGCCGAACTTGAATTTCTCAATCAGCAGCATCTTATTCTTAGCATGGAGAACAAAGCCCTGAAGCAACGTTTGGGAAATTTAGCCCAGGAGCAGATAATTAAATACTGTAAGCTTTCTTTCCTATGATAAGTTGAGAGCTTGATTATTAATTATTTTTATATTGCCTGAGCACCTAAATTTGTGAGCTCAGCAGTAAGGAACTGAAGAAGACAACGCAATTTTTAGATTGAAACTATTTCATATTTTTAAATTTCATACTATATATTCAATGGAATGAGGTACATAAATTTCTGAAGTTGTGAACATATTAATATAATACACACATTTACAGTGGAGCAAGAGGTATTGGAGAGAGAAATTGGCAGGCTACGAGCATTGTATCAGCAGCAACAGAAACCACAGGCTCAACAGCCATCCTCCAGCCATAGACGAAGTAACAGCCGAGAACTGGATTCTCAATTTGCAAGCCTTTCCTTGAAACACAAGGATGCCAATTCCGGCCGTGACCCTATGAGCGGTCCCCTCCGCATTTAGATTAACTGTAGAGCAGAGTTCCATCCTTTGCTCTTGTTGGCCAATTATTTCTTTGACCACAATTGCAGATTCCCTTGTTTCGCAGGTTGAAGCAGAGTTCTTCCGGTCCTGTTTTACGCGTTATAGTTTTGAACCCTTTCTCGCCCTTGCCCTCCTGTTAAACTAATAGCTTGTGCACCTGGTGGTCACTACCTGAAAATTATGTTTCAGACAAGTGACTGTGCCGGAGGTGGTAATTTAAAACTGTGATATATATATGTTCCACACTCCTGTATTCTAAAAACTCCCCATGTTGAATCCCAACTTGCAATGATTTGCTTTGTGGTGATAATTGTACAATGTTGAATGGAATTGACTTTCTTCAATTCTGTTGATTGTAATAAAATTTCAATAAATTCTTCTTCTCTTTCCCCTTGGTTTATTATCATTATCTCTTGTATATATATATTTGGAGCAGATTTGATCTGATTCAAGTTATGAAGATGCACTAAGCTAAGATACATTTCCTTTGCAAGAAGGTAGAGAAAGTTGATGAGAATAAAGTCGAAACTGGTAAGACACATAAAAGTGTTATTGCTAAAATTCCCATAATTATCTGCAAAACACTACCAACAACACACAAACTGTCCTGTCAAAGTCATTATGGAAACAAAGAATCTGTGTAGAATGCATAAATGAAAAAAAGAATGACTCAGAAGAGCAAGACTATGAGTATGAGCAACAAGGCTAAAGCAAAAGGGAGTAAAGAAGGCCTAACAGAGCCACTATTGGGCAGCCTGGGAAACTGGTCCGGAGGCGGCATTACACACTCATCCCCGTTGAACGACACTCTCCTCGGAAACACCCACCCATCCCGGAATGTGAACATCTCCGGATCCTTGTGAAACAATACCTCTGTCTGAACAAATCCGTCCTTCTCCGCCGTCAGCAGCAAGTCATTGTAGTACTTGATCCCCCAAAACATGGCAGTGTCATCTGATAAAAGCAGCCATGTTAAGACTTAACCCAGAACAGAGACCTTGTAAGTGGTAAGAGCAATTGTATCATAAGGAATTACTGTAAGGTCCATGTTGACCAAGTATCTGGTGATTGAAGCTGAACACTTCCACAAGGCTTTTCATATTGGGGTGTTGCACCTCCAAGTTCCATTGCGAGTAGTTCATTGCGTAGTTGAGGTTCTGGATAGTGATCTTTACACGCCAATACTCTCTGTAGCTTTCTTTGACGTGCCAGTGCACTCGTATGGGGCACAAGTGCAGTGTACACATCACTGTAGGTTCTGGTCGCTCATTGGGTAGTTGCAGCAGCGCTGGAGTCTCGCCAGTTCTGAAGTTTAAAAACACTCAGTTGTTATATAACTAAACATTTGTGTCGGTTAGAAAAAACTTTAGGGTAAGTATCAGTTAAACGCTACACGTTTGAGGTAAGTATTTGTAATTTACCCATAAATAAAAAACACAAGTGAATAAGAAAGAAGTAGGAGCATACTCAAGACATTTGACACCGGGCAGGCCTCTGCAGCCACAGCTACACTGAGTGCAGTGGACAATGCTACTGCTGTAAAATGCAGTCATAGAAACACAGCACGTTGGAACAGGCGACGCTCGGTGCTGCGTGTACATGCAAGTCACATTCCATGTCCCTGCAACAACAAGTACATTTTACAATCAAAATTATGGTACATTTACGTTTAAAGGGTTAATTGCAGATAGCTATTGCGTATATAAATGTTGACAATAAAGAAACTTACTGAGTGCTTGAGTCTTGCGGCGACCTCCATCGATGGGAAACAATGTGGGTGGATCGACGGGCAAGGGGTCTCCACAAGTGTAACCAGGTAGTCCAAGGTCGAATTTTCTGGCCGGATGGACCATGTCTAAGAGAGAGGTGTTGCCGAGGCCAATGCTCAATTGAAAAGAGGCAAGGATCTTGGAAGGGTCTTGTGTCATGGAAGATAGGACCCCTCCTTTGCAACAATTTGCAGCTTGCATATTGTAAGGGGTTCCCGGCAGGAGGTCAATGATCTCCGGTCGGGCCTCGCAGCAGTGAGGCAGCGGCGAGGTGAACTTGGAGCAATTACCTTGCATCGTTGTCTCTGCTCCCTGCACGTGCCAGATCACCTCGTCGTGAGGCCATTCCCAACTCAGCTTCCATCCCGGTGCCTCTATGTGCCGGTACAGTTGGTAGTTATACATTGATACCGTCGCCTGAAACAACACAAAGATACAATTGAAATCAAATACACAAAAGGGTCTCTACAAGGATAAATAAATAACAACTCACCTCATAAACATTCTCGTTTGACTCCAACACATCCCATTTGATTGTGATGTTCCCGTTAGGATCCATGGAATCGTACCCATCTGCATTCCGATCAAAATTTCAAAACCCATTTCCACTCTAATCCAGAATTCAAATACCAAAACAGAAACAGAAGTATGAAGAAGATGAAAGCGCTTACAAGAAGGTGAGATGGAGCAGGCCAGATTTAAGAAAATGAAGATCGAAATCAAACCCATTGATCTATGCTCAATGAAGAGAAATGGGTTCATTTCAAAAACCCCAAAAAAAGCTCCTGTTGCGTTACAGTAAATGCTACAGAGTGGTTCTGGACTGTTACTCGGAGAGAGGAGAAGAAGCAGTGTATCTAGCAATTATGAGGTCATTTCTCTCTCTCTCTCTAATTAAGGAGGAAAAACAAATCAAAATCAAATTCCAAGTAAATGTTAATTTGCAATAAATAGAAAAGGGAGATCGCAAATAGATTTTGCCAGATTTGGCTTAGAAAATGTCAGCTGGCTCCTCGCCCTCGCCACTCTAACCTTCACGCGTTCTCTCTGCTATTTCAGTGCCGTTTGAATCTCCTTCTGATTTGCTTGACCGTCAAGTCTTACTACTCTGTATTTTATTACTCAATCTATTTATTTTCGTTCAATCACAATTTTATACTGTAATTGTTATGAAGAAAAATAACAATTTGTACATAATATAGGGTCTAGATTAATTTAGTCTCTCTTCTTAGCTAACTATTTTTTATTTTTTTGGACCAGTATGAAGAACGGTTATATCAAAAGATTATTAAATAGGTAGCAGTAGCACTTCAGTCGTTTTGGCATTTCAAGGTAGCAATGCATTTGATGAAGCCACACATTTGGTAATTGCAGCTGTAATAGTGAATGGGATTGCCATATGTGGAGTGGAGAATAATCTCTTAATAATTCATATAATATAAGTTGATACCCAAATGAAAAGGGCAATATTAGAAATTTGACAAGTACATGATGGCCAATTATGGTCATAAGAAGCTGTGTCATTAGTAAAAAGGGCCAAGGTCTTACAGATGGGCACTTCTACGGTTGCATAGCCAACCGGTGTGCATAAGTGTAAAAGGTCATGTGTGCCTGCGCCTTTTTGAACTGCCGTCTGTGAAATATTCCCATTTGTTATGGTTAAGGTTGCTCAGATCATCAAGTTCTGCGATGGACAACAAGTATCGGGTGAGCTTCACTAGCTCGTCATCACTTTGTCTGTTCATGTGCGCTTTCCTGAATGGCTTGATTATCAAGCCGTTCTGTGGATTCATCACATAATTTCTTCGCAAATCATCAAACATAATCGTGTTCTTCACGCTGTAGAACTGCAAATTAAAAAATGGAAAGGTTTTCTTAGAAAATATGATGTCGTTCTGTTTTCATAGAAGCATCAAAAGGTTAAGACCACTGAAAATAAACCATCAGGCTTACCTCAGGATATTGAGCCCAAATCAAGCCAAGTGGCTTACAATCAAAGATGCCCCGAGAGTCAGATTGAACTGTGATCATTGCTAAATGATCTAAAAGAGCTGTGATCTTGTAGTTGGGATTGTCTAGTACACCTAGCTGCCCCATCTTCAATTCAACCCACTTCATGCTGCAGAAAAGGATAGAGCAGGATTTTCAAATACCATTATAGAATTCATGAAACAAGGCCCGAATGGCAAGTAAGAAATAGAATTCATAAAAAAAAACCCGAATGGCAAGTACATAGCATGCTCTATTATGTTATTTTGCATCATTGACACGAAGTTTCTAAGAATGCATTAAATCGAGGTGTAAAGGCTCAAACTTCATTTATACGAGCTGGGTTTCATATTTTCTCACCTTTGGTTGTGGTCCTTTTTGAGGCCTAAACACTACTGGGACAAATAAATATGGGAGTGAGGTACCGCTACTGGGACTCCAACACGGGTCCCAAGATCTAAATTAAAGTGTTTGACCAGTTGGACAAGCAAGCGGTGAACATGGGGACATGGTGCGAAAGTGTATCACTGACTCTACTAATTCTTAGTTTTTACTAGAAATGCGAGAAGGCACTTATTTTGGACGAAGGGAGTATAATCTTGCTATACGGCTCAATGATATTATATTGAACATACTTTTTTTCCAGAAGCTCCAAGAATCTTACCTGGTTGCAGACCATATCATGATATCATACTCTGCATATGCAGCTGTAAGGAACTCATGTAGATCTACAAAATAAAATTTCAGAATGGTTATTAGAAGGAAAAGAACAGAAATGTAAAGACTTTCTATACAGAGATGACATACAAGGCCGCATAAGCTGAAGTGGGTTCTCTGCTGTGGATCGGTGATCAAATAGAGTGTAATCTATATCCAGAACAAGCAGTTTCTTTCCTTCGCGGCAAGGATTGCGAAGTACAATCTACAACTCAAAGTGTGAGAAATATAGCATTAGTGCGAAGTCCGTATTATAGAGCTACATATATGCATTGTACACTATACAAGTCTTTTTTTCTAAAGTATCCTCAGAAGGGAAAATTTGGGAATTCGATGTTAGTTTTTTTTAAATGTTTTTTACTTGGGAACTCAGAGATCAAGCACAGTTAAAAATAAGGAAGCAAGTTATAGCACTAACTTATAAAAAATCATTGGAAAAGAAATTAGCACAGAGTAAGCAAACTAAACAAAGAATATGCAGTTAGAAATTATCTTGAAAAACTTGGTGAATTCACTGAATTGCTCCATTCTATGGTTTTTGCCACTTACGAATTTCACAGTGAGACAATCCACAAAGTGGAATAGACTGGCCTTGGATTAAGTCCAGATATAACATAAGCATGCTTCCCAAATTGGTATATAAATGCATGATTACGATCTCACAGAAATAAGTCAATGAACTTATTGACACATGGAAGATGAAACAACCAACCTTGTATTGATCGATACGCCTCCTCAGTTTCTGCTTATTGGCCTCTTTATCTCTTATGTCAACAGCTTCATCTTGCCCAATTTCAAAATCATCAAGAACCTCACCCATGTCCACTTGGTCCACGATTATATCATCTTCTACGGTACTGGAAATCCATAACGTAACATAATATCAGCCAAGAAAGATCAAGTCACCTTATGAATAAAACTGAGTATAACAGATCTACTAAGAAAGTTTATTAGACTGTTTGCACCATATAAAGGTACCATTTATCCAAGGAAGTAATACTTCAAGGTCACGGTACCAAGGCTTAGGGGTTCAAATCCCGTCTGCACACTAACTGACATAACCCTAAGCCATCTATGGTCAAAATAAAAACCTAAGTGGGCCACCAAATGATCCAGCATGGTACCAGAGCTTAGGCATTCAAATCCCGTCTGCACACTAACACACTTACATAGACCTAAACTATCTACGATCAAAAGAAAACCTAAGTGATCCATTAAATGACTCAGCATGGTACCAATTAGTTTTTTTTTTCAGAGTCAATATAGTCTCGGAGTGGCAGCAAAACAGGTCAAAACAAAATTTCAAAAGATCAAATGGAAAGCATATGGTCCAACACAGAATTAAATTTAGCAACCAAAAAATACCTTATACACTTCTCTTTCTTTACTATACTTCCTGTGCAAAGTTTGTTAGTCATCAACTATTTTTTCTCTCTTCTTTCACCTCGAACAGGAAATTCAAAATGAACAAAAACCAAACACACATTAACAAGTTCTTTCCTTCCATGATCACGAACATCCCAATTGGTTAATTAGCAATTAAAACACATAATTACAAGGACAAACAAAATGGAAACGATTCCATTTCACCGGCCAAACAAATTTGTAATCGGATACACTAGCAATCTACCAATAACCTATTAGCAACAACTTGTGACTTAGTCAACAACAACTTATGATCTAGTTTTGATTTAGTCTTTCCTTTATCTATCATGTTATCATTTTGTTATTAGTTAGAGATATTTGAGGTCATGTTGACTATTATCTCTAACTTACTTATCTTCTCTCTTGTATATATACCAAGACATAATCAAATGTCAAACACACAATTTTCATTCACAAAACATTACTCTCACATGGTATCAGCCTAAACCTTTCAGGTCCTTTTTTTTTTGTTCCATCCTCATGGCTCTATCAGACACTCAACTTCCCAATCCACACGTTCCTACTCAACCCTTTATCAACATCCATCTTCCCAACATAATTAAACTTACACCCACCAATTACATAAGCTGGAAACTACAAATTCAAGCCACACTTGAAGGATATGACCTCTTCAAGTTTGTAAACGGCTCGTACCCAATGCCTGCTGCAACTATACTCAACACTGCTACACCTCCACAATCTGTCACAAATCCAGAGTATCTATCATGGAAGCGTCAGGACCGTTTGTTGTATGGTGCAATTCTCGGCACTCTTTCAACTAATGTTGTTTCTTTGGTGACACAAACAGGTTACTCGCATGAGATATGGGATCTCTTGCAACGCACATATGCCAGAGCTTCTCGAGGTCATATCAAACAATTAAAAGAGAAGCTGCGGTCCGCTTCAAAAGGATCACTTTCTATCTCTGAGTACATGCACTCACTGAAAGTGACGGCAGATCTTCTTGCCTCCATTGGTTCTCCAATTGACCCTGAGGATCTCACTGATCATGTTCTACATGGCCTTGACGACACTTATGCACCTGTTATTGATGGCATTAATGCAAGAGACTCGCCTATCTCATTTGACGAACTTCATGAAAAACTGATTAATCGTGAATTGTGTCTCAGGTTAGAACGAACATCGCTATCCACCCCAGCCACAGCATTGAATGTTCAATCACGGCCGATCAAACAAAAGCAACGCCCATTTGGTTCACAGTACCAATGGCCTCATCATGCCTCATCAAACAATGTCTCTCAGTCATCACCCAACCGCACCACCAATTATTCCACTACAAGCAAGCCGTTCAAAGGTCGTTGTCAATGGTGCAAACAACAAGGCCACGTTCTCACTCAATGCTCGGTCTTCAGGTCCCAACATCCAAACCTTACCCTTCCTCACTCATCTCGTTTCCCCGCACCTACCTCACCTCAACCTCAAGCTCACTCACTCACTACCACCACCAAGGACTCGCCATGGCTTGTTGATAGTGGGGCATCTCACCATGTTACGCATGATATTGACAACCTAGCTCTACATCAACCCTATAATGGTCCGGATGCCTTGTTTATGGGTGACGGTAAAGGTTTACACATTACTCATACTGGATCTCTTAAGCTTATTCGTTTTCCCTTATCAAATGTGCTTTGTGTTCCCGTCTATGTCTAAAAACATAGTCTCTGTTTCTCAATTCACAAAACAAAATAATTCTGCTATTGAATTCTTACCCGATTGTTTTCTTGTGAAGGATATCCACACGGGGAACACGTTGCTTAAAGGTCCCTGTGTTGACGGAGTCTATGTTTGGCCTTCTGCTCCACCAATCAATAATCATCTCCACCTCTCATCATCTGCCGTTTGGCACCACAAACTTGGTCATCCTTCATCAGAAGTTTACAAATTCATCCAGAAGGAATTCAACCTAAATGCTTCAAAGTTCTTACAATCAGATTGTACGTCATGTCAAATAAACAAGAGTCATAAGCTTCCCTTCTCTGATTCTAGTATTATTTCTACATATCCTCTAGAAATTATTTATTCTGATGTCTGGACTTCTCCTGTCATATCTTACGATGGCCTTCGATACTATTGCATATTTGTGGACCATTTTACACGATATGTGTGGTTTTATCCTCTCAAAAGAAAGTCTGACACTCGTAATGTGTTCATCAAGTTTAAGGCTTTGGTTGAAAATTATTTCAAGCTCAAAATCAAAATTTTATTCTCTGACAACGGAGGTGAATATGATGCACTCAACAGTTTTCTCAGTGATCAGGGTATTAGCAGATTCACCTCTCCCCCACACACACCAGAACATAACGGCCTCTCAGAACGTCGTCATCGACACATTGTTGAAACTGGATTGTCCCTACTCACTTATTCTGGTATGCCGCTCGACCATTGGCCTCATGCTTTTACGACTGCGGTATATCTCATCAATCGTCTTCCAACATCTATCCTCAATTATGTTTCCCCGTACTTCAAACTCCTTCAAAAACAACCTAATTATGATAAGCTTAAGAGTTTTGGTTGTATGTGTTTTCCTTGGCTTAAACCCTATGCTAATCATAAACTTGCTCCGAGATCTATTATTTGTGTTTTTGTAGGTTACTCGTCAACTCAAAGTGCGTATCAATGCCTTGATCCGACAACAAAACGTGTTTACACGTCCCGCCATGTACGTTTCCTTGAAAACGAGTATCCATACCGAAGCTTTATATCACCTACCAATGACCCAGACTTATCTCCAGATGAATGGACTAATATGTCACTTCCAATTGTACAGCCTGTCCCTCATGTTAGTAACCCATTACTGCCTACTCCGGTCATCCATAACCAGCCACCACACAATAACTTAGTTCAGCCAAATTGCATACACAAACATGAAGAAAGAGACTCAGACAACAGAGACCCAACTGTCAAAAAATGTCACTTGCGTCAAATTTTCAGCTAAAAAGACGAAAATACGAACAAAATCACCCAAACATATTAGATAGATTATGCATCCGGCTACAGCATGTATGGAGGAGAGAGAAGCGAACCCGATCATGGTCATTTTGAGAGAAGATTTTATGGGAATCTGACGTAAGAGAAGCGATTCGTCGGCGAGTTTGGTGCCAACTTTGGGGAAGAGGAGCTTCTGGCGTTTGGGCAAAACGTTAGTGACATCGCAGATTCGACGCTTCAACTCGGCCACCGAATCGTCGCCGCAGACCCGGATGGTGTACTCCTTCCCGCTCCACTTCACCGTTAGCGTCAGTTCCTCCTCTGTCTCCGCCGCCGAGGTCGATGCAACTGTAGATGCCATTGCTACTAAACAAAAAAGAATATCCTTCAGCACTTCACCTGCTTCGCATTGTACCGTACTGTTGCTTTGTGAGGCATTTGAAGGGCCTCGACGACCAAAATTGACTCGTCGTTTTGTGGCTAAGCCAAAAATGAAATTACCAACCTAGCTAAAAAATGGGACCCGAGTGGCTTTTAATAAACCTTAATAACATGGACATATATCGATGAGATTCGAGATTTATAAGAGCGTGTAAGGGGAGGAGATGATATATGAAGATCATAATAAGCAAGTTATGCACTGATTAAAATGATTTGTGATGCGAACCTCTGATTGAGTTGAGTTTCACGGTGAGAGGATCGTAGTTTGTAGAAATGCTATGTTGACTGGATAATTAATGAAATATAAAGACAACATTTTAGCGTGATTGACCGCTTGTTCCAAAGTTGTTGCATATATCAGGTGAAAGCCTCAACGTTTGAAGGACCGGTAGGATTGAAACTTGTGTTCAATATTTGTTGGTAGCTCCCTCCTAGAGGTCTGTTGACAGCTGCATCGACTTCATCTGGCGTGTACTCTTGTTCCGATGAGTTCGACGATTGAGTCAAATCGTCAGACATTTTTCATAGGATTTTATAAAGAGAAAATGAATAACTTGAGATTGAAAGTTAAGAAAACATTAAGAGAAGTATTGTGAGGTGGATGAATGGGGGAATAATTATTCATAGGTGGAGGAAAAAAATATTTTATTAAAAAAAAGTTCCCTTTATGTTCAAAAAAATATATTAGAGTTTGTCTATTGGACTAAGTTGAGTGAAAAAAAATTAAAGAAAAAAAAGGAATTATTCTACTCGCTTATGTCGAGACCCCTAAACCCTAATCACCATGGGTTCCCGTATCTCTGCGTACTTCACCGAACAGGCTGCGCGATCTGCTTCTTCGTCTGCGTCTCCCCCTCTGTCTCCTTCTATATCTGCTCTACCCTCACGCCCTATCTCTTTGAAGGTTCTCGCCTTGGGTCCTGCCCCATCAGTCGTTGGCTTGTGCGCGACTCCGGAGGATCTTGCCCCATTAGCCGCTGGCGTGGGTGCAGGACCGGTAGGCATCCCCCCCCCCCTTGCCCGTCGCACAAAATTGTGCGCCCGAAGCGGGCTCCCCGGAAGAAGAAGGCTTCGACGCCGAAGTCGACTTCGACCCGAGACTCGCTGTCGCCCCCGTCCCCAGGTCCTCCGTTGATGTTGACAATGGCAGCCTATACACCCGGGGATCATAATCCAATGACAGCGCCGCCGCATGCGCGGCGGAGGCGTCTCCCGAAACAAGCGGCTATTTTACCGCTCCCCCAGTCTCCGTCTAGGGTTTTGGAGGCTCATCGACTGCAGATTGCGGACGGGCTGTGGTCGGCGCCTGGTAAGGCTCTCGCTTTACCTAACACTGATCACATCCCGTCTATTCCTCGGCCTCGGGTCCTCCAGATGGGGCAAATACCGGTATTGGCGCCGGCCGAGGATCTCGTCCTCTCTCAGCCCCCCGTGCTCCTCGTCTCCGCTGCTACGCGAACCAACCCCTCTGCATACCGTACCTTGGGGGGGAGGGGGGTGCCCGGGCACCTTATGGGGATGGAAATGGGTTGTCTTCGGGAATATCATCATCGAGCCTCGTGGGTGGGAATATTTGAGGAACCTAAAGTGGTTCCAGGGATGAAGAGGAGCTCGGCAGGGGAGCCTCGGGAAGCAGCCCCGCCAGAAACCATAAGTCGTGCGTCGGGGCTGGGGGGAAGTTGGGTACTTCCCCTGAGGTCACCCTGCCTTCACCCCAATACTGGAGTTCATGTGCTCGGTTTTATATCGGATAAAAAGTGTCGCATTTGAGTGTCACAGTGGTCTATATGCCCTACTTTGAGCGGTGCCTGCCAGTCTTTTCCTAGTTCTTATGGTTTTAGTTGCTTTGTTTTGGTTAGTTGTTCTTCCGTTTTAATTAGTTTTTATGACTCCCCGATTCAAATACGTCCAGGACGTAATAGTAGTTATAGAGTTATTGTGTTTGGCCCATCAAGACTTACAGAAACATGTACCGACTCTTTTATGGAATGAAAGTTCCGTTTTACTCAAAAAAAAAGTTGAGTGAAAAAAAAGGGTTGAATTATTTTTTTGATAGAAATGACAATATTATTAATATAAAAGCGTATTGGTGCCTGCAGAAACCCGAGGCACCGTACATGGAAACCAAACTAACATAACAATAACGACATAAGCAGGAAAGTAAATTTTGCTCTTTGACATCGGGGCGGTCGGAGGGGTGGGACTGCGGTAGCGTCCAAGGACACCGATACAGTATACTACAACCATAAGATACTGACCGAGCAGGTCAGAGGATAAACAACCAGTGGTGGACCGATTACTCCCCCGGTAAGTCAGCGTGCGTCGTCCTCCCTTGACTGATAATGGTAGGGCTCCTGAACGCGGATTGCTGACTCCGAAGTGGTAGGGAAGTAATTTACCGACTGTTGGTGGTACCCTTGCCACCTATACACCAGGGAGGAGGTGCAGTCGATCAACCTCTCCCTGGCCATCCCAGCACTCATTCCTGGAGGTGAGGGTGCTTGAAGCCCCCGCCGCTGCTGAAGACGCCCCGTTTGACGTCGCTGATTCTTCATCCTCCGCTGAGTCCACATCTCGCCCCGCCCTCTTATTTTCCGATAGGGTCGGCGTCGATTCCCGCGGCAACCAGCCTACGGGCTCATCTGCTCCCTCTGCCTCCTGCTGACCCCAGCGCCCCATATCCTCATGCCTCGGGGGAGTTCGAGGAGACCCCCTAGACCAGTCCCCCATCCCCGACCCACTCAGGTAAGTCCAATTTGTCCCCAAGATAGGTTTCCCATGTTTGGCCTTTTCTAGCGCCGACCTCGGGTCCCCTGGTGCCTTCAACGAGACTCCCCGGAGACCTCCCAAGACTGGACAGACCGGGAACAGGTGTCCCGCGCAGCAGCAACCAAAACAGTGTTCAGGTAAATGTTCATACGAGACATAAAGTCGAGTTCGTACCTGAGACACCGACAAACGGAACCAGAGTTGACTTTGTAATGGAATCCGAATGTCAGCCCTGATTCTGACCTTCATAAAGTCTCCCCAGCAGAGACTCTTCTTGTCCACATCCACTCCTTGACACACACCCAACGTGTTTCCAATTCTGAAGCCCACATCCCTCGTCCATGCCCCTACCGGCAAATTCGAAATCCGCACCCACACCGAGAAATGGTGAAAGTGCAGATCCGATACATGCATATGGGCCCGTATGTCAGTGAACAACACCAAGGAGTCCCAGAATGACCATGGTTCGCCCACCAATACACGTTCCCTTTCCTTCGCAGACCTGAAGAAAAAGGCCACAAGACCTCCCTCCAGAGGCTTAGCCTCAACTTTCATACCCCAGAGATCTTCCATTCGTGCCACCACCGATTTCCAATAAATCTTCTTGGTAGACAGGACCTTCGCTGCTAAAGCGAAGCGATACATATTTCCCCGACCTGTTACCTCTTGGACAGGCACCACCACCTCCTTGATCCTCATAGCTCCCATTTGGGAGTCCAGCTGTCCCATGGCTCCTCCCTCCGGTCGCCTTCCCCCCGGGTATGGGTCCCCGGCCGGATATGACTTTCCTGCTTGAGTCGGGCGTGTGTTACCACCATAGGGGTGCCCGACTCCGACTCCCACTCCCAAGCTACCCTCCGCATTCGTACGTCCCGCCCCAAACCTCGCGGCCCAATGAGCCACATCCCCGCCTTCACCCTGGGCCCATACCGACTTGCGACCCAACGTGGCCGCCCAACGAGTATCGCCCATGAACCCAAGACCCGGCTCCACCAGGCGTTCAACCCTACCCGGCTCCTCAGTTACCACGCCCTTCCCCTTTCTTTGGCGCCAAGCAACCTCGGCCGGGGTCTCCTCCAACACGTCCGCCGGAGTCTTGGCCGACCCCGACGATACCGAGATCGGCGTGGGTTGCTCACCCATCGCCGTCAGCACCATGGCCCTAGCAGCCCCGCCCCGATGTACGCCCGTCTTCCTTGGCCGGGGTCCCCTCGCCGGCGTGCGCCGGAGGCATGCAGGCCCCGATCGGACCCTACTCCCCGGGACCCAACCCTGATCCTCCCCTGCCGAGAAGCACACGACCGGTGCCCCTCCCGTCCTCGGCGTCCACTGCTCCTCCGAGTGCACGGGCTCTCCCAACGAACCCGTCAACTGCTGCAGGTCCGCTCCTTCCGCCTCTGTCGTCACCAGCGGTGTCAACACCGCCGTCGGCTGCGGCTCCTCCATCTGATCGGTGTCCGATCGGCGTCGGATTCGACATCCACGCCACTCTCCTCCGGCAATATAGGTCCCCAATGAACGTACCCGTCGCCGACATGCTCTCCATCACCCTCCATACCCGTGAACTCCATGAAGATTGATGTAGAAATCGCAAAACCCTCCCTTTGTAAACCCTAGCTTGTAACCCTAGTAGAGAGAATAGGGAGGCGCTGCGTTAGTGATTAATTTCAAAAGGGTTGAATGATTGATTTGGGGCTTTACATGCCGAGCATACGGGCCTATGAGCAATACGTACTGGTTTTTTATGAAAAAAACCAACAGCTCCCGATTATCACGTTGATTTGACGATGTTTTCAACGGTTCTGAGAGTGGCTCCTCTGATGTTAGTGATTTTAACGACGGTTGCGATCGACTATGATTGGTTCCAATAAAATTGATAGTTGTGTAGGCTGCGTAAATTTTAAACTCGAGTGCGGATGAAAGTGATAACTGGAGGAAGCTATCTGTGACTTCCATTTTTTTGTCAGTTCATTGACCCGCACGTATCCGACCCGCCGTATAAATATCTTCAACCCGAAATTGTACTCGCGCATCTACCAAAAACGCAACATCAAACACATCGAGTGACAAACCCTAGCTCGGATTCTCTCAATCGCCACTATTCTCACCATCGCCCATAACTGTAAGTTTTATCTCTATGAGGTTCCGATCGTTCTGTGTTGATGCTTTGTAGATTAAGGGATACTGTTTGTTTTTTGAAATTCTGAACTGATTCTTCAAAAATGGCGTTGAGACAATCTTAGTTAACTTGCATTTCTAAGTGTCCGCGATGAGTTGGTCATATTGACAAAAATGTTCGCTGTTTTTGTTGCAGATGGGAGACGAGAATCCTGAGAAGGACGAGGTGGCAGAGGTAGATAATTTTTCTTTGATTATTTGATCAAATTTAGCTTACATTCTATGTTTTTTGGGTGTGTTTATCTGTTCATATGTAGTGTCTCTAGTACAGTTTGGCAGTTTGGGAAATTGTTTAGTTGTATGAATGCAAAGGGGTGTATGGTTTGCACAATTGCTTTCTAATTGATGTAGTGAGTAGACAGTTGTTGTTTATATACCTTTAGTTGAATCCTTAGTAGTTCATTGATAATGTTTTGAACAATATACCCTCTGTATTTTTTCGTGCCATGGCTTGAAGCATCATTTAGATGTCCTATACTTGCTATGATCATTATCTCTCATTGATCAACAATTGTACTGTTGTATAAGCGGATCTGCCACCTAGTTTAAGTTGTAATAATTTGTTGGTTGCATGTCTGTCCTCTTATAGTCCCTCTATCCCACAATAAGTGTCCCATTTACTTGTTAGCAACAGATTAAGGATTAGTGGTGCAAAATTTGTTGTGGTGAGGTAAAGAAGTTTATTAGTATGTAAAATTTGATTTAGCCACTAGACAGTTGTTCTTGAATGACTTTCAGTTGAGTCTCACATAGTTTTAGTGATGTTATTTGCTCCACGACCTTAGTGATAACTCTTTGTTTGACAATACTTTGTAGTTTCACGATGTGGTCTGAAATATCATTGAGATGTCATCTACTTGCTACTGTCTCTGAGAGATCAACCCTCACTTGGTTATATAAAGCATTGTCTTTAGTACCTTAACATGTTCCTTGCAGCTTGCCCCCTTTGATCCTGCTAAGAAGAAGAAAAAGAAGAAGGTTGTTATACAAGAGCCCGAGGAATCACCCTTGGACAACCTGACTGAGAAAGCTGAGAATTTGTCAGGTACCTAATATAGGCAACCATTTATGTTTATGACTTATGAGTACGATTTATTTATATATGGTCTTTAGTCTTAACAAATGATTTTCTGTGACTGCAGTTTCTGATGGGATTGAAAGTAGCTTTTCTGGTCTAAAGAAAAAGAAGAAGAAGCCAGTAAGTTGGTTCTCTTTTTCATGCACATTACCAACAACTTAAATGAAGCCAGTAATTTGCAATGTTGTGATGACGTAGGTGGAAACCAGTATCTTGAGTGAAGAGACTCCTGAAGACGTGGATGAGTTGGATGGTAAGAAATTGCATGGAAGAGTATTTAGTTTGCAGTCTGTTTGAAGTTATTTCTAGATGTCTTAGTGTTATATACAGGCTTCAATATCATGAAAGTCTTACATTGATTTTAGAACACCTGGGAGAGGAGCAGGACGGAGAAGGAACTGCACTACATAATTATCCATGGGATGGGACTGACCGTGACTACCTATATGAAGAGGTATGTAGTTGATTTCAGAGTAACCAGAGTTTTCTTTTTGGTTACTTTTCTGGTGTGATGTATATTGTTGTTGTCACTTATTAGAGTGAAGTCATGATAGTGAGACCCTTTTATGTGTTGTTTGTAGCTTCTTGGTAGGGTGTTTAACATTCTCCGAGAAAACAACCCTGAACTTGCTGGAGATAGGCGAAGAACAGTTATGAGGCCTCCACAAGTTCTTCGTGAGGGCACAAAGAAAACTGTGTTCGTGAACTTCATGGATCTTTGCCGGACGTAAGTTTACTCTATTGTTCAGCATATAAATGTTCATATTATATTGATTTTGTTTTAGCATTGGATGCAAGATTCATAACTGGTAATTGTTGTAAGCCTTTTGAATCATTCTAAATGCTCTTGATTATTGCCTATTCTCTCATTGGTTTTATGTGAAGTTGTGTGCGCTTTGCTCTTTCTGATGGATGGTCTATCCATGTATTATTTGTGATATAACATTCTTCTATGTCAAACATTATAATTCAGGATGCATCGTCAGCCAGATCATGTCATGGCATTTTTGCTAGCTGAGTTGGGTACAAGTGGATCGCTTGATGGACAGCAAAGATTAGTTGTGAAGGGAAGGTTTGCTCCCAAAAACTTTGAAGGGATCCTGCGCCGTTACGTCAGTAAGTACCCCTCTGTGTTAACTTGCTACACTCTAGTCACTGGGCACATGGGATACTTGATCAACGCCTCTCATAGTATCATTAGGACACTTGTTTAGTTTTTCTTCTGTTGTCATTCATGGTGCATATCTGTAACTTCCCTTGAATCAAGTCACAGTCATCTTAGGGACTTTGAATTATATAGGTGTTATCATCTGACTATAAGCTCTTTCCGTATTTTATGAAATTGATTTAATCATATGCATGGTTAGTTCAGCCTCTTCTATAAACTGCAGTCGAGGTGGCTGAAACATTGTCTGGTTAGGTTGTGGACTTTTTAGGGTCGTTCCTTGCTTAATATGTTTCTTGTTATTGGTTTTGCTAATATAATACTATCTTTGTGTTAGTTTCCTTATCTGATGATCGAAACAGGACAAGTCTAGTTAGAAGTTATATAATTGTAGAATAGGTACCAATATGTGTGCTTCATGTTTCAGATGAGTACGTCATTTGCCTTGGGTGCAAAAGTCCAGACACAATCCTCTCAAAGGAGAATCGTCTGTTCTTCCTCAGATGTGAAAAGGTAACAGTCCTTGCACTGATGCAGCATTTATCATATGGTATGATTTCTCTGAAATCTCATTCTCTCGATTATACTTCTGTAGTGTGGGTCTGGACGATCGGTTGCTCCAATTAAAGCAGGTTTTGTCGCTCGTGTTGGCCGGAGGAACGCTGGGGGTGCATGATTTTCCCCAGTTCTCTATATGCATATTGCATTCTTTGTTAGATTATTCTGTTGTCATCTGATTATATTGATCTTGACTAGAAGTTATGATGCTTATTCCTTTGAAAATTATGGAGGTGGGCGGTTTATTGATGTTTGATCGAGTCATACTTTTAGCATTTGAGTAAATTTGGAATCATCCATTTCAGATTTTAATGATGATAGTTAGAAAATTTACAAGTTTGGGATGTGCTATTGACCGTTGGTTTGTTATAACGTGTTGTTAAGATAGGATCGTAACGGTGTATTTTCACCATAGATAGAAAGTTATATCTTGTATTTCAAAACTATCAAGTTCCATTAATTAAATAGCTAAAAATATACAAATCAATTCTCATAAATAGTTATATATACAAGGCCAAGAATGAGAATAAGTATTATTTTTGGGGCCACCAACTCAATAGATATTTAAAAAGAAATAAATATAAATAAATAAGGTGAAGTGAACTGTAACAATCAGCATGGAATGATGACAGTGCAGCGAACAAGAGCTTTTGTATATCCCTTTTCCCACCTAATTTCTTCATTGTCTTCTGTTTGGAATATAACACGTGGCATGTTTTGACCTCCGAGTCAGAGGCCGAGTTGTTGATCTACCCATCTAACTCGATGTACATTTTTATCATTGCATTGTGACAAAATCACCGAGAACCTCCTTTAACGTGACCAATTGTTTCTTCTCTTCACCGCCGCCGGTGCTCCACCGGATGGCCCACCGCCAGCGACGGCGCCCCGCCATTATCACTATGCTCGACCACGTCGGAAACCTTACTCGCGGCTTCAAAAAATCGTGACAGTCCTCCATTTGTTGCACAACCTGTGCCATCGTCGGCCGGGAATTCTCGTCCGACGATACGCAACTCCCGGCAATGCGTAGCATGTGCATCACCGCGTCCTCCATGTACGCCGGCATCGGGACCCTGGCGTCGCAGACATCCGACCACCGCCTCCGCTGGATCGCCGGAGCTGCCCACTCCGCTATATCAGAGGGAGTTCTGGAGACGTCAATGACCTTGGCGGAGGTGAAAATCTCCAATAAGACGACGCCGAAGCTGAAGACGTCGTTTTTGGTGCTTAGCTTGTTAGGGGTGGTGTAACTCGGGTCCAAGTAACCCATCGTGCCGGCGGGTCGACTCAACGGGTGGAGCGGCGTCTCGTTATCTAGTTTTAGCGCTAACCCGAAGTCCGCCAACTTGACGTTCCAATCCGAGTCGAATAATATGTTGGCCGACTTGATGTCCCTGTGCACCACCGGAGCCTCGCCGGCGTGTAGCGACCCGACCGCTTTCGCGATCTGGACGGCGAGGTCCACGCGCTTGGGCCACGGAGGAGGGGCGGCGGAGGAGTGGAGCAAGTCGTGGAGGGAGCCGTTGGGCATGAGGTCCATCACGAGAAGCTTGGTGACGTTCTTGGATTGGTCAACGGCGGAGGTTTGACTTGTGCCGAGGACGTTGATGACGTGTGGGTTGTGGTGCAACGACGACAGCACCTTGGTTTCGTTGTCGAGCTTGGAGTTGTCCTGGACCGAGGATTTCTTGACGGCCACTTCTCGGTCCCTGACGGTGGCCCGGTAAACCCACCCGTGGCTCCCTTTCCCGATGACCCGATCCGGCGAGAACCCCTCCGTCCCCTCCACCACCTCTTGGTACTCAAATTCCTTCATTTTCTAAGTTCTGAGTTTCTCGATATGGGTTCTTGGTTTATTGATGTTTGGGTTGAGGGAAAAGAAAAGGAAAGAAAGGAAAAGGAGATGTGGGTTTTAGGGTAGGGTTTGGGCTTGAATTGGGTTGAATTGATTCAAAGTGGTTGTGGGACTGAGTGCATCAAAAGGAGGAATTGTTGGTAATTTTTTATTGCTATTATGTAATCAAAGTAATGAAAGAAAAAGAAACTAATGTTTATTTGAGAAAAGAAAAAGGTGTGTTTGGAAAAAAGCAGAGGGAGAGTTAAAAGAGGAGAGGTTTCAGACTGAGGAGGGAAAATGGGTGTGAGATCTCTGATCTCCTTTACCTGCTTTGTGCTCCCCACCAACTTCTTATATATCATTTTTTTTCAATTAACTATTTTCACCTTTTATAATAAAACAACTATTTTTCATTTTGTTTTGGATCTGTTTTATTTCAACCAACTAATTCCATGGAATTAAACTAAATTAGTTTTGTCTCAATGTAATATTGTTGATGTTAGTTAGAAGGGCATAAAACAAGCTCATTGTTTTGACTCATACACTTATAATTTTTATTAGTGAAAAATATTGCTTTGCCTGGATAAATTAAACATGTACAAGTTGAACCTAAAACAAAGAAAATATAGTAACAACTTTATCATGACAAAGAAGAGAAATCTATTGAGAACCACTCTTAACATAGGAACTGTGAGAACCAATCTTAGCCACACACATTTAAGATCCAACATTCACCATAATGCCACATCATCATCTCAATTCTACCATAGTTCACGCCACTTTCATCTATTCTCACACAAGAAAGGGCATAATTGTAATAACATGGTGCCATGTGGACAATTGTCCATTTTTTATTCACCAATTCACTAATTTAATATTTCCCGACTCGTTTAAACTTTGATTAACTTCAAACTTGCGCCAATATTTTTATTTTTTCAAGGGCTTTAAATCAAGATCAGTCATGAATATATTTTGAAGCACGAAAATAAAAATTTATATCAAGGTGATAAAAATAATGTTGAGCGTTGATAAATCTTCACTAATAAATGTTTTATATCGGAGTACCAAACTAGTGCTAAATGTTGATAAAAAAAACATGTAATGAGGTGATAAGAAACAAATAATGAGGTGATAAAAATAATTTTCAATTTTGATAATAAGTGTGATACACTAGAGTTTAACGTTGATAAAAAAAACTTGTGATGAGGTGATAAAAACACGTAATTCAATGATAAATCTAGTGTTTAGTGTTGATAAAACTGGTGTTCATAAAAAGCACGTGATGAGATGATAAAAATCATGATCAATTCTGGAGAATTGGGTGATAAAACCAGGATAAAGTGTTGATAAAACCAGGGTAAAGTGTTGATAAACACAGAGCAAAGTGTTGATAAAAATTACCCATATATAATTCCTTTAAAAACTAGCCCCGAAATAGTATTTTTTTTCGTGCTTCAAAAAAACATGTGATGGGGGTGATAAAACACACGTAATTTGAATGATAAACCTAGTGTTTAGTGTTGATAAAATTAGTGTTCATAAAAAGCACGCGATGAGGTGATAAAATCATTATCAGTTTTGGAAAATGAGGTGATAAAACCAGTGTAAAGTGTTGATAAAACCAATGTAAAAGTGTTGATAAATCTAGAGCAAAGTGTTGATAAAAATTACCCAGATTTTTTTTAAAAAAAATCTACCCCGAAATAAATTTTTTTCGTGCTTCAAAATATATTCATGACTGATCTTGATTGAAAGCCCTTAAAAAAACAAAACTAATGGCGCAAGTTTGAAGCCAATCGGAGTTCAAACGAAGTAGGAAAAATTAAATTAGTGAATTTGTTAAAAAAAATAATATGATAGTTTTACTAAAAAGCCCTTACCACTTACTAAAAAGTGCTATTTTTTTTGCAGTCAACAAGTCAACTACTCAATTGCATCTCATCCATTCATTCCTAAAATGGATGACTTAGATTGGTTCTCGCGGTTCCTACGTTAAAACATGGTTCTCACCAGATTTCTCCTCTCATGCCAAATGAATTGGATGGTAAACGTTAATTTAGTGGGTTACAAAATCTGCTCATAGTGAAGAAAGTCGAGGCTGCAAACTAATGCAGCGCCGCTTTCTCTCTGCTAGGGTTTCGATCCCTGTAGGACATGTGCAATGTTGTAGTCGTTTTCGACCTATGTCCGACTCCTCTCTCTTGCCTCTAGACACCACGGTGTTGGCTCCACTCCGCCACCAACATCGCGTCTCCGGTCCCATCTCCGACCACCCTGCGACTGCTAGGGTTTCCTTGGCCTTAGCACGCTGCCGTCGCTCCTGGCCTATGTCCGGCTCCTTGGCTCTGCCCACACCGAGGCCCCCGCCTCCATTGAAGCCGCCAGCGGTGTACCCACCTCCTTGGCCTCCACCGAGACCTCCTTTTCGATCTCTATCCCGATTATGGGGTACTATGATCAATGGGTTTAGGGTTATTTCACATGTTATGTTCTTTTTTACAAGGTTAATCACTCGCGAGCGATGGATTAGGGCTTCTACTCAAGGACTCGACAATCACAGATTCGGTTTCACATCAGAAGAAGTGTGTCACCTTCGGGGGACCCAGCGGTATACATGCCATACTTTGAGCGGTGTTCGTCCTCTTCGTTCTCTAGCCCGATTCTGGCTTACTATGTTCGAGGGGTTTTGGGTTACTTTACATATTCTGTTCTTTTTTGCACGGTTCATCATTCACGTGATATGGTTTAGGTTTTCTACTAAAGGACTCAACAATCACATGTTCAGTTTTACATCAGAAGAAGTGTGTCGCCGTCGGGGGACCCAACAATATACAGACCCTACTTTGAGCGGTGCTCGTCAGTCTTTTTTAGTTTATGTCTTAGTTAGCTTTAATGACACTCCGTTAGAAAACGTCCTAAACGTTTACGTAATTGCAGGGCTATTATGTTTGTCCCATCAAAATCTTCAAACATGTACTAGATCTTTTTTAAGGAATAAAAGTTACACACTAAAAAAAAATGGATAGTAAACGTTTAATTTCACATGGGCATCGGCACTCAAATAATTAAAGTAGTATATATGTGAAGAAACATTAAATATAAATGATGATCATAACTAGGGTACCCTACAATTACAAATACAATGGTGCACTGACCTTTAGAAATGCACTTGCAAGAATCTTCTGACGATGTACAGGTGAAATTAGATTCAAAAAGCAAATGCCCATCTTGTTTATTCCTTCCTTTAGCCTACCATATTTCAACACATGCATGCATAAAGCAGTTTATGCCTCCTAGCACTATACTTAACAATAAATCAGGGTTTGAACGCAACGCACAAACTATTACTAATAAACTAATTTTTATAGACAGGTAAGTTTATGCCTCCTATCACTATATTTAACAATAAATCAGGGTTTGAACGCAACACACAAACTATTACTAATAATCTAATTTTTATAGACAGGTAATCCATTATAAATAAATCTTTATACTATAATGATATTTAAGCTGTAAATCTTGACAAGTAAAATTTAATATAAAGGAACAATTAAGTCGAAAGACAGATGACCATGCTAACCTAGAATTCTGTTGTTCGTTCAAATGTCTCTCTAGAAGAAAGTCTAGCCCTAAAAATCTTATGGAGTTCTATGTTAACGTTGTTGACAAGTCTACATGCCCTACTGATTTTGTCTCATCGTCGCATGCAATGTAGTTCTTGGCACTTATTCCTCCCCCTCGCCCATCCTCAGACATTGTGTCTCCCTTAAAGCCTCGACGTCGAAGGAGACCGAAGCAACCCCTATCCAGGCAAGCTTATTCGATTCCTATTCCCCCACCGTCCGTCGTTATATTTCCACCACCATTCAAGGCTATCATGTCTTTTTCTCCGGGGTTCTCTGCTCCATTAGCAAGGCCATGAAGAGGTTGTCCGCTCAAAACCACATATGTTGCTTCATCTACAAGCAACCTTTAGGCCAAGGCTCATGTGTCGTTCCACCGCCATCAGTTACCCCAAAAAGACATCTTGACGATCGTGGCTCCCAACGTCGCTCCACCGCCCACGGTTGTGCCCAACATCACTCCGCCGCCACTGATTGCTCTTAGCGACGTCTCGCCGCCTCCACTGTGTCGGGACCCTCTTCTTGGGAAGACACCCATGGTCGAGCCTGGGAGGGAGGAATTGGAGGCGCTCTGTCATGGGATTGTGATCCCTAATATGGCGCGGGTCCCCGTGACCCCAACCTTACTTACTACACCTCCCAGCATGGATCATCGTCATCGGGTGTTCAAGCTACAAGAAGCCGGTTCTACTACAGGGACAACGGCCTCGCCGGACTCTCTTGAGTCTAGCATGACCAGTCTCCAAGACGACTTCTTTTCGTGTTCGCTGGAGGAGGAGGAGTTGGAGGTCCTGATCCCGTATTCTCCGGTGAGCCCTTCGGTTATGACACACCAGCAATTTTCCATGATGAGCAAGCTTTGGACTTTGAAGCCTCTCCAGAAGGATTTTCTACTCCGAATCATCACCAAAGCATGTGGTAGATCTGCGGAGGGCTTGGTGATCAAGGACATAGGCCCCAGAGTTTTCAGGTTCTATTTCGAGTTAGAGGAGGCTTGTGCTTGGGTCTGGGGCAACGAGTCCTGGTGCATCGATGAGCGGTCGCTCCTACTAGGAGACTTAGACCCGATGGCTAGGGAACCTCTTGCTCTGGATCGAGTAAAACTATGGGTTCACACCCATGACCTCCCTCCATTGGTTGGACCCGAGCGACTGAGGAATCGATTGGCTCGACTCTTGGGTTATGTGTCACTGACCCGTGTGACCAATGTGGACTCTATTGAGGAGGAGCGCTGAAAGTGAGGTTCTGACACCTTATGGAACGTCCCCTACACCGCCACTTACTGTTACGTTTCAGGGAATTTTCGGATCCGGTAAGGGTCTCGCTCACCTACACAAAGCTGCATTCCTTTTGTTTTAACTGGCTGATCGGACATGTAGTCCAAGAGTGCGACAAGGAGATGGTGGGTACCCCACGCTTCGATTCGTCTATGTTAGAGCTTCAGAAGGACCAGAGCACCAAGCCGTATGTGACTGATTGGGGGCCTTAGGAGTCTAGGAGCCTACCATCCAAGGCCGGACCCATACCCCATACTACTGTACCTAATGACACCTTGCCTCGAGGAAGGGGTTCAATTGTATCCTCGAGTATTGTACCTAACGATACAAGTCCTCAGAGCGACATCCAGTCGGGAAAGTCGACCCCAACTAGAATCACAAGTAAGACATGTTATTGAGACATTCCACTACTAGAATCACATGTCTTTTTCCATTAGTTTGTTAGAGTTGGATAAAATGGATTTAAATGAAATTAGCAGGTTGGATTATTATTAGTGTTATGAGCAGGTGCGAACCCTTCTTATAGTCTGAACCTGCGAACCTCAAATATAGTTTGAGAACATCGCGAATATGGTTTGAGAAAACCATCTCAGTTTGAGGGAAAAATATTGTGAGAATATAACATTTTAGTTTGAAAAAATATTGTTTACAAAAATAGCGTTCAGAGTTTGAAGATTTTTTTGTCTGAGAATATTCACCTCAAAACTGGAATGTTATTTCCTCAAATCGTACATACTGTATTTGCGAATTCGCAAGTTCACACGGTAAAATATGGTTCGCACCTGATTCATCCTATATATATATATATTTAATAATTATGAAGTTTAATTGTGTTGTGATTATTAAATTAATAAGTTCTTATATGCGTACATGTGTGCGTTCTAAATTATTGAATGTAGGAAATAGATGATAGAAGTTGGAGGAATTTGCCAAGACATGACAAAACGGATCAAAAAGGTGTATTAGTGTTTCTCCACCATGTTGTAGATAATTGTATAACCCACACAAAACGTACATGTGTCCGTGTAAAAGCTGTACGAACGCCTTATTCCAACCGATGGACGTATTAACAGATCACTTGTATAAAGAGAGGTATTATGTTAACATACTAAATATAGGAGTATCACAGGGAAGAGCACCTCATTCATTCGGAAGAAAGATTGAAAGGTGTATTACTTTGGTTTTAAGTTTAACTTGTTTTCTTTGAGAAGCTAATGGCTTTCAAGGGGGTTTATGATCTTTTTTACGGCCTTGTTTCGGTCAAGAGGTCAATCCCTATCGGTGTAACACCTTCCCCTAATCTCAATATTTGACATTAGTGGTTTAGTAAAATTCTCGCTTATCAAAAAAAATGTTTTATTAACCTTTGAACGCTTAAAGCAAGAACATAGAATTGGGGCTACATTTTTTTGTGGGGTTACTCCATGTCCTCACGCCCAACTTTCAGAAATTGTCAAGTCCAAACCCTGTACTATTGAAATTGCCATGTAGTAACGGTCAATTAACTGAAATTGCCAATTGTTTCTAATTTTAAACGGAAGTTAACTTGGCCAAGTGAAAAGTTGAGTTTACCCTCAAATATATTCTTCCTTCGGACGTTAACTTGGACTAACTTCATCTCTTCGTGACCTCATCTCTTCATCTCAGCTCTTCGAACTTCATCTCTTTGTGTCCGAGCTTCGAATTTCATCTCTTCGTGACCTCAACTCGCCCAAGCTCCATTATAAAATGAGTCACGTAAGACGCACGTGATTCACTGTTCACAGAAACAATCAATTTAAACAGTATTTTTTTGGTTTTTAATAATTCAGTTTTGAAATTCGTTACTATTTGACAATTATCTAAAGCTTGGGTGCGGATTTGACAATTAAGTGTGGTAGGGGGTTAGGACATGGAGTAACCTCTTTTTTTTATCAACAAAACATATATTAAAAATAACCTCTCATAAGGAGGGAGAGATTACAAGATGAATCGAACTACAGATTCAACCAAAAACCAAACCAAAGTAGGACGCAGCCTACAGAAACAGAGCCAGTAATGAAATGTAGGACGCAACCTACTGAAACTGAGCCACTGATGAACAAGTTCTAAAAACTAGATTTAACTACCATGAAGCCCTGAGAAACCGAACATAGTAGAAAAACTCCCAAAAACGAAAAGGATCTGTAATCCGGATATAGCTACCATGAAGCTCTGTTCTTGAAAAACGGGTCTTGAGTACCCAAATGTGACCACCATGAAGCCCTGAGGGGAGTAAATTCCAACTGCCAAACCACACCGGCAAAATCCAAACCCTAACCTTGAATTGTTCAACCGACTCCCATCTCTATAGAGCTGTAGATAACAATTGTCACGCCCCAAATCCGGTATTGACCGGACCCGAGACGTGACTTAGTGAAGTTAAATAAAATAGTAAAAAGGAGATAAGTAATATCTGAATAAGATGAAATAATATAAAACTACAGGAAGTTCAAAACCCTGAGTCACAGCTCAGTCAAATACAATAGTCCAAAAATAACGGTACGTCTCTACGAAACATAAAATAAACTCGGGCCTCCGCTAGTTCCCAAGCTCCACGTAACCCTCTACTCCAAATCATAAGTGATACCTGTATAAAACATAGTAAGGGGGGGGGGTGAGCTTGACGCTCAGTAGGGAAAAACACGACAACCACCTCATTACAGAATTACAGGAAAGCCTTTCCACAATTTAAAGTTAATTAAAAAATTTGATACAACGACGAGACACTTAAGCCATTTAAAGACAAATCCCCCTTTTCCTTGACCCTCACCAGTCCAACCACACCAACTCTAACTCAACACCGTAACAAAGCACACACCGTAGGGAACAATCCAAGTAAGACACCCATAGCCACAAACACAGCAACACTCGTTCAATCCAAACATTATCAAAACACACAAATCGTAACCCTCGCACGGTCTCGGGAGCAACACGCTCGGCCCTGTCATAGCCGCACACAACTTCCCCAACACAAAGTCGGGATAGGCGGTCGACCTCATCGCGGAACACAGTGTTTTACCGATCGACGGAAGGCAGGGAAATCGCCTCTTCGCGGCCTGGTCCCTCGCGGTGCTCAACACAACGTTTTACCGAGTGCTAGTCGAAAGGTAGGGAAACCAGCTCTTTGCGGGACACATCGTTTTACCGACTCAAGGTCGGAAGGTAGGGAAACCACCTTTCTCATGTAACCAAAGCACACACAAACCACACACTTTACCGATTGCGCGTCGGAAGGTACGATACACCTGACGGAAGTGCATCTCTCACACTTTACCGGCCGCGCACCGGAAGGTACGACACCCTCTCGGGCACAACTCATCCAGGTATCATCCGAAAAATCACAATCACCCTCACAATCAGGATCACATTCTCAACATACTTACACACCTTACGCACTTACCATCACTTACCGACACCACACTCAACATGGTAACCCCATCGGCTTAACCGGTATCCGTTCCCCAAGGCCCACAGTTCAACATATCAAATAACCCGGAAATAACCACTCAAGCCAAATGTGCATCACTAGTGCAACTCTACTCGTTTTCATGTCTGTTATTTATTAACCGTTCAAACAACACAGAGCACACATGCAGATACACTCAGCAAACAACCCTACATGCACGACATGGCCCGATTCTACCAGCACGTCAATTCCCAAGACTATAATCGTAAATGTTCACAGTTTATACGTCTACGCTAGTTATTCACATCCTACATGCATACTAGTTCTTTATCCGGTTATTACATTCCTCTATATGCATTCTAGTATGTCCGTAATAAAGTAGGGTTTCGAGGTAATTCCCTACCTCTCAGTCTCTATCTAGATTGCCTAGCTGCTGACGTCCGGGCCTACTCCGGTCTTCTCCACGCTCAGGGTAAAAGCCTGGTTTTTACAAAAAATGGGACAGTCGTCAGTCCCGGTCCAGTCCGTAACAGTCCTCTAATTTCGTTATCAGGTACGTCCTTTAATTTGTCCAAAAGTCCAGTAATTTATCTGATTTTAGTCCCAATATTTAATTAATTGCCCTGACCCGGATCCGACCGAGTCCGAAACCCGGACCCGAATCCGACCCGTTCCAGGGATTCATACCCGGACCTGACCTAAGCCCGACCCAGACCCGGATCCAGACCCGACCCAAATCCGGTCCAGGCCCGAGGCCCAAACCAGGTCCAGGCCCGAGGCCCAAATCAAGTCCAGCCCGAGGCCCAGACCAGAGCTGGAGCCCAAGTCCCGGTCCCGGCCCAGTCTCGGTCCTGGCCTGAGACTTGAACGGGGTGACAAGCTGGTTTAGGGTTCCGGCGAGGTCGATGATGGAGGCAGAGGCGGAGCCAGGGGTTCTCTACGGCGGTGGAGGCGTCAGGAGGCTCGGGAGGAATGAGGGAGGCCGATGGTGCGAGGCTGGAGCCTCTCCTTCCAGATCTGACATCGTGAGGGCTCGCCGGTGTTGGAAAACGTCAGATCTGGAGTGCGCGAGCTCCGGCGAACCTTCCCGACCAAACTCGGCCACCTCGAGCTCGCGAGGGAGCGATTTTCAGGGGAAAAGATGACGGGGAAGGTGAATCGAAGTCGGGGAAGTGACTCACCGTCACTGGTTAGCTCGATTCCGGTGAATCGAAGCTCGGACGAGGACGGCGGCGCTGCTCGCTTCGATTTGAGGATGAAGAAGGAGAGGGTTTCTGGTACGAGCGTGGCGATAGAGGGTCAGGGATGGAGAAGGAAGCTCGGGTGGTGACGTTGGAGCTCCGGCTCCGGCGAAGGCGAGAGAAGAGAGAAGCGAGAGCGAGACGAAGCTCGCCTCGGGGTGCGTGCGTGAATCTGAGGAAACGAAGCGACGCTGAGGGTGTTAGCGTGCGCGTAGGGTTGGCGTGGGCCTGGTTGGGTTGAGTGGGCTTGGTTTGGGCCCGGTCTGGCTCGGCCCAAAGCTGAGTCCGATCAGGCCCAGGCCTGATCCCCTATTTCCTTTTTTTTTCTTTGATTTCTTTCTCTTTTTTTGAATTCGATCCAAAATTAAACTCGTTCTCAACCCTCGACGTTCCAACAATAATTTGAGCTATTAAAATCCCCAGTCTTTACAGCAACTACAATGCCGGCGGCCAACACCACAAACGGCAGAGATAAACCCGAATTATAATGTAAACCCTAGCAGATGGCTTCTGAGGGGCAAACAATACCCATGAAACTCACCGGCGGTCAACACCTTTAACTGAAGAGCTCGACCCACCACCGGATCGAGATGAAGCGAAACAAAATACTATGGGGAGCATACACGAATAGGAGTGGCTTAACAAACCAAGGAAAAAGGTAGTGGACAACTGCAGATCCGACCAACAAGGCACGCACTCGTGCCGGCCCACGTCATGAAACCGGCCAACACCGAGAATCGCCTATATTAGGTTGAAGAGTTCTTTCGATGGTTGGGTGGCATGACTTCTTTTGCTGCAGAGATCTCTGCTGCATAACCGTTTGCCCTGCAACTTCTTCAGTCATTGTTTCGAAATGCTCTTACACTTGTTGGTGTTTTTGTTAAGGGATTGGGGTAGGAATTGCCAAGCTTTTTGGAATTTATTTGAGTTGGTTTGAACTGGTAGCACTAATCGACAGGGGTGGGAAAGAGTTCAGGTGAATTCTTGTGAGATAGAGCTTATTTGAGTGTCAAGTTAGAGAGTTGGGTTGGCTTGGGGTGCAAGCTATGTTTTTAGTTTAAAATTGGGTTGATTCATTCCCTGGGTTGGTTGGCTGGTATTTTCGGATACTGATGTGGTTTTGTAATGTTTGAGGTTCTCTATGGCTCGGTCCTTTATTTCAAAGGTCGGACTTAATACAAAAGATCTGCTAAACAAAAAAAGAAAGTGAATAGAAATCATACCTTCTGTAGATTCAAATCTGTTTTGAGACAGGGGGACCTTCGTTCACACTTTTTGTCCATTTCGGTTTCGAGACATAAATTTATATGCCCTGTATGGCCGCATGAACAAGATTGACTCAAAACATATATGTGCTAGTACAAAATTGAAGAACAATTCTTCCATCTTAAAATGAATATTCTTGTTTTGATCGAAAATAATTGTTGTATCTTTTCTCACTCTACCCAAAATCGTGAATCATATTGACATTGTGAAAGTTGTATTTTTTTCCCTCTCACCTTCCTTGTATTAATACCGTGAATCAACAAAAAAACTCACAGAAACCATTTCTGTTTATAGTTAAAAAATAATTACCAAGAGAGAAATATAATAATAAAAATAAGTATTGAGTTTATTTCAAAACTTTAAAACCTCTCTCTTCCTTATTTTATGTACATTAACTCCACTAACATGAGAGTTGTTCCGTGAATGGCTCAAGACGCCAAAGAAGTTGCAACACAATTCAAATATGTTATTTTTTTTAAATTCTTTTGAAATTCAATAAAATATATTTCATGATACGTCTTAAATATAACAAATCAAATATTATATGTTATCTACCAAAAAAAGTAGGTTTTTAGTTGCGCACTCTCTGCGCGTAGCCGCCACTCCCCCATTGAAGCCCCCTGCGTCATTCCGACCAACTGTCTTCTTCGTTACGTTGCCTTGCGTCCCGGTCTGTGTCCGTGCCTCCTTGCCGTCGCCAAATCAATCTCGGTGCCGGTGTGGTTGCTATTGTTGCCACCGCCATTCTCTCCATTTCAAGTCACTCGTCTGCGATCTCTCACGCCCCTCCCTTCCCCGTCGACGATCCCGTTCGTCTGTCCTCGTGGTTGGTCTCTGCGTTTCGGGATCACGGTGCCGGTGGCTTTGCTGCAGTCGATCACAGCACAGCCGATCGCCGCCCCTTACCTCGTCGCCGACTTGATCTAGGGCCGCCAAGGGTTACAACCAATCAGGCAACCCCGTCTCGCCAGAAATCAACCATGACAGCCATGGCTCCCGGCCGCTCTCCTCGGCCGTCCTTGCTCCTACGATCGGTCAAGCCCTTGCGATCGATCAAGTCATGGGCACCTGGTCTGAGTCGACGAAGGGGAAAAGCTCGCCGCCAGCACCCCAGGCGAAGGGATCGTCCACGGGACGTCGAAATAATGTAACATGAGGACATCGACATAGTTCAGGCCGTCGTTCTGGTCCGGGGCCCACAGACGGAGGCGTCTCAGCCTCCTTCGGAAGAATGAGAAGACACGGTGGGGGTGGGAGGGTCCGTCTATGGACTATACCCACAGACCCGGGACCACCAGTGCTGGGGAGTCTCGGGAAATCCGCATTCAAGGCACCACGTTCAGCTGTTAGGTATGCTTTGTATTCCTTCTAGATCGAATAAGTCTTTGGTTAGGTTGGTTTAGGACTTTGATTTCTTTTATATATCGTTGTGTTGAGACGTTGGTAAGAGGATGTCCTAAGTTTTTGTCTACGATGTCAAGTAGGCTATCTTTATGGGTCCATGAGCGCTGGGCTTGCTACGGTCGGCCCGGACAAACATCTGGAACCCTGGGCGGTTACGCCCTATCTTGTTTGGTTACTTATTTGCAGTAATTCACTTCTCCGTATACCCGTTTCAAAAAAAATGTTATCTACGAAAAAACATTATCCATATATATGTGTATAACATTTATATTTAGATTTACAATAAAGGAAAAAAATTCATTTATTATATTTATCATTTTTTTTTTATCAGAGAGAAAGAAATGCATAAAAAGGAAGTGTGGGTACTGGGTTAGAAACCACAACAACCAAACCAAAGTCCAACAAAAACAGCCTAAAAGCCAAAAACAACAAAGAAAACATACAAGACAAAACAACCACACCGGTCCACCACAACAACAACTAATACACCAGACTAGTGAACAGTACCTCAAGAGACCGCTCGGACAACCTTGATCGGACTAGTGAACAGTACCACAGGAGACTACACGGGTGAATCCTCTAGCCTTAAATATATGTTCATACTTGAAAGTAAAGTCTTATTCATTTTGTCCTTGTTTTATGTGTGCGACCCTATAGATTCATATAACATTGATAGTAAGCCTAAAATCTCTATTTAGTCCACAATCTCTGATTAGTCTCTAACAAGACGTTATGACTACCCAAGTTATATGAATATTAATGTTTCGATACAACCTTTCTTCGTAGATACGTTAGTCCTTTTGTCACTCGATATCTAGATTGGACATAAGACATAAAGTCGTTACCGTTATTGTATACGTTACCATCCTGAGAATGGGGTTGCGCTCTCTCCCTGCAGCTACTGTAGCAGATTGAAGCAAGGATGAAGATCTCCAACCTACCAAATGGTGGTGCCGGAATTGGTTGCCACAACCAAGGAAGATGAGGACCGGAGCTATGGTTACTCTCAAACCGAAAGGGACTTCTAGACCTATATGGCGAGGAGAGGACAGTCCTGACAATGAGGAGCATCAATATATTCGCAAAGCTGCAAATGGTTAGTGGAGAAGGATGAGGAAGTTGAAATCTGTGATTGTTTCTTCTACAAAGCACCGACAACATCACGAAGCTTAGGATTCGAGAATGTCATTCCATAAATCACTTCAAAAGAAGAAGGGCTCAATCACTTAATCATTTATCAGAATCTAACTTGATTGTGTTTGTCCACAATGTTCCTTCCCAATCTAATGAGAGTTGACTATCAGATCTCTTTGGCAACACTGGTGGAGTTAAGAAAGTGGTTCTTCCACGAAGGCCAAACATGAAAGGAAGAGGGTTTTGGTTTGTTCATTTTAATGAGATCCAATCTCTTGAGAATGCAATCTTCAGCTTAGAGTAGCAGATCATCACCCAAGTTCTTTGAGCCTCTTCCTCCTTGTACATGTGCAAAAAAAGGAGCTGTTCTTTAGAGGATCACTTGTCACTGTGCAACAGAAGCTAGTCAATCAAGCCCACCTTGCTATTCTTCTACACGGTCTCGGATTTCTTCTTCAACATAGGGCTGCTCCATCAATTCCTTATTTCTATCGGGCCCACTGTCTTGGGTCCTCAAATCCATCACTTCAAGTAGATTTCAGCAGCCCATTCGGCGGCTCACGACCCAACAGCAGCAGATCACAGCTCCACCCCACATTCTCTTCCTTCTGCTCATCATGGATCAGCTCCGTTTATTGCACAAGATTCACATCCCACGGATTTCAGTCACCTCTTCTCGACCATTATTTTCCGACAACCTGACCATAGTCGGTACATGGACACAGGCGTTACGTTACACACTACTTCACATTTAGGTACGTTTTCTCACGTTACACTATGTACAAATTCTAATTCGATAATTGTAGGTAACAATGTTGTTTTACCTGTGCATACTATTGGTCGCTATTCTTTTTCTACTTCGTTTAAAACTTTATAATTGCTTGACATTCTTGTTAAAAACCTTGTTTCTATTAGAATATAAATACAATTGGGTCTTCAACCATCAGCTTAAGCTTTTAGTTGAGTTGATTCTCTAATATGGTATCAGAACCTGTGTTCCTCACAGACCCGGGTTCAATCCCTACTTTATACAAAAAATATTAATTTCTTCTCAATTTACCCCAAATGGGCTAGCCCTTATCTCTCTTCTCATATGAGCTCATCTCCTCTTCTAAATAATTCACCTCCAAACCCGTAAACGGGCTTGTCTGTGAGGGCGCGTGTTAGAATATAAATATAATTGGGACTTCAACTATCAGCTTAAGCTTTTAGTTGAGTTGGTTCTCTAATAGTTTCTTTTCGCAAAATTATCCGTGATAACAACAGTTCCGTTGAACTTTATCCTTACATATTTTGTGTGAAGGATCTCCGGGATTTTTCTTCTCTGATGTAATGGAGACGACGACATGTATCGCATTTCCACCTCAACTCCATCTCCAACGACTTCTTTGTTGTTCTCCGCTGAGATATCCCCTACCACCTGACATGGTGGACTTGGATACCCCGGATATCACACTTTTAAAAATTTGGAAAATATTTGTGATTCATGTCAATTGTGCGAACACTTGTGCCTTTTCTTACTCGCACTGCTCAACTATTTGAAATGATTCACTCCGATCTTTGGATTTCGATTGTTATTAGTCCAAGTGGCTTTAAGTATTACTTGTTAATTTTGGATAATTTTTCTCATTTTTATGGGGTTTTCCTTTACGCGCTAAATCTGAAGCTTTTCAATTGTTAGTGCACTTTAATACTTATGCTCGTATTCAATTTGGTCGTTTTGTTAAATCTTTTCAATGTGATAATAGTCGTGAATTCGACAACAAACCTTTTCACAATTTCTTTCTTTCTCATGGCATATTATTTCAGTTCTCTTGTCCTCATACATATCAACAAAATGACAAAGCAAATTCGTACTACAAACAACATTATCCGATCTCTTCTTTTTCAAGCTCACCTCCCACCCTCATTTTAGGTCGAAAGCCTAAACATGGCTGTTCATACTCTCAACCTTTTTCCCATAAAGGCTCTCTCATTTCGCACCCCTTTTGAACTTCTTTATAACAAATTTCTCACTTACACTCACCTTCGCGTTTTAGATACTTATGTTATCCCAATCTTTCTTCCACAAGCCCTCACAAACTTTCCCCTCGTCCTCGCGCTTGTATGTTTCTTGGCCATCCATTTAATCATTGTAGTTATCATTGTCTGGACCCTTCTACTGGGAAAATTATCATCTCCCGTCATGTCACTTTGGACGAAACGACATTCTCATACTCTTCCACACGCTCTCCTCACCCAATAGCCTCTAATGACTTCTTTCACTTTCCCTCCTATGATCTTTATCCACTACTTCATTCGCACGACACCTTAGAACCCCCTTCTCCTTTACCATAGGATCCACCACTCGTAGTTAGGTCGGCACCATAAAACCTCGTCGTATCCTTGATCTTTATCTCTCCACATCCACTCCCTCTCTTATCCCTAGTTCTTCTATTCGGACTCTTTGTGATCCTCATTCGAAACAAGCCATGGAAGACGAACTCTCTGCTCTTCGTACTAATGACACTTGGGACTTGGTACCATGTCCATCTGGTGTCAATATTGTTGGCTCCAAACGGATCTTTCATCATAAATTCCACTCAAATGGTTCTCTTGAGAGTTATAAACCTCACCTCGTTACCCAGGGTTACACTCAACAACCCGACATTGACTATAATGACACTTTCAGCCCTGTCGTCAAACCAGTTACCATCCTGATCATTCTCAATATTTCTATTTATCGTTCCTGGCCCATAAACCAACTCGATGTCAAAAACACATTTCTTCATAGTGACCTCTCTGAAATAGTTTACATGATACAATCCCCTAGCTTCTTCAACCCTTGTCTTCCCAATTATGTTTGTCGTCTCAAGAAGGCACTCTATGGCCTTAAACACGATTCCCAAGCTTGGTATCAACAATTTTCCTCCTATCTTCTATCCATTGGATTTGTCATCAACAAGGCTGATACTTCTCTTTTCATCTTCCGAAATTGTTCTCATATGGCCTTTCTCCTTCTTTATGCTGACAACATCATCTTTACTATATCCTCAACTTCTCTTCTTTCGACCATCACATCTCGCCTTAGCTTGGAGTTTTCCATGATTAACCTTGGACTTCTTCATTATTTTTCGGGCATCTCTGTCAATCGCTCTTCCTCTCCTTGAAAAATTTCGCTCATGAAATTCTCACTCGAGCTCAAATGTCCTCATTCAAATCATATCGTACTCCTGTCGAAACTAAATCAAAATTATCCTCCTCCTCAATCCCCTAGTTTCTGATCCTTCACTCTATCGTAGTCTAGCGGGCCCCCTCCAGTACCTCACATTCACTCGTCCGTACATATCATATGTTGTTCATCATATTTTCTTGTTTATGCATGATACCCGTGAGTCTCGCTTCTATGCTCTTAAACGTATTCTTCATTATAAACAAGACACACTCTCTCATGGTCTCCATCTCCGTCCTTCCCCTACCTTCTCTCTTGTTGTTTACTCTGATGTCGATTGAGCTGATTGCCCTGACACTCGTCGTTCCACTTCTAGATTTTGCATTTTTCTCGCTCCTAACCTTATCTCTTGGTCGTCGAAATGGAAGCACATTGTATCTCGCTCCAGTGATGATACCGAGTATCATGGTGTTGCGAATACCGTCTCCGAATCTTATTGGTTGCGTAATCTTCTCCTTGAGTTACAGTGTTCTCTCCCACTGCCACCAATATTGTTTTCTATGATAACATCATACGTATATATTATTCAATTAATAACACACACCCTCGCAAAGAAAATTACAAAGTTACCTTCCGGATAGAGTGTTATAAAATGGCCTCTCCATGCAAGATGACATGTGACGTTTATAAGAGCATGTACATCAAGGGGATCACATACAGGGGATCAGGATTCGGGATTCATGTGGTGGCTAGGATGAATTGTGATGCGAACCCCTAAAATTGTGAGAGGACCACATCAAGGGATCATGTATGGGGATGATGATTTGAAGAAGTGATGAGTGGGTATTAACTAGATAATCAATTATGCTTTTGTTGAATTTATTCAAATCAAATTTAAAACAATAAATACTATTTTTTTTTGTAAAGAATGATAAAATTAATTAACTAAAATGAAAAAATAATTAATAAATAAAATTAATTAACTAAAATGGATAATTAAACTTGAAATTTCATTATTCCCCGAATAGTACATCATACTACAAATGCTGTTGGTACATCAAATTTATTAACTCATCTCACTACTCGTCGTCGTCTGTAAGTCGCTCCAAACTGACCACATATGTGCTAAATAAGGTCATGTTGGAGTTATCGATGAGTCTATTCATTTATGACGTTGATTCGAGTACGCAACCGTTCTCGGTAGGGCAAGGGCCCTCCTTGATGCCATCGTTGAGGTGGTGTCCAACCTGGTATTTCTGGAGGGGCTCGTAATACAATTCGTCATCCCCTGCTGCCTACCAGTTGCCTTCATCCTCCATAGTCATATTGTGTAGAATGATAAAAGCATGCATCATATCAGCCAAAATCGTCGTGTTTCAAACATGAGCGGTCCCTGAAATTATGTGCCACCGTTCTTGGAGAACTCCAAAAGCCCATTCAATATCTTTAGGAAATAATTTTTCTTTGCGAGTATAGGGATGACGATTCGACTTCACGAATCGACTCCATGAGAGGTAAATGCCGTCAAATAAATAATACGGGCGGTCGTACTGATGCATGTTGATCTCGTGCACCTCGTTGAGGTCACAGACACAGAAAGCTTTGTCAAATAAGTGGCCGGCGTGGAGGACGTTCATGTCGTTTTTCGAGCCATACATCCCGAAAAACGCAAGCCAAATCCACAAATCATGGGACGCTACCGCTTTCAGCATAACAATTGGATCCCCGTAGTGGTCTCCCCGACCGAAGGCTCCTTGCAATGCGACCGGGAAATTATTCAACTCCCAATGCATGTAGTCAAGACTACCAATCATACCGGGGAACCCTCGGTTGTACCCCGATTCGAGTAATCACTGTATGTCCTCCAGTGTTGGCTTCCGCTCGTATTCCTCCATGAAAACCTCAATAACGGCCTTACAAAAACTTTTTACACATTTAAGCATAGTACTTACCCCCATACGTAGGGTTTTGTCTAATGAATCGGCCGAGCACCCATACGCCGTCATTCATATCGCGGTAGTGCATTTCTGGTGCATCGATAACCCCAAGTGTGTTGCACCGTCCGACTTCTGGACGAAGTAATCATCATGCTCCGCTACCGCATCCATAACCCGTTGAAAGAGTGGTCGGGACATACGAAATCGACGCCTAAACATATCGGGCCCATAGGTTGGGTGCTCGACAAAATAATCCTGCATCAGTCGGTTGTGGCCTTCGAGACGACCTCTGTAAATATCTCACCGGGAAAATTCCCCACTTTCGATCCTTTGCCTCCATGTGTTGATTTTTGCCATTGCTCTTTGTATCATTCTGTCGGTCCTCCGCTGGAGTCATTGCTCCCAAGCCCGAAATTCGGCTTTGACCTCGCGACGTTCGGCTTCGATCTCCTGTCTCGTTTGAGCCTCGCCGTCGGACATTTTTGATCGATAAAAATTGGAGAGGAAAAGGAGAGAGAATTTTGAGAAAAATATTGGTGGTTTGATGAATGGCGTGAGAGGTATTTATAGGTGGGGAAAAATGATGTTGTATTTTAAAATGTATTACTTTGATTTAAAAAAAAACATTACCCGTTGGAATCGGACCGTTGGCCAACGGTCCGATTTTTTCTTTCTTCACCCGCCACGTGACGGTCTGTGATTGGGTGCATGCAACACACGATTCGCGAACCCGAAACACAATCGTGGTTCGCGAGATCATAGTTCGTAGTTCGCAAATCACGCAACCCACATCGTACGGTTTGTGAACCGTAAACCACAATTTCACGAACCGCGAATCGTGATGCACGGTCTGAGACATTGGGTGAGTTTTAAAGGGGACCAAGACACTGTTTAGCCGACAGCAGCATGACATGAAGAGTTGTATATACTCACTCAAACGGGACGAGGATACAGAGAGTAGAATAATCATAGAGATAAAATGTGATATGACTTATCAGAATAAAACGCGTTCAGGCTAAACATGATATTCTTATGAGAACAGAACGTGTTTAAGTAAAAATTGAAGACAACAACGTAGGAGAGCAGACTATCATTTCCATTGTGAAGCATATGCACTTTTCGGTGAATTAAACCAATAATCTTGCATGTAATCTTTACTTTACTTTACTTCTGATACATCACTTTCAAACTTATCTTCACGAATCAAATGTATTGATTGGATTTTTATCTTGATTGGATTTCAAGAGGTTCATGTTGTTTTGGACTTTCAGTTTCGGTAATTTTGTTTACCGGATTATCTATGTCGTTATGCGGTGTTGTCGTCGGTGTGTCGGTTTCCTTCGTCTCTTTGAGTTGGGGGACCGATGAGATACATTTTTTCTTCAACTACCTTCATCTTCTTGCTCCATCACCCGTCGGCGGCGCCATGACCTCCGGCCAGGGACGTCGTCGGTGATAACCTCTTCTCCCCCCTCATCTTCTACTTCAAATGTAAAGTCCGCCTTTTTAAAAGGGTATTGTTGTGAAAACTGAAAGTTCGGGATAGAAAATTTCAACGAGTGAAAGTGCAATAAGTGAATTTAAAAAGAAAGAAAGAAGTTGGAAGCAGGCTGGACTGGACGGTTTGGGCCCAAGCCCGCGTTGCCTCAATCTCGGGCCCAAGCCCACGTTGGCGAAACCCTAAAGTTTCGCTACTATTCACGCAACCCTCATTTGTCGCACAAAATCCCGAAGCATCTCCCTCTCATCCTCCCTCTCTCTGAACCCACTCTCGAACCCTCCTCAATCCAGCGCCGTTACCCTCGCCACCACGTCCGACGCGAAGAAAACAACGACGACGCTAGGAGTCACAACCACCGTCGTCGAGCCGTGTTCGGGATCGAGACTCTCCGTCGATCTAGCCACGCGAACCCGTTCTGGCTCGCCAATCGCCACCGGAGACGCGGGCTGCTTCGTCTCGTCCAGACGCGATTCGAACCTCGCCGGAGTCGGGGAAGCATCCCAGGTGAGCGAGCGTCACCATTTTCCCCTTCTCCGACCTCCTCTTGCCCTCCTCCGAGCTCACCGTCACCGTCCACCACCGCGATCGTAGGCGAACCCTCGCCGGAGAATTCGAACCAGACCCGTCGTGCCTGGGTGTATCTGTGAAGGGATTGAACTCTGAAGGGCATGGTTGCCGGAGAAGGCTCGCCGGAGCGGTGATGGGAAGAGGAAATCATTCCTGGGTATCACGGCTCCCTCCCCTTCCCTTGACAGTGCCGCCGGCGAAGGAGCACGGAAACCCTAGACCTTCTGTGGCCGGGCTTGGACCAGACGAGGTCAAGACGGGTTGGGCCAGGCAGCGGAGTGGGCCTTGGGGCTAGTGGTGTTGCGGAGCAGACCTTGAGCCGGGTTGGACTCGGGCCGGACCAGGCCTCGGCCCAAGCCTAGTCGGGTCTGGAGCCGGGTCCGGACCGGGTCTGGATCCGGGTTGGGGCTGGATCCGGGTCAGCCCAGTTTAATTAATTAATCAGATAAATTCCGAGGACTAAAGCCAGATAATTTTAAGGACCGATCGGGCTTCTAATTGTTTTGAATAAAATAAATTTGAGGACCGTTTGGATGGGACCGGGACTGATTCCCGTCTTTTTTTGTTAAACCCAGGACTTGGGCTTCGCCCGAGAAGACCAGAGTCGAACCCAGACGCGAGCTTCGCCCTCCAAGACGGTGTTGGCCCGGTCGTCCGCAGCTAGAAGACGCCGCCGTGTTACCATCTTGAGGTAGGGAAAGTAGCGGATACCTCTTTAATTACGGAAAGTTACTAGTGTGCATGATTAGGGTTAATAATAAAAACCGGAAAGATCATAGCTTGGCTGTAGGATGCGAACAACTAGCGTAGACGTCGAACTGTGAACCTTTACGTTTTCTGTCTTGAGAATTGCCGTGCTGGTAGTTTCGGGCCATGACGTGCCCGTAGGATTGTTTGCTGAGTGCTTCTACTAGTGTGCTTCGTGTTGTTGAACGGATAATAAATAACGAACATGATAACGGATAGGATTGAACTGGTGATGCATGTTGATGATCTGTGTGGTCTTCCTGTTTAGTAGATATGTTGAACTGTGGGATGGTTGGGGAATTGATACCAGTTAAGTCGGTGGGGTTACCACGTGGAGTGTGGAGACGGTAAGTGATGGTTAGTACATGACGGGTTTGTTGTGTGAGAGTCTAAAATAAGATTATACTCGTTGTTGCATGATGTGACTGTGTGGGCAAGTGTGCCATGTGTGATTACGTGAAACCTTTGTTGTGATATGACCGGGTGAGTGATAGACCGGGTGTATGCTAAGTGAAGATGGTTCGGCTGGTGTACCGAGACCATCAGTGATAGTGCTGTGTGCAAAACCCTACTTTTGTGTTAAAGAGACGGCGTAGCCGGCAGAGTACCGTTATCGAGTGTTTAGTTTCGGTATAGGGTGTTGAGGCCAGGATGGCGTGATCAGTACCCCTATGACTCTTAGCCCGGGACGGGGCTGACCAAAGGGTGTACCGGTTCGGTACGTATGTTGAGTATTGCCCTTCGTCTGTGTGAGGAGGAAGATATCGTGACTGATGTTGTGTGTTCCGGTGCGATATAAGTGGTTGTGTGCATTCAGTGGAGTTGGCTCCGCAGAAGACATCGGACTGAGGGATTTCCAGTCGAGGATGTTACCCTTCGTCTGTGTGCGGAGGAAGATATCGTGACTGATGCTGTGTGTTTCGGTGCGATATAAGTGGCTGTGTGCATTCGGTGGAGTTGGCTCCCGCAGAAGACATCAGACTGAGCGATTTCCAGTCGAGGATGTTACCCTTCGTCTGTGTGCGGAGGAAGATATCGTGACTGATGCTGTGTGTTCCGGTGCGATATAAGTGGCTGTGTGCATTCAGTGGAGTTGGCTCCCACAGAAGACATCAGACTGAGGGATTTCCGGTCGAGGATGCTACCCTTCGTCTGTGTGCGGAGGAAGATATCGTGACTGATGCTGTGTGTTCCAGTACGATATAAGTGGCTGTGTGCATTCGGTGGAGTTGGCTCCCGTAGAAGACATCAGACTGAGGGATTTCTAGTCGAGGATGTTACCCTTCGTCTGTGTGAGGAGAAAGATATCGGGACTGATGCTGTGTGATCCAGTACGATATAAGTGGCTGTGTGCATCCAGTGGTAGGAGCTTAGTGCATTCAACGACGTTGAAACTGTTGTACGATATCTGTGTGTATCTTGATATGTGCCCTTTCCTTGCTGTTTGGCTCTGTGCATTTATTCTAAATATGTTTATGACTTGGGTGGGTAATCGGTAACCGGGTGTGGGAACTGAGGCTTAGTGTTCCAGTGCGATATAAGAGGACGGGCTGTGATAGTCGGAGACGTTGGAAATGGTTATACTACTTTAAGGGGGGTCTGATGTGTGTGTTGTGCGTGTTGCTAGGCTTTGTGCTTTGTCTGCTGTGTGAGCCGTGCGGGCTGTCTGGCTTTGTGCATTGGGTTAAGTGAGACTTGGGTCTTGTGAGAGTGTGGGTGACTCGAGGTGATGTTGGACCTGATTCCTGTGTTGCAGTGCAATTTCGCACGTGTGGTCGGTTGTGAGATAATCATAGGTGTTGTTCTTTGAGAATTATAGATGATGGGTGTTAAGAGCTAGTTGTGGAAAGTGGTATGAGTTCGGTTCGTAGGGAGTTTGTGTTACGGGGTGTTCCTGATGGAAGGCTAAGGGCTGTCTTGGAGTAATTGTTTTTATTTTGACTTTAATAGTTGTGCTTTACTAGTATGCCCTAATAGGACGGTTACCCGTGGGGACGAACTGGGGTTCAGAACCCTAACTACTTTTCCTACTGAGCGTAAGCTCACCCCCTTACTTTGTTGTATTTCAGGTGTTGAGCGAAATCTGTACTAGCAGGATTCTCGGAGCTTGGGAGTTAGCGAGGGTTTAGCTAGTGTCTAGCGACGTACATTTAACCGATGAACTATTTTTTTACCGTTGTTTTATCAAGCTGTGACTCGCGGTATTGTTTAAATTTTTTTAAAATTATGAATTGAGACTTGTTGGCTTTATTTCGATGAAAATTATTATTGTTTTAGTTCACGTCTCGAATTCGGTCAAAACCGGATTTGGGGCGTGACATCAAACCTTTCTCCTTAAGCTCGTGGGGCTTCGTCCTTCATCCTCCTTCCTGTGCAGATCGGAGCATATTTTTCCCTCTTTGCCGGTGAAGTATGTCGATAATGTGGCCCCTGGCTTCTCCAGCTCTTTCTACTGCTGCAAGACCTAGTCCTGGAGAGACAACGGGCTTCACCGTTCCGGAGGAGGAACTCCTCAACATACGAGGAAGGAGTATGAAGAGTTTCGATGCCACCTTTATTGCCACTATGACTGTAAATGGTGAGGGAGCTGTGGAGGTTGAGGCGGGTGAGTCATCGTACTCACCCGCTACCCGCTAAAATGAAAAACAGGGATGGTCGTCGAGGTACAGTCACGACCCGGATGACCCAATAGATTGTGGAATCTTATGGCGGAAAGTTACCCCTCGAATAGGATGCTGCGAAGAAATGCCCTTTTTCTGCCTAGGTAAGCCAGAGGTCGATCACAATAGAATAACCCGAAATATAAGGTCCATCATCTGGTTTGTGCCGATGACCCACAAAGAGTGTGATCTCCTTCTGATGCCCGTCCATCAAATTATACACAAGAAGCTTCACATAAATATTTTCCCATTTTAACGATAATTTTTTGTTTTTTATTGTATTAATTATAATTTTGATTTCTGTTTTTTTCTTGTATGCTCTATACTTCTATGACTGTAGGGATCGTCGGTTGGCTTAATTTGGAATGTAGAAGCCATTTCAAGGAATGGAAGACCATATTTAAAGATGGAAGAGAAATATATGTTGAAGAAAGGGGACCCCAGAACATCCGGAATTGGAGCGTATGATCCTGTATGAGTTCAAGCACCGACCAGACGAGTGGTCGTGGCTTTTCGAGCACTTCAACTCGAAGGATTTTAACGTAATGAATCTGCCCCTCCGATAATTTAATTTTTGTATTTCTTACTAATAAACAATTTTTAAAATGGTAGGATCTTTCCAAGAGGCTGTTAAAAATCATGTCGAGATTAAGACCGCACACCGAGAGGGTAGGAATCCATACTCGACCGCAAAGAATTGATCAAGACCAAGAACAACGCATGACTCACACCGCTCCTGTTTGCCTCACTTAAAGCGTACCTAATAGACATCAAGAACGAGAAGAAAAAGAAAAACGAGAACTTTGCATTTCAAATATATTTTTACTTTTTATTTGAATTTTAATCACATGTTTAATTATCTTTTGTTTATGATCAACTATTGATCCAAGCTGCAATAGACAAGATTGTACCTGAAACACAAGAGTCATGTGTGGCCTCATGCCCCGAAGTGATGCCTGACTTGCATCAGTTTGAGGGCTTAGCCGCACAATTTTCTAAACCGAGGAAAGGGATGGTACAGTCAGGATTTGGTCGTAGGGTCATCCTCCCAATGCCTAAGTAAGGGAGTTCCTCGAGCGCTACTTTCACATATGCAACTTGTAAGAACCACTCCCGGTCAACGACAGTCCAACCTGCGAAAAACAGGAAAATTTAAAATTTTTAAGACAGACACTTAACTTAACCTAAATTTACCCCGAGGGTCATACCGGACCTAAGTTGACCCCGATATCGACCAAAGTGAGTTCCAGGGGACTAAGGGCAACTTTCTGGTCAATTTGGGAAAAGTTGACTTTTCGCTGGAAAAGTCAACCGAGCGACGTTTTGGTCCATCCGGGGACCGTTTTGGATCCAAAAAGCTTAGCCGTCGTCGCAGCGGTCTTAGTTAAGCCGTTTCCTTGTAGCCCGCCAAGTTTCGTAATTTCTTGGAAAAAGTGCCCGTTCGGGGCCTGAAACGTCCGATTTTCGCGAATCTGATTGGAAAATATCAAGTAGATATTTTCCAAAAGGTGTGGGACCCACCTTGCCACTTGTCCAGCAAGTGGTGGTGTTAGTTTTGGGGGGAAAATGAGTGGTGAGGGGGGTTATAGAGTTCGGCCAAGTAACAAAAAAGGAGAGAAAAAAAGAGAAAAGAGAGTTTAGAGAGAGAAGGAGAAGAAGAAGAAGAAGAAGAGAGAAGGAGAAAGGAGTTAGGGTTGGGAGAAATCGAGCCTTTGGATCGTCTCAGGGCAAGAAGCACTTGACTTCCCCTCGTCTTCCTCTTTGGTAAGACCTAAACCGATCGTCGTTTTGATAATTTTCACATGTTAGGGTTTGGTTAAAAATGATGGGTTAGGGTTGTAGTGAGATTGGGGGTTTGTTAGAGACGTTTTGGAGGTGTTGTGAGGTGAGTTTGGACGTTTTCCGGTGACCGAAAGCTCGGGAGGAGCTCCGGCCACCGTGGGTGGTGGCCGGCCGGACATGGGGTGGCTGGCCGGAGCTGAGACCAGCCACCACCATGGTGGCCGACCCCCCTTTGAACCCTAGGGCCCACGACCAAGTGGGTCGGGTGGGGCCCATGTGCTCGGGTGCTCGGGTTTAGTGTTCGGGTGGTTTAAAACGTTCCCCGGACCATTTATCCTTAACCGAATCGAAATTTGGATTTAAATTGGAAAAGTTGTAATTGACGGGTTTTAGAAACTTTAAACGTTAATTAATCGACTCGGAAGTTGGAATTCGATTCCGTCAAGTGCATTGGTATTCTTGAATTATTCTAAGACCGTAGAAACGAAAACGGGGACTTTTGGAGCCCCGGAAGGCCTTTTACAAAACCTGGGCAGATTCGCCATGTCGGGCGAATCGGGTCTTTACGGGTCCTTTATCGACAATGTCGAGTAATTGGGAAGTTTGGGAGTGATCGACATTATTGGGGTTACGTTTGGGCGTTAAGTTTATTAAATTCCAGTTAGCGTTCCTACGAGTTTAAAATGCTTTGAAATTTGTGTTCTTTAGATCGTGCTGCGGACCGAGGCAAAGGGAAGCTAGGCGAGTGACTAGGATCACGCCGGGGCTTAGTTGAGCACTTTTGGAGTCTTATACGAGGTAGGGAAAAGTAGCCGGATCTCGGCCCTGACTAGGGTAAGTTAACTGTAGAATTGCATGTGACACCGGAGTGTCGTGAGTTATTTAGGTTATCAAATATTAGAAAGGCATGATACGGGAACGTAGCAATGATTAGAAAAGCATGTGACACTTAGTAGTGTCGTAGGAGCAGTGAACTTAGCGAAATTAGAATTACTGGAGGCATATGACCATACCCGGAGGTTGTTTGTTATTATTGTTGAGTTTGGGTGGCCATGAGAGCCCGTGTTATTATTGTTGAGTTTGGGTGGCCATGAGAGCCCGTGTTATTATTGTTGAATTTGGGTGGCCATGAGAGCCCGTGTTATTACTGTTGAGTTGGGTGGCCATGAGAGCCCGAGTTATTATTATTGGTGTCTTGGGTGGCCGCGAGTGCCGTGGGGTTGTGAACCCGTACTTTACCGTTGGTGTCTTGGGTGGCCATGAGGGCCCGTAGGGTTGTTGAACCCGTGTTTTGTTGTTGGTGTCTTGGTGGCCTTGAGTGCCTGTGGAGTTTGGGATTGGTGTCGTTACTGTCTGTTGAACTTTGTTTGTGATTGTGATTGGTTACTTGATGATGGTGGAGGTTGTGTGGTGTAGCTAGCCTCCTGACTGGGATCGGGAGAAGCGGAGAGGTTGTGGGCTAGCTCCCCGACTGGGATCGGGGGAAGGACGCGCGAGTGTGGCTAACCACCCGACTGGGATCGGGTGAAGCGGAGAGGTTGTGGGTTAGCCTCCCGACTGGGATCGGGAGAAGTTGCGTGACAGCTCGACCGTCTGACCTGACTGGGATCGGTAAAGGGCGAGAGACAGAGATTGAGTTACTGAGCAGCTGGTATGCGATCCTTTGTGATCTTGTTTGGTGTGTGATCCTTTGTGATCTTGGTTTTGCGTGGTTGTCAGTCGTGTCTTTGGAGGAGGTCGTCAATCGTTGTGTGGGGTCTACATCACGTGTCCGAGTGTTGAGTTGGTTGAGGAAAGTATTGGTCGTGTGTGTGTCATTTGAGTCGTTGTTGGTGTCACCGGCTTTGTCTGCTAAGTATGCCTTGGTCAGTCTGTTATCTATGGTGGTGAGCGAACGCTCACCCCTAGCTGCTTTTCCTACAGGTACCGTTCGCAGGCTGAACTAGGTGAGCTTCTGAAGCTTGAAGAGTTGGAAGCGGGTTTCTGGGTTATTTTGAGTCTAGTGACGTGTACCTCGTTTTTGTCCAATTGTTGGGACTTATTTTTGAGTTGTAAATATTATTTTTGTTGAACAAACGGTGGTTTTAAAGTGAATTATAAAAAGGGTTTCAAAATGGTTTATTGTTTCAAAACGTTCGCGTCCCGAGTTCGGTTTACTGAAATTGGGGCGTGACACAACTACATATCCAATAGTAGGTCAAGGTGGAGGTGGAGCATTGTTGAAAAGAGAAGGAGGAATGACTGAAGGCAGAACGAGCGTCTAAAGAGGAACGATAGGTGACTTTGGAAAACCAACTCGCCAAGATGACGAAACTTCTCTAAATGTACAAGAAAGGCATTTTCCCCAACGTTAGAGGTGCTAATTAGTTTGTTCTCAAATACATTTTTGTAACAATTTGATTCGGATTATTAGATACTATTTTGATTACTTCAGACAATATAAATATTATAATTTGAATATTGTGTGGTTGTTACATTATCTGTTTTTTTTATCAGCGAATGCAAATTTAAATTAAACCTCTCCAGAGGTAGAAAAAGAGTATATGAAATGGTCTAGTTACAGACAAGTGAATGCAATGAGCGCTGGCAGCTCAACCTCATGACAGTCCGAACAATGAGTAACCTGATACATGCAATAGCGTTACTATACAAGGGACCTTGGCATCCCAACATGGGAGCAACCAGACATACAAAGAAGGAGCGTTCCTATGATAGGAACCTAAACCTCAACAACCCAACATGGGCGCAAACCGAACAAACAAGGTCTAAAACCTAGGTTTTACAAACATTAAGCTTAAAACCAGGAGATGTAAAGGTCTAACACCAAAATTTTACAATCATAAAGCGCAGTCGAGTGATGAAGGTCTTGAACCCAGATTTTTTAACCATGAAGCCCGAAACAGAGTTTAATACCCCTTAATCCAGTAATTGAGAAAAGAGCAAATGAAAAGGAGAACAAGTACACCTTACCTGATAGAGAGGAGGGAGCAAAAGATCTTGGGATGAAAGAGTGACTGAACCAGAGCCGCTCACCGAAAGCCTCGATAGGGACGCATCACAGGTCAGCTCGGTTGTGAACGGAGGAGCTCAAACCTAGTCCTCTGAAACCAAATTCTGGCTTACACCGGCAAAAGCACCAAAGGGGGAGGACCAGTATTTCTACCGAGAACGAGCACAAACTTCCAAGTAGGCAGCAACAAGACATCACTTCCGGGGATCCAAGGCTGGATTTGAGCCGAGCATTCCGAAACATGACCGGTAACCCTTTGTTGGCCAACACCAAGCGAGGACCCTAAGGGGAAGACCTATAATTATACAGAGCACGAAACAACCCGAAACTGGACAAATCTGATACTAAAGTCAGCATAGAAGCACAATGTCAGGACCGAGCTTTTGACCAATACACTCCAACAAACAGGCAACATGAAGTCAACACTTTCAAAGATCGGTAACCCCTCGTCGGCTAACACCAAGCGAGGACTCGAAGGGGAAGACTTGTAGTTATATCGAGCACGAGCCAGCCTGCACCCAGACTGATCTGACACTAAAGCCTACAGAGATGCGGAACGCCACCAACGAGCATCCTACCATCCGCGACGGGGGGGGGGGGGGGGGGGTGACGAGACCAGATTCACAACGAATCAAAGATCCAAACGATCAAGAAACGCTTCCCACGGAAAATCTAAAACAAACCGCCTGAGGACCATCACGAACGAGTCCGGAAAAAGAAAATCAACCCATCTTCCACCAACACACCACCAGATGAAGAATGAACCCTCCACGATCTAGGGACCCGAGACTGGAACTCGAGCTGAGTGTTCTGATACCGAAACCTATAACCCCTCATCGACCAACACCAAACGAGGATCCGAAGGAAAAAGCCTATAATAATACCGAGCACGAGCATAGCCAAATCCGGAAAGAGCCCAAAACCAGCTCTGGTGAGCGAGCTCGAACTCTCCCAGAAGGAAGCAAAAAAGGAAGATCGACGAACCGGAAAGCTCCAGTAGTAGGAGGAAAAGTTGTCCCTACCGTCCAAACTCAACCCGACCGGCCTTGTTACATTATCTATTGTACCTATTTATTGATGTTAATTTATACACATTTTGCATATTTGGATACACGTTTTACAATTATTATTTTCAAAATCTGAAACTAGACTTCAACCACTAAATCAACGTGGTACATATGGTCCCCTCTCACCACAAAAAAAGAAAAGGAAATACAAAACAATTTAGGCCAAGCGTAGTTGGCTTCATTTACACACCAGTAGATTAATCGAATGTCCTATATATACCTGTTGTATTGATTGGGAAGTCGTCATCCACACAAACAACATTTCTCTTACGTTAAAACATAAGACACAAGTATGCAAGTGGTGCAAATACTCTCCCACATGAACACTGGTGTCGGAGATACCAGTTATGCCAAAAACTGTTCCGTTCAGGTTGCGTATATATATATATGATCTTTATAATTCCACTGCTTCAATTATCTGTTATTTGATAAATTAATTTTGAATGAACTTTCAGAAGAAGATCATAACACTAACAAAGTCTGCGATTGAGGAAGCTGTAGAAGAAATGTTGAGCACAAGTAATTGTGTTCCGGAGAGCATGGGTGTTGCGGACTTGGGTTGTGCTTCGGCACCCAATTCCTTTCTCGTGATCTCCGAAATCATCGGCCTCGTACGCCAGAAATGTGGGCGGAGTGGCCCGGCCGAGTTCAGGGTATACCTCAACGATCTCTACACCAACGACTTCAACACTCTGTTCGCCACCGTGCCGGACTTCTACAACAACATCAACGATGGAGGTGGGTTCGGCAGGTGCTTAGTGTCGGGTGTACCCGGTTCGTTTTACGGCAGGATTTTGCCCAGCAAGAGTGTGCATTTCTTCCACTCTTCTTCGAGCAACCACTGGCTCTCTCAGGTGATTTAATTTCACACTTTGATTGTTTTCATCTACTAGATCGAGATGTGTGGAAAATGGACTCATCATTTATTAGGGGATTTGAATGTCTAATCGGAATCATTTGGATACGACAGCCAACGGGACGGTTGTAATTGTTAGAGCATGTACAATGGACCGGCTCTGAGGCTCGGCTCGCGTTTTTGTGGGCCGCGGGACGCGGGCCGTCCCGTAGTGGGATAGCTTTTACGCGTCCTGCAAAAATGCGGGCCGGGCCGAGGCCCGCGTCCCACGTCCCACAACCACGGGACGGGCCAAGGCCCGCGTCCCGTGTCCGGCTGCCAGCCACTCCCGTGCTGCCACGCGTTTTATTTTTTTTTTAAATAGGAAAAATCAAATTTAACTAAATATGATTGGTCCACTCACAATACAAGCCTCTCATCCAAGCCCCATCGTAAAACACCTACTATTTTGAGTCCCGAGTCCCACTATTTTGTAAAATCAGCATACGAGTCTTTCCATTGTACATGCTCTAACAGATCCGTCCTTTTGAATTGGTAAAATCCGCTAAAAAAATACTTTATATTAATCAAATTAAAATATAGGTTGAGCATCTAAAACTGATATATTTTCCCGAAAACTATTAAGAAGTGATCATCAATAAGATTAAATCTAGAGGTAATTGAATTATTGGCTTCTTAACATGTTAGAATATAACTACAATTGAACTTTAAACTATGAGCTTAAGCTTTTAATTGAACGATGAATTTATGCCGCGCAGGTTCCTGCAGGACTGCATGGCAATACAAAAATGAATAAGGGGAATATGTATATATCAAAAAGTAGTCCACAGGGTGTTTTGGATGCTTACTCGGTTCAGTTCAGGGATGATTTCAACATGTTTCTGAGGTCCCGTGCCGAGGAAGTTGTGGTTGGTGGTCGAATGGTGTTGTCACAAATGGGCAGGATAGGCTTGGATCCTACAACCATGCCCAGTTGCCACCACTGGGACCTCCTAGCTTTGGCTCTCAACTCTATGCTTTCCGAGGTACCTAAAATAAACAACACTTTTATTTTCAGACAAAAAAGATCAGATCGATAAATGAAGCCTTAAAAATAGTTTTTAAGTAATAACAATTTTTCAACATGAGCATAAATTTCAATTCAGTATCTGGTGAATATTATGATCCACGTCTTATCGACGTGAGGTTGTAATATACAGATAATTGACTCTTGAGGATATTGATCGATAAAATAATGAACTTTGATATTTATTATAATCTTGAGTTTTTAGATGGGTTGAATTAAACATAATATAAAATTTTTGTTCTCGTTCATCATATACATTTTATAGGCCGATGTATTTTGAAGTTCAAGTCGGACTAACTCTTAATCCAACATTCATTTGGTAAGGGGTTTTAGAGTCTACGTCGAATAGAAATAAATCATATATAATTCATCATGTGTAATAAACTAATAAGAGTTTTACTATCGATTTCAATTTTAGGGATAAATGTAAAAAAAAATATCTTTATATATTAGTCTCGAACAGTAAGTTGTCTTAAAATATGAGTAACTATTAAAAACATAAATGATGTAAAAAATATATGATCAATTCATAAATGTATGATGTAATCATGTAAATAATATGAGACCAATTCATAAAAAAACATTTAAATGACATATGTCCAAAACTTAAGGTCGCTCATTTAACACTTTTAAACTTTAATAATTTACTGTTCGTGACCAATACATAAAAGTATGTTTACTTTTAAGTGACAAACCTTAACATTGTCTGCGGTTCTGAAACAAACATAATTGTCAACTAACATGTACATGTGAAATAGAAGGAGCGTCTTTAAAAAAAAATGATAAATATGAATGGATAGATGTGGCAATATTTACAGGGGCTAGTGGAGGAAGAAATGGTGGATACGTTGAACGCACCATACTACGCTCCATGCCCAGAAGAAATAAAGCAAGAGGTAGAGAAAGAAGGATCATTTTGCATCCGCCGATTAGAAGCTTTGGAGGTTGATTGGGATGCAGAGTTTAACGTTGCCACATTCAACCCAATCTTGAGCGGCATGCGTGTGGCCAAAACCATAAGAGCCGTGGTCGAGCCCATGTTGATGGAACATGGTTTCGGACAACACATTATGGAGGATTTGTTTAAGAGATACGGAGACTTGGTCGCTCTTCACATGTCCACCACCAGAACCAAATACATTAATTTGGTCATTTCTCTTGTAAGAAAGCCTTGATCCTCTACGTATTTTATGTAATATGTTATATTATTGAAACGTTTATCTTTCTTTCGGTCTTCCCATGTCAACGAAAATAAATATATACTTCTATTCAATAAAGTTTAGTATTTAGGAATTACTAATAAATCTTCGTCTACGTAACTGTTATCTATAAAAAGTTTTGCAAGACATTTCGACCAACTCATTAAGGCTAATCAAAATCAATCGTTGAACCGGCCGAATGAACAAAAGGCCACAACCTGAGCTTTAACCGGTCAGTTTACCAAATTAAACCCATACATTCTCAATGTCTAATACGACTTCAAGGAGGAGACATATGTGTAGAAAAGGCCATATATTAATAAAAGTAATATTCTTTCCAAAATCAAAGGAGCGACCGAGGTTTATAAATAAATGATTTGTAAACATGTTGTTTGGAAGGACCGCACGTATATCTGGGTTCTGTTTTTTCGTGAGGGAATCGACATATCTTAACAAATATCTTTGTGGACTTAACGCGAGTTTACATGATCTGACGAGGCTCGTGTTATGTTAAATTTCAATTTGTGTGACCTAATACAAATAAATTCTCCCAAGATAGAAACTTGTGTGACTATATGTTAAAGTCAGGATGGTATATTATACAGTCGCTCTTGAACGCTCGACCAAAGCACGGAATCCTGGTCAGGTGAAAGTTTTGCAAAAAACAGAGCATCAATATACAATGCTCTGTTCCTCAGAAAAAAAGTGAATGCTCTTATGAAGAAGGCTGTGAAGAGGAAGTTGGATGTGGGGAAATCGGTTCCGAATGCAAAGAGTGTTCCTCGGCGTATGCAATTAGTGATGCGGGTTGATAATGGTGCATTCTCGATGATCGAGTGTTCGTCGGAGGACTTCGTTCCGGTTCAGGTGATGAATAGGGATGACTATGTGTCAAATCTCTATTTTAACAGGACACGATCATCAAGAAATATATATGACGGTTAAGTAACGGTGGATTCCACAGGGACTAGAGGTATCATTAGTATTTCGCTAAAACCTAGGGACGTAGGCTGTCTCTTTCACATCCCCGAAAGGGAAAACAAAGGGCATAAAATTACAAGTATTGTTTAAGTTCTAAAAAGCAATGAAAATATATACACGCTACCACCTAAGACACATAGTATTGATACACCAAAGAGTCAATTACATGTACAAGTAAACACAATTTCCAATTAATGCATGATATGGTTAACGGTGGTGAATCAAATAATGCTTTCCTTATGCTCTAAGAACACTTAAGTTCCTATGTATGCAGTATCATGAAATCAAGCACATACTAGTCACGGGGAGAGGGCACAAGACCATTATTCGGACCGATATGCGAACCACCAATTATCAGAAAAAATAATAATATGGTGTAGTTCTATGATCCTGAGTAAAGCTCGATCAATCCTTTAACAAGAAATGACAACAAAGAATGCCTGTCATTCTCACTACCAACTATCACAAGTAGAGATAGCTACACCACTCGGTGAATCTACTTAACTACGCGTAGTTCACTTCCTAATTCCCAAATGCCATAAAAAAGATGAACACCGAAACGCAAGGAGAACTAAATAGAGCAACGAATCATGAAGCTCTAGTAATACAAAAGCATAAGTAAGACTCTAAATCACGGACGAATCTACTTAACTACGCCTCGTTCACTTCTTCAAAACCAAACATCACCGATCAAGATGATTTCAGTAATCAAGTAGAACTACATATAGTAAAGAATCACAAAACTCTGGTAATACGCAAGCGCAAGTAAACTCTAAAACACTTAATGAACCTACTTAGCTACGCCTAGTTCAATCATCTTAATTACCGAATGCCAACGATAAATATGTCACCGATAATTAAGGCGAACTACATAGAGCATCGAATCACGACATTTTGGTGATACACAAGCATAAGTGAATTCTATTAAAGTGATATCTCGGCTCACACTAGATCGAATCATGGATCGCTTCAAACATCAATCTACATAACGCATACAACAATTATGGAATATTCTTAAATCGTTTGGTCGGCTTGAAACACACAAGAGAATCGAGAAAACATATCCTAACATATTTCTATCTCGTCAATAGAAAATCAAGACATGTGAATGTGGAAAACCCTAGATAAGTTCATTAAATGACTAAAGTTTTTATTTTTACCAACTGTGGCCTAGAACTTGATATACACCCAAGAGATGAAATAGCTAGCACATGAAATCGGGTTAAAAATCATGAAAGTTCGAACACAAAGTAAGAAAATCATGATTGAATATCGAGTAGCTTAAATATAGATTAATAAAAATACAAGCAAGTGGATGCTATTTAAGCTCAAAAAACTCAAATCATGTACATAACAACACCATTATCAAATAAACCACAAAACCATGCAGCAACTTAAAGGAAATCATATTTTACACAATACCCATGAACATGGATTAAATCCAAGGTCATGGAGTCCAAATCCTACTCCAACATACCAACAATCCTAGCTTTACAACAAATATAGAGAATGATAGAAATTAGAACTAGGATTGGTTGAGAAACCCAATCAAAATCTCCTCTAGCTTGCAAACCCACCATCTCCAACTCTCCAAAGCTTCAACACATGAAAATGGAGAAGTTGCAGATGGTGAGAGACTCATTAATGCTTGAAACCTCCTTGGATCGTCAAAACTATGGTCTTAGATGGTAGATCTTGCTCCAAAAAATGAAGAACAAGCTCAGAATAAAGAAGGAGATGAAAAAAAAATGAAAATTTCTCTCTCTAAAAATATGTTATGTAAAAAAAATATGATCTACATGTCCTTGTTTTTTAACCCCAAAAAATAAATGTTTTGATTCGTATCCCCTCAAAACGCGACCAGGAGGCTGGTTGGACCTGTGCGAGCTGGCAGACAAGATCAAGTGCATGCATGTGCACTGGAGAATGTTGTAACCTGGAAGCAGATACCTTTTGATCATGCGGTCAACAGATCAACGGATGGGAGGCGGAATCAGCTGGCATGGACGACTAGATGAGGTCAGACGCGAGGTCAGCTGGGATGTGCACGGGAAATGATGGGCTGCGCCACAAAAAAGTATTGCGTTGACAACTTTCATTTTTTTTTATAATTTATCTGTAAGAACCGCCCCTGGTCGAATCGGTGAATTTAGACGAAAGTTGACTTTTTGACGAAAAAGTCAACCAATGACTCCGGGAGTCATTCGGGACCTTTCCTAGACCCAAAAAGCTTAACCGTCGTTACGGTTAGCTTAGTTGGGTCGTTTCCTTTCAAACGACTGTAATTGTAAAAAAGTCAACCCGGGGTCAATTTCGGTCAAATTAAGAGTCTTAAGGACTTAAATTAATGTGCTGGATTTTCTTAAGAAGAGAGGTGGTCCCCACATGGACATGTATCCATGGAGGCTTGGAGGAGAAGAAATGGGTCTAGAAAGACCCATTTGCCCCCACTTGAGCCAAGGAGGAGAAAGAAACTAAAAGGGGCATTCTAGACTTTTCTAGGTTAGGTTTTAAGGCAATTTGAGACACAATTTCACACCATTTGTTGTGTTGGCCGAATTTCACCAAGAGAGGAGAGAAGGAAGAGCTTCTATTAAAGCTTGAAGAAGAAGTAAGGAGAAAGGGAGCTCATTTGGTGGCTTTTCTTCCCAAATCTTCTCCAAACCTAGCCTTTCTTCATCCCCTTTCCATTCCTAAGGTAAATCCTCTATCTAAATTCGTTTTGGTTGAATTCTACTTAATGGGTTTGCTAGAAAAAGTTTGAAACTAGTTGGGTTTCCATGGATGATAAGCTTTTAAGGTTGAAGTAGATGATTGACGCTTAAAATTAGGTTTAGATGATGAAATCTCTTGGGTTTATATGGTTTTGATGAAACCCATTTGGATCATGAGAATCATGATATGGTATGCTCGGTGTAGTATGTTAGTATGTTCTAGCAAGTGTGATATGCTTGATATGACGTGAACCAATGTTTGTGATATGATCGGGTGATTAATAGACCGATGAGATGTGTTGTGGTAAGTTGGCTCGGTTGGTATGCCGTGGTTGAAATATGGTATTGCGGTGTGTTGAAACTTTCGTGGTATGTTCCGAGACGAGGTGTATTCCGGATGATACATACACCGAGGGGGTATGCCGGTGTAGGGTTGTATCTAGGCCGACGGTGTGGTCCCACGTACGCGGTCCCCCGGTGCGACTAGTTCCGATACGACACCTACATCGAGGGGGTATGCCGGTGTAGGGTGTCTAGGCCGAGGATGGTGTGATCCGTACCCCGATGCTGTGTGTTCCAGGAAGACATCTAGGTTGATGCTGTGTGATCCGATATGATGTATCGTGATTGGTACCCCGATGTGTGTTCTGGGAAGATATCTAGGCCGATGTTGTGTGGTCCGGTACGATATGGTTGAGTCGGGTTGTGCACAGCCGGCGGATTTCGGGGACTGCTGTACGGGACGTGTGGTTGTTTCACTGTATGTTGTTACTTGGTGATTGGTCGTGTGAAATGAGTAAGTATGCTTATAGTCATGTGAGTGTGGTTGTGATTATGTGAATTCCGTGTTTTTCGTTAGTTGTTGTGCCTTGCTAGTATGCCCTAATTGGACGGTTACTCGTGGTGGTGAGCGGATACTCATCACCTTAACTATTTTTTCCTACTGAGCGAAAGCTCACCCCTTTACTTTACTGTTCTACAGGTTTTGAGCGGGATTTGGACTAGCGGGATTCTCGGAGCTTGGGAGCTAGCGAGGGTCTTAGTCTAGTGTGGTCTAGAGACGTACTCTCACTATTTTTACTAAACTATTTTGTTGTGTTTTTCCGAGATGTTGACTCATGTTATCAGACTTGTTGGTTGAATTATCATTTTGGAACTTATTTCTTTTAAAAATCGCTTTATTTATTATTATCTCTTAGTTCATGTCTCGAGTCTCGTCAAAACCGAATTTGGGGCGTGACATTATCGCTTCAAACGATCGTTCCCGATTCACTAGTGCTCCGATTGGGTTTGTTCTTTTGCTAGTTATTTTCTTTTTCAGAGACCTACAAAATGAGATCAATATTGAATATATTATGAAGTACGAAAAATGTCAACGATAACGAGGTTTAGCATAATTATTAAAAAAACTAAAGATATATTAAAAAAACGAGGCACAAATAAGGTAAAGATGTAGAGAAAATGGTCAAATTAAGTAGCACACATTTACGCTTATCAAGTTCCACCACGCTTAAACCTTGCTCGCCCTCGAGCAAGGTATCCTAAACTAGGATAAGTACCAAGGTAAACCCGGTGATTTAAAATTACCTAGGCGGATCTTGGCGGCTCTGAATTATTGAAAACAATAAAAGATGCACATGTTCGCTGAATTAACTAAGCTAAAAGATCTCATGCAAATGCATAAGAAAATAAAAGACCAAAAATTTACGACTCAAACAAAACGTGTACTTACATCTTGGATTTATTAGCAATATTGGCCTAGAGCTCTCTAATGGAGTGAAATCTCTCATCATTTCTCTCCACTATCCGTAAACGATTATTTACTTGTGTACATCAAGAGTGTATATGTGGTGGTCCGCAAAATGAAATGAAATGTCTAGAAAATTTTTAAGCCTCCCTATCATCATTTAGCCCCTTGCTCTCTCGGCTTTAACATATTAGCGGTACTAATCAGAAGCATGCATAGACTTATTCACAACTCACACAATTGGGTGTTGTCATGCAATTATATTGCCTTAAGACTATGCGAATTGTAAACCCATCTAGTTCCTTTACGAGTCAAGTGGTAGATCAAAGTTCTGTTTGGTTTTTTCAGTTACATGCACAAAACTTTGTATCACGAAGATAAGCTGGAGGTTCACCTTTTATTACGTTATGACTAACCCGGGACATAAGGGTCTCCATCTGCAAAGTGATTTAACGCAACCCCTCAAGCCTTTGCTGATACACATATTTTATTAGACCCCCCTTCCCCGGGACCTATACTCACCTGTGTAGAGTAGATCATTCAACATTTGCGGCACAAACCCATTTTGACCTATTTGTCCTTATATCATAGGCGATCGAATGGTCAATTCCCCATGCACAATGTTTGAGATTTTGAAAATTGGTACCACAAACGCACAATGAAACTAACTACTTGAACTCGACTAGATTTAAAATCTACCAGAACACACAGTTTGATCCCTCAACAATAAGCATGTGAACTCAACACTTCCTCAATGTGACAAGTGAAATAAGACTAATGTCTCCTAACTAGGCCCGCTATAGGAAAGAACCAAAATAGAATGAGGCAGACGACGATAAAAACAATTGAAAAGTGTTCCAACATCCAGTATCTCATAATCATTTTGTACCCGAATAAAGCGATAAAACATGAACCCAATATACGACCTCTTAACACTATCAACAGTGAATCCTCCCTTCATTCCTCAAACCGCAAATGATAAAAAAAATATACTCTTGGCTTACTCATGTTGGCCAAAATTTCTGATCCAAGGTTTACACACAAAATAAGACTCATAACGAAAACATGCTTTAAAATTCTACATGCATGACTCAAACAACTTAATGCCCTTTATGTTTATAATCGCCTTACCCACACTTATTTGTTGAATAAGTTGTTCATGCATTCTCAAGAGTCCACAAATAAATAATGCACATAAATGCTGAAACAAGATCCTATATCTCTACAACACGACAAATACCGCCAGACATCATTTAATTTAAAGTAGCTATCTTATACAATGAAGTTCTAAGGGATTAGAAATAAAACCCCTTTTAATGTAGACGCTATAGTTGGACTTCACTTGAGAAATGCAGGGATTCTTATAGTTGCATGCCAAGCGAATGAAGAGGTTGCCTTCATGAATTCTCCACGTGAAAACTGTGCTCCATATTTCTACGAATCAACTCTTCAATACACCTACAAGAGAGGCAAGAAAACCTAAGAGATCGAAAAGGGAATTAAGCTAGCTAAAAAGGTTCTAAATACTAATGACGCATGTTACTCCCCGGCAATGACGCCATCTTGATGAATGGGGATGACTATGTGTCGAATCCATCTTTTAACGTGCATCAGGACACGGTCATCAAGAAATATATGTGATGGTTAATTACCGGTCGATCCCATAGGGAGTAGAGGTATCATTAGTATTTCGCTAAAACCTAGGGACGTGGGTTGTCACTTACCACATCCCCGAAAGGGAGAACAAAGGTCATAAAAGTAAAACTGTTGTTTAAGTTCTAAAAAGCGATGAAAATATATACATGCTCCCACCTAAGATACATAGCTATTGATTCACACAAAGAGTGAGCCACATGTACAAGTAAACACGATATCCAATTAATGCATGGTATCCTTAACGGTGGTGAAATCAAATAATGTTTTCCTTATGGTCTTAGAACACTTAAGTTCCTATATATGCGGTATCATGAAATCAATCACATACTAGTCATGGGAAGAAGGCACGAGACCATTTCTCGGGCTGATATGCGAACCATCAATCATCGGAAAAGAAATAATAATAGGGTGTAGTTCTACAATCTTGAGAAAAGCTCGATCAATCCTTAAACAAGAAATGACAACAACGAATGCGTGTCATTCTCGCTACCAACTATCACAAGTAGAGATAATTACACCACTAAGCAAATCTACTCAAGTAAGAAAAACCAAGAAAATCCGCCCACAAAAACTGAGCTAAACTCTCCCAAGCCAGTCTACTCACAGAAGCACAAAAACATGCAACAAAACAAGCACAAACAAAAAGGCCACAAGAAACTTAATCAATACGAAGGGTGATGAGGACATCGAGACTAGCTTATCCGAACCCGAGGAAGAAGTTATCAACAACACCGACAAAGAAGCTATCAGCAACACCGAGAAAGAAGCTATCAGCAGCATTCCAAGCATGCGACTAGCACCAAGGACAAGATCAGCAACTAGAGCATTACGAGAAGAGTTCAACAAACAAGCGGGGAATTTAATTACAGTCATAAAACATGGGGAACTCCAAGAAAACGTGATCACCAAGGAAAATAAGTAAGACATTCAAGAACAATTCAAAACTTCAACAATTATGTTTTTTCCTCTACTCCAAAGAATTAATGAAGCCAAATTGTTCATCATTTCCAAAGAAAAACCAGCCATTTAATTCAAGGAAGATGAATAGCCAAAGTATGCATTTGAATTCAAATTATTAATGAGCTATTTTTTTTTGCAGATTTCAAACCTTTGGTTTCTCAAGAGTCTTTAGATATTAATTAGAGTCAAATGTAATCAATTTTCGACCCTTTAAGGTCAACTGCTGCTGGATTATTTAATAAATTCCTTTCTCAACATGTATTATGCAAGTTTTATGAAATAAAAATTCGAGTTTTCTTCTGGGAAGAACCTTAAACCATTTCAATCTTCATGTGTGTGAATCTTTGAAGTTTGAGTGTTTCGACTTATCACAGACTTTCCATAATTTGTGTGGCATCATTCAATCCACCATCTATCTCCCTAGTTACTTAGATTCTTCAAAGAGTGCAATACGGCCATTTGAAGCAATCTCCATCATCGACTCCATCTTCATCCATTGGAACCTCAGAGAGTGTTGTACAACCAACTAAGGTTCTCCATCCTATCATCACTGTACTACATATTCTATCAGCAAGGCTTTCTCTAATCATACCACCACATTCCGGTATCATATGGTCAGATCACCACTTGGGAGGACATGAGATTCATAATAAGGAAGAGATATGTTCCAACCTATTATTACCGAAGCGTAAAACAAAAATTCAGAAATCTCTCTCAAGGAAGCAAATCTGTGGAGGAATATTTTAATGAGTTTGAGACACTTCGGAACATGTTAGAATTTGAAGATTCTGAGGAGTCTCTAATGGCACAATTCCTAGATGGTCTTCATGATAGAATTGCTAGAAAGGTGGAGGGATTAACTTACCATGACTTGGAAGAATTGATGCACCTTGCTACTAAAGTTGAACAACACATTAAGAGGAAGACAACTTCTACTAATCGGAACAAGAATTCTTGGACATCACAACCACCAAAAGCTCTAGAAAAAGAAAAGACCGATGAGACGTACCAAAGATTAAAAGGGAAGCTACCAGAACCACCAAAAGCAACCAAACCAGAGCAAAGTAAGGATTTAATTCAAAGAACTCGTGACATTACTTGTTTTAAATGTCAGGAAAAAGGACACTATGCACGAGAATGTCGAAACCAGCGAGTGATGATTATCAAAGCTAATGGAGAATACGAGTCTCAAGATGAGGAAGAAGAAAGAGTAGGATCCGAAAAAGATATTATCGATTATCCAAAATCTAGAGAACTACTAGTCATAAGGAGAGCTCTTAGCTCACTCTTTGATCCCGAGACTATTCAATTAGAGAACATCTTTCACTCGCGATGCAACATAAAATCTAAGGTATGTAGCTTGGTTATTGATGGAGGTTAATGTACTAACATGTCCACCAAGTATTTGGTTGATAAGCTAGGTCTCCAAAGGATAAAGCACTCTCGACCATACCGACTGAAATGGCTCAATGATTCCTTCGAGCTCAAGATCTCTGAACAAGTCATCGTACCTTTCAACATATGCAAATATTTAGATCAGGTTGTGTGTGATGTGGTTCCTATGCAAGCTAGTCACCTTCTTTTAGGACGACCATGACAGTTTGACAAAAAAACTATACACAATGGCCAAACCAACTACTACTCTTTCACTCACAGCAAAAAGAAGCACACTTTGGCTCCTCTTAATCCACAAGAAGGGTATGAAATGAATGTTAGTCTTAGTGCCCATAGTTCAATCCTAAATGTCCAAATGTATATATCATCGTTAGCAATAAAATTAAAGCGGCTTTATATTACTTATGTGTTGGAGTAATATATCGATGTGTGCTCTGATCTATGCCCACCATGCGAATAGAACCATAGATCGAGATAGATCACACTCGATGGGTCCCTAGTCAACAAAGCTTCACTACAAGCGACTAGTATGAAAGATGGCTCTTTATGGCTTACGTTCTGTTAGTCATTGGAATGAGATTCCGGAGTCTGATCATAGATATCATGTGGGACATGATATTGGACGACCCGCCCTGAATATGTGCCATAGATTAAGTCATGAACATATTCAGTGTCGTAGCTTGTCATGTATCCTTAGACCAAAGAGTCTTTGTGATCGCTATGTAGTCAACAACTGAGTTTGACCTGAGCCTAACGTTGTCCGTAACAAGGATTCCATAACCGCCAGGATTGGCTTGGGGACGGGCTACATGAGTGACACGAAAGGCGGCTAAGGGATTTATCCCTCATACTAAGGTATGGGAAAGATATCGGTTCTCGGCCGCTTGATTGAGAGTGACTGAAAGAATAGCATGGCCATGCATATGATACTGGGTATCATATCCTCAGTCATCTCACATATCAAGGAACGGTGATTGAGAATAATAAGGATGACGGCTCTATGCCTTATCTCAATCAGGATATCGGAGATAAAAGGATAATGACAGGGACGACGGAAAGGTTAGAATCGACAGGGTCGATTCGTTATGTAGTGTCAGGCAATACTAAAGTCTCGTTAGTTGCCACTTAAATAGGATCAAGTAAAATGGGATTTTACGTTGATCTATTGACATGCATAAACCTAAGGGTCACACCGGAGGATGGAACTCATTGACACATTTATGGAGAATGGCCAAAAGGGAGTTGTCTCGGGACATGACCAAAACTGGGTTTTGGGTCATGTGCCCGTAAGTGAATAGGACTTTACGGATCGAGACAAGGCTTGGAGTCTTGGGATTGATCGCGTCGGATAATGTTGGACATTTCCGGTATGGAAGACATGGAGGCGATGAGCGAATCACGGGACCTCGTTGGAAATGGCCACGGGCCATGTTCCAAGAGGCCCATGAAAGGCCCATGGAACTAATTAATCAAGTCTTGATTAATTAGTACTAAGTAAGCAAGACAAGGATTAAGGTGTTGGTGATTCACCACCTAACCCAATCTTGTCTTGCCATACTTTGTCCTATTTACACCTTACTTGACACCATACTTGTCCCATGCCTTTAGTTGGACAAGTATGAGTTTTGTTATGTTTAAGTCATCTTTTTTCAACATAACAAAGACAAGACAAGAATAGGAAACACATTTTCTCTCCCTCTTCCATGGCCATTTCGGGTTTGGCTAGTTTCCTCCTCCATTTTTGTGTTCTTGAGTCCTCAAAGAGAAGAACTATGTGGCTTTGATTCCCATGTGGATACGTAGGCGTCTTGGAGACTCAAGCCAATCATTCGTTAACCGGTGTTCTTGTTTTGGTAAGAGATAGTGCTGAATTTTTCTCTTGTGAATCCATTCTTTGTTAGTTGTTTCATGGTTTTAATCGTCTCTTGGTTTTTATTGATTTTCTGCTGCGAGTTGGTTCATCTCCAACCCTACCTCGAGACCTAACAGTGGTATCAGAGCCGTGCTACCTTCGGGATTCACAAGACGGTGTTCAAAGTTTCGGTTTTGCTTGAAAGTTTCGTTTTTGGCATGTTGTTTTGCTAAATTGTTTGATAACATGTTTTAAATTCTTGTTCATGGATTTAATGCATGTAAAATGAATTTTTGAAAATGATTTCAAAATCTGGAAATTTTGAAAAAAAATTGATTTTTCGGGTCTCGGGAGCGGGACTCTCGGGGAGCCGAAACCGGGACCGAACGGGGCTCCGTTGGACGGAGGTAGGCCAAGCATGACCATTGGATGGTTGATATGCCAAGGCTAAACCGTTTTTTTAGTTATGACGAGTTTGGAACCGTCATGACGAACTCGAAGATCAAATGTTCAAAAGTTTCATTTTTGAACGGTTTCGATAAACCGAGCATCAAAATTTTTTCGAAACTTGGCTATTAATTAAAACCGGAAAATCACATGATGTTTGATAACATGCTTGTTTGATAACACGATGTGTGATGTGATGTTGGCATGGTGTACATAATAGCCCCGAGCTCGATTTAATTATTTATCGCTTTTCACGGCCTGCGAGCCGTTAGAGTTAGCGTGTAATTATTCTTTCAAGGTGTGGTCGTCGAACCACTTGTTTGTAATATTTATTTATTCCCGACCTGCGAGTCGTGTATTAAATTGTAATATTTTACTCAAGACGAAGAAAGGGCGAAAAGGTCATTTGGTGGCTTTTCGGGTGTTGGCATCGGCTTGGAGTCGGTGGAGCTCAAGAAGCTAGTGGGAGTTAGTTTAGGGGGCTATTATGTGCACATTTATCGCTTTATGCTTGGTTTAGTTTATGCATGATTAATTCTATGTGTTTTAGAATTGCATGCTTAACTTTATTTACCGAGCATATCACCTCACATGCAAAGATAAAATTGGAATTTTAATCCTTGTGTGTGAACCCTTAGAACCGTCATTACATTGGATGTAGTTGACGGGTTCAAAGGAAGAATTACATTGGATGTAATTTGAGGCATCATTGCATTTGGAATGTAGTTGATGTGCTCATCGCATCTAGGATGTGCCAAAGTTTTGAACACAACTGGACAAGTAAAAGCGGGTCATGTCCGATACCTCCCAATCATCAACACCTTACTACCTCCCCGTTCTATGGGTGTCGTGCGCATTAGCGGAGCATCCATGGGGATGCGGGGTAGTAGGTTTGGACGACATATGTGTGTGTCGTGCGCATTAGCGGAGCACCTACATAGTGACGAGCCATAGTTGAAAATTGGTGGACCCGACTACGAGTCTCAGCCTGAGGTTGAGCTAGGGTAACAGATAGGGTAAGTCGTGTACATAAGTACATACCCTAGCCAGGAGTCACATTGGATGTGATTGGATGGAGTCCTACCTACATAGCTCGATTAAGTGGTGAGCATTAGTTCAGCTTAATCGAGTGAATCAAGGATCTTGGTTTCAGATTCTAAAGGTTTAGAATCGATTGTTGGTGTTTAAGCTTGATCTTCATAAAATTTATTCAGTTTACTGATTGAATTTTATCTGTTGTAGATCAAATGGCAAATTCAGCGAACATTAATAGTTTGTCATTAAAAACCATTCTTGACAGGGTCAAGCTAAATGGGACAAACTATTTGGACTGGTACAGAATTTTGAGGATAGTCCTCAAGTCTGAACGCAAAGAATATGTCCTTGACAAGGCTGTCTCTAAGACCATATCAGAGTTACATGAAGTGTCATTAATTGCTGAGAAGAATATATCAGGGATCTGGGATCCAAGGATATTCTGATGGTCAACAAGGGAATTGGAAGTGGCAAGGGCGGGGCCCATGCGCACTTGGCAGGAAAGATGAGACACATGAGAATGTCTGCTTCTACTGCCAATAGCCTGGTCATTGGAACCGGGATTACAGGAAGTTCACGGCTGATCTGAAGAAGGGCAGTGGGACTGCGCCTTCATCAAATAGCGTGGATGATCTGAAGAAGGGTAGTAGGACTGCGCCTTCATCAGGAAACCTGGATGATCTAAGGAAGGGCGGTGGGACCGTGCCTTCATCCGGTATTAACTCTATAGAGCTACATCTCTCTACTTCCAAAGATTCATGGGTATTAGATAGCAGGACTGAATCTCACATATGCACTTATATATGGTGGCTGAAAGTAGGAGAGATTTGGAAAGCACGAAGTGGACCTCAGAGTTGTGGCAACTGCTGTAGGATCCATGAGTCTTGCTTTGCCAAGAGGCCTTGTCTTAGTACTGTATAATGTATATTGCATACCTACTTTCAGTAGGAATATTATATTTGTATCCGTGTTTGACAAGGAAGGATATAATGTTAATATTGGAAATGGAGTTTTCAATGTTCTATGCAATGATATGTTTTATACCAGTACTGACTTGGTTGGAGGATTGTACATATTAGATATGGGTAACAATGCCTCAAGTTCTATATATTCCGTTAATACCAAGAGGTTTTAAATCCAACGATTTAAACCTAACTCTGTTAAGGCACTATCATTTAGGTCGCATAAACAAGAAGCACCTATCAGCACTTCAGAAGTGTGGACTTTCAGGTTCATTCGAATTCCATTCGATCGATAGGTGCAAGGTTTGTTTGATGGGCAAAATGACTAAAGTGCCCTTTTATCGATCGCGATGAAAGGGCGGGTGAATTATTGGGGCTGATACACTCGAATGTGTGTAGACCAATAAGTTCACTTGCCAAGAGGGGTTTTAGCTACTTTATCACATTTATTGATGATTACAGTAAATATGGTTATGTCTATTCGATGAGACATAAGTCTGAAGCTTTTGATAAATTCAAAGAGTTTAAGACTAAAGTAGAAAACCAGCTCGACAAAGGTATTAAGGCACTTCGATTGGATCGAGGTGGAAAATACTTGATCACAGAGTTATTAGATCATCTAAAAGAGAATAGGATCCTTTTGGAATGGACTCCTCTTGGGACACTGTAGATGAAAGGTGTAGCCAAACGGAGAAATCGGACATTGTTAGACAATGGTCCGTTCCATTATTAGTTGGACTGATCTCCCAATCTATTTCTGGGATTATGCTCCAGAGACGACCGCATTCATAGTGAATCGGGCTTCGACGAAGGGTGTGGAAGGGACACCATTTTAAAATGATATGGGATGATGCCCGCTTTGTCCTTCCTAAAGATTTGTGGTTGCGAGGCTTATGTGAAACATTTGGTTTCGACTAAGCTCGAACCAAGATCTGAGATATGCACCTTCGTGTGGTATCCCAAAGCAACAAGGGGATACTACTTCTACTATCCCAGTGAGAACATGGTGTTCATCGCATGAGGTGGGGTCTTTATGGAAAAGGAGTTTTGTTTCCAAAGACTTCATTGGGAGGACTGTGCATCTCGAAGAAATTCAGGATGGTACAGATCTGTCTAAACCAATTGGCAACCCAGTAGAAAGAAGCCAGAGATTGTTGTAGAGTAAGAACCAATTCCTGTTACAATTCCGGAAGGTCCAAGGCGATTTGAAAGGATCAATCTTCCACCTCCAAGATATGGTATCCGGAGGTGACAATGAAGTCATGGTGGATCACGATGATCCAGCCACCTTTCAGGAAGTCGTGGATGGGCCCAACTCCGAGTTATGGCTGGGAGCCATGAGGGAGGAAATGCAATCCATGTCGGACAACCGAGTCTGGGAACCGGTTGATCCCATCAATGGTGTGAGGACCATCGGATGCAAATGGATCTTCAAGGTGAAGATGGACATGGACGGCAAACCTCTGACCTACAAAGCTCAACTGGTGGCGAAAGGTTATATGCATGGATTGACTATGAGGAAACCTTCTCCTTAGTGGCTATGGTCAAAATCGATCCAAATTCTTCTTGACATAACTGCGTATCATAATTACGAGATATGGAAAGTGGATGTCAAAACCGCTTTCCTAAATGGAAATTTGACTGAGTACGTTTGTATGTCTCGGCCCAAAGGTTTTGACGATCCGAAGAATAAAGGAAAGATTTATAAGTTGTTGAAATCCATTTATGGATTGAAACGAACTTCTCGGAGTTGGATCCTTCGTTTTGATGAAGCTGTAATTGGATTTGGCTTAATCAAGAGCGAGGATGAATCTTGCGTTTATAAGAAGGCTAGTGGGAGCAAGATTACCTTTCTGGTTCTCATTGAAAACGACATCCCAACCTTGCACGAGACTAAAGCTTGGTTGAGGAAGTGTTTTTCAATAAAGGACTTAGGCGATGCTTCTTATATCTTAAGGATTAAGATATGTAGAGATCGCACCAAGAGGGTCTTGGATTTAAGTCAGGGAACCTATGTGAACAAGGCATTGAGTAGGTTCTTAATGCTCGATTCAAAGAAAGGACTCTTACCCACTAGTCATGGCATTCATCTCAGCAAGACTTAGTGTCCTAAGACACCTGATGAGCTGAAAAGGATGATGAGAATCCTATGCGCCTGGGGGCAGGATCGATCATATATGTCATGACATGTATGAGACCAGACGTCTCGTAAGCCTTATGTTGTACCAGTAGACATCATTCTAACCCGGGGGAAAGATGATGCTGAACTAGTCGTCGAAGGATGAGTAGACGCTAGTTTTCCAAGACAAATCCAGATGACTTTAGAAGTCAATCAGGATATGTGTTTACGCTGAATGGCAGAGCTTTAGCTGGGAGAGCGTAAAGCAAGATATCATTGCCGAATCTACGACAGAGGCCAAGTACATGGATGCTGCAGAGGCAGCTAAGGAGGCTATGTGGATTTGGAAATTCATGGCAGGGCTGAGTGTAATTAAAAACCCATCCAGCCCGATGAATCCATTTTGCGACAACACAAGGGCCATTGCGCAAGCTAAAAGCCCAGATCGCATAACAAATCCAAACATGTACTGCGGCGTATCCACCTCATCAGAGAAATACTGAACTGAGGTGAAGTGAAGATAACATATATTGCAACATATGATAACATAGCCAACCCTTTGACTAAGGCAGTGTAACTGCCTGAACATGTTAGACATGTAAAGTCGATGAGGACATATTGGAGTTTAGATAGGAACTAAGGCAAGTGGGATATTGTTAGTCTTAGTGCCCATAGTTCAATCCTAAATGTCCAAATGTATATATCATCGTTAGCAATAAAATTAAAGCGGCTTTATATTACTTATGTGTTGGAGTAATATATCGATGTGTGCTCTGATCTATGCCCACCATGCGAATAGAACCATAGATCGAGATAGATCACACTCGATGGGTCCCTAGTCAACAAAGCTTCACTACAAGCGACTAGTATGAAAGATGGCTCTTTATGGCTTACGTTCTGTTAGTCATTGGAATGGGATTCCGGAGTCTGATCATAGATATCATGTGGGACATGATATTGGACGACCCGCCCTGAATATGTGCCATAGATTAAGTCATGAACATATTCAGTGTCGTAGCTTGTCATGTATCCTTAGACCAAGGAGTCTTTGTGATCGCTATGTAGTCAACAACTGAGTTTGACCTGAGCTGCTCAGTGCCTCAGTGCCTGTTGCTAACCGGCTGGGTGTAGTCAATAACCATGCAACACCCAAGATCACAAAGGATCGCACTCCAGCTGCTCAGTGCCGGTTGCTAACCGGCTGGGCTCGAGCCTGCCCCATGCAACTTTCCCCGACACTCAGTCGGGCCAGGCGGTAGACCTGTTCGCGACATATACCGCAATACTTTTCCGATAGCTAGTCGGAAGGGGAGCCGCCCTTCATCGCAGAAGAATGCACAACTTTACCAGTGGTTAGTCGGAAGGCTAGTCAACCCCCACGCGCGCGACCACAGGACCCCTCTATTGTCAGGCGGGCCCCCAACCTCAGGCAATCACAATCAACACCCAAGGTTCAACAAATAGCAACAACACAGGTTTAACACCCCACCGGCACACATGGCCACCCACGACACACGAAACAGTATCACCCGGGTTCAACACCCCAACGGCACCCACGACACACAAACAGTAAACACACGAGTCCAACACCCCAAAGGCACACCTGACAACCCACGACACACAACGGTAAAAAACACGGGTCCAACACCCTAAAGGCACTCATGGCCACCCACGACACACCAACAGTAATACACGGGTTCAACACCCCAAAGGCATTCATGGCCACCCACGACACACCAAAAGTAATATACGGGTTCAACACCCCAATGGCACACATGGCCACCCACGACACACCAACAGTAAAATACGGGTTCAACACCCCAACGACACACATGGCCACCCACAAACACAAACAATAAGATACGGATTCAACTTCCCAAAGGCACTCATGGCCACCCACAAACACAAACAATAAGATACAGGTTCAACTTCCCAAAGGCACTCATGGCCACCCACAAACACAAACAATTCAATCAACCTCCGGGCACAACCAAATGCCACCAGTATTTCTATTGTTCGATAAGTTCACTCATCCTACGACACTACTAAGTGTCACATGCCTTTCTATTGTTCGATACATTCACGTATCTTACGACACCACCAGGTGTCGCCTGCATTTCTAGTGTTCGATAAACTTACTTATCCTACGACACCAACAGTGTCACATGCATTTCTACTGTTAACTTTCCCTAGCCAGGGCCGAGATCCGGCTACTTTTCCCTACCTCGTAACGCTTTCCCAAAAGTACACGCCCAAGCTCCGGCGTGCTCGCGATCACTCGCCTAGCCTCCCCTTTCCGCGGTCGGCGGCACGATCTAACATGAACACAATTAAAACACTTTTTAAGTTCGCAGGCAAAGCTGAATTTTAAAGAATTAGACACCCAAACGCAACCCCGGTAATGCCAATCACTCCCAAACTTCCCAATTACTCGACATTGTCAACAATGGGCCCGATTCGCCCGGCTCGGCGAATCTGCCCGGGATTGGAAAACGCCCTTCCGGGGCTCCGAAAATTCCCGTTTTCGTTTCTACGATCCTAAAACAATTCAAGGGTTCCAATTCAATCGACGGAATCAATTTCCGACTTCCGAGCGATTTAATTCGCGTTTAAAGTTTCTAAGCCCTCCACTACCAATTTTCACAATTTAATTCCATAATTCGTTCCGGGTGTGAAATATCGATTCAGGGATCGTCCAAAACCACCCGAACACGAAAAACCCGAGACCCAACCACGTGGTCCCCACCCGGAGACCACCGGAAAATGCTCATTTTCGCCGCAAAACGTTCCTAACGAACCCTAAGCCTCAACCATTCATCGTTTAACCAAATATAAACGAACACTTAGAAATCAAACACGTCGAAACAAGAAAAATTCGGGTTCTTACCGTAGACAACGACGAGGGGATGACGATTTCGCAAGAAACAACCCGATCCAACGGTTGGATCGTCCAAAATCTCCAAAACCTCACACTTTCTCTTATTTTATCTCTTCTCCTTCTCTCTCTTCTTTCTCTCTCTTCTTCTCTATCTTCTTCTCTGTTTTTGGCCGAAACTCACGCCATCCATTCCCTTTAATTTGCTTTAAAAACCAAACCAAACTCTTAATTACAAAACTACCACTTCAATTCTTTTTCTTTATTTTAAAAACCAACCACCAAATGTGTGACAAGTGTCAAGTGGGTCCCACACCTTAGAAAAATATCTTGGTAGATATTTTTCAGTCCGATTCGCGAAATTCGGCCGTCTCGGGCCCCGAACGGGTCCATTTTCCAAGAAATTACGAAATTTCACGTGCTACAAGGAAACGGCCCAACTAAGACCGCTGTAACGACGGCTAAGCTTTTTGGATCCAAAACGGGCCTCGAACGGACCAAAACGTCGCTCGGTTGACTTTTCCGGCAAAAAAGTCAATCTTTCCCAAATTGGTCAAAAAGTTGCCCTGAGTCCCCCAGAACTCACTTTGGTTGATATCGGGGTCAACTTAAGTCCGGTATGACCCTAGGGGTCAAATTTAGGTTCATTTAAGTGTCTGTCCCAAAATTTTAAATTTTCCTGTTTTTCGCCAATTTGACCGGCGTTGACCGGGAGCGGTTCTTAAAAAGAATTTATATGAAACTGTTCTAGATTTCAAAAAGGATTTCAAGGAGAGTAACAAGGCTACATATGGATCATATTATCAACAAGATGGATTCTTATTCAAGGATAAAAGACTTTGTATATCACAAGGGTCCATGAGAGATTTACTAATCCGAGAAGCACATGGAGGATGGCTTATGGGACACTTTGGTCGAGACAAAACTCTAATTGTGCTTATGTATCATTTCTTTTGGCCATGCTTAAAGAGAGATGTGGAGAGGTTCTGTGCCAAATGCATCACTTGCTTAATGGCAAAATCCAGGTCACATCCTAACGGCTTATATATGCCTTTGCCTATTCCTAACCTACCAATGGAAGATGTTTCTATGGATTTTGTTCTAGGTCTGCCAAAGATCAACCACAAGGACTCCATTTTTGTGGTAGTGGACATTTTTGCCAAGATGGCTCATCTCATTCCATGCAACAAGACTCATGATGCAACTCAAATCGTTGATCTCTTTTTCAAAGAAGTAATGCGTTTAAATGGATTGCCAAGTACTATTGTATCATATCGAGATACCAAATTCCTAGCCCATTTGTAAAAAACTCTATGGAGGAAGTGGGAACTAAGTTGCTCTTCTCAACTACATGTCACCCCCAAACAGATGTCCAAACTGAAGTAGTAAACCGGACTCTTTCAACCTTGTTGAGAGCCACAGTGGGTAAGAACTTGAAGAATTGGTTATCTTGTGTACCTTTTATTGAGTTTTCTTACAATCATGCCAAACATTCTGCTACTAAATTCTCCCATTTTGAAACTGTTTATGGCTTAACCCTATTACTCCATTAGATCTTGTATCTTTGCCTCAAGGTGTTATTTCCAGTGAAGGAGAAAGCAGAGCAGATTTTATCAAGAAACTTCATCAAAAGGTCAAAGAAAATTAGGAGAAAAGGACCGAGAAATACAAGCAACAAGCTGATAAGCATCGAAAAGATATCAACTTTGCAACGAGAAACTTGATATGGGTACACATGAGAAAGGAAAGGTTCCCAAATTAGAGAAAATCCAAGCTCTCACAAAGAGGAGATGGAACATTTTGAGTGTTAGAGAAAATCAACAACAACGCTGGCAAGCTTGAGCTTCCAGGTGAGTTAAACATTTCTCCAACTTTCAATGTTACTGATTTGGCTCCCTATCATGCATATGAATCATTTCTGAGGTCGGAACCTTGTCAAGAGGGAGGGGATGATGAGGACATCGAGACTAGCTTATCCGAACCCGAGGAAAAAGTTATCAGCAACACCGAGGAAGAAGTTATCAGCAACATTCCAAGCATGCAACTAGCACCAAGGACAAGATCAGGAACTAGATCATTACGAGAAGAGTTCAACAAACAAGTGGAGAATTTAATTACACTCATAGAACATGGGGAACTCCAAGAAGACGTGATTACCAAGGCAAATCAAGAAGACATTTAAGAACAATTCAAGACTTCAATAAATCTGTTTTTGCCTCTACTCCAAGGAATTAATAAGCCAACTTGTTCATCATTTCTAAAGACAAATCATCCATTTAATTCAAGGAAGATGAATAGCCAATGTATGCATTTGAATTCAGATTATTAATGAGTTATTTTTTGTTGTTTTGCCAATTTCCAACCTTTGGTTTCTCAAGAGTCTTTATTTATTAATTAGAGTCAAATGTAATCAATTTTCGACCCTTGAAGGTCACATGCTGTTGGACTATTTAATGAAGTCCCTTCTCAACATGTATTATGCAATTTTTATGAAATAAAAATTTGAGTTTTCTTCTGCGAAGAACCTTAAAGCATTTCAATCTTCGTGTATGTGAATCCTTGAAGTTTGATTGTTTCGACTTATCACAGACTTTCCATAATCTGTGTGGCGTCATTCAATCCACATCTATCTCCCTAGTTACTTAGATTCTTCAAAGAGTGATGTACGACCAGTTGAAGCAATCTCCATAATCGACTACATCTTCATCCACTAGAACCTTAGAGAGTGATGTACAACCAGCTAAGGTTCTCCATCCTATCATCACTATACTACATATTCTATCAGCAAGGCTTTCTCTAATCATATCACCGCGTTTCTGTATCAAAGGGATTCGACAACAACTAAAAAGGAGCCAAAGAATGACGGTGATGGTTCCTTCTCGTCATAGATGCCCTCATAGTCCCACTCAACATCACTACCAAAGTTGAAATTTCCGACCTTTCTATTGTTGGACTGGTCTAACAAATCTTCGCCTATTGTCAAAGTCTGCAGACCTATCTACCTAACCAAATCCCATGCTCTCTTCCTACCCTCCCTAGTTTTTCTATAGTTACGAGATTTTGTATGTTATTGCATTACATACAAAGGAGCTTTTTTAGAGCTTCTCCCCCTCCGTCTCTTGAATAATCCTATGACTTTAGATGCCTTTTTGTCCAGCGACTCGCTAACCTCCAAAGAGTTAAAAGAGTCCGACACAAACTAAGGTTCCTTGCTAATTAACAAGCTTCTAGGCATTGGAACAAGAGAAATAAATTTTTATGAACTCTTGTCGACCTGGACCGCAGGTAGATTTGTAATAACCTGATCACTTCCTAGAGAATGGACTTCCTTACCGGTTGGTTGAGACAGTAATGTTGTTGAGTTGTTCAATTCCATAGCAATGCATGTAGAGGAGGAAAAGAGACTAAATCCAGTCACATTTACCTTAAAGATAGCTGGAGGATCGAGACAATCACGATCCAAATCAACGCGGTTAACAACTAAAGCACGCTGATCTTCTGAGAAAACAAATCTTCTTTACTAGCTGGATGTTCATTTAAAACACCCACTGAATCGGGAGCAAATTTATTTTTCGTCGGATACGACTCTGGGACCAAAAATTCAACCAGCTCAGACAGAGTATCCACCTGAACCTACTTCATAGACACCAAAAAATCCTCATCTCCTGAGGACACCACCAACTCAGAACACTTCACTTCCAGGTGCTACAAACTAACACACAAACCCGAAAAAATTTCAATGTCTCGTCGAGGGAATTTCAAACCAACAACACCGTACCCGTTGAACCTGCAACCCAATTAATGGTATACTTGTTCCACCCATGAAAAGGAAGACCTGAAATGGAGATCCAATGAAGTCCACCTTCACGGAGTAAAACCTACGCAACATCGAGATCCAAAACGATCCATTTCTGTAGTTGGAGACGCAGTGATTCTCCGAAAGCACCAACATTCGGAGTTATGAGGAATATGCGATTTCCGAGTTCCCTAATGGTCACATCCTGAAACTCAGCCTTGAAAACCAAGTTTTGAAGTTCCAAAGACATCCAATTCGATCTCGCAATTCCAACTAAACTACGCCGCACAATGTCCACTTACTCCGCAGTAAGTCTACCTACTAATCGAGGAACACAAACCTCCCCAGATTTGACTGAGACAGGTCGACCACGATTCTCAATTCCCAGCTAGTCCGTCCTGGCCTTTGTGTCAAACAGTCGAAACCCTTTGAACAATTTTCCGTTATGATGAGAGACGATGTTATCAACATCCATCGAAAAAAGCTGTGTGAAAAAAAAACAAACACACTTCTGGTTTGGTTTTTGAACCCTGAATGCTTTCAAAATCCTTGCACAAAGTGTCTTGAATCTAAACAACGTCCGCATCAGAGGGAATATTGTGAACGAAAAGCTTGATATCGTCTCCCTTAGCCTCAGATAATCTTTGAAATTCACACCTTCTGCTCCCTTTCTCGTGACGTCTCTTATATTCCGATTAGTTTCACTTACTATCGCTCTTAAAGATCTGAAAATATGCGATGCAAGTCTGAAGGGTGGAAGGTTTCAGTGTATTCCTCAACCGTAACCCCGTTATGCCCGCACCAAAGGTTTGATCTAGGTCGAACCCATTGAATTCAATTGTGGTGGCACTGCACCCAATTTCAAGACCTAGGTCGCTCACGACACTCTTGAATAATGGGTTCTAGCGAATGTTGAGGAAAATTACAACTTTCATGTGGTTCTCTGACTTAGATTTATTTGAAAGCAATAGAGTTTTGGGGGGAGGCAACGATTGTATGTGCAAGTTTTTCGAATTTATGACGACGACGCCTTTCTGGTCGGGGATACAATCTTCAACGTAATCAGACAACAAGAATCCATTATATTAGTCAGTTGAGATGACAAAAAAAGGGGATAAAGGAGGAGGAGGAGGAGTGGATATTTTATGGCAATTTTATATTATGGGGGTTTATCTTCAAAATTAACGGAAAACATTAATTTTTGATAATACACGAAAAGCATAAGTGTGTTTTTGATAAAAATAAAAGATGAACACAATACATTTGTTTGTACTAAAAAAAGATGGTCTGATGGCACATTATTAGGGTTTCCCCTTCTCACAAAATATGTTACAGATGATTTTTTTTAAGTCTAATTAAATTATAATAACTCTTAAAAAACTTTGATAAACATATGAAATACGGGAATGATAGTTATTGGAATGAAGGAAGATTCATTATTTGTTACAACCACAAATAAAGAAAGAAGATATTTTTTTATATTCATGATTGTCAATTTAAACGTTCTTGTTGATTAACTAAGAAAAAAGATACACAAAATCCGCTCAAAACGTTTGGAGGCTCTGACAGAACCTCTAAAACCTAGTCGTCACTGTTGCCTCTGGCGACTCTTCTTCTTCTTCTTTTGGGTTTTCGTCGACAAATTCTTCGTTTTCGGGTCGATTTGGTTTTCTTTTTCTCTTTTTACAGGGTCTGGAATCGGGTTACTATGGACCTGTTCTTCGGTGGTTGTGGAGGTCCGCGGTGTTGATGGATGATCATATGGTAGCTCACTTATGTCGTGGCTTGAGAAGCAACTTCATCGGGAAAGAGCCTAGAAACATCAGACACGGGCTTTGATGATCGTAGGACGCCGATGAAAAACAACGACATGCTCTTTGATCCTACCCCTTTGTCTCCTAGAATACTCCTCAGACTCATCTAAGTTGAGACAGAAGACGTGTTAGATGCATACAAAAAAGCTAAAAAAAGTTAAACTCTAGAATAATCTTATTTTGTATGTCAGTTCTTATGTATTTTATTACATCTCAACATTATTGGGAAAAACAACTATTTGTATTTTAGAGTTAGCCTCTCAAATCTTACAAAATTTAAGCATATGCCTTACCCTTTTATGTGTTTTTTCATATATTATTGGAAATAAAGAACTCCCGTTAAGCTAAAAAAAAACTAAGGAAAAAGATAAAGTGTAGCACTCAACAACTTGGAGCAAGTTTTGGTAAAACAAAAGTTACAATCTTTCACATTTTGTTTCTATTTCAGAGAAACTTCTCAATCTGGATCCAGTGAAAGGACTGCAAAAATCTCGCTGAGCTGTCTCCGACCACCCAACCCTGTCTCTCTACCTTCGCCGACACACTGCTTTCGTTTCTCGCAAGATCCAGTTCCAGCTCAATCCGAGTCCCGGTAATGGCGACTCGGTAGAGGAGCTGAGTTGAATTCTGGGTGGGAACCAGCTGAAGAACCCAGTTGGGTGTTTTCTGAGAGATAGATAGATAGATAGAGAGAGAGAGAGAGAGAGAGAGAGTTATGGCGAGCAATGCTACTGCAGCTGCGGCTACAGGGTCATGGAGTGCAGCTTACAAGGGAATGTCTTCTGATAACATCAAGGGTTTGGTTCTGGCTCTCTCGTCCAGTATCTTTATCGGTGCCAGCTTCATTGTCAAGAAGAAGGGCTTGAAGAAGGCTGGTGCTTCCGGAATCAGGGCAGGTAAGGGGAAAATTCTGTTTTTCTTTTTGTTTGTGTTTGATTTTTGCCACATTTTCAAGTACCCATCTTGTAATTTGAGTTATTTATAAATTTGGATCCATTGCTGAAAACATTGGAGTTTTTGAATCTTGGCTTGTCTTGCTTTGATTCGAGTGGCACATTTGTTGGCCCTTAGATGTGTGGCAATTCACATAGACAGCTGAAGATATGCGGAATGAATTGGAATGCCAATTTCAATGTGTTGCAGAGATGAAATTACAGGGGGCAGCTTGGTAGGAGGACCTTTAGCGGATAGCAATTGGATATGTAATTTAAGCCGTATAGTCACTTTTTTTTAGAGAAATGTGGATGTGAGCATTGGTTACTCTGTGTGCAGCAGTGTGATATTGGAATTTTAGGATTTGGAGATCTCGTCAACCTATGTTGTGAACCTAGAGCTAAGGGTTTACTCATCTAGGAAGCCATGAGGATCTGTTTTATTGGTTGTAGGTCTTTATAGGTTACATGATCCTACTTGGTTGTAATGCATACATCTATGCCATGGGGTTTTGTTTACTACTAGTAAGTATGACATTCTTTCAATGTCTAGATTTCATATCGAGCATATCTTATCTTATAGAAGGGGGTTCATGTCAGCATCCATGGGTTGAAGAGGAATGCCTTCCTCTCTTATTTTTTTGTCATATAAATCTTGGATCTCAGTACCTGATAATGGCTTGTTCACTACTGTTGGGTATTGGATTTCTCATAGTTGTTCTTATTAATTATTTGTTTCTACGCCAAGTGTCCACAAGCTCTTGGGACACACATGCCACAATGTATTGTCTTCGCTTACTATTTTATGTATATGTTCCTATTATTGAAGGTATTGATTTATGTTAACAGGTGTTGGAGGCTACTCTTACTTATACGAGCCACTTTGGTGGGTGGGCATGATAACAAGTGAGTTGTCCGTGATCTGTTTTATTATTTGTAGCTAACTTAACAAGTGTTATTTTTCATATTATACTTCAAATGAAGATGGATATGGGTAGAGTTTAATTTGCATGATTTTTTTATGGCATTAATCCATAGTATTTATGATAATTCAGTGTAACTGTTTGTGTCAAAAAATTTAGCCTGATAGGTTGTAATTGGTCTTTGTCATTGCAACAGTGATTGTTGGAGAGATCGCGAATTTTGCCGCTTATGCATTTGCACCTGCTATTTTAGTCACTCCTCTTGGCGCTCTCAGCATTATTATCAGGTATGATAGAAAGTATTAGAGGGATGGTAAGTTTGTTCCTTTTGATGTTTGAGTTCTGACTCTGACCATCTTGTTCAGTGCCGCTCTAGCTCGTGTTATTTTACTGGAGAAGCTACATGTTTTCGGAGTTCTGGGTTGTGTTTTGTGTGTAGTTGGGTCTACAACTATTGTTCTGCATGCACCTCAAGAGCGTGATATTGAATCTGTGATAGAAGTGTGGAATCTTGCCACAGAGCCAGGTATTTGTTTTTGTTGGAGTCAGTATCAATTCACTATGTCATCTCTTTGCCCAGCACTCATCTACAGCTTAGAAAAGGACGCTAATGAACAGTCTTTTTGCAGCTTTTCTCTTCTATGCAGTGTTGGTTTTGGCGGCTGTGCTTGTACTCATATTTCACTCCATTCCACGATATGGCCAAACACACATAATGGTCTACATCGGAGTTTGTTCTCTCGTTGGTTCTTTGTCGGTATGTGCTTAGTCTTCATGTAGGAGTTAATTTGATTCACCCTCGTTAGTTCCTTTCTAAATGATTTTTGTGTTCTAAAGGTGTCCTTTGGCAGGTGATGAGTGTGAGAGCACTTGGAATCGCTTTGAAGTTAACCTTCTCGGGAATGAATCAGCTAATATATCCTCAAACGTGGGCTTTTACTGTGGTTGTTATTACTTGTGTGGTCACCCAGATGAATTACCTAAACAAGGTAAGTAATTTTCATTTGGTAGCCCTGTACCTGTAGTAGTTTTCTAATGAAGGGATTATTTCATTTTGTTGCTTTGTTATACAGGCACTGGATACTTTCAATACAGCTGTTGTGTCGCCCATATACTATGTTATGTTCACTTCGCTAACCATTTTGGCTAGTGTAATCATGTTCAAGGTAATTACTCTGGAGGCGATGTAAAGCTGTACGTTGTGTCCCATTTTGGTTGATCAAATTTGGTTGGTCTTATTGGTAGGACTGGAACGGGCAAAATCTGACCCAGATAGTGACAGAAATGTGTGGATTTGTGACAATCCTGTCTGGAACTTTTCTTCTCCACAAGACGAAGGACATGGTTGATGGTATGTTTGGTGTATTCTGGTATGTTGGTTAATGAAGTATAAGATTAGGTGGAAGTTAACATGGTGAAGTTACAGGTTTACCAATATGTAGTAGCATCAGGGCATCAAAGTACGTGGAAGAGGATGGGTTTGGTGAAAGCATCCCTCTCAAGCGGATAGAATCCCCGAGATCACCTTGACACCATTCGTTCATCTTCATGCATTCCTTACTCGTTGGCTCGCTACCTTGGCTCGCAATCATCACATTATAGTAGCAAGCGAAGAAGAGTAAGAGTTTTTTTTCCTCCGGAGGCAGAGCCATTGCAAGGGAAAAGAAGCCCAAGCTCCATCTTTGAGTAATGTATAATATATGTTCCTATTCGTATATATATTATTCAAATTCAATGTCTATGATTCTTCCTCAACACAAGGTGAAAATCATTATATAGACAAGCTCACAATTATTTTTTGGTTCTATATTCGAAAGGATGATCTCATTTTGGTAACTTTTCACTTGTGTAGTGTGATTGATCAATTTTGTTTTTCTAATACTTCTCACCGAGGAAAAATCAAATAGAAATCACTCCCAAGCCATTTATTTTAACAATGGATGGATGAGATACAATTGAGTTGTTGACTGCAAAAAAAAAACAGCACTTTTTCGTAAGTGGTAAGGGCATTTTAGTAAAATATCATTTTTTTTACCAATTTACTAATTTAATTTTTCTCGCTTCGTTTGAACTCTGATTGGTTTCAAACTTGCGCCATTAGTTTTGTTTTTTTCAAGGGCTTTCTATCAAGACCAGTCATGAATATATTTTGAAGCACGAAAAAAATATTATTTCGGGGCTGATTTTTTAAAAAAAGTTAAGTCTGGGTAATTTTTATCAACACTATACACTGGGTTTATCAACAATATACACTGGGTTTATCAACACTGAACACTAGTTTTATCACCTCATTTTCCAAAATCGAACATGATTTTTATCACATCATCACATGTTTTTTTATGAACACTAAGCACTAGTTTTATCAACACTAAACACTATGTTTATCATTAAATTGCATGTGTTTTTATCATCACATCACATGTTTTTTTTTATCAACACTAAACTCTAGATTATTTCGGGGCTGATTTTTAAAAAAAGTTAAGTCTGGGTAATTTGTATCAACACTATACACTAAGTTTATCAACACTATATAATGGGTTTATCAACACTGAACATTAGTTTTATCACCTCATTTTCCAAAATCAAACATGATTTTTATCACATCATCACATGTTTTTTTATGAACACTAAGCACTAGTTTTATCAACACTAAACACTATGTTTATCATTAAATTACATGTGTTTTTATCATCTCATCACATGTTTTTTTATTAACGCTAAACTCTAGTTTATCACCCTTATTTTTAATTGAACATGATTTTTATCACCTCATTAACTGTTTTTTATCACCCCAAGTACATGTTTTTTTATCAACATTTAGCACTAGTTTGATACCCGATATAAAAAAATTATTAGTGAAGATTTATCAACACTCAACATTGTTTTTATCACCCCAATATAACTTTTTATTTTTGTGCTTCAAAATATATTCATGACTGATCTTGATTTAAAGCCCTTGGAAAAAGAAAAATATTGGCGTAAGTTTGAAGCTAATCGGAGTTCAAACGAATCGGAAAATATTAAATTAGTGAATTGGTTAAGAAAAAAATGGACACTTGTCCACATGCACCATGCTATTACAATTATGTCCTTGCTTGTGTAAGAAATGATGAAAGTGGCGTGAATTTGGGTGAAATTAGGGTGATGATGTGGCATCATGGTGAATGTTAGATCTTAGGTTTGTGTGGCTTGCATTGGTTCAGAAAGTTTTTAGCATAAGAGAAGTTTCTAGCATATTTCTCCTCACTTCTCACTTTATTCTAATTTAACAAAAATATAATTAAATTACCCTTTATTATTAAAAATCGTGCCTTCTAGAGTTGCTCTCAATATTTCAAAATTCTCTCTTCTCTCCAAACCATTTCGACCTTTACCGACCACTTCAAGCCGTCTCTCTTTCTTGATCGTCGACCATTATTGATACTCGATCACCACGCTTGTCAGCCTCTATCCCAATGTCTCGTCTATAAGTTCGGCGTCAAACCACGGCCCGCTCAGCCTACTAGGGTTCCTGGATCATCTGACGGGGTGACTCCGACGCCTTCTCCACTGATCGCCGCTTATTACCACACGAAATGGTGTATCCCCATCTCGCTACCCACCTGCCCGATCGGTACCACGAACCCAACTGTCACGCCGACAGATTGTTGCGGCCACTGAAGAGGATCTCGGTCCCCATTGGATCTCCACTCCTCCCGACATGGACGTAGCGAACCGGGGCCCGATCAGGGCACGCTCGATGACTATGATCCCGCCCCACCCGTACCATCGTCCTCCCATTCACAGGACCCGATCTCGGTAAGACCGAGCCATTGTACGCTGCGACGAAAGGCGAGATCAGACACACGATCCAAGATCACAAGCCGCCCAAGACCGTTGGTCTTCCTTCGGTGCTCCCTACCAATGGTGGTCAATCAACCACTATGAGCGTGCCTTCTTTAAACCCACTACGACTGAGTCGGAGGATCATGGCCTTGATCGGGTGCCATAGACGACGACGATGCTATTGCGACTTCGGGTGACACTAGACACCCGCCCCTACCAATATACAGAGCTTTGGAGCAATCCCTATCCTGATATCGGGAGACAACATAATCAAGGGACTACACAGCCACCAGAGCTTATATAGAGAGCAAACCGAAAAGAACCTCGTTGGTATCCATCCCCCTTAGGGCCACGGAATCTCACCTTTCGGTCTAGGGACCGATGGAGCCTCGGTGATACGTCTCCTCTTCAGAGATGAATGGTTTCGAGATCCCCACGGAAGACATTATTGAGTCCACACACTTCGACGATAGATAACCCCGAGGGGATAAGTGCGAGGCACGATCAGATGCCTCGCGGGTCGCCATGAGTCGTCTAGGGCACCTCGGGGTGTCACACAGGAGCCACACCCCAATCCCAATGAATCAGATACGCTCTGATTCCTAGCCTTCTCCTTCCCTTGACATACTGCTTGACCTCCTGGTGTGACATACTAGTATCAATCAAATCAAGATGGGAGGAGCTTACAGAAACACCCTTACTCAACACAGCTGGAATAGGGAACGACCCCCTACACTCTCCTTGGACTTGTCCAGATTATTAGATATAAGATCAGTGCTCCGACCGTCACCGAAGCTATATCTCATCCTATTTAGTTAATTACAAGCAAGTATGGTCTTTACTGTCTTTCCACTTTCTATCAATAAAAATTCGTTTATTGTGCTAAAAAATACCCTTTATTAATTTTTAAATCATGCCATTATTACAATAATTAAGTTATAGTAAAATTTGAAATGCTATGTATTTAGTATAATCGAATAAAAACAACAATTAATTGAATTAAAACAACGATAAACACGATTTTTGCACCAAAATAAAATTATACAACTCTATCCCGTTTTGATATAGAAGTGGAGGTGACCACGTGTTTGAGGTCAGCAAATAAAGTCAAATTTTTGCTTGAGGTCAGCAACAAGATTGGTTTCCATCATCAAATAACTCGAAGATATTACAATGTTCCTGTTTTATGTTGTAGATTAGACTTATAATTTAATGTGTTTATAGTTTAATGTGTAAATGCCTTAAGCGGATGTTCTCTGGTCACTTTTTATTTTGTTGATTTTTAAAGAGATAGATTGGGGCTATTTTCGTTTTAAGTCTATCTGGACAGATCATGAGGGATTCATGTCCTTTATTGAACGTTATTTGGCGTCTTATACAGTTGTTGGGGAACCCCACTTTGTTCTGTGGTCAAAGTTCAAGCGTGTTCGTCATGATATTCGCAGTAGGAACACTAGTTTTTGGTCAGTTAGATACAACAATTACCGACCTTAAGTTCAAAGCACCGACCTTTGATGTGCTGGCCGACTCCCAGGATCTCACCGAGGAGGAGCTTCGTGACATGACCACTTATGACAATCAGCTTCATGCTAAAGCTAGTCAGTGTGCAGCCTTGTGGGGGCAAAAGTCTCAGTCGAGTGGGCCTTGGAGGGATATTGTAACACGACTTATTTTTAAAAGGTAGCGAATGGTAGACCGCTCATGGATCACATATCCACGGTTTTAGTGGACGGGTGGAGCACTCGGATCATGTTGCTGTTAAAGTATTTGTTGCTTCGTATTTTGCTTTTAGGTTCCATTATGACAAGAGAGATAGATTCAGACTCCCACATCTCCCCTTCTCGACATCTTCTCTTAGCGATGCGAATTTTTTTGGAGTGCTCTTTCTCTGAGGAGGAGATTCGTCTTGCTATCTCGTCTTGCGGTGGAGATAAAGCCCTAGGTCCGGATGGGTTCAATCCCCTCTTTTTCAGGATCACTAGGCACATTATTCGAGATGACTTTATGAGCTTTTTCCACTACTTCTCACCATTGGCTTGCTCGGCAAAGGCTTGAATTCGAGTTTCATTATCCTCGCTACTAAGGTTACTTGCCCTAGGGAATTATCTTAGTTTCTAACCATTAGCCTTACCACAACCACGTATAAGGTTCTAGTCAAAATTCTCTCCCTCCGCATTCGCTCAGTAATTGATAGCCTTATCAGCGATACTCAGTCTGCTTACATTGAGGATCGCCAGCTGGTTGATAGAATGATGGTGGCTAACGAGCTCTTGGATGACATCCTCCGTAAGAAGAAGTGTGCGACCTTAGTCAAGCTTGATTCTGAGAAAGTTTTTGACAAAGTCAATTGGTTGTTTCTCAAGAGAGTGATTGGCTATGGGTTTAGGTCTCGGTGGATCATGTGGATTTTTTTGTATTGAGAGCCACTCATCCGTTCTTATTAACGACTCATCATCTACTCAGTTTCCCATTCTTCGAGGTGTTTGTCAAGGGTATCCTATCTTTCCCTTTTTTATTCGTCATTTTCGTCGAGGGCCTTCATCAGGTCTTTGAACATGGTATTAGATTGAGTCTATTTAGTGGAATTCAGGTTGGATTTGACATTCGTGTCTCCCCCTCTAGTTTGTATATGACACTTTGTTTTTCTTAAGGGATCATGATTTGCAGATGTGCTGACTAGATAATTAATTATGCTTTTATTGGATTTGTTAAATTCACATTTAATTAACTAAATACAAAATAAATTTGAAATAAAATACATAAAATTAATTAATAAATGAATTAATTAACTAAAATGCAAATTAAACTTTTGATTAAAAAAAGAAAATAATTTTTTTGAGTAAAAAAAAAGAAATTAAATAAAAACCAAATAATACATTCATTAATTCATAATTAAAACACTAAATTCTATATAGAATACATACAATTAATTAATAGTAGCGTCAATTTGTCTCTGAAGCTTCTCAACTTGTGCGAACCATACAAACAACATCTTTGCGTGATTGACATGTTGTTCCTCGGTCAATTCTTTGATGTCCATGGCCTGCATTTCTTTAATTTCCTGCATATATTTATCAATTTTGGTGTCTAGAGTGACGGTAAGCTTCGTCTTCTCGCACCTTGCATTGTCTATTTGGGCGATGGCGGCTGCTTTTTCGGAAATACCCTTCCCCTTCCTCTTCGCGAGGTTGTTTCCAATTGGACGTTCTTGTTCACGCGGAGTGCCAATTGGTGCACTTGTGCCAATTGGTGAACTTGGACCATTTTGGGGAACTTGGGTCTTCGGTCGGTTGGGAGTCACCACCGAGAGGTGTAGCATTGTCATCATCGGTGGGAAGTGAATTGGGTGGGGTTGTGCTGTAACTACCGACCTCGTCCAACCTTCGTCGTACAGCCCCGGCCGTGCCTTCCTCTTCCCAGAACTTGTCATCGTTTTTCAACGGATCGATCCAATGGTGGAGGTTGAACTTCTTCGGTTCGTCCTTCCTTATGGTGGTGATTCGATAAAGTTCCAAGACCCGCTCCCTGAACCGCTCTTCGTTCCACCCGCTATGTTCTTTTTCGGCCTTCTCCTTCCTCATTAATGTGATGTGCCTCCGCACTCTTGGTGCACTTTTGTTCCAATAACTCTTGAATGGGGGGTGGAGTATTTATAGGGGTATTTTTTGTATTTAATTTGTTTTAAATCTTATTAAAAAAATAGTCGTTAAAAGGACCGTTGAGGCCAACGGTTCGATTTTTTGTCTTCAATGTGCCACGTGTCAGCACGCGGTTGGGCGCCGATGCGGCACGATTCCGTTTTTGGAGTCGCGCTCCGCATCCGGACTCGCGATCCGCGGGTTCTTGGTCCGTGGTCAGCGGTTCAGGCACGCCACATCGTGCGAACCCCGAACCATGAACCACGATACCGCTGGTGCGTGATCCGGGTGCGTGGTCCTACCCCGCTCAATGTGTATGCTCTTGTATAACTGATTCTATTCCCTTGAGAAAACCATTGAAGAGAACACTGAGTCTTATCCTTTGGGAGAACGTTGGATTAGTATATATGGTTCAAATCATCATTTCTTGTTCATGTGAAACTCCTTAAAGGGTAGTTATTTCTGCTTGTTGCTTTTCCACAGACTAAGGCAAAGTCTTAAAAACACCATTTGAATGAGTTGACTTTCATGTCTGTGTTTTTGGTTTTGCTCCATAAAGTCGATACTCTACCAACCCAAGATTATAGATTACTAATATAAGTAACTACTCACTTACTTCTTCAAATGGGTAAAGTTATTGTTTCTATACTGCATTAAACAACTAATCTTTGGGGTCATAAATTATTCTCATGTAAAAAGCTCCACATTGCTGATTTCTTCAGAATCCAGTCATAATCTTTGACCTCATATACTATCATTTCATCGAATGTATGATCAATATCATGTATATTCTCAAGAAAATTCTATAACATTATTAATAGATGGGTTCCCATTGTTGGGTTCATTGGTTGTGAGGTTGTGGCTGTTAACCAGCTCTCTACTAGTTAGTAGTTCTCTTCATGGTGGAAAAATCAGGGTATAGGATTGTTAGACCCATCCTAGTTTCGGTTTAGTTTCTTACACTATAAGCCACTTGCGCTAGGGACCCCTACTGGGAATTCCTTTGTTTGTAAGATTCTGTGTTCGAAGATTCGCCATTTGCCTCGTCTTTCATTTTGAAGACTTGGTATTTATAAAAAATCTGCTGATCAAAAAAAATGATGAGTCTCTTTTTGTGCCTCACAAGCTTGCCTCTGCTCTTATCTCCTCTTCTCTGTACTGGAACAGAATTTATTATTCTTAACTGTCTATACTATTTTATACATCATATATTAATTTGCCCCACCAAACACACCAATATTTAACTGGACCAGTTTGATTGTCTATGTGGGAGTTGAACTTAGAAAATACATAGCTTCTGAAAATTGAAAGCAAACCTAACACTTTATCCACAATCAATAAGAGTTTGTCTTAATAGAAAACCTTGATTGCTAAACCGACTCCCATCTCAATAGAGATGTCCAAACAAGGACATCAGCTATAATGCCGCGGCCAACACCAGAAACGGCTGAGACATATCCGGATTATCATACGAACTCTAGCAGAAGGCTTCTGAGGGGCGAACATCACCCATGAAACTCGCCGGCGGTCAACGCCTTTAACTGACGAGCTCGACCCACCACCGGGTCGAGATGAAGCGAAACCCAATACTAAAGAAGCATGTACGAATAGGAGGGGCTTATCTTACCAAGGGAAGGTCGCAGACAGCTTCAGACCTGACCATCATGGCATGCACCCGGGTCGGTCCTCGACACGAAACCGGTCAACACCGAGAATCGCCTGAAGGGCCTTTTAACAAAGATTTGGGTCTCCATTTCAAACACTTGTATAAACAGAAAAGAAAAGTTCACCAACCCTTCCTAGGACGAAGATATATGAAAAATTGGTGTTCAATCCCATTACAAAAGTCTAGAAACCATGTTGGGTCGGACTCCAAAATTATGAGTTTTTTTTTTTAGATCAGCAAATATAGATAGATCCCACCTTGAAAATAAAAGAAGGAACGAGGATAAATCCTCAGATACAATTACAGGCAAAGACATTTTTTACCTGAGGAACCCAGAGAATAAGAAATGATCAACAATCAGAATTTTACAAACATGAAGCTCCAACTAAAACTAAAAACAACAACACTAAGCGCAACCAAGAAGCTCTAAGTAGTAGATTTGTCCAACATGAAGAACTAAGGAGCAGAACAACAAAAAACAGCCTAAGTACCAGAAAAGAAAACAGAACAGAAAAAGAAATTCGAAGCAAATTGAACCTCACCCCTCCCAACACTCCAAAGTCGAGCCCTTATGAGACGGAACGATAACCGGCACCGCAACATTCTCAGCGCCAAATGGCACCCTGAAGCCAACACCATCGGAAGAGAAGTATACCTTGTAGGAAATATAGGTTAGTATATTGACGATAAACAAATTCAAATAAACAAAATAATAAATTGAAATAACAAATAACCTTTACCAATCAGCTAGCTTACTGATTACAGATTAGAAAATTAGGGTTTAGTCGAGTCCAGATATTCCTGTCTCCTTAAGACACTTGACTGTTCTCATGGGCAGCGATCTCCCAGGATACAACGACCAACGTCAGCGAACTCAACTCTGTGTAGAGAAATCACCGGGACTAAGGAAGAATGAAAACGTAATTTGGAGAAAAAAGAGGTGGTTTTCGATCTATGGTTTTTGATCCATTTGATGTGTGAAGTGTTGATAAAATGACTTAGTAGGTTAGTATTTATAGGCTCTCTAATAAGGAAAAAAGGTAATTTTATGGGGTAGCTAATCCCATAAAATCCTCCCATTAAGAGGTCATGACCAACCAACTACATAAATCACATTTAAACCCATAAATTTTATTTAGTACCATAAATCACATTTAAAACCACAAAATCACATTTTAACCACATTTTTCCAACATACCTGACCTCCTAACTCGACGTCGGACAGACGAGGAAAGGGTCGGGACCAACGGGCAGCGGCACACAACATCTAATCACCCCCACCGCCAACTTTAGCGACCCAACACCTACACTACTTGGTTATTGAAGAGCTAGTCCGCCGGGGCCAACACCCGCGACGATCCCGGAGGAGAGTTCGGCCCTGGCTTGTCTAGGTTCTACCGGACGAGAAGAGAGAGGGTACAGGGATGAAACAGATGAGTATTGTTTCAGAGGTGAAGCAGGCTAGTGGATCTAGAGAAACCCTAGATCTACAAAAAGGGATTCGGGTCGGAGGGAGGAAAGGGCTGGAAAGATCCGCTCCGGAAGAAGAGGGGAGGAGGAAAAAAAAATGAAAAACCTTACCAGTTAGGTGTATTACCTTAACAATTCATAAATAGTTGTCTTATTCCGATATATGATTAACTTCACCAATCATAAAATGTAGGGAAAACTACCAATACCTACCCGAAACCATGCCCATTTAATTGATGTTTACTCTGAAGTTTAAAGTTAACTGATGCATACCCTTAAGTTACGATTTGTAACTAAAAACCCCTTCTGTCAGCTAAAATGACGAAAATACCCTCAGTGATTTTTTTAAATAATTTTTTTAAAATATAAATGAAGTGATTTTTTAAATAAAAATGAAGTCATTTAATAAGTATATATATATATATATAACAAGAGTAGTATTTAAATAATTTTTTTAACATAATTATTGAAGTGTAGTTGAGGGTATTTTTGTCATTTTAGTTGACGGAGGGGTTTTGAGTTACATTTTCGAAACTTAAGGATATGCATTAGTTAACTTTAAACTTCAGAGTAAACATCAGTTAAATAGACATGGTTTTGGGTAGGTATCGGTAGATTTCCCTAAAATGTAACATAAACTCAAGATGAGAAAATGTAATATAAACATAATAGGGTAAACTTCATCTCACTACCCTAAAAATACTTACATTTCATCTCACTACCCTAGCAATAGTTTGTTGCACCTCACTACCCTATCTATGAGTTTAGTTGCACTTTAGTACCTACCGTTAGTTTTCTGTTTATTTTTGGATGGAAAAGGTCATGTGCCTGACACATGACCCTATTATTTTTTTAAATACCCAAAATACCCATTATCTCTTTAAATCCTAATTAATGAAATCAAAATAAAAAAAAAATAAATAATTTCATTTTATCTATTTAAAACCTAAAATGATTTCATCTTATCTCTTTAAAACCTAAACCTATCTCTATCATCTCTTTACAACATCCCTTGCCTCCCGTTCATCTCTCCCTCTTTGAAACCCCGATCCAATCCCTAACAAAACCCCAAGCCCCAAGCCATGGACAGGGTCGTGGACCCAGCCGGCGACGACCACTGGCCGAAGCTCCACCTCTCCACAACGCCATTCATGGCCAACAGCTCTCCACAAGCTCCAGATACTGCAAGCTAGAGAGTAGAGGGAGGAAGGAGACGCTTTTGATTTTTGATTTTTGGTGTGACAATATTTAGGGATTTGGATTTGGGCGGGAGGGATTTCTGCGAAGCTGTTGATGAAGGAAGCCGACGAAAAATGGTTGGGGTCGTCCTCGCCAGATCTGAACTCGGGGAGTTGGAGATGAAGGAAGCCAACACCATTTTGGAGTTCTGAACTTGGATCCCTGCTTCATCTGGGGTTGGGTTCGCTGTTGTTTTTGTTTCACTGTTGTACCAGGTAAAGGGCATTTTTGTTTCATTGTGATACATTTTTGGGAAAACTCCAAGAAACAACTATAATTCGACTTTTTAGTACAAATAACAACTATAGAGTTTCTTATCGACTATAGTACACAGTCCCGTAAGTTAATTGTCAGAAACCATAAACTTCCGTCCAAAAACAGACGGACAATTAACAGTATTAGTGTAATGTCTAAATTGCCCTTCAAACTTGACTTTTAATTTTTCAAATAATATCCATAGACAATATTATTGTTCCAATTTCTATGTATACTTTTTTAGTAAATAATTTTAAATAAAATAATTATTCTTATAAAATCTATTTTTGTTTGTAAAAAGAATCTATTATTGTTTTAAAAATTCGGATTTGTATTTAAATAATTTTTTGAAATGATCTGCAAAATAATGATTTCTTTTATTTAAAAATAATGATTTATTGAGCCCAAGCCCTAATCCATCTAGTTTTTGCTTTATCATCATAACTCGAACAAGCCAGATTCGAGAACAATGTCTTGTTTGGCTTCCAGTCGCCGCAACCAACGAGAAAGAGAAAAAAGAACCCAAGCAGATAATTTTGGGGGAACCGGAATAAAGAGGAGATGAGCCTCGTTCTTCGTCTTCGACCTGCCGTGGCCACTGTCGTCGGATTATGGTGTCGAAGACCCCGAGCCAGTAAATATGAAACCAGCCCTACAACCAGGAACCACGCGATGGCGGCGTCCTGGGTGGACCTCTGTGAACTGAAAAATTAAAGGAGGAGATCGACGGTGTGGTCCCTTGTTCGTGATTTACAGACCAAACCCTTGATTTTTTCTTCTGCTTTGTGGTTAGGAGAACAACTTGATATTGGAACTAATTTAGATGTGGAAGAACCAAAGAAGAAGGATTAGATCTGGAAATATCGGAACAAATTTAAAGAAAAAGAAATTTAGATCTGAAAATTCTTGAAACAAATGAGAGAGAAGGATCTAGAAATTTTAGAATAAAAAATAGTTGTAAATGATTTTTTTATTTTTTTTACTATTCCGTTTGTGTTTTTAACCAAATCTGATTTTTTAAATTATATTTTTAAAAATAGATATAAAAAAATAAATATAATAGAAAAAATAAAAATAATTAATTAAAGAAATAAAAATCATTTAATAAAATTATTAAGAAAAAAGATAATTTAAGAAAACTAATAATAAAACTGATTTTATGAAAATAATGTATTTTATGATTTTATGGAAAGTTGAATAGTTGTAATTCGACAATGAACATGAGGGTAGTTTGGTCATTTAGAATTGTTTCAGCAACATGTGCAAATCACATGTTTTTAGTCACATTTTTCTGTTAATTTTGACAGAAGTTTATGGTTTTTGAAAATTAACTTACGGGACTGTGTACTATGGTCGATAAGAAACTCTATAGTTGTTATTTATACTAGAAAGTCGAATCATAGTTGTTTCCTGAAGTTTTCCCTACATTTTTTATGGTTTGACACTACACAAATTTTGTGTATGTGTTTTGAGTTGGGTCGCTGTTTTTGAAAAGCACCCTTCAATGGTATTGTGGTTGTGGTGGGATGAAGATTTGGATTGAGATTGTAAATCATCAACATGACTATTTATTTTATTTGCTTCCCATTTTAATATGAACTAATCATCATTTAAAAAAGCTAATGGGAATCAATGGTTCAGATCTGTTGATTAGGATGAAGCCAGATCCTTTTTTTAGATGAACACGATTAATGATAAATTAAAATAATTAGTTGATAATAAATAAATTAAAGAATAAGAATAATAAATTCTGAATTTTTAAAATAAAAGATTTATTTTAATAAATAAAAATAACTTTATAAAACAAATTTGATTTTAAAAAAATAAAAAATTGATTTTTTAAAAATAAAATAGATTTTTTTAAAAAAACTGAATTAAAAAGTAAATAAATAAAAATAATTTTTGAAAACCGATAGCATGTTTTTGAAAATTTGAGTGTTGGTGAGGGGTAATTTGGACTTTTTACCATTTTCCATCCAAAAATGGATGTCAAGTTGACGGCGGGTATGAAAGTGAAACTAAAAGTTCCGTTAGGATAGTGAGGTGCAACAAAGTTTGGTTAGGGTAGTAAAACGAAACGCAAGTATTTTAGTGAGGTGAAGTTTACCCAACATAATAAGATGAGGATCTACGGTGTGAATTTATTCCTATTTCCTTTCAACGACTCTATTGCGAGTTAATTAAATAGTTGTTGCAGATTGTCGTACACACAACTCAGCCATTAATTTATATTGTTTGACTTGTACGGTTTTGATTATGACGCCGAGTGCATTCGTAAATTTATCAAGTATTAAGTTAGAACTCAGTCATTCCATTAACATTATATATGACTAAAATATTTTAAAAAGGTGACATATATTCTTTTACCGGATCGGTTAATCTCAGTCAATAATTTTGGGCTGAGATTCTAGAATCTCTGTGTGTAATAGTTGAGCTTTCATATTGAGAAGATTGAGTGTGTAATTCATCATGTATAGTTGAATTTCTAGATTTTAAAAGAATTGAACTTGCTAACATATACAGTCCAATTGGTGCATGGTGGTGTGTGGGGTTTAGCAACTAATTAAAAGCAGATTTGTCTAGTCATTTTAAGCTGGCATAATTAAGAAATGAGTGTATATATATTCAGGATTAGAAGAAACCTTGGGTGATGATTACTTTCAAGTTTTAGCATTTGAATATTCTTATAATTATTATTATTATTATAATTTTTAGCTTATTTTATTAATGAAAGACTAATGATTTTGATTACTTTATTTGTTTGCCATGTCATACAAGAAACATAATCATTGATAAAGCTAAATAGGTAAACTCCATTTTACCTTTGAACAATTTCCCTTTTGAGTGTTATATTATTTACCCTTTTGATATCCTTTCTTGAATCCTGATAAGCTTAATTCATATGAATATTTCCTTAATAACTTGTTGTGAAAAGAGACTATAGTTGGCTGTGGGAACATAACACTTGGATATTAGGCATGACCTGTAGGATAGTGATGAATAGTGCACAATTACAATGAGAGTCATGTGCTTCAAATCTAATCAATGTAATTATAGTTGGGATGCAGTGTGTGGATAAGATCACCACTTATACATGACTGGAAATATAAAATCCATTACAATGCTAAAAAAAATTAGAATTATTGAAATCAAGTGTGTTGTTGGGATGTTGACAGGTATTTTGCATTTACATTTGCAATTACACTGTTCTTTTTCTTTTCTAGATCCCTCTAAACTATTTTTTGTTTTTATTTGGTGTTTCCTTTTACTTGGAGCACACAGTTGGACCGGGTTGTGCTAGTTGGCTATATAAGCACTTTGTTAATATGACTTGCAGAGATAGCAGAGAGAGAGGTTGTGGTAGGAAGGTATCAATTAGTTCGAGGTTATAGATATTGGAGCTTGTGTAGAGAGAGAGAAAATGGGAAGTTTAGGGGAGGTTCAAGAGACAGAGAGTTGGTCTTCACCTTCAACAACACTTCCTCTTCTGTCTTTGAATCATGTTTCCTATGTTTGCAAGTCCCTGAGTGAATCTGTGAGGTTCTATGAGGAGGTTTTGGGATTTGTTATGATCCAACGCCCGTCTTCTTTCGACTTTGAAGGAGCTTGGTACGACCACTTCACCATCTTTTGATTTAATTTCTTTCAACACTACATTTCTTGATTCTATCTCTGTCTTTGGCTTGAATTATGAATGTTGGAATGTCCATGATCACTTATTGTCAGGGGCGGATTCAAAAAAATAATTTAAGATATGTCATAGAAATTTATTAATGTGATAGAAAATGCAAACAACATGCATGTCATGTGCAAGCCACGTATTACAGATCTTGAAACGACAATAACTTTTTCATACGAAGTCAGAGTTAAGCCCGTAAAATGTCAAATCGAAAATACCTGAAAGTTCTACAACTTTATATAACTTTTTTAGGACATGATATATCGTGGCATATCCTTAACCACCCTAAATCCACCCCTGCTTACTGTTCATTTGAGGAGTATCTGTCAAGCAATTGGTGGATGCAGCTGAAATCATTACAGCTCATACCCAATTCTTGCCTAATTTCTTGCTTTCTTAATGATTGAACTTTATTTCTAACTTGCCTAAGCCTGCGTAGTATCTTGACACCATAAGGGACCGTTCTGTTTTTGCTTTCATTATGTCGTGTCCCACACCATAAGTCCTACTGTTTTCATTCATGTGACTTGAATGATGATTTTAAGGTAAAACAATTGAAATCTTAGTTGGGTTTTGCTTTTCAGGTTGTTCAACTACGGAATTGGGATCCACTTGCTAGAGGTAGAGGATGTTCCGGCAAAGAAAAGCAAGATTAACCCGAAAGACAACCACATTTCGTTCCAATGCACAGACATGGGTATTGTTATGAGTAAGCTTAAGGCACTGGGCATCGAGTACGAGACCGCACTAGTGAAGGAAGGAGGCATCATAGTAGAGCAGCTCTTCTTCCACGACCCGGACGGTTACATGATCGAGATATGCAATTGCCAAAACCTCCCGGTCCTCCCACTCTCAGCTTGCCCCATCAACCTCCCAACCAACCCCCTCCATTCCACTTCTTATGGTAAGCTTTTGGTCCTCTCCGTATTTTTTGAACGAAAAGTGTAATATTATAACTTTGATAATCAATTACATTATTGTGCATTGAAGAACATGCTCTTTGACTACGACTAAGTCTATATGGCCCTCTCTGTTTTTGTTTGACCTTTAGTTTTGGGCACAGTTTTTTTTAATTGTAATTTGATGCTTTTTTGGTACGTTCGCAGCCAAAAACCAGTACGAGTTGCTTTGCGCGAGACAAGTTGCTGCATGGATGATGGACAATTTAGTTGCCGACATGATGGATATTGCCATTTGATTGGGAGAGGAGCTTTTGGTCACAACTAAATGTTTTGTTTTCTGTGTAAATTAGAGAGAGGAGGAGGAGAGCTTGTAACGTGTGGAATGTACGCATTGGTCAATTCTAGTGTATTGGTTTTACAATTTTCTTATAGCCTATATAAGCATTATGAATTGGCAATAGGACCAACGTTTGGTCTCAATTCCTAACATGATAGGTTTGGAATTTCTCAGAAACTATAAAAAACCGTCCAAACTCAAGATTCCGTCAACTCGTCGAGCATTGGGTTCGGTTGCCTGAGAACGAGGATAGTTCAACGCCGAGGAAGGCACCATGGGTAATGTACGCCAACAACGACAACGCTTGGATGAGTTGACGGAATCTTGAGTTTAGACGGCTTTTTATAGTTTCTGAGAAATTCCAAACCTATTATGTTAGGAATTGAGACCAAACGTTGTTCTGGGTTAGGATCTGATAATGAAATGTTTGTAAAGGTTAGGAAACAAAGTTATCCCTTGGCAATATTCTAACAAATTGACGCTCTAAATCATGATGCAAAAAAAAAACATATATTTCGTAATTATCTTGAAAACCGTTTAATTTATAATATTCTCAATTTTGCGGTGAACTTTGTAAAAGATTATGGTAAACTTTTTTCTTTTGCAAATACTTCTTGGAAATTATTTTTCGTCTCTATATCAACTAACGGGATAATTATTTATTTATTTTTGCAGAAAATTGAGAGCACTACTATAAAATTGCATACATAAGTATTTCAAATAGAAAAACAGGTGCACACGAGGTTATAAATAATAAAACGCATATAAAGTAAACTTGTCCGTTTCAAAAAAGAATTGATGCTATCTGACTCTCATATAGCTAAATTTCGTTAAAGATAACAAATTTATTGTAAGATTTTGTAATAAAAAATAATTTACAATAAGATTTTACAAAATGGATATAGTCCACTTCAATTTTTTACTGTTATCTACTTTATTATCACTCAGGATGATTCATTGAGTAGTCAATTAGCCTTGGTGTACAGAAGTGAGGGTTTTCTCAAATTGAGCTAATTAGATATAATTAAATGGATATCTTTTTTGAAATGGGAAAGAGGTATTGTATTACTGAATAGTATCACTAATTGTCCCGGATTCTAGATTTTTGTCCCAACCGGCCGTAGCCCGTCAGGCGCCCATGGATCCATAAAGAAAGTCTGCTTTGGCTCACAGACCCAAACTCAAGAGTTCCTCGATCCAACCTTTCAAAAAAATAACAAACCAGAATCCTAATCCTATCTAGCCAAAAATTTATTCGACCTAAAACAGGGAAACAAACTAGAGAATGAGCCTTTAGTGCGGATTTCCCGAGACCTCCCGGCTGCAGTAGTCTCGGGTATGTGGGTATAGGCCCCAGGCGGTCCACCCCAGCCCCGTATTGGGAGGTCATTTACTGTAAGAACCGCCCCCGGTCGAACCAGTGAAATATGGCGAAAATTGACTTTCCACTGAAAAGGAAACCGATGACTCCGGGAGTCATTCGGGACCTTTCCGGGACCCAAAAAGCTTAGTCTTCGTTACGTTTAGCTTAGTTGAGTCGTTTCCTTTCAAATGACTACTTTTGCGAAAAAGTCAAACCCGGGTCAAACTATGTCGAATTAGGAGTATTAAAGAATTAATTTAATTTGGGATGAGATATTTTGGGTAGAAATGGACTCCACATGGACACATGTCCGTGATAGCTCTGGGGGGAACAAAAAAGTGAGAAAAGACCAATTGGTCCCCACTTGTGGACAAAAGAGAGAGAGGGACTAAAGGACGAAAGGGACGAAAGGGACATTTCCACCTTGAGGATAAGGACACACGGGGGCAACTTTACAGCATATTTGCTCCTTGTTGGCCGAAGTTCACTAGCTAGGAAGAGAGAGAATGGAGCTCCATTGAAGAAGAGAAGAAGAAGAAGAAGAAGAAGAAAGTGAAGAAAAATGAGCTTCTTTGGGTGTTTTCCAACACCAATCTTCTCCAAAACATACTCATTATCATCCCCTCTTCATTCTTGAGGTAAGTACACTTTGAAAACCCATCTTTATGAAGTTTGGGTCTATGAGTTTTCTAGAAAAGACATGAAATAGGCTTGGGTCCTAAGGATTTAAGGTTCTTAGTGTTTAATTAGATACTTAATGGAAAAAGTGGAGATTGATGATGAAATTTCATTGGGTTTTTGTGGTTTTGATGAAACCCACCTTGGGTCTTGAAACTTTGGAGTGATTGTGGTTGATTTTGAAGTTTTGGAGTTTAACAATGGAGTTGTGGAGAACCTAGAACTAGTTAGGAACTTGTTGGGAGAAAGGAGATATTTTTCCGGCGACCGGAGGTTCGCCGGAGCTCCGGCCACCGGAGAGGGGAATGATCGGCCATGGTCGGCCACACTTAAAACCGTGACCGGCCTGGTCCGGTCCGGTCCGGCCACCCACGGCCCAAGTGTGGCCGTGGGGCCCACATGGCCGGGGTGTGGTTGTGTAATACTTGGATGGTCTTGGGTGAACCCCGAGACGATAATTTCACTCCCGGAACGAATTATGGAAGTGATTCATGAAATTTCGGGAAAACGATTAAAAACTTTAATTGCGAATTTAGAACGCTCGGACCTCGAAATTTAATTCCGTCAAGTGCGTTGGAGCAAGTAAATTTAATTATGATTGATCGAAATGAAAAGGGAAATTTTTGGAATCCCGAGGTACGTTTTCCCGATTTCGGGCAAAATGGGCCTTCCGGGCCCATTTTGACAAGTTGAGCAATTGGGGGTTAGTTTGGGTATTTCTCTCTTTAAACCACACTTGAATTAGCATTAATTCTCGTATTACTTGTGATCTTAGACGTTGGACCCGAGCTCGGCGGAGGAGGCTACTAGGCGTCTCGAGTTGACTAAGCGTTTGGATAACGATCGAGGTAGGGAAAGTAGCGGATATCGGTTTAATTGCGGAAAGTTACTAGTATGCATATAGGTTAGATTAAATGATATAACTATAGAATTTCATGTAGGATGTGAGGAACGAGTGAAATAAGGGATAGCTTGCAGGCCATGTCTTGCCCGTAGGTTTGGGAATTGTCGTGCTGTACAATTGCACGTGGGCCATGTCGTGCCTTTAGGATTGCGTGTTGGTTGTGGTGTTATGGTTGATGACTTGTGATGCTTGATATGTAGTTTATTTGTTGTTAGATTGAGGATCATGATATGGTATGCTCGGTATGATATGTTGGTATGATCAGTGTGGTATGATATGTTCATTGTGACGTGAACTTGCCTTGTGATATGATCGGGTGAATGATAGACCGATGTGGTGTGTTCGGTAATATTGGTTGGTTTGGTAAGCTGTTAAGTGAAACATGACTGTGTGATACGTTTGAGATATTTGTGGTTGTGATCCGATACTATATGTTCCGAGACGAGGTATTCCGGTACGATACCTACATTGAGGGGGTATGCAGGTGTAGGGTGGTATCTAGGACGAGGGTGTTGTCCCACGTACGCGGTCCCCCGGTGTTACTAGTTCCGGTACTATACCTACATCGAGGGCGTATGCCGGTGTAGAGTATCTAGGCCGAGGATGGTGTGATCCGTACCCCGATGTTGTGTGGTCCGGGAAGGCATCTAGGCCGATGTTGTGTGGTCCGGTATGATGTATCGTGATTTGTGCCCTGATGTCATGTTTCCGGGAAGATATCTAGGCCGATGTTGTGTGGTCCGGTACGATATGGTTGAGTCGGGCTATGGACAACCGGCGGAGTTCGGGGACTGCTGTACGGGACGTGTGGTTGTTTTACTATGTATTGTGTGCTTGACGATTGGATAAGTGATGTGATTTGAGTGTGATATTGCTCATGTGATTATGTTTTTTGATTATGTGATTTCCGTGGTTGTCGTTAGTTGTTGTGCCTTGCTAGTATGCCCTAATTGGACGGTTACCCGTGGTGGGGAGCGGTTAACTCATCACCTTAACTACTTTTTCCTACTGAGCGAAAACTCACCCCTCTACTTTACTGTTCTACAGGTTTTGAGTGGGATATGATCTAGCGAGATTCTCGGAGCTTGGGAGCTAGTGAGAGTCTTAGTCTAGTATGGTCTAGAGACGTACTTTCTCTTTGTATTAAACTATTTTACTGTGGTTTGAGCTTCGACTCTTATGATTGGAAATTATTGTTTAAACGGTTATTTGCGGAACTGTTTATTTCAAATTCACCTTTATTATTATTACTTTTAGTTCACGTCTCGAGTCCGGTCAAAACCGGATTTGGGGCGTGACAATTTGGTATCAAAGCTTCGGTTTTTTCAAAACTTCGGACCGTACGTCAACTAGGTGGGTGGAATTAAGTCGTTAGGATTCGGTGTGTCGTCGACGCAAATCGGAAATGTCCTACGCGTAGAACCGAGACGAAGAGAGTCTCGGGTTAGTGAAATGTCCGGTCTAGGTACCGTGTACTTGTAGTGAACCATTATGGTTGGTGTCATTGATTGTGTTATTTGATTTCTGAGTATTGACGTGGCCGGGTGGTAATAGTATAATTATCGAGACCCGAGGTATATAGCGGCGATGAATTGCAGTGTTCTTTGATTGTGTTGAAGGCTTTGTGTAGGTTCTAATTTGAATGTCCCGCTGGTTAGTGTAATTTTCAAACGGGTCATGCCCAAATTTCTGCAAAACTGAAATGTTTGTTACCTTCACGATTCGACTGCAGGGGCCACTGTAGTCGAACGTGACAGAGGGATGTCAAGTGGTTACAACGTAGTTCGGGGACGCCTGAACCGGGTTGTAACGACAAGATGTCGACATGGAATGTTATGTTAGAAAGAGAAAGTGTTGTGAACCTTGAAACTAAGTTGATTTTGTACTGTGCGGTGTTGCTGTGTGATGTAAACTGTGGACTGGGTGACTTTTGTTTGAAATTATTGAATTGTGTGTTTGACTTGTGTGACGCACGAATGTGCGGACTTCTATGGTTGTGTGAAACTAGTATGACTATACTAAGACTAAATATAGTATTAGTTCGAGTGCGACTTCTCTGAAACGTGTGTGAACGCTAGTTATTTAAGCGTGTCGCTTTATGCGAATCTAAGAAACTGAACATGTGCGTTATCCGGGTAGCGGATATACGACATGACGCCTACCTACGTACCACGAGGCACCAGGAGTCGGCCAGTTGGAGGCCGAGGGCAGCCACCTGCCATTGAGTCGGCATGGGCAACGAGCACCCAAGGTACATCCACTGAGGGGCACGAGAGAGCTGACGCTGGACCATCGACACTTCCGCCTAGAGTTCCGCCGGTCATAGAGCCGACCCTGGCGACAGTCCTGGAGGATTTAGTCCGTACAGTTCAGGGCCTAGCGGCGGTCATCGCCCAGAGATAGGCTATGGCCCCGGCACCAGAGACTGTGCCTGCTGCCACTGCAGCCGCCACCGTGAGGCCTAGCCAGGTTGACAGCTACTCGGCCCAGGCGCTGAGAGACTTTTGCAGGCTGGGCACACCTATCTTTTCCGGGGAGCCAGACCACGAGGCAGCCGAGAGATGGTTGGAGCGGATTACCCGCAACTTGGATACGTCGGGGATACTGGATGGTCGCATGAGAGTATCTTTTGCAGCGTTACAGTTGGAGGGAGAGGCATACCATTGGTGGCAGCGCGAGCAGGCTCGAGTCGGGGATGACTTTTAGCTGTTTGGGTAGCGGTTCCTGGAGCAGTACTTCCCGCAGTCAGCACAGGACGACTGGCACCAGCAGTTCCTGGAACTGCGTCAGGAGGGGATGACGGTATCTGAGTACGAGGCGAGGTTCACATCCTTGTCTTACTTTGCCCTGGAGATGGTACCGACCGAGGCTCACCGCTGCAGACGGTTTGAGGGAGGGCTTCGCCCCGCGATCGTGGACCGGGTCACAACTCTGAGGACCCAGGTGTACTCGGATCTAGTGGATCAGGCAATGGCAGTGGAGAGACACTTTCGAGAGACGGTCAGGATTCGAGAGAGCAAGCCGAGATCGAGCAGTTTCTTGAGGCCATCTGAGGCCCGTGATCCGAGGAGAAAGAGGACCTCGGGATCTTTCCGACCCCAGACACAGCCGAGCGGGATGTGACAGGTCGGATCAGTGGCATCCATTAGACCTGCCTCATCAGGACGGGAGTGTTTCTGGTGCGGGCAATCGGGTCATATGGTCCGAGACTGTCCGATGAGCAGTGGGCCAGCGGATCGGCCAGCGGGCAGACAAGAGGGGAGGCCGAGTGCTGGGCCGCCGTTATGTCACCAGTGTGGACGGCCAGGACACTTCTCTGCTAGGTGCCCCGATCGGTTTGGAGAGACATCGGCCCCGCGACCGCAGCAGTCACCGGAGGCTGTGCCCTTTGCCACTACAGCCGCGACCAGGAGGCCTAGCCAGACCGATAGTCACACCGCTCCTGCACTGCGAGACTTCCGCAGGCTGGGCACACCAGTATTCTCCGGGGAGCCAGACCCCGAGGCAACCGAGAGGTGGCTGGAGCGGGTGACCCGCAACTTGGACACTTCAGGAGTTTTGAATGGCAGCAGGAGAGTGTCCTTTACAACGTTTCAGCTGGAGGGAGATGCTTATCATTGGTGGCAGCGCGAGCAGGCGCACGTGGGAGATGACTTCTCGCTATTTGGACAGCATTTCCTTGAGTAGTATTTTCCACAGTCAGTATCAGATGACAGGCACCACCAGTTCCGTGAGCTGCGCCAGGAGAGTATGACAGTCTCCGAGTACGAGTCGAGATTCACTTCCTTGTCTCGATTTTCTCGGGAGATGGTACAGACGGAGGTTCTTTGTTGTCGACGGTTTGAGGCAGGTCTCCGTCCCGCGATCGCGGATCGAGTCGCTGTTATGAGGACTTAGGTATATTCAGCCCTGGTGGACCAGGCACTGGCCGTGGAGCGACGCTTCTGCGAGACGGCTAGAGTTCGGGAGGTCAGGCAGCGGCCGAGCGACTTCCTGAGGCCATCTGAGGCCCGTGACCCGAGGAGGTAGAGGACCTCGGGATCATTCCAGTCCCAGACACAGCTGAGAGGGACGCGACAGGCCGGATCAGTAGCTTCCGTCGCACCTGCTCCGACAGAGCGAGCATGTTTTTGGTGTGGGCAACAGGGCCACACGGTTCGAGATTGTCCGAGGGACAGACCTGATGGGAGGCAGAGTGCCGGGCCACCGCTATGTCATCAGTACGGACGGCCTGGACACTTCGCGGCTAGGTGTCCTGATCGAGTTGGGGAGATGTCGGGCCCGCGACCTCAGCAGTCGCAAACTGGGCAGTCGCCTTAGTTCCAACAACGTCAGACTCAGACGCAGAGAGCTCTGTGGCAGACAGCGAGTGCGCCAACGCTGAGGCAGAGAGCTGCGCAGCAGGTGACACTTCTACCACCTCCAAGAGTGTAATAACCACTCCCGGTCAACGCCAGTCAAACCTGCGAAAAACAGGAAAATTTAAAAAATTTGGACAGACACTTAAATGAATCCAAATTTGACCCCGAGGGTCATACCAGACTTAAGTTGACTCCGATATCGACCAAAGTGAGTTCTAGGGGACTCAGGGCAACTTTCTGACCAATTTGGGAATGTTGACTTTTCGCTGGAAAAGTCAACTGAGCGACGTTTTGGTCCGTTCGAGGCCCGTTTTGGATCCAAAAAGCTTAGCCGTCGTCGCAGCGGTCTTAGTTGGGACGTTTCCTTGTAGCCCGTAAAGTTTCGTAATTTCTTGGTAAAAGTGCCCGTTCGGGGCCCGAAACGTCCGATTTTCGCGAATCTGATTGGAAAATATCTAGCCAAAAAGGTGTGGGACCCACCTTGCCACTTGTCAAGCAAGTGGTGGTGATAGGTGTGGGACAAGAAAAGGAAGACTACTTTAGGTGTTAGTTTGTAATTAAGTATTAGTTTGATGTTTTTTTAAATAAAACAAAAGGGAAGAAGATGACTACACATCCATACATTGTAAAAAAAGGAAAAGAAAATGGAAAAAGAGAGTTAGTTTTTAGAGAGAGAAGGAGAAGGAGAAGAAGAGAGAAAAGAGAAGGAGTTGGGGTTTGTGGTCACTATTCACGAGCATCGAGCCATGGGTTTGTCTCAACGATAGTAGATTCGAGCTCACATCGTCTTCCTCTACGGTAAGAACCTAACCGATTTTCATTTTGGAACGTTTGAATTTTAGGGTTTGAGTTTAAACGGTTTGATTAAGGTTGTGTTTTGTTTAAGATTGGTTTACAGATGAATGGTTGAGTTTTGGGGTTCGTTAGGAACATTTTGGGGCGAAAAGGAAATTTTCCTAATTGTGGCCGGGTGGGGCCCACGTGCCCGAGTATCGGGTTTTCGTGTTCGGGTGGTTTAGCACGATCCCCAAGTAGTTAATCCACACCCGAATCGGAATTTGGAATTAAATTGTGAAAGTTGGAATTTCGGGTTTAGAAACTATAAACGTTAATTAAATGACTCAGAAGTCGGAATTCGATTCCGTCAAGTGCATTGGGACCCTTGAATTATTCTAAGACCGTAGAAACGAAAACGGCAATTTTTGGAGCCCCGGAAGGGCATTTCCAAAACCCGGGCAGATTCGCCATGTCTGGCGAATCGGGCCTTTACGGGTCCTTTATCGACAATGTCGAGTAATTGGGAAGTTTGGGAGTGATCGACATTGTCGGGGGTTACGTTTGGGCGTTAAGTTTATTAAATTTCAGCTTATTCCTGCGAGTTGTTAAGCGCCTTAAATTCGTGTTCTTTTTAGATCGTGCTGCAGACCGAGGGAAAGGAAAGCTAGGCGAGTGACTGAGATCACGCCGGAGCTTGTTGGTTGGCTTTTGGGAGAGCACGCACGAGGTAAGGAAAAGTAGCCGGATCTCGGCCCTGACTAGGGACAGTTAACAGTAGAATTGCATGTGACACCGGTGTGTCGTGGGTTAAGTAGGTTTATCGAATATTAGAAAGGCATGATACGGGAACGTAGCGAATATTGGGAATGCATGTGACACTTAGTAGTGTCGTAGGAGCAGAGAACTTAGCGATAATAGAACTACTGGAGGCATATGAGCATGTCCGGAGGTTGATTGCGAACTTATCGAGATTAGGAGTACTTGAGGCATATGACCATGCCCGGAGGTTGTTTGTGAAACTGTTGATATTAGAACTGTTGGAGGCATTGTTTATGCCGGAGGTTGATTGTGTGTAGTTGTGTCTTGGGTGGCCTTGAGAGCCCGTACTTTACTGTTGGGTCTTGGGTGGCCTTGAGAGCCCGTGATGTACTGTTGGCGTTTTGGGTGGCCTTGAGAGCTCGTACTTTACTGTTGGATCTTGGGTGGCCTTGAGAGCCCGTGTTGTACTGTTGGCGTTTTAGGTGGCCATGAGTGCCCGTGGGGTTGTTGAACCCGTGTCTTTACCTTTGGTGTTTTGGGTGGCCATGAGTGCCCGTGGGGTTGTTGAACCCGTGTCTTTACTGTTGGTGTCTTGGGAGGCCGTGAGTGCCTGTGGGTTGTTGAGCCTGTGAGTTACTGTTGGTGGTTTTGAGTGGTCGTGAGTGCCCGTGGGGTTGTTGAGCCCGTGAGTTACTGTTGGTGTATCTTGGGAGGCTGTGAGTGCCTGTGGGGCTGTTGAGTCCGTGTTTTACTGTTGGTATCTTGGGTGGCCATGAGTGCCTGTGAGTGTTGAACCTGTGTTGTTACTGGTTGTTGAACTTGCTTGTGATTGTGATTGTGGTTACCTGAGGTTGGGGGCCCGCTTCATGAAACGGGGGTCCACGAGCACACGCGTCTGCATGTTCAGACGGGGTAGGGGGCCCGCCCGTCAATAAAGGGGTCTTGTCCGCGCGTGTGTGGTTTGGGTTTGTGAGCATTATTTGGCTGGCTTACGAGTTAGAGTCTCGGTAAGTTGCGAGCATTCTTCGGTTGGCCTGACCGAGTTAGAGTCTGGGGAGGTTGCGAGCGTTCTTCGGCTGGCCTGACCGAGTTAGAGTCTCGGGAGGTTGCGAGCGTTCTTTGGCTGGCCTGACCGAGTTAGAGTCTCGGGAGGTTGCGAGCGTTCTTGGCACTGAGCAGTTGGCAGCTGGTATGCGATCCTTTGTGATCTTGTTTGGTGTGCGATCCTTTGTGATCTTGGGTGTTGCGTGGTGGTCTTTTGAGTCCTTGGGAGGGGTCGTGATCGTTGTGTTGGGTCTACTTTACGTGTCAGGGTGTTGAGTTGGTCAAGGAAGGTAACAGTGGGTGCGTGTTCAGTCGGAGTACTTGGGTTGGAGATGGTGTTCCCCGGTGTTGAGTTTGTGTTGGTGTTACCGGCATTGTCTGCTAATTATGCCGTAGTCAGTCTGTTATCCGTGGTGGTGAGCGAACGCTCACCCCTAGCTGCTTTTCCTACAGGTACCGGTCGCAGGTTGGACTAGGTGAGCTTCTGAAGCTTGAAGAGCTAGGAGCGGGATTCTGGGTTTTACTTTTGAGTCTAGTGACGGATACCTTGTTTTGTCCACTTGTTGGGACTGATTTTGAGTTGTAAATATTATTTTGATTAACTAAGTGGAGATTTTAAAGTGTTTATTCAAAGCAGATTTCAAATAGTTTATGTTTTTAAATGTTCGCGTCCCGAGTTCGGTTTACTGAAACTGGGGCGTGACAAAGAGGCGGATCCCCGGCACGGCAGGGTCGGGTGTATGATGTCGCCGATTCACGAGCGGTTAGACAGGATTCCGATCATGAGACCGCTCATGGTTTCGAGCACGTTTTGGATTAGAGGACATCGCGGAGCATGGGACTAGTGAGAGTCCGGGAGTTGTTTTGTTTTGACATTAGAGACGTACTTTCTATTTTAAGACTTGTATTTGACTCGATTTGGTTTTATTACTTTTAATTAATGGAGCAGCTTTTGAACTTTTACACCGTGTAAGTCGTTAATATATTATTTCTTAGTTCGCGCCCGAGTTCGGCCAAGTAAGAATGTTGGGATGGAATTTAAAGCTGTGTACTTTGGCACGCTAGCTGGGAGTGCGGCGGTGCCGACTAGTGTCAGTCGTGAGCGAGAAAGTTAAGAGAACCGAGTCGCGAAGTATTAAACTTTCCTCGAAGGTTTACCAGCGACAAGTACCCGAGCGGCGGAGGATCGCAGAAATACCAGTACACTGTCAAACCGGCCAGGGGAGATGGCCGAGGGACGATGAGATCAGAGTGACGCAGCGGAAGCGTGGTGGGCCCATAACCCACATGCATCGCCTTCTTCTGTTCTTCCTTACACTTGAGGATTAACAGTTGACCCTTGTGGGCCGAAGTTGCTCGAGAAGCGACTGAAGGGTCGCGTGGATCGTGGACGATTGAGAACCGCATAGAGTCGACGCGGAAGCGCGAGGATGAGGTACGCGCGAGGTATCCAATCCTGTTCGGACCCTGAGGAATTGGTAATTGTAGTGTCTTCAGTGTTGTGGTACTGTGGGTGGATCGACTTGTAAATTGGTTCGTTTGGTAGTATGTGAGCGAGTGACGGTAAGCGCGAGATCGCTGGTTGAGTAACCATCGTTGATCAATCTTGACTGTGTTTTACCCCTCGTGGAATGTCGTCATAGTAATGGCGGCTGTGTTGGGTGTTTCGAGGTGCGCCCGCCTTCCGACAAGATGTTGATAAGTTGTACTGTCGTTCCGAACCGAGCAGTAAGAGTGAGGTCCAATGTCAGGATGTTTGAGATTACGTGTTATTACCTTGTGTTATCGTGTGTGGTTGCTCATGGCGTAACCATGTTTGGAGTCCGGTGAGGATTGTCCAAGTAACGAGACGTGGGCTTCTTTTTTTGTTGTGTGCGCGATACTTGGTTAAGCGAGTGAGTAGTCGAGGAGAAGTGTCGGTGGGTTGGATCCGTTTTAAGTGCGAAGTGAGAATTGTTCTGGTATGATACCTATACCGACGGACGGTTCCGGTATAGGATATCTCGACCAAGCTGCGTGTGTCGGTGCGACGTCTCTACCGACGGAGAATCCCGATATCGACTAACTGGTTTAAGTGTTTCCGTGTGCATGAGGGATAATGGACTGGGAGTTTTAATCGGACGTTCCCTTAGATAGGGTCAATTGGAGCGCGTTCATTTTAACATTCGAGGATGAAATTATTTTAAGGGGGGTAGACTGTAAAGACCTCCCCGGTTAAAAGAATTATTTTTTTTTTCAAATTGTTCGATTGGAACGTCGATGTTGAAAAACGGGTCGAACTTTGGAACAAATGCAAAAGAAAAAGAAAAGAAAAACCAAAAAACAAAAAAAGAGAATGAGGAGGACTTCGGCCGGCCAGGCTCAGCCCTCTTAGAAGGATCGAGCCTAAGCCCAAGACCGTGCCCAGCCCAGCCCAACTCGGGTCGCCCTAACTATTCATTCTCCTTCTACCTCACTCCGCGCACGCATCCCAAGGCATGAGCTCCTCTCTCTCGCTCATTCTCTCCCTCGCTCTCTCCTCTCGCAGTCTCAGTCTTCTCTCTCTCTCCTTCTCTCTCCCAAGCACCGTCGCCCTCACCATCGGCACTTTCTACTCCGCGTGAGAACCGGACCACTCCGGGGAACGGGATTTGGACGCCGCCGCTGAAACACCTCGCCCTGGTTCTCCTCCCCCGAGCGCGAATCGCGTCGGTGATGGAGGAAATCGCACGGGTTCATGCTCTCGTCACCCCGTCCATCGTCCCCGACCTTGCCACGCCTGGAAATCCACTGTGAGGAGCTTGATTGGGCGAGCTCCGCTGGAACGACGCCGGTGAGCCTCTCTCTAGCCAGATATGGGACGGAGGAGGTCTCTGGCTGCGCCACGACGACTACCGTCCTCGTCCAGGTCAGGCAGACGCTCCGCCGTCACTCCCGAGCATCGCCGGGCGTTTCTCGGAGCTCCCTGTCGCCGCCGTCGCCGCCGGAGCAAAACCCTAGCCACCCTCTGTCGTGCTCGAGCACCCAGACCAGTTGCAGACATGGTTGGGCCTTGGGCCAGATCGAACCATTCGTACTCGGGCCTTGGGCCAGACCTGGTCCGGTTGGGCCCCAGGCCAGGTTTTGGGCCAGGCCCAGGTTTCTAGAGTCGGGCCTGGACCGGACCTGAGTCGGGTCTGGGGCCGGATCTGGGTCGGGTCTGAAGCTGGGTCCGGGTCGGTTCTAGGTCAGGCCGGGTCGGATTCGGGTCGGAACCGGGTCAGGCAGAATAATTAATTAATTAATTATTTTATATAATTAAAATGGAGATTTAAAGGAATAATTTGATAATTAGAGGACTGATTCGGACTGTACCAGGACTAATTGTGACTTTTACCTGTTAAAATCAAACTTTGACTTCGCCCGAGAAGACCGGAGGTAGGCCCGGACGTCAGCAGCTAGGAGACGTAGCTGTTGTTTTCTTCTTGAGGTAAGGAAAGTAGCGAATACCGCTTAAATTACGGAAAGTTACTAGTATGCATGTTAGGTAATAATAATAATCGGAAAGGTCCTAGTTGACATATAGGATGTGATTCACTAGAATAACCGTTTTCAATTACTAAATAACCGGACGAGTCTTAGTGGCATGTAGGATGTGATTCACTAGCTTAATCGCTTTCAATACTTGGGAAATTGTCGTGCTGGTAGAATGGCCATGTTGAGCCTTAGGGTTGCGTGCTGATTGAGATGCATGTTGCGTGTTATAAACGCTGTGTGACAGTCTTGATAAGATTATACTCGGTGTTGCATGTTGTGACTGTGTGTGGGCAAGTGTGCCGTGTTTGGTGTATTGTGAACCTTTGGTTGTGATATGTTCGGGTGAGTGATAGACCGACGTGTCGTGTAATGGTGGTAAGATTGTTGGGCTTGGTGAGCCGTGTTTGATCTGTGGCATTACGATGCTTGATTTTATCTTGATGTGCGTTCCAAGAGGAGTTGTATTCCGGTATGGTACCTGCACCGAGGGGGTGTGCCGGTGTGGGACAGTACCTATGCCGACGATGTGGTCCCACGTATGCACGGTCCCCCGGTGAGTTATTCCGGTACGATGTCTATATCGAGGGGGTATGCCAGTGTAGGACATCTAGGCCGACGGTTGTGATTAGGCCTACGGGTCGTGTTTGGCACTAGGTGTCATGTTCCTACCCCGATGATCTGGGTCCCTTTGGAGACTTTTCCGGGAGTTTCGACGATATGTGTTCCTTGTGGGAACATTTCCGGGAGTCCCGATGACATGTGTCCCATCGCGACCGAGGGGCATTCTGGTATGATACGATGGAGTCGGGCTGTCTACAGCCGGCGGAGTTTGGGGACTGCGGTACGGGACGTGTGCTGGTTGCTTTTATGTGTGATATGTTTGCTATTTGGTTAATGTTTTGTTATGTGTAAGTGGTCGTTTGAGTGCGTTGTAAGTTTGGTTATGAGACCCCGTTTGGCAGTTAGTTGTGTTGTACTAGTATGCCCTAATTGGACGGTTACTCGTGGTGGTGAGCCGATGTTCATTACCTTAACTACTTTTTCTACTGGGTGAAAGCTCACCCCTTACCTTGTTGTGTTTCAGGTCTTGAGCGGGACCAGTACTAGCAGGATTCTTAGAGCTTGGGAGCTGGCGAGGGTTTTGGCTAGTGTCTAGAGACGTACAATTTTTATCACTGTTTTGACTCGTGTGGATGTTCGGAGTTTTAAATTGATATTGAGAACCTCTTTCTTATTTAAATTACTTTATTATTTATTATTTTAAGTTTGCGTCTCGGATCCGGTCAAAACCGGATTTGGGGCGTGACATTATTTGTTGTTGACTGAGAATGGAGAGCCTCAGTGTTATACAGAGGCAATTCAGATGGATGATTCGATTAAGTGGGAGTCAGCCATGGATGAAGAGATGAAATCTCTTGAAAAGAATGAAACTTGGTCATTGACCAAGTTATCGACTGGGAAAAAGGCTCTACAAAATAAATGGGTGTTCAGGGTCAAGGAAGAACATGATGGTAGCAAGAGGTACAAGGCAAGGTTAGTAGTCAAAGGCTTTCAACAGAAGAAGGGAATTGACTACAACGACATATTCTCTCCAGTAGTCAAGATGACTACTATCAGGCTTGTGTTAGGTATCGTGGTTGCATAGGATCTTCATCTATAGCAATTAGATGTGAAGACCGCGTTCTTACATGGTGATCTTGATGAAGATATTTATATGGTACAACCTGAGGGTTTCCAGAGAGCTGGGAGTAAAGACCTAGTTTGCAAATTGCAGAAAAGTTTGTATGGTCTGAAACAAGCACCGAGACAGTGGTACTTGAAGTTTGACGATTTTATGATGAGAAGTGGATACTCAAGATGTGTCATGGATCATTGTTGCTACTTCAATCATTTCAATGAATCCTACATCATATTATTGTTATACGTTGATGACATGTTGATTGCAGGATCCAACATGGTAGAAATCAACAAGTTGAAGAGACAGATGTCTGAAGAGTTTGAGATGAAGGACTTAGGTGCAACGAAGCAAATACTCGGAATGAGCATCAGTAGGGATCGGTTTGATGGAAGTTTAAAGCTATCTCAAGAGAAGTATATTGAGAAGATCTTGAACAAGTTCAATCTCCAAGATGCTAAGGCAAGAAGTACGTCGTTAGGAGGTCACTTCAAACTCACTCGAGAACAGTCACCTAAGACGGATAAAGACAAGGAAGAAATGGATAAAGTCTTGTACGCATCAGCAATGAACAGTTTGATGTACGCAATGGTTTGCACAAGGCCAAACATTGCACATATAGTGGGAGTTGTTAGTAGATTCATGTCTAATCCTGGGAGAGAGCATTGAGAAGCAGTTAAGTGGTTGTTTCGCTACTTGAAAGGCACTTAAAAGGTTGCACTACATTTCAAGAAGAAGGATGTAAACTTAGAAGGGTTTTCTGATGCATACTTAGGTGGATGTTTGGACACAAGGAAGAGTACTACAAGGTACGTCTTTACCTTGGGTGGCACAACAGTTAGTTGGATGTCTCGGCTGCAAAAGAGTGTTGCTCTTTCAACCACTGAAGCTGAGTACATGGGTATTTCAGAAGCTGGAAAGGAAATGATCTGGTTGAAGAATTTCTTGGAGGAGTTAGGGAAGAAACAGGCAGACAGTCCTTTGTATATCGACAGTCAGAGCGCCTTTCATCTCGCCAAGAATCATGTGTTTCATGCTAGGACGAAGCATATCCAGTTGAGATATTATTTCATTAGAGGATTAATGAATGATGGTACTTTGTTCTTGAAGAAAATCTTTGGGTCAAAGAATCCTGCAGATATGTTGACCAAGGTTGTTACAATGGAGAAGCTGAAGTTATGCATAACTTCAGCTGGCCTTCATGGTTAGTTGAAGGAAGATGTCTCACTACCTCAGAAGCTTATTGATGGTGCATTGGGGTGTTATTGGATTTACATGAGTAGGAGTGAAGTGAAGACATTCATGGACAGTCTCCAAGTGGAAGATTGTTTGGGTTGTGTGGAGACTTCCTATTTTATTTAGGAAATGTATAGTCTTCGTAATAGATTTAGGTAAGAGACTTGAGTAGGCAATTAGAGGAGATTTCCTATTAGGATTAAGAAACCTAATTCCTACCTAATTTACCCTTTGTCTTCTCCTATAAATACCATGTACTTGTAAACTCAAATCATTCATTCATTGTGAGAGCAATAAGAAGAGAGTAGTGAGATCGTGGACGTAGACAAATTGCTGAACCACGTAAATTCTTGTGTTCTTGTGTTATTGCTTATTTTCTCTTGGTTTCTTCTTGTTTGAATATTGTTCCACGTTGTTATACTCTAACAGGTGTCGGCGTCGCCGTCGACTCCGCCCCGGGACTCGTTACTGCCCTCGTCCTCGGGTCCTACTTTGATGTTACCTCTGGTACCCTATGCATCGGGGGATCATTCTCCGTTGTCGAAGCCACCCCATGTGCGCTGGGGTCATCCTCCGAAACATGCGAGCATTGTACCATCCCCTCGGCTTTCGGCTAGGGTTTTGGAGGGCCACCAGCTGCAGATGGCGGAAGGGTTGGGGTCGGTGAATGGTGAGGCTCTTGCTTTCCCTTTGGCTGATCACACCCCACCTGTCCAGATGGGGCAGGCCCTGATGATCGGGCCAGCCGCGAACCACCAACAGCCTTCCCGTCCTCGTCCCACGCCTCTAATAGTGGATCATGATACCCCTCTTCAGGCTCTTCAACACATTTTATCGGGTGGCTTTAGGGGGTTTGAGGAACCCTTGGAAGTTACGGTCGTGAACGTGGCACTTGATCCGGCTACACTTTCCCGCCAACAGTATGGGATGATGGGTCGTCTACTCACGGATTTTCAACCTCGTCGGGATACCCTCCTTCGCATCCTCACCAATGCATGGGGCAAATCGGCTATTGGTTTGGTCATAAAGGACGCCTCCCCTAGAGTTTTTGGGTTTTATTTTTCCATGAAGGAGGATATGGATTGGGTTCGGCTGAACGAACCATGGTGTTTCGACAGCAAACCCTTGATGCTAGCGAAGACGGATCCGTACGTCCAGGACCTTCCGGCCATGGACAAGATGCAACTTTGAATCCATGCCCATGGTATCCCTCAGATAGTTAGCACTAAGATTACGGTTAATAGGATTGGGGAGGCGTTAGGTGGCACGGTGGACGTTCCCTGTGATGAATTCGGCCAGTCTGGGGGGACGGTGAAGGTCCGCTACTGGTACTCCCTTGACCGACCTCTGTGTCGGAATATGCGCCTCAGGTTCCCAGAGTTCAAGGACCCGATCACCTGCTCTCTTACATATGTCAAGTTGCCGGGTTTCTGTGGAAATTGTGGGTGTATAGGTCATCCGCCCACGGCCTATGACAGGGAGATCCCGGGCATCCATACTTTTGACAAGTCACTGAAGCACTATCCTAAGCACCGGAAGGATAAAGGGTATGCCACGACTTGGGCGCAGCCTGCTAGGGTGCCACCAGGTTTTGCTCCACTGTTACGTGGTTCAACCCCTCCATTGCCTGGACCTCGAGAGGGGGGGTGGGGGCGAATGCGCCTTAGGAAACCGGGGGTGTGCATCAGGATGATCATCGGGGGCCTCGTGGGCCGAAATGCTTGAGGAACCTTCAGCGGCTCCAGGAATGAAGAGGTGCTCGGCGGGGGAGCCTCGTGAAGATCAGGCGAGGGCTGGGAACAGCCCCGCCAGCAGCCATGAGTCGTACGCTAGGGCTCGGGGGAAGTTGGGTACTCCCCCCGAGGTCACCCTGTCCTCAACCCGGTACTGGTGGTCATATGCTCGGTTTTATATCGAAAAAAGATTGTCGCCCTTGGGTGACCCAGCGGTCTGTAGACCCTACCTTGAGCAGTGCTCGTCTGTACTCTACTAGTTTTATGGTATTAGTTTTTCAGTTATACTTAGTTTGGCTCTCGTTTTACTTAGCTCTTATGGCTTTTCCAATGCGTCCTAGACGTAATAATAATTACAGGGTTTTTGTGTTTATCCTGTCAGGGCTTTCAAACATGTATTGGCCCTTTTAATAGAATGAAATTACAATTACTCAAAAATAAAGCTTGTATTAGGAGGGTTGGTTGAAATGAGTTGTTCAAGTTAGTGGGCTCCAAAAATGTTAGGCAGGTCTGCTGAAATGGCATGTGGGCTGATAGCTGAAGAGCATGGAGCCGGGTCGTAGAGAGTAAATTGGTTGGACTTCTTCTGCTAGCTGAAGAGGATGGGGCTGGAAGGTTGGTTAATTACTAATTTTAAAGAATAAAAACCGACACTTCATCGTAGGTTATAGAGCTAAAATCATGCAGTCCAATAAGAAGTTTGCATGCTGTCCAATTCGGTCAATACCAATTAATGGTTATTTTACTTAGCAAATTTAAAGTAGACAAATGCAGTTGTTGTCAACAATCAACCAAATTTGCATACATCTGAATTTGAAGATCTAGCTCCTCACCCACATGCCATGCCCTGTCTTTCTGAAAGGTATATAAGGAATGGGCAATCAAAGGTAAAAGTGTTGTTAACCCTAATTTAATTATCTTAAATCTTTAAGAAATGGTTCACAGTTCACTGTCTTTTTAACCACTCCTCCATGCAATATTACTAACGCCACCTAAAAATGAATTTCCAAATAGAACGAACGCTACATTTTTAAGTAGAAAACGTAAGCACTAGTCTATGGGTACTACTTAATTGTGAATTGTGAGGCATCTCCATTCCCATTTCACAACTATCCACCGGTTAATGGGTTTGACCCGTTACGGGAGAAAAAAGCATAGAGGAACACAATTTGGAAGAGCCTCCTCATAAGCAATAAATACAAATTCCGAGGAATAAAATTAATTTTACAATTACATTGCTTTTATACAAAAAAAAAACTATAATCCAAATGGTAATGTTCAGTGGTTTTGCAAGGGGAATTTGATTTTTTTATGTTCTTTATTGTGCGATGTTTGATTTATATGTTAGTATAGTTTAAATTTTAAAATATACATTTTTTATTTATTATGACACAATTACTTCAGTTCAACATTTGCTCTCTTAGTCGTATATTTCCTCCTCCCAAAATGGTCGGCCGCGATTGATTTAGAGGATATATATTTTCCTGTGACTCTTTGTTCAGATCATCAAAAATGGTCGAAGCCTGAACTGAAATAGTCTCTCGGATCAGTCATGTTATAGGAAGACTGTATACTACGGATATGAGTGTCCTGTGTAATACTCTTTCCAGACTTTGGCATTTGATAAGGAAAGTTGGATTCAATCATTTGAGTTAGCTCTCTATTCCCATATCTAATGTGTTTTCTTACTACACTGTTATCGTGCTTGGATGGAGCATTTGGTCTCTGCTTTGCTACAATTTTTGGGTAAAGTAAGTGTTGGATTAAAATCCATTGGGTGTGCAAATATGTATTAAATGTACATGTTGTCACTAAGGTTATTGATACATTTTAAAGTGATCAATTAAAGTGTGTATCTAATAGGTATCATTAAGTGGTCATGGAGCTTAAAAGTGTAGATACCAAGTTGTAATTTCTTTTGGTTGAGGGGCCTAATTGAAATTACAAATAGTTGGTCAACTAAGCATTGGCCATCTATATATATATGGTTATGGTCCCCAATGGAGTATTTGGCATTCCTCTTTCTTCTCACCCCCATCTGAGAGTTAGAATTCATGGATCAAGTATAATCCATTGGAAGATCCATAGCCTTGTTCTTCTTCATCAAGTAATCTTCCATTGCTTCAAGTAAGTAACATTTAATTAATTCCGCTGCTTTGATTTTGTGTTCCTATTAGTTCAAAAAAGACTCTTAAGGCATGGTTGGGGTTTATGGATTAATACTTTGGTTGTAGTTATTATTTTGGTTGAGCCATAAATCCATTCCTACAAGTGATATCAAAGCCAACTTTGTTGAATTAATGGTGAACTTTGTGTTCTTGAAACTCAATTAAGGTTGCATGTCATCAATTCCTTCTTGCATGTCATTGTATTTGAAGGACCTAAAGGTTTTAAGGTTAAAAGTTTTGATTGATTTTAATTTCTGTCACGCCCCAATTTCAGTAAACCGAACTCAGGACGTGAACTTTTAAAACAATAAAACATTTTGAAACCTTTTACATTAAATCACTTTAAAATCACCATTTGTTCAACAAAATAATATTTACAACTTAAAACACGTCCCAACAAGTGGACAAAAGTATGGTATCCGTCGCTAGATTCAAAATAAACCCAGAATCCCGCTCCTAGCTCTTCAAGCTTCAGAAGCTCACCTAGTCCAACCTGCGACCGGTACCTGTAGGAAAAGCAGCTAGGGGTGAGCGTTCGCTCACCACCACGGATAACAGACTGACTACGGCATAATTAGTAGACAATGTCGATAACACCAACAACAAACTAAACACCGCGGAACACTATCCCCAACCCAAGTACTCCGACTGGCACACACCCACTGTTACCTTCCTCGACCGACTCAACACTCTGACACGTAAAGTAGACCTGACACAACGATTGACGACCTCCTCCAAAGACACGACAGACAACCACGCAACACCCAAGATCACGAAGGATCGCACACCAAACAAGATCACAAAGGATCGCACGCCAGCTGCTCAGTAACCTCCCTCACTCACGCACTTTGCCGAACCACTCAGGCCAGGCGGTCGACCTGTCTTAGTAACCTCTCTCACTCACGCGCTTTGCCGAACCACTCAAGCCAGGCGGTCGACCTGTCTCACTCACGCGCTTTGCCGAACCACTCAGGCCAGGCGGTCGACCTGTATCTCTCACGCGCTTTGCCAAACCACTCAGGCCAGGCGGTCGACCTGTCTCACTCACGCGTTTCCCCGACACAAAGTCGGGCCAGGCGGTCGACCTGTCTCAGTAACCTCTCTCACTCAGGTAACCACAATCACAATCACAAGCAAGTTCAACAAACAGCAACAACACAGGTTCAACACTCCACAGGCACTCATGACCACACAAGACACCAACAGTGAAACACGGACTCAACAACCCCACAGGCACTCACGACCTCCCAAGACACACCAACAGTAAATCACGGGCTCAACAACCCCACAGGCACTCACGGCCTCCCAAGACACACTAATAGTAACTCACAGGCTCAACAACCCCACGGGCACTCACGGCCTCCCAAGACACACCAACAGTAAAACACGGGCTCAACAACCCCATGGGCACTCACGGCCACCCAAGACACACCAACAGGAAAACACGGGCTCAACAACCCCACGGGCACTCACGGCCACACAAGACACCAACAGTAAAGTAACACGGGTTCAACAACCCAACGGGCACTCATGGCCTCCCAAGACACCAACACTAAAGTAACACGGGTTCAACAACCCAACGGGCACTCATGGCTACCCAAGACACAAACAATAAAGTAACACGGGTTCAACAATCCCACGGGCACTCATGGCCACCCACGACATAAACAATAAAGTAACACGGGTTCAACAACCCAACGGCCACTCATGGCCACCCACGACACAAACAATAAAGTACAATCAACCTCCGGGCATAATAATGCCTCCAGCAGTTCTAATATCAACAGTTCACAATCAACCTCCGGGCATGGTCATATGCCTCCAGTATTCCTAATGTCGATAAGTTCACTGCTCCTACGACACTACTAACTGTCACATGCTTTTCTAATATTCGCTACGTTCCCGTATCATGCCTTTCTAATATTCGATAAACCTACTTAACCCACGACACCCCGGTGTCACATGCATTTATACTGTTAACTTTCCCTAGTCAGGGCCGAGATCTGGCTACTTTTCCCTACCTCTTGAAGTGTGTCACAATCGATGCTCGCTCTACGACAATGCTCCAAATTTCCCGCTTAGCCTCCTCTTTCCACGATAGGCGACGCGGTCTACAATTATTACAATAAACACATTTTTTTAAGTAAGCATGCGAAACCCGAATTTAAAGAATTAAACGCCCAAACTCAACCCCGACAATGTCGATCACTCCCAAACTTCCCAATTACTCGACATTGTCGATAAAGGGCTCGGAAAAGCCCGATTCGCCCGACATGGAGAATCTGCCCGGGTTTTGGAAACGCCCTTCCGGGGCTCCGAAAATTCCCGTTTTCGTTTCTACGGTCTTAGAATAATTCAAGGGTTCCAAGTCAATCGACGGAATCAATTTCCGACTTCCGAGCGATTTAATTCGCGTTTAAAGTTTCTAAACCCGAAATTCCAACTTTCACAATTTAATTCCAAATTTCGATCCGGGTGTCGATTAATTACTTGGGGAACGTTCTAAACCACCCGAACACGAAAACCCAATACCCGAGCACGTGGGCCCCACACGGCTATAATGGGAAAATTCCCTTTTTGCTCCAAAACGTTCCTAACGAACCCCACACCTCAACCATTCATCTTTAAACCAATTCTAACCAAAACCCAACCATATTTGAATCGTTTAAACTCAAACCCTAAAATTCGAACTTAACAAAACGAAAATCGGTTAGGTGCTCACCGTAGAGAATGACGGTGTGAACTCGATTCTTCTATCGTTGAGACGATCCAAAGGTTAGATGAGCAGGAATAGTAGCAAAACCCTAGCTTTTCCTTCTTCTTCTCTCCCTTTCTTCTCTCTTCTTTCTCTTTCTAAAACTAACCCTTTTCTTCTTCTTTCTTTTGAAATGGACGTGCATGTCTACTTCCTTCCCTTTTGTTTTGTTAAAAAAAAAATTACAACACTTTAAAAGCAAAACTAACAATCAAAGTCTTGTCTTGTCCCAAAACCTAACACCACCACTTGTTTGACAAGTGACAAGGTGGGTCCCACCCCTTTTTGGGAAAATATCTACTAAATATTTTTCAATCAGATTCGCGAAATTCGGACGTTTCGGGCCCCGAACGGGCACTTTTTCCAAGAAATTACGAAACTTCACGGGCTACAAGGAAACGGCTCAACTAAGACCGCTGCGAAGACGGTTAAGCTTTTTGGATGCAAAACGGTCCTCGAATGGACCAAAACGTCGCTCGATTGACTTTTCCAACGAAAAGTCAACATTTCCCAAACTGACCAGAAAGTTGCCCTTAGTCCCACGGAACTCACTTTGGTCGATACCGGGGTCAACTTACGTCCGGTATGACCCTCGGGGTCAACTTTAGGTTCATTTAAGTGTCTGTCGAAATTTTTTAAATTTTCCTGTTTTCGCAGGTTTGACTGGCGTTGACCGGGAGTGGTTATTACAATCTACCCCCCTTAAAGGAATTTCGTCCGCGAAATTTAGAACAAACGTACCTCCGGAGTCGAACAGATCGGGGCACTTCGCACGAACCTCATTCTCGCGTTCCCGAGTCGACTCATTCTCTTGGTGCCACCACTGCACCCGTTCTAAGCGGATGACCTTTCCGCGCAGGACCTGCTCTCGGGGATCCATTTCCCAAATTGGTTTCTCCTTATACGGGACATCACCCGTTACCTCGACATCTGTCCACTCAATGACGTACTCAAGACCTCGAAAGGCCCGATACACCGCGGGGCTAACCCGCCTCCGCCGCGGTTGAAACGCATTAGTCCACCTTTCGGACTCACCTCCAGGGATACATGACCACTGATTGCTGACTCGAGAGGTCGGCGCCGTCTATCAGCCTAGCTCCTGTTGACTCTGCGCGGTCTTCAACCGCTCACGTTTCGGCACGACCGACTCAGCTGTCTCTCGGTCCAGTTCTAGACCCAGTGAACCCTCATTCCTCACTTCCGCCCCGCACACGGGCGACCGACACGGCCTACCATACAACGCTCCGAACGGTGCCATCATGATACTGGCCTTAAAGCTGTTGTTGTAGGCGAACTCGGCTAACCGCTCACGAAACCCATCGTGACGTGCCCCCATTTCCACTGCGCAACCCGCAGTGGCTGCAATAATCCAGCGGGACGCTGTTGTTCGGCTCTCACCTGCCGACGAGTGAGGCATCGCGATATCAACTCCGCGACCGCTCTCCGCATCCCGCTCCACTAGACATGCCACCTGATGTCGCGCTCCTCTTAGTGCTACCCATGTGCACTGTCAGACGCGAATGTTGCGACTCTCGCAGCTCGTCGCCAGTAACAATCGGTATTTGCTCGGCACTTCGCCAGCCAATCCATTCCCAAATTTACGTTAAAGGTTGTCATTCCGTAAGTATCCTTTCCACGGACACACGCACCAGCTCAGTCGCTGCCGAATTTCACGGAACCTCGCGGTCTCTCTAAGACCTCGCTCCTCTACTACCGTGATTACCAACTCCGAACATACCCGAATCCTCGGGGTGAGGACTCGATCCAGCATCAGTGCTCTCGAGCCCTCTCTCGAACCTCCTGTATCGGTTCGCTTCTCCAACTCCGCACGCACGACAGACCCTAGTCAACACCACCGCACCACCAACCGGCGTGTCCAGACGCAGGGGTGGACTCAACGGCTCTAAACTCAGCCCCAACCTCTCAGCACAACTCGACGAACAAACAAGTGTGACATTCCGGTATCCAATAAAACTGACGCCCAAATCGGCGACCGAACACCCACTCCATTAGTCACTCCGGTAAGGTCTAGTGCAACCCTCACACGGTCCTCTATGCATTTACTTATAACTTTCCGCAACCAAACCAGTGTTCGCTACTCGTCCCTTGCGGGAAAAGTAGTAAAGGGGATGAGCGTTATGCTCACCTCCACGGACACCCGTTCGGGTATGGCATACTAGTAAAGCAGTAAAGACTTCCCGATCTAACCAGGGCAAATCACTACCTCAAAACCTGATGCCAAACGTCACACTGCTCACGCTATCAACACCTCAAGTACTCGCTCATGTAAGATAAACCTCGACACAGGGATCACGTTCTCAACTAAGCAAACCACTATTGCTCACAACCTCGATACCCTAGTCACTCGATCATGTAGGGAACCTCAAATAACCCACTCCCGTGAAGGAAACCTCCAACCACCCATTCACGCGAGGGAAAACCTCGAATAACCCGCTAACATAGGGGAACCTAGTTCGTATGGCGCCGCAGCGTACCAACCCTAACCTCTACCCGTGGTGAGACTCTCACACCGAGGCGCTGTATTACTACCGCAGGTCATCGATGAGTCTCGAACCCAAGACCTCATCCTTTAACACCGAGCTTACGGCCTCTACAACCCACAACAGTGAAAACGACTACGCCAACCCAACACTCAAACTGCACGAACGTGAACCGAGTCACGCAACATCAACACTAACCTGCGTAATCAAGACGGTGTAAAGGACAGGGGTCACAGATCCGTGACAGACCCCGTCACGGTTGGGGTCACGGAGCCGTGACGAAGACCTAAATTCTGCCCAATCGCTCTGGTCCGTCACGGATCCGTGACAGGATCCGTGACACTCGCGCAGACCTGTTTTCCAAACTCGTCTCAAACTCGAATCTTAACCCGTTTAAACCCTAAATTTAGCCTTAAACGACACACACGCTCGACCACCAATTTACCAACACACGTACAACCATTCAAGACCGACACAAACCTCCCCAATCCTCAATCATAAGCCGACACGGCCAAACAACAACACAACAACACTCGCCCGCCGGGCCAACCAACACCACACACGTCCACAGGGCCAATCTAAATCAAACACGCCCACCGGGCCAATCAATTTCAAAACCTTCACCTTTTTCATTTTAAAACCTCATACTTGACATCACGTAGTTACAACCCGGTCCAGGCGTCCCCGAACTACGTTGTACCGACTTGATATCAGCACCGTCACGTTCGACTACAAGAGCTCCTGAGTCGAGTCGCGACAGCTTAAAAACGCTTCACGCAGCAACAAACAATCAGCACACCAGCAATCAAACACTGCACAAACGCACAATCACAAACAGGACTCAAACCACTACTGGTCTACACACGGGTTCCGCCTTGCGTCCCCAACGCACGACGGGAATTAACTGACTCGACTCTCACCACCTAATTGACGTATAGTCCGAGGTGTGGAACCTTGAGCTCTGATACCAAGCTGTCACGACCCAATTTCAGTAAACCGAACTCAGGACGTGAACTTTTAAAACAATAAAACATTTTGAAACCTTTTACATTAAATCACTTTAAAATCACCATTTGTTCAACAAAATCATATTTACAACTTAAAACACGTCCCAACAAGTGGACAAAAGTATGGTATCCGTCGCTAGACTCAAAATAAACCCAGAATCCCGCTCCTAGCTCTTCAAGCTTCAGAAGCTCACCTAGTCCAACCTGCGACCGGTACCTGTAGAAAAAGCAGCTAGGGGTGAGCGTTCGCTCACCACCAGGGATAACAGACTAACTACGACATAATTAGTAGACAATGCCGATAACACCAACAACAAACTAAACACCGGGGAACACTATCCCCAACCCAAGTACTCCGACTGGCACACACCCACTGTTACCTTCCTCGACCGACTCAACACTCTGACACGTAAAGTAGACCTGACACAACGATTGACGACCTCCTCCAAAGACACGACAGACAACCACGCAACACCCAAGATCACGAAGGATCGCACACCAAACAAGATCACAAAGGATCGCACGCCAGCTGCTCAGTAACCTCCCTCACTCACGCGCTTTGCCGAACCACTCAGGCCAGGCGGTCGACCTGTCTCAGTAACCTCTCTCACTCACGCGCTTTGCCGAACCACTCAAGCCAGGCGGTCGACCTGTCTCACTCACGCGCTTTGCCGAACCACTCAGGCCAGGTGGTCGACCTGTATCACTCACGCGCTTTGCCAAACCACTCAGGCCAGGCGGTCGACCTGTCTCACTCACGCGTTTCCCATACACAAAGTCGGGCCAGGCGGTCGACCTGTCTCAGTAACCTCTCTCACTCAGGTAACCACAATCACAATCACAAGCAAGTTCAACAAACAGCAACAACACAGGTTCAACACTCCACAGGCACTCATGACCACACAAGACACCAACAGTGAAACACGGACTCAACAACCCCACGGGTACTCACGGCCTCCCAAGACACACCAACAGTAACTCACGGGCTCAACAACCCCACGGGCACTCACGGCCTCCCAAGACACACTAAAAGTAACTCACGGGCTCAACAACCCCACGGGCACTCACGGCCTCCCAAGACACACCAACAGTAAAACACGGGCTCAACAACCCCACGGGCACTCACGGCCACCCAAGACACACCAACAGGAAAACACGGGCTCAACAACCCCACGGGCACTCACGGCCACACAAGACACCAACAGTAAAGTAACACGGGTTCAACAACCCAACGGGCACTCATGGCCACCCAAGACACCAACACTAAAGTAACACGGGTTCAACAACCCAACGGGCACTCATGGCCACCCAAGACACAAACAATAAAGTAACACGGGTTCAACAATCCCACGGGCACTCATGGCCACCCACGACCTAAACAATAAAGTAACACGGGTTCAACAACCCAACGGCCACTCATGGCCACCCACGACACAAACAATAAAGTACAATCAACCTCCGGGCATAATAATGCCTCCAGCAGTTCTAATATCAACAGTTCACAATCAACCTCCGGGCATGGTCATATGCCTCCAGTATTCCTAATGTCGACAAGTTCACTGCTTCTACGACACTACTAATTGTCACATGCTTTTCTAATATTCGCTACGTTCCCGTATCATGCCTTTCTAATATCCGATAAACCTACTTAACCCACGACACCCCGGTGTCACATGCATTTATACTGTTAACTTTCCCTAGTCAGGGCCGAGATCCGGCTACTTTTCCCTACCTCTTGAAGCGTGTCACAACCGATGCTCGCTCTCCGACAATGTTCCAAATTTCCCGCTTAGCCTCCTCTTTCCACGGTAGCCGACGCGGTCTACAATTATTACAATTTACACACTTTTTTAAGTAAGCATGGGAAACCCGAATTTAAAGAATTAAACGCCCAAACTCAACCCCGACAATGTCGATCACTCCCAAACTTCCCAATTACTCGACATTGTCGATAAAGGGCTCGGAAAAGCCCGATTCGCCCGACATGGCGAATCTGCCCGGGTTTTGGAAACGCCCTTCCGGGGCTCCGAAAATTCCCGTTTTCGTTTCTACGGTCTTAGAATAATTCAAGGGTTCCAACGCAATCGACGAAATCAATTTCCGACTTCCGAGTGATTTAATTCGCGTTTAAAGTTTCTAAACCCGAAATTCCAACTTTCACAATTTAATTCCAAATATCGATCCGGGTGTGGATTAATTACTTGGGGAACGTTCTAAACCACCAGAACACGAAAACCCAATACCCTAGCACGTGGGCCCCACACGACTAAGGGGAAAAATTCCCTTTTTGCTCCAAAACGTTCCTAACGAACCCCACACCTCAACCATTCATCTTTAAACCAATTCTAACCAAAACCCAACCATATTTGAATCGTTTAAACTCAAACCCTAAAATTCGAACTTAACAAAACGAAAATCGGTTAGGTGCTCACCGTAGAGAATGACGGTGTGAACTCGATTCTTCTATCGTTGAGACGATCCAAAGGTTAGATGAGCAGGAATAGTAGCAAAACCCTAGCTTTTCCTTCTTCTTCTCTCCCTTTCTTCTCTCTTCTTTCTCTTTCTAAAACTAACCCTTTTCTTCTTCTTTCTTTTGAAATGGACGTGTATGTCTACTTCCTTCCCTTTTGTTTTATTAAAAAAAAATTACAACACTTTAAAAGCAAAACTAACCATCAAAGTCTTGTCTTGTCTTGTCCCAAAACCTAACACCACCACTTGTTTGACAAGTGGCAAGGTGGGTCCCACCCCTTTTTGGGAAAATATCTACTAAATATTTTTCAATCAGATTCGCGAAATTCGAACGTTTCGGGCCCCGAACGGGCACTTTTTCCAAGAAATTACGAAACTTCACGGGCTACAAGGAAAAGGCTCAACTAAGACCGCTGCGACGACAGCTAAGCTTTTTGGATCCAAAATGGTCCTCGAATGGACCAAAACGTCGCTCGATTTACTTTTCCAGCGAAAAGTCAACATTTCCCAAACTGACCAGAAAGTTGCCCTGAGTCCCCCGGAACTCACTTTGGTCGATACTGGGGTCAACTTACGTCCGGTATGACCCTCGGGGTCAACTTTAGGTTCGTTTAAGTGTGTCGAATTTTTTTAAATTTTCCTGTTTTCGCAGGTTTGACTGGCGTTGACCGGGAGTGGTTATTAAAATTTCGATCACTTTTAGGTTACATGCAAGCATCCATGGTTAACGTCTTTGATTTACAAAGATGAAGGCTTTTCAAATGCATGCATAGTAGTTAGCTTGGATGCATGATGTACTTGTTAAGTTATGAAACAAACTCTATGCAGAATAAATTTTCAAGAAAATTTGGTGTTTCCAAAAGTTAATGACTTGGTTTCATCCAAGTAAAAGTTTTAAAACCAATTATGTGTAGAGAAAGTTTTCAAGAAAATTTGATGGCTTCTTAAAGTGTTAAATTTTTTTGAATTCAATCCTGTGCATGACAAATTTTTAAGAAAATTCGGTGTTTCTTAAAATTGATGACTTGATTTTAATTCAAGTAAAAGTTTTGAAGCCCTCCCTGTGTAGAGAATTTTTTTCAAGAAAATATGGTGGTTTCTCAAAAGTGATGACTTGGAATTATTCAAGTAAAGGATTTGAAACCACTTCTGTGTACATAATTTTTTTTCCCCGAAAATTTTGGTGGCTTCTTAAAAATTAAATAGTTGGTTAGAATTAAAGTTTATTTTCAAGAAAATTTGGTGGCTTCTTAAAGTTGATGACATGAGTTTCAAGAAAAAAGCTTTACTTACTTTATTTAAGTTCTTGCTTCTGGTTTTGCATATTTATTATTATGCATGTGAGTAAGACTGTTATGGTTACATTTGTGTTATTTGCTCCTTGTTAAGTTTTAGTTTATGGCATGATTTTATTTTAAAATTGTGCAAAAGTTTCGGAAACAGTAAAATTCAGATTTTGGTGATGTCTGGTATTTCGTGAATTAATTGAAGCACAATGTCGCCAAAGTGACATCTTGTGTGTAGATTGGTTTATTGAAATATTAAGATGTTTTTGTCTTTGTTATCCATGCGTTTATCTAACGGACCCTAAGGCGAGTTGATATTTGGCCGGATTTCAAATGACAATTGTGGTGGTAAATGTGTGGCAATATTAAGGTGCTCTGAGTGAGCAATTCTATGTAAGCATACACTGATATTCCCAAAGGATAGGTGTGAGTTTGACATATATTGCCAACGTTTGATCACTACAACAAGAGTACCGCTTGCTGTTAATGCTGATATTCCCAAAGGATAGGCATTAATGTAGCGCTTGGTATCTTAGGTGGGAGTCACCATTAATTTGATTTATTATTTACTTAGGATTTTGATGTGAGCTTATTTTTTTTGTATTTCTTTGTTAAATTTCAGCTAGTTCTTCTACTGCATCTATATCTACTAGCATGAATTCGATACCAATGCTTAATGGTGCAAATTTTAAAGATTGGAAAGGACATTTAGAAATAGTGCTTGGTTTCATGGACGTGGACCTTGCGTTAAGGGAAGAACAACCCGCACCTCTCACTGCGGAAAGCACACCTGATGGCAAAAGGTATTTTGAGAGGTGGGAGCGTTCAAACCGCATGTGTCTCATAATGATGAAACACACTATTCCGGAAGCCTTTAGAGGGTCAGAATCCGAAGGGATTACTAAGGCTAAGGGTTTCCTTGACGAAGTCGAAAGGCGTTTTGCTAAAAACGATAAGGTTGAGATGACTTCACTTTGACATCTTTGATGAAGATGAAGTATAAGGGTTAAGGAAATGTAAGGGAGCACATTATGGAAATGTACCATATTGTTTCAAGACTTAAGGCATTAAAGATCGAGCTTTCTGAGTTGTTTCTCGTTCTTATGGTTCTTGTATCTCTTCCGGGGCAGTTTAACCAATTTAAAATTAGTTATAACTGTCAAAAGGAGAAATGGACTCTAAACAAGCTCATTTCTCATTGTGTTCAAGAGGAAGAGAGACTAAAGCAGGATAAGTCTGAAAGTGCTCATTTGGCAAGTACCTCTAAAGATAAGGGCAAGAAAAGGAAAGTTGAGTCTCAAACTCGTAAGGCTCCAATTCAGGCTGCTAAAGGTCCAGTGCAATAGAAACAGATTCAGGCTGAAAATGTATGTTACTTTTGCGAGAAACCTGGACATATCAGGAAAGATTGTCCCAAATATCTTGCATGGCGTGAAAAGAAGGGTATGAATCTTTCTTTGGTCTGTTCTGAGGTTAATTTAGCTTCAGTACCTAGAAACACTTGGTGGATGGATTCAACTGCCACTACTCATATAAGTGTTTTTATGCAGGGTTGCCTGAGCTACCGAAAGCCAAGTCATGGTGAAAGAAACATCTTTGTGGGCGATGGAAAATCGGAAGAAGTGGAAGAAATTGGACATTTTAGGTTGTTGTTAAGTACTGGTTGTTATTTGGACTTAAAAGACACTTTTGTTGTACCTTCTTTTAGACGAAATTTGGTTTCTGTTCCGGTAATGGACAAATTAGGATATTTTTGTTCCTTTGGAAACAAAAAAGTTAAGTGTGTCTTTTAATTCAAATGTTATTGGAACCGGTTACTTAAGTGCTTATGATAACCTTTATTTGTTGGAAACAATTGCATTCTATAATGAAACCTTGCATGTGGAATCATGTGGTACTAAGCGCAAATTAAATAAGGAAACTTCAGCAACATTATAGTACAAGCATTTGGGTCATATCTCAAAAGGTAGAATGGAACGCCTTGTGTCTGATGGTATTATGGAACCCCTTGACTTCATGGACTTTGAAGTATGCATTGATTGTATCAAGGGAAAACAGACCAAAAGAAGGAGATTAGGTGCCAACAGATCTTCGGACGTCTTAGAATTGATTCATACGGATATTTGTGGACCATTCACTACAGCTTCTTGGAATGGTCAACAATATTTCATATCATTCATAGACGATTACTCACGTTATGGGTACTTATATCTCATTCATGAGAAGTCTCAGTCAATGGACGTGTTCAAAGCTTATAAGGCTGAAGTTGAGAATCAACTCGGCAAAAGAATTAAGAAAGTAAGGTCTGATCGTGGTGGTGATTACTACGGTAGAAAATGGCTCAGGAGAGCAACGTCCAGGACCATTTGCTGAATTCCTAGAGGAATGTGGTATTGTTCCACAGTACATCATGCTTGGGTCGCCTAGCATGAATGGTGTAGCTGCAAGAAGGAACATGACTCTTAAGGAAATGGTGAGGAGTATGATCGCTCATTCCACCTTACCTGAGTATCTCTAGGGAGAAGCAATAAAGACTGCACCCTGTATTTTAAACAGAGTACCAACTAAAGCAGTTGCAAAAACACCTTATGAGCTTAGGACAGGACGAAAGCCTAGTCTAAAGCATTTTCACGTCTGGGGATGTCCAGCTGAGGCAGTGGCTTATAGGCCATAAGAAAGAAAATTGGACTCCAAGACTGTGAGCAGCTACTTTATTGGTTACTCAGAGCACTCAAGGGGGTATAAGTTTTATGATCCCACAGAAAAGAAAAAAATTTAGGTGGGAACTGCAACATTTTTTGAGGAAGTTGAATTTGAGGGAAATAATAAGGTTAGAGACATTGTCTTTGAGGAGGAATTGAGATCAAACTCGATTCCTACTATCACTTTCGATAATGTCCAGGTTCATACGCCTTTCATTGATCAATAAGTGAATCCGGATCCTCAACAAGACAACGTTGAAAGACTCCCCGTTCAAGATGAAGTAGTCGTTCTGGAAGAGCAAATTCAACAATCTCAACAACATGTGCCACTAAGGAGATCCACAAGAGAGAGGAGAAATGCCATTCCAGATGACTATGTCATATTTCTCCAGGAACATGAAAATGGAATGAGGGAAGATGATCCAATAGATTTTTCTCAGACCATGAAGGGTTCCGACTCTCTAAAGTGGATTGATGCCATGAAGGAAGAGTATAAGTCTATGCATGTAGAGACCGGAAAAATTAAATTGGGGTAATCTTTTGCAAAACGAAACATTGGAGTAAGTTCTTGCAAACGAGGTGTTTAAAGAAAGAAATAAAAAAAAGGGAAAAGAGAAAATGGAAATTCAGGACTGAAGAAGGGACTGGGCCAGGTTGGGCCCAATCGAAGACCCGTCGGCCCAGTCGCTGAGACGTGAGGCCCGACCCAAGTGCCGCGGGTTAACAGGGAAAACCCTAAATTGAAGGGGGTACTGTTCACCCGTCCCTTCCCTCACGCCTCTCTCTCTCTCTCAACGGGTCTGAAGGTCGCCGTCGTCGACCGTTCAACGAACCCGATCGCACCTTCTTCCTCCTTCCTCTGCAACCTCTTACCTGCACATCCCTCTACCCCACCGTGTTCTCTTTGTTCTTCTTCTCCGTCCGTTTTCAGAACCGTGCGAGACGAAGCTCGCCGGAGCTGCTGAAGCCGGTTCGCCCTTCTCGAGACCAAATCGAGCTTCTTCTCTCTCCTTTCCTTCTTCTCCGTCCTCTCTAGGCCCGAAACCCCATCAAAATGGGTTCGTTCGAGGTGGATTCAGAGTGGGTCGTCGACGGCGACTCTCAACCCTAAATCTGGACGGAACAAGGGTTCTGAAGACGTGTCCGGGATCCTCGAGCTTATCCAGTCACGGCCGAAACCCCACCGCCACTTTCTGAGCTTTGCCAGCGCTTTTGGACGAGTTCTGGACCTCATCGCTGCCAGAGACGGTGGCCGGAGACTTCGTGCTTCGCCGGACTTGGCACGAGCTCGAACACAAGTCTGACCGGGCTTTGGGCCTGGGGAAAGGTTGGGCCGGACGTCACCGGGCCAGGAGAACCAGCACGGGCCTGGACCTGATTGGGCTCTGGACCAGATCATGGTTCGGACGTGGGTCAGACCCAACTCTTGGGATCGGGTCTGACTCGGGTCCGGACCGGGTTAGGCTCGGGTCCGGATCAGGATCCGGGTTCTAGGTTCTGGCTCCGGGTTTGGGCTTGGATCCGGGTCGGATCCGGGTCAACCCAGATTTAAAGGAAAATCATTTTAAATTCAGGTTAATTAACTATTTAATTAATTGAATTTGGACAAATAAGGACCTTTGGACTTTTACCGGTTTTGATTAGACGTTCTATTTGTCAAACCTAGACGGGACTTCGCCCGAGCACAAGGGCTTGGACCCGAGCTAGAAGAACGAAGATCACGCCGGAACCCGTGTGAAGAACGGAGTGGTGACCACTCGAGCTTTTCATCAGAGTATTATTAGAGGAAGACCACAAGGTAGGGAAAGTCTTAATTTCTTAATTAACGCTTAGTATGCATGATTAGGATAATAAAATCGGAAAGGTCCTAGAATTTCCTATAGGATGCGAATAACTAGAATAATCGTATTTCAATTACTAATAAATGGATGAGTCTAGTATGCATGCTTAGGATGATGACAATTATTGAAGTGTGCTTTCAATACTTGGGAAATTGATTTACTGGTAGAGAGGTTGTGAAGAGCTCTCGGATTAGTTGTGTGCTAGGTTCACATGCTTGGTTGCTAATTGCTAGGTTAACTTAAGAGTCTAATGAAACTAGATTAACTCGTATGATTGAATGCTAAATGGTTCGTTCACATGATGATTGATTGGTTGAATGTATACTTGGTTGATTTAGTGTTTATGTTGATATAATTGTTGCTTGAACGGATGATCGAGTATGACTGGTTGTGCCACGGGGCATAATCAGGTGATCGATGTACCGTTGGTTCGTGACAGGTAAGTATACGGTAATTATGGAGTGTATTGGATGTCTTTGTTGTGATGAAAGTGTGATCTGATGAGTGTTGATTGGTGACCCAGTTATGGTATTCCTTTATTCTTATTCTTGTCTGAATTGCTTGTTTAGTTCGGTACTACACCAGGGGGGGGGGGGGGGGGGGGGTAATCCGGTGCCGAGGTAAAGGTGGAGTTTGACAGATACAATGAGTTACTGGTTGAGAATTGGAGCCTGAGGGCATTGATTACTGGATATTACGAGTATTGATTATTGGCAGATCCTGCGGGATATTTATTGATTATTGCCAGATCCTACGGGATATTTATTGATTATTGGCAGATCCTGCGGGATATAGATTGATTATGAGCAGATCCTGCAGGATATTATTTGGGTTACTTCTTGAGAGATGGTTACTGAGGTTTCACCCAAGGGCGTGCGTCCCAGTGGAGCACCACCTTGGTTCCCTATGACTTATGGTCCTTTGGAGGCATTTCTGGGAATCCGGATGATAAGCGCCCATTTGGGATTGTTTCCGGTGCCCCGACGCATGTGCTTCCTCTGGACCGAGGGAAAATATGATATGATGTGGATACTCTGGTGGATCGGAATATGGGAACCGATGTGATCCCAGAATTTGTCCATGGATCGGAGGCTTGAGAAAGCGAGTGGTTTTCGTGATATTAATTGCTCCCTTTTTAATGAGTCTTGATTCGTTATAGTATTTTCATGGAATCTTTTAAGTTACTGTTATCGTTGAAAAAGCGATACTATTTCACTACACTGATTCCATAGCTTTTCATTGTTTAATAGTGTTTACTATTTTTCAGTTGTGATGGGTGCTATTTTATTATAATGTTCTCTATTTGTCCTCTGGGAAGTTATCGCTATCCTTGAGAATATGCTTTTATTTTCGTTGCTTTTTATTCGTTTATTATAGCTTTTGGTCTAAGGGTTTTAAGCACTTGTGACATCGAACTAAAGCAGTTTTATTATTATACTTGGAGGTTAAAGTTGATTACGATTTTCCCTACTGAGCGTAATCTCACCCCTATTTGTTTATTTATTGTTTGTACAGATGTACTTAATATCTGGGGAATTCGAGGCTCGGGAGCTTTTGGATGTCTTGAGGGTTGTATTATAGACGTGTTGGGTCAAGTTGTTGAAATCTATTTATCTTATGTTACTCGTCGAACTCTGACATTATATTTGAAATTTGAATCGAATTAATTGAGGAATATCTTGGAACTCGTTTCAGCTTTAAAGGAGTTTATTACTGTTTTACTACTTTTATCTCTCTTATTTCAAGTCGCGTCTCGAGTCCGGCCAAAACCGGATTTGGGGCGTGACAATTTGGTATCAGAGCCTGGTTTCATTTGAAACAGGTTGTAATTTTCGAACTTGTTTTCAAAACCTCGGACCAACGTCAGTTAGGTGGGTAGAGTTAGGAGGTCTAAGTCGTGTACTTAGTGATGCAAGTTAAAGACTTGATGCATAGAGTGAGAACGACTCGAGTCTTACTGTTTCCAAGGGTCGTTTAAATTTAAACCTTTTGTTTACAATGGTTACATCGCTTGAGTGGTATCCTTACCCTATGGGCTGTAATGTACAGTGATCGGGGAAACCGAATGGTTGAGATCGGTATTGGGTTAACGAGCAATGATGGAACCGTATTGTATGTTGTTGAGTAAATTATCTGTTAAGTGTGTTACTACCGTGTTGGTCGGTTCATGTTCTTTAAAGTGGAAGAGTCATTTGATTGAGGTATTGATGAGGTTGGAGATTGGATTCGTTGGAGTGTTACTGTCGGAGTGATGATTGACCGAAGGGTGAACTTATGGAAGGATTGGACTGTTGAGTTTTTGAAATTGTTTGAGTATTAACTCGGTTATGATGATGAGAATCGTTTAAGGAATCAAGGTTGAAAAGATGATCCAATGGGGATAACTTTGGAGAAGAGAATAGAACCCCAGTATTCTTGCACCCTCTTTGATTGTGTGTATAATTTGAAGAGTATGAGAACTCTATGTATCGATTGTGGTGTGTACCTTGTGTATTGATTGTGTTGTGTACTTTTTGGAGCGTGAGAACTCTAAGTGTTGAATGTCTAGTGAAAATTAATTGGTAATTGTCGACTTGTTTAAGTGCCCACCGTTACTTAAGAATTGAAGTTGAAATTAATTTTGAGTCGAAATCGAAAGTGGGTTTGAAATTGACCTTGAGTTTGAAGCTGAAGCTTAACTTAAATTTGAAATTGAATTGGAAAGTATGTCGAGACAGAGTTTGAGGTTGAGTTAAGATCGGGTTTAGATCGGATGAACGAGCGATGCTCTGGTTGGTTATAACACGTTGATTAAATAATTATTGAGGGAATTGCCGCTTAGGACGGCCGTTAATTGTTAAGTAAAACCTGAAGGGTTAAATTGACCGGGTAATATTGAGTTATTTGCTAAAGACCCGCATGGGTTATTTTTGATGTTCAAGAGGTTGTGCGTTTGAGATGTTTTGTGTGCACCTTATGGGTAGGACTCTGTGTACAGGTTATTATTGTAATGTCCCGCTTAAGCGGATGGTTAGAGGAAAATACAAACGGGTCATGCCGAATTTTCGGTAGAAACTAAAGTGTTTGCACTATCACGGGCTGACTCAGGGGCGCCACTGTAGCCGAGCGTGATAGAGGGATGTCAAGCGGTTACAACGAGTTTCGGGGACGCCTGAATCGGGTTGTAACGACGTGAGGTCGACATGAATGCTATAAGGGAAAAAGTAAGAGATGGAGATTACGGAAAAGAGTTGAGGACTTAAATTGTGAGATTTATCGTGTTGCGATTCTAGGCCCTAGTGTGGGAAAGAGACCCAATAGAGGGGTATGCTTGTTGCTTTGCGAATTGTGTGATTTGATTGAGATTGTTCCTCCTATGGGAGCTGATTGGTTTGGTTGAACACCGTTGAATGCTGTTGTGAGACGCACTAAGTTGTGGTCTTTTCTGCCTATATAAAGTATTATATATGTATATCTACTGAGCCAATTGCGGTTGGTCTTTATTTGATCTTTGTGGGACGCGCGTGAACGTCCTTGTGTTTTGATCGAAACGGTTGTTCTAAACGAGACTTCGTACTAGCGATCCAAGTGAGATCCCTTTAAGACGCGTGAGAACGTCCCTTTTGTTAAATCAAGCCACTTGAGTTAATTTGACTTGTGAATGCTTACGTTTTAAATGCAACGAGTACCCGAGAGGTTCCGTGTTTACGGTCCGAGAGGGACCAGGAGCCGCCCAACTGTGGGACAGAGCCAGACACCAGCTGTTGAGCAGGCAAGGGCAGCGAGTGCCCCGGGTTACTACTCCTTTAGAGCATCGGAGTTTGAGAGTGGACCGTTAGGGTTACCACCGAGAGTTCCACCAGTCGTAGAGTCGACTCAGGCGATCCCTATTGATGAGGCGGTTCGCGCAATACCAGCAGCGCCCAGCGCTCAAAGGGAGACTTCAGTACCGGCACCAGAGTCTGTGCCTACGGCCGACACCGTCGCTATCGAAAGGCCAGGTCAGATGCACAACAACACGGCCAGGCTCTCAGAAATTTCCGTAGTTCGAGTACATCAATCAATCCCGGGAGTTCAGACCCCGACGAGGCTGTAGTGTGGCTGGAACAGATTACTCGCAACTGTGTTACTTCGAGAGTATTCTAGTGATCATCTGAGAATGTTTTTCGCTGCCGTCCAGCTTGAGAGAGAAGCATGATACGGGTGGCAACATGTGCATATCGGGGTTGGAGGTGACTTTTAGCTGTTCATTAGATTGTTCCTGTAAGAGTATCTTTCCCCCGATCCATTCTAGAGGACCAACACCAGCAGTTGTTGGGTATGCAGTAGAGAGGGATGACCGTCTCTAAGTATGAAGCGAGGTTCACGTTCCTGTACCGCTTGGCGCCGAGATGGGCAAACCGAGGAGAGCCGCCACGGGCGTTCGAGAAAGGACTCACCCCGACTGTCGCGGATCAAGTTATTACCTTCAGAATGAGGATTTTCTGTACTAGTGGATCAGGCGCTAGCTGTTGAGAAGCATCTTCAGGAGACCGCCAGAGCGCGGAAGAACAGGCCGAGGCCGAGTGGCTTCCTAAGGCCGTCAAGGAGTCGTAATACTAAGAGGTAGAGAACCTCGGGATTGTTTCAACCTCGGACCCAGTCCGAGGGGACACGGCGGGTTGGGGCAGCAGCGTCGGTTGGACCTGCCCCGGTGACACAGTCGTATCCTTCGTGCAAACAGTGTGGACATCTAGGCCGGAACTGCCCATGGAATGTTGTATTCACAAACCGTCCTGCAGGTCGGCCTACGAGAGCCGATAAGAGGACATGCTATCACAGCAGCAGATTCTCCCACCGAGAGAAGGACTTCTGATTCAGCAGGGCCGAGCATACGCGATTGCCGGGCCCTGAGCTGAGGGACTTGATACCGATCTCGAGATCGCTTAGAATGCCCGTTTACGACTTACATTGTGGATGGTGTTTGCTAACACTTGGGCTTTACACGTGGTCGTGTTGTTTTCGTGGGTATTTTCTGTGGGAACGAAATTAAAACTAGTACGCCCACCCGTATCTTAAACACACCAACCAAAGGTGCGATCATACCAACGAACGCCAGTTTGGTTTGAAAGAGGAGTAACATACCTAGTAGTACAGGAAGTTCTTTTCCTTCTTCGATGGTGAGAATCGAGTTTTAAGAACCGATTGGTGAAACATCAGGCGTTCGTCGAAAACTTTCGGCAGCGAATGCCCGAGCAGTGAAGGGCTGCGGACTTGACCTGTCACGCCCCAATTTCAGTAAACCGAACTCGGGACGCGAACGTTTTAAAAACATAAAAACACTTGAAACCTGTTTTCATTAAATCACTTTAAAAGTACCATTTGTTCAACAAAATAATAATTACAGTTTAAAACACGTCCCAACAAGTGGACAAAAGTACAAGGTATCCGTCACTAGACTCAAAAGACAAGACCCGGACTCCGCTCCTAGCTCCACAATCTTCGAGAGCTCACCTAGTCCGTCCCACGAACAGTACCTGTAGGAAAAGCAGGTAGGGGTGAGCGTTCGCTCACCACCACGGATAACAGACTGACTACGGCATAATTAGCATACAAAGCAAGTAACACAAACAACAACTCAACACCGGGGAACACCATCCCCAACCCAAGTACTCTAACTGAACATACACCCACTGTTGCCTTCCCTGACCAACTCGACACCCTGACACGTAAAGTAGACCCGACACAACCATTGACGACCTCTTCCAAGGACTCAAAAGAAAGTTACGCAACACCAAACAGCATCACAAGGGATCACACCCCAAACAAGATCACAAAGGATCGCACACCAAACAAGATCACAAAGGATCGCAAACCAGCTGCCAAGAATGCTCACGCCCTCCCGGAACTCTAACCCGGTCAGGCCAACCCAAGAATGCTGCAACTTACCGGGACTCTAACCCGTAAGCCAGCCGGAAAATGCTTACACTTACCGAGACTCTAACTCGTAAGCCAGCCAAAGAATGCGTGCAACTTACCGGGACTCTAACCCGTAAGCCAGCCAAAGTATGCTCACAAACCCAAACCACACACGCGCGGCCAGGACCCTTTTATTGGCGGGCGGGCCCCCTACCCCGTCTGAACATGCAGACGCGTGTGATCGTGGACCCCCGTTTCATGAAGCGGGCCCCCAACCTCAGGTAACCACAAACACAATCACAATCACAAGAAAGTTCAACCACCAATAACAACACAGAATCAACACAACAGGCACTCATGGCCACCAAGACGCCAACATTAAAACTCGGACTCAACAGCCCTACAGGCACTCACGGCCTCCCAAGACACACCAACCGTAAGACACGGACTCACCAGCCCCACAGGCACTCACGGCCTCCCAAGACACACCAACAGTAAAACACGGACTCAACAGCCCCACAGGCACTCACGGCCTCCCAAGACACCAACCATAAAACACGCTTGCAACTTACCGAGACTCTAACTCGTAAGCCAGCTAAAGAAGGCTTGCAATCCCCTCGAGACTCTAACTCGGTCAGGCCAGCCAAAGACACCAACCTTAGTACACGGCTCTCAAGGCCACCCAAAACACCAAAGGTAAAGACACGGGTTCAACAACCCCACGGGCACTCATGGCCACCCAAAACTCAACAATGAAACACGCTAGCAACTTACCGAGACTCTAACTCGTAAGCCAGCTAAAACACCAACAGTAAAGTACGGGCTCTCATGGCCACCCAAACACGAATAATAACACGGGCTCTCATGGCCACCCAAGACTCAACAATAAAATAATACGGGCTCTCAAGGCCACCCAAAACTCGATAATAATACACGGGCTCTCAAGGCCACCCAAGACACCAAACACACAATCAACCTCCGGCTTAACTAAAGCCTCCAACAGTCCTAATATCAACAGTTTCTCAATCAACCTCCGGGCATGGTCATATGCCTCCAGTACTCCTAATATCGATAAGTTCACAAACAACCTCCGGGCATGGTCATATGCCTCCACTAATTCAATTATCGCTAAGTTCACAAACAACCTTCGGGCATGGTCATATGCCTCCAGTAATTCTAATATCGCTAAGTTCACTGTTCCTACGACACTACTAAGTGTCACATGCTTTTCTCAATAAACGCTACAATCCCGTATCATGCTTTTCTAATATTAAAATAAACCTACTCAACCCACGACACCCCGGTGTCACATGCATTTCTACTGTTAACTTTCCCTAGTCAGGGCCGAGATCCGGCTACTTTTCCCTACCTCGTGCGTGTTCTCCCAAAAGCCAACCACGAGCTCCGGTGATGATCTCAGTCACTCACCCAGCTTTCCCTTGCCTCGGTCCGTGGCACGATCTAAAAGAACACAATTTAAAGGCACTTAACCATTTGCAGGAATAACTGAAAATCACTAAACTCGATGCCCAAACTTAACCCCGACGATGTCGATCACTCCCAAACTTCCCAATTACTCGACATCGTCGATAAGAGACCCGTCAAGGCCCGATTCGCCCGACATGGCGAATCTGGCCGGGTTTAGTAAATGCCCTTCCGGGGCTCCAAAAGTTCCCGTTTTCGTTTCTACAGTCTTAGCATAATTCAAGGGTTCCTAGGCACTCGACGGAATCGAATTCCGACTTCCGAGTCATTTAATTAGCGTTTAAAGTTTCTAAACCCGTCAATTACAACTTTCACAATTTAATTCCAAATTTCGATCCGGGTGTGGATTAACTACTTGGGGATCGTCCTAAACCACCCGAACACGAAAACCCGATACTCGGGCATGTGGGCCCCACCCGGCCACAATTAGGAAAATTTCCTTTTCGCCCCAAAACGTTCCTAACGAACCCCAAACCTCAACCATTCATCTTTAAACCAATTCTAACCAAAACCCAACCATAATCAAACCGTTTAAACTCAAACCCTAAATTTCAAACGTACCAAAACGAAACTCGGTTAGGTGCTCACTGTAGAGAATGACGGGGTGAGCTCGATTCTTCAACCGTTGAGACGATCCGTCGGTCGGATTGTCGGGAAAATCACAAAACTCTAACCTTTCTCCTTTCTTTTTCCTTTTCCTCCTTCTCTTTCTTCTCTCCACTTTCTCTCTCTGCACAACTCTCCTTTTCTGAAAATGGACGTGTACTTCACAATTTCCTTCCCTTTTGTTTTGTTTTAAAAAGTAACAAAATAATACTTAATTATAAACTAACACTATTGAAGTCTTCTCTTGTCTTGGCCAAAAACCTAACACCACCACATAGTTGACATGTGGTCAAGTGGGTCCCACACCTTTTTGGAAAATATCTTCTAGTTATTTTCCAATCAGATTCGCGATTCAAACGTTTCGGGCCCCGAACGGGCACTTTTTCCAAGAAATTACGAAACTTCACGGGGTACAAGGAAACGGCTCAACTAAGACCGCTGCGACGGCGGCTAAGCTTTTTGGATCCAAAACGGTCCTCGAATGGATCAAAACGTCGCTCGGTTGACTTTTCCAGCGAAAAGTCAACATTTCCCAAATTGATCAGAAAGTTGCCCTGAGTCCCCCGGAACTCACTTTGGTCGATAACGGGGTCAAGTTAAGTCCAGTATGACCCTCGGGGTCCAATTCCGGTTCAGTTAAGTGTCTGCTCAAATTTTTTAAATTTCTCCTGTTTTTCGCAGGTTTGACTGGCGTTGACCGGGAGTGGTTATTACATGACCAGTAAACGGTCCGAACGGTCACAAGAGATGACCGTGCAACGATAAGATCAGAGAGCGCAGCGGAAGCGTGGTGGGCCCTTAACCCACAGGAGTAGTAACCTCCAGTTTTTTTTTTCTACCTCCGCTAAAAGGTTTCGGTCATGAGATTCGGACCTCCAAGGTGTTTTTGTTTCAAAATCCCGTTTAAACGAGCGAAAAGCTGCACAAGTATGGGCCGTGCCTAAGAGTTGGATTAGAATGTACTCCATACGTGTGTCCCGAAGGGACTAAGCGGTTGCCGCTAGTTCACACAGAACAGGCGAATAACATCGACAGTTGTTCAAACGACTTCCCCAACAGAGAAGAATACGGAAAACGAGAATTGGGTACCAAGGTGTACCTTTTCCAGCCAGAGAAGAACAAACGCCAAACGTCTCGCGAGGACTAGGCTTAACCATAAGGTTACGTCATAGAAGTGAGAGCATCTCACGTTAAAACCCGGCAACGAATAGCCGAGGGCGATTACCACAAGCTTCCAGGCCAGTAACAAGATGGCACCGAACGAAGCGTTGTGTGGTAGGACGGATCTTGTGCCATGCATGGGCACAGGTAAAGTTAAGGGTTAATCGTTGTTGATTTTGAGTTATTCAAGGAACTATTTAAGGAACCGCGCTAGTTTCTGAGCCGTTCAAACTATCGAGATCTCAGTGCATGATGATTGCTCCTTATGGAGTGACTTGGGTGGACTTGACTATAAGTTATTTTGGTCGACACCTCATGAACGAGTGTCAACGGTATAAGAATGACCACCGATCGGAATAAACTTTATTGATAAATCTTGGATTGTGTTTCGCTGTCAAGTGTGACTACTGTGCGGTTGTTTTGATGTCTTGAAGGACGCCTACTTTCGGCTAAATGCCAGTACGAGGTTCCACCGTGCTTGTTTGTTATACGTCGTTCGTCCAACTAGATGTTAGGAGAGTTCGTGGTTGCACGGGACCGTGCACCGGGTTTGAGAACCGTGGTCTCGCTGATACAATGATTTTTACGAAGCAACTTGTGAGTTGGTTTTGTCAGAAGGGTGAACTGGTACCGACGATAAGAGAATTATAGCAAGTTGGTTAACTTTCATCAATCGTAGTTGAGATTTGTTAGTTTCTCCCTATTCTGGGAGCGTGATACTTGATGAATGGTTGAATCTTTATCAGGTTGAGAATCTTGAACGGTTTTACCAAGTGTGACCTGTCATTTGGGTTGGGCAGGTACGCCGCACTTTGGATGACGTGAGCTCCTAATGGTAGTACGTTTTGAGGCGTGCCGACTTCCGACTAGAGTTCGGTGCTTGTTTTTTTCGCTTGGTTGAGGTACGCCTACCTTTCCACGAGATGTGATGGAACGAACGATTGTTCCAGATCCTTCGGTGTTAGTGAGGCCTTTTTTTGTTGCTTGGAGTACGTTTTACACCCTTGGAAGTTATTTGTAGGAGGTCTTGACTTGTTAGTACTTGAGTTCCTTTGGGATTGATCATGTGACGATCAATAAGGAGATTTTTGTTGAGTTACGTTTTGTGTGGTTTCGACTTGGTTTGCCTTTAATGAGTTCCAGCAGGATACCTTTGACGATAGAATTTCCGGTGTGAATTATCGAGATCTTCACTTTAGTTTTCTTAAGCATTTAGTTGTTGCCCGTTTTGGGCTGTTACTCGGTTTTCTTGGGTTGGTAAAGCGTTGCACGTGTTGTCGTGAAGTTTTAGGTAATGCGATTTGCACTGCTAAGGGCGACAATTTGAGTTGTTGTAATGTGAACTGTTGAGAAAGACTGTTTTGCACCACCAAGTATGGCGTTTGAGAAAGTAGCGTGATCTAGTGAAGCTCATTTAAGTGATTGTTACGTAAATTCGGAAACGGTTAAAGACCGTGCAGAGCCAAAAAGAGATTTATGTAGTTAGAAGGCGCAGACCTCTGGGGGGTTACAGTCGGTAAACGCGTATTACTGGAAGTGAGCCTAACAAGGACTTGTAGCAGTTCGACAGCGTCGGAGGCAGGTTGGCCCCGTAGCTTACCGAACATTTTGAGATCTTCCGGCGGGGCTAGAGCCATTACCTAGCAACCTCCGCGTATTCCCTAACCGTGGGAGTACACCGCGGACACCTCCCTTTTGATTTTTTTTTGAGCGGACGCCCCCTGAGGAAGGGTTAAGAGGAGCGCGTGCGTTTTAAATTTCAGGACGAAATTCTTTTAAGGGGGGAAGACTGTAGAGACCAGAAAAATTAAATTGGGGTAATCTTTTGCAAAACGAAACATTGGAGTAAGTTCATGCAAACGAGGTGTTTAAAGAGAGAAATCAAAAAAAAGGGAAAAGAGAAAATGGAAATTCAGGACTGAAGAAGGGACTAGGCCAGGCTGGGCCCAATTGAAGACTCGTCGGCCCAGTCGCTGAGACGTGAGGCCCGGCCCAAGTGGCTCGGGTTAAAAGGGTAAACCCTAAATTGAAGGGGGTACTGTTCACCCGTCCCTTCCCTCACGCCTCTCTCTCTCTCAACGGGTCTGAAGGTCGCCGTCGTCGACCGTTCAACGAACCCGACCGCACCTTCCTCCTCCTTCCTCTGCAACCTCTTACCTGCACCTGCCTCTACCCCACCGTGTTCTCTTTCTTCTTCTTCTCTGTCCGTTTTCAGAACCGTGCGAGACGAAGCTCGCCGGAGCTGTTGAAGCCGGTTTGCCCTTCTCGAGACCAAATCGATCTTCTTCTCCCTCCTTTCCTTCTTCTCCGTCCTCTCTAGGCCCGAAACCCCATCAAAATGGGTTCGTTCGAGGTGGATTCAGAGTGGGTCGTCGACGACGACTCTCAACCCTAGATCTGGACGGAACAAGGGTTCTGAAGCCGTGTCCGGGATCCTCGAGCTTATCCAGTCACGGCCGAAACCCCACCGCCACTTTCTGAACTTCGCCAGCGCTTTTGGACGAGTTCTGGACCTCATCGCTGCCGGAGACGGTGGCCGGAGACTTCATGCTTCGCCGGACTTGGCACGAGCTCGAACACAAGTCTGACCGGGCTTTGGGCATGGGGAAAGGTTGGGTCGGACGTCACCGGGCCAGGAGAACCAGCACGGGCCTGGACCTGATTGGGCTCTGGACCAGATCATGGTTCGGACGTGGGTCAGACCCAACTCTTGGGATCGGGTCTGACTCGGGTCCGGACCGGGTTAGGCTCGGGTCCGGATCAGGATCCGGGTTCTGGGTTCTGGGTTCTGGCTCCGGGTTTGGGCTTGGATCCGGGTCGGATCCGGGTCAACCCAGATTTAAAGGAAAATCATTTTAAATTCAGGTTAATTAACTATTTAATTAATTGAATTTGGACAAATAAGGACCTTTGGACTTTTACCGGTTTTGATTAGACGTTCTATTTGTCAAACCTACACGGGACTTCGCCCGAGCACAAGGGCTTGGACTCGAGCTAGAAGAACGAAGATCACGCCGGAACCCGTGTGAAGAACGGAGTGGTCACCACTCGAGCTTTTCATCAGAGTATTATTAGAGGAAGACCACAAGGTAGGGAAAGTCTTAATTTCTTAATTAACGCTTAGTATGCATGATTAGGATAATAAAATCGGAAAGGTCCTACAATTGCCTATAGGATGCGAATAACTAGAATAATCGTATTTCAATTACTAATAAATGGATGAGTCTAGTATGCATTCTTAGGATGATGACAATTAGTGAAGTGTGCTTTCAATACTTGGGAAATTGATTTACTGGTAGAGAGGTTGTGAAGAGCTCTCGGATTAGTTGTGTGCTAGGTTCACATGCTTGGTTGCTAATTGCTAGGTTAACTTAAGAGTCTAATGAAACTAGATTAACTCGTATGATTGAATGCTAAATGGTTCGTTCACATGATGATTGATTGGTTGAATGTATACTTGGTTGATTTAGTGTTTATGTTGATATAATTGTTGCTTGAACGGATGATCGAGTATGACTGGTTGTGCCACGGGGCATAATAAGATGATCGATGTACCGCTGGTTCGTGACAGGTAAGTATACGGTAAGTATGGAGTGTATTGGATGTCTTTGTTGTGATGAAAGTGTGATCTGATGAGTGTTGATTGGTGACCCAGTTATGGTATTCCTTTATTCTTATTCTTGTCTGAATTGCTTGTTTAGTTCGGTACTACACCGGGGGGGGGGGGGGGGGGTAATCCGGTGCCGAGGTAAAGGTGGAGTTTGACAGATACAATGAGTTACTGGTTGAGAATTGGAGTGTCTGAGGGCATTGATTACTGGATATTACGAGAATTGATTATTGGCATATCCTGCGGGATATTTATTGATTATTGGCAGATCCTGCGGGATATTTATTGATTATTGGCAGATCCTGTGGGATATAGATTGATTATAAGCAGATCCTGCAGGAAATTATTTGGGTTACTTCTTGAGAGATGGTTACTGAGGTTTCACCCAAGGGCGTGCGTCCCAGTGGAGCACCACCTTGGTTCCCTATGACTTATGGTCCTTTGGAGGCATTTCTGGGAATCCGGATGATAAGCGCCCATTTGGGATTGTTTCCGGTGCCCCGACGCATGTGCTTCCTCTGGACCGAGGGAAAATCTGATATGATGTGGATACTCTGGTGTATCGGAATATGGGAACCGATGTGATCCCAGAATTTGTCCATGGATCGGAGGCTTGAGAAAGCGAGTGGTTGGAGTGATATTAATTGCTCCCTTTTTAATGAGTCTTGATTCGTTATAGTATTTTCATGGAATCTTTTAAGTTACTGTTATCGTTGAAAAAGCGATACTATTTCACTACACTGATTCCATAGCTTTTCATTGTTTAATAGTGTTTACTATTTTTCAGTTGTGATGGGTGCTATTTTATTATAATGTTCTCTATTTGTCCTCTGGGAAGTTATCGCTATCCTTGAGAATATGCTTTTATTCTCGTTGCTTTTTATTCGTTTATTATAGCTTTTGGTCTAAGGGTTTTAAGCACTTGTGACATCGAACTAAAGCAGTTTTATTATTATACTTGGAGGTTAAAGTTGATTACGATTTTCCCTACTGAGCGTAAGCTCACCCCTATTTGTTTATTTATTGTTTGTACAGGTGTACTTAATATCTGGGGAATTCGAGGCTCGGAAGCTTTTGGATGTCTTGAGGGTTGTATTATAGACGTGTTGGGTCAAGTTGTTGAAATCTATTTATCTTATGTTACTCGTCGAACTCTGACATTATATTTGAAATTTGAATCGAATTAATTGAGGAATATCTTGGAACTCGTTTCAGCTTTAAAGGAGTTTATTACTGTTTTACTACTTTTATCTCTCTTATTTCAAGTCGCGTCTCGAGTCCGGCCAAAACCGGATTTGGGGCGTGACAATGCAAGACAATAAAGTTTGGGAACTTGTCTCATTACCTGAAGGAGCAAAACCGATTGGTTGCAAATGGATATTTAAAACCAAAAGGGATGCAATAGGCAATGTGGAGAGGTATAAGGCACGTCTTGTGGCTAAAGGCTATACTCAAAAGGAATGCATTGATTTTATAGAGACTTTCTCTCCAGTTTCAACGAACGACTCTTTTTGGGTAATCATGGCACTTGTCGCTCATTTTGATCTTGAGTTGCATCAGATGGATGTTAAGACAGCGTTTCTCAATGGTGATGTTGAAGAAACAATGTATATGGTACAACCAGAGAACTTTGAGTCCGGAGACCCGAAGAAATTGGTTTGTAAATTAAAGAAGTCCATTTATGGCCTCAAGCAAGCTTCCCGTCAATGGTACCACAAATTTCATAACGTGATTGTCTCGTTTGGTTTTGAGGCAAATAAGGTTGATGATTGTGTGTATCACAAGTTCACTGGGAGTAAGGTAATGTTCCTGGTTTTATATGTCGATGACATATTACTTGCCACCAACGATGTAGAATTATTAAAGAAAACCAAGAGATTTCTGTCAACTCATTTTGAGATGAAAGATCTTGGGGAGGCCTCTTTTGCTTTAGGGATCCGGATACACTGAGACCAACCTCGAGGTGTTCTTGGATTGTCACAAGAGAGCTACATCGATAAGGTACTCAAAAGGTTTGGCATGGAAGGTTGTAAACCAGGTGACACCCCGGTGGCTAAAGGAGACAAATTAAGTCTTGCTCAATGTCCTAAAGGTAATCTTGAGATGCAAGAAATGCAAAAGATTCCCTATGCATCGGCAGTTGGGAGTCTAATGTATGCTCAAGTATGTACGCGTCCGGATATAGCGTATGCTGTTGGGATGCTAGCCAGATATCTAAGTAACCCCGGTATGGATTATTGGACTGCAGCCAAAAAGGTTATGAGGTATCTAAAGAGGACAAAGCATTACATGCTCACTTACAGGAAATCAGATCGTTTAGAGGTCGTTGGGTGTTCAGATTCTGATTTCGCTGGGTGCCAGGATAGCAGAAAGTCTACATCAGGCTATATTTTCTTATTAGCCGGAGGAGCTATATCGTGGAAAAGCGTTAAGCAAACACCTGTAGCATCCTCCACTATGGCAGCAGAATTTGTAGCATTCTATGAGGCATCGAACCAGGGAATATGGCTGCGAAACTTGTCATTGGGCTGCGCATTTTGGAGAATGTTGAAAGACCACTAAAGTTATATTGTGACAATAGCTCAGCAGTTTCATATTCCAATAACAACAGGAGCTCGTCAAAGTCTAAACACGTGGACATAAAGTTTCTAGTTGTAAAAGATAGAGTGCAAAAGGGAAAATTATCCATAGAGCATATTGGGACTAACTCCATGATAGCGGATCCGCTCACTAAGGGCTTACCGCCCAAGGTCTTTCATGAGCATGCTGCCCGTATGGGCATTACAGCACTTGAGGATATTTTGGTTTAGTGGGAGTTTTGTACTTTGCTCGCTTCATGCTTGCGGTTATGCATAAGGTTAATGTATAAAGTCTAAGGTTTAAAGTTTAAGGTTAAGGTTAAAGTTTTGTGCTTAATTCTGATCACAAATAAAATATTCAGTCCTTGCATTCTGTTTCAGTTATTGACCTCACTTAAGTTTAAGGTGGACCTATTGGAAATAGGCATGTCGGATCACATTGCATGTAATTTCCATGCTACACATCCATGATTGATCTGTGTCGTTCAATTATGCTTGTATACGTGATCACTGTTGGTTTAGTCTAAAGTTAATTGACGAATGCTGCTTTGGTTCTATACGAGTATAGTTGAATGGACGAGATTGTAAGGGATACCTATTATGTGATAACAATTTTTGAGCTCATAAGGTTGTACATTTCTCAAGTAAATCATATGTTGCCCAAGTGGGAGATTGTTGGATTAAAATCCATTGGGTGGGAAAATATGTATTAAATGTACATGTTATCACTAAGGTTATAGATACATTTTAAAGTGATCAATTAAAGTGTGTATCTAATAGGTATCATTAAGTGGGCATGGAACTTAAAAGTGTAGATACCAAGTTGTAATTTCCTTTGGTTGAAGGGCCTAATTGAAATTACAAATAGTTGGCCAACTAAGCATCGACCATCTATAAATATATGGTTATGGTTGTTAATCTTAGTGCCCGTAGTTCAATCCTAAATGTCCAAATGTATATATCATCGTTAGCAATAAAATTAAAGCGGCTTTATATTACTTATGTGTTGGAGTAATATATCGATGTGTGCTCTGATCTATGCCCACCATGCGAATAGAACCATAGATCGAGATAGATCACACTCGATGGGTCCCTAGTCAACAAAGCTTCACTAGAAGCGACTAGTATGAAAGATGGCTCTTTATGGCTTACGTTCTGTTAGTCATTGGAATGAGATTCCGGAGTCTGATCATAGATATCATGTGGGACATGATATTGGACGACCCGCCCTGAATATGTGCCATAGATTAAGTCATGAACATATTCAGTGTTGTAGCTTGTCATGTATCCTTAGACCAAGGAGTCTTTGTGATCGCTATGTAGTCAACAACCTAGTTTGACCTGAGCCTAACGTTGTCCGTAACAGGGCTTCCATAACGGCCAGGATTGGCTTGGGGACGGGCTACATGAGTGACACGAAAGACGGCTAAGGGATTTATCCCTCATACTAAGGTATGGGAAAGATATCGGTTCTCGGCCGCTTGATCGAGAGTGACTGGAAGAATAGCATGGCCATGCACATGATACTGGGTATCATATCTTCAGTCATCTTACATATCAAGGAACGGTGATTGAGAATAATAAGGATGACGGCTCTATGCCTTATCTCAATCAGGATATCGGAGATAAAAGGATAATGACAGGGACGACGGAAAGGTTAGAATCGACAGGGTCGATTCGTTATGTAGTGTCAGGCAATACTAAAGTCTCGTTAGTTGCCACTTAAATAGGATCAAGTAAAATGGGATTTTACGTTGATCTATTGACATGCATAAACCTAAGGGTCACACCGGAGGATGAAACTCATTGACACATTTATGGAGAATGGCCAAAAGGGAGTTGTCTCGGGACATGACCAAAACTGGGTTTTGGGTCATGTGCCCGTAAGTGAATAGGACTTTACGGATCGAGACAAGGCTTGGAGTCTTGGGATTGATCGCGTCGGATAATGTTGGACATTTCCGGTATGGAAGGCTTGGAGGCGATGAGCGAATCACGGGACCTCGTTGGAAATGGCCACGGGCCATGTTCCAAGAGGCCCATGAAAGGCCCATGCAACCAAGGCCCATGGAACTAATTAATCAAGTCTTGATTAATTAGTACTAAGTAAGCAAGACAAGGATTAAGGTGTTGGTGATTCACCACCTAACCCAATCTTGTCTTGCCATACTTTGTCCTATTTACACCTTACTTGACACCATACTTGTCCCATGCCTTTAGTTGGACAAGTATGGGTTTTGTTATGTTGAAGTCATCATTTTTCAACATAACAAACACAAGACAAGAATAGGAAACACATTTTCTCTCCCTCTTCCATGGCCATTTCGGGTTTGGCTAGTTTCCTCCTCCATTTTTGTGTTCTTGAGTCCTTAAAGAGAAGAACTACGTGGCTTTGATTCCCATGTGGATACGTAGGCGTCTTGGAGACTCAAGCCAATCATTCGTTAACCGGTGTTCTTGTTTTGGTAAGAACTAGTGCTGAATTTTTCTCTTGTTAATCCATTCTTTGTTAGTTGTTTCATGGTTCTAATTGTCTCTTGGTTTTCATTGATTTTCCGCTGCGAGTTGGTTCATCTCCAACCTTACCTCGAGACCCAACAATGGTCCCCAATGGAGTACTTGTCATTCCTCTTTCTTCTCACCCCCATCTGAGAGTTAGAATTCATGGATCAAGTATAATTCATTGGAAGATCCATAGCCTTGTTCTTCTTCATCAAGTAATCTTCCATGGCTTAAGTAAGTAACATTTAATTAATTACGTTGCTTTGATTTTGTGTTCCTATTAGTTCAAAAAAGACTCTTAAGGCATGGTTTGGGTTTATGGAATAACACTTTAGTTGTAGTTATTATTTTGGTTGAGCCATAAATCCATTCCTACAGTAAGGGCCAGTGTAGTGACCATGGACACGTCATAAACAAATATAGCATTAAAAATACGCATATACAGAAACCATATCATGTTGCATGTCCACTTTGTTCAAGATCATTTGAAGATTCAAATAAATTCATTGTGATTGTAATAACCACTCCCGGTCAACGCTAGTCAAATCTGCGAAAAACAGGAAAATTTAAAAAATTTAAGACAAACACTTAATTGAACCTAAAATTGACCCCGAGGGTCATACCGGACTTAAGTTGACCCCGATATCGACCAAAGTGAGTTCCGGGGGACTCAGGGCAACTTTCTGACCAATTAGGAAAATGTTGACTTTTCGTTGGAAAAGTCAACCGAGCGACGTTTTGGTCCATTCGAGGACCGTTTTGGATCCAAAAAGCTTAGCCGTCGTCGCAGCGGTCTTAGTCGAGCCGTTTCCTTGTAGCCCGTGAAGTTTTGTAATTTCTTGGAAAAAGTGCCCGTTCGGGGCCCGAAACGTCCGAATTTCGCGAATCTGATTGGAAAATATCTAGGAGATATTTCCCATAAATGTGTGGGACCCACTTGACACTTGTCAAATATGTGGTGGTGTTAGGTTTATTGAACAAAACAAAAGATGAGACATGTGAGGGGTAGTTTGTATTTAAGTATAAGTTGTGTTTTAAAAACAAAACAAAAGGGAAGACATAAACAAGGTCTCGGCCAAGTGTTTCAAAAAGGAAAAAAAATGGGTTTTAGAGAGAGAAAGTGAGTTAGAAGAAGGAGAGAAAAGAGAAGAAGAAGTTGAAGGTTTTGATGATTCCCGACGATCAAACCGGTGGATCGTCTCAACGATAAAAGAATCGAGCTCACATCGACATTCCCTACGGTGAGAACCTAACCGATTTTCATTTTGGAACGTTTGAATTTTAGGGTTTGAGTTTAAACGGTTTGATTAAGGTTGGGTTTTGTTTAAGATTGGTTTAAAGAGGAATGGTTGAGGTTTGGGGTTCGTTAGGAACGTTTTGGGGCAACAAGGGAATTTTGCCATTGTGGCCGTGTGGGGCGCACATGCCCGGGTATCGGGTTTTGTGTTTGGGTGGTTTAAAACGTTCCCCGGATCATTTATCCACAACCAGATCGAAATTTGGAATTAAATTGGAAAAGTTGTAATTATCGGGTTTAGAAACTTTAAACGTTAATTAATTGACTCGGAAGTCGGAATTCGATTCCGTCGAGTGCCTAGGAACCCTTGAATTGTTCTAAGACCGTAGAAACGAAAACGGGAATTTTCGGAGCCCCGGAAGGGCATTTACTAAACCCGGGCAGATTCGCCATGTCGGGCGAATCGGGCCTTTAAGGGCCCTTTATCGACAATGTCGGGTAATTGGGAAGTTTGGGAGTGATCGACATTGTCGGGGTTACGTTTGGGCGTTAAGTTTACTGAATTTCAGTTTATTCCTGCGAGTTTAAAAGTGCCTTAAAATTGTGTCCTTTTAGATCGTGCCGCGGACCGAGGCAAGGGAAAGCTGGGTGAGTGACTGAGGTCACGCCGGAGCTCGTTGGTTGGCTTTTGGAGAACACGCACGACGTAGGGAAAAGTAGCCGGATCTCGGCCCTGACTAGGGAAAGTTAACAGTAGAATTGCATGTGACACCGGGGTGTCGTGGGTTAAGTAGGTTATCGAATATTAGAAATGCATGTGACACTTGGGTGTCGTGGGTTAAGTAGGTTATCGAAGGTTGGAAATGCATGTGACACTTAGTTGTGTCGTAGGAGCAGAGAACTTAGCGATATTAGAATTACTGGAGGCATATGACCATGCCTGGAGGTTGATTGTGAAACTGTGGATATTAGAACTGCTGGAGGCATTGGTTATGCCCGGAGGTTGTTTGTGTAATTTGTGTCTTGGGTGGCCATGAGAGCCCGTGTTTTACTTTTGTGTCTTGGGTGGCCGTGAGTGTCGTGGGGTTGTTGAGCCCGTGAGTTACTGTTGGTGGGTCTTGGGTAGCCGTGAGTGCCGTGGGGTTGTTGAGCCCGTGAGTTACTGTTGGTGTGTCTTGGGTGGCCATGAGTGCCCGTGGGGTTGTTGAGCCCGTGAGTTACTATTGGTGTGTCTTGGTGGCCATGAGTGCCCGTGGGGTTGTTGAACCCGTGTCTTTAATGTTGGTGTGTCTTGGGTGGCCATGAGTGCCGTGGGGTTGTTGTGCCCGTGAGTTACTGTTGGTGTGTCTTGGTGGCCATGAGTGCCTGTGGGGTTGTTGAGCCCGTGAGTTACTGTTGGTGTGTCTTGGGTGGCCATGAGTGCCCGTGGGGTTGTTGAGCCCGTGAGTTACTGTTGGTGTGTCTTGGTGGCCATGAGTGCCCGTGGGGTTGTTGAGCCCGTGAGTTATGGTTGGTGTGTCTTGGGAGGCCGTGAGTGCCCGTGGGGTTGTTGAGCCCGTGAGTTATGGTTGGTGTGTCTTGGGAGGCCGTGAGTGCCCGTGGGGTTGTTGAGCCTGTGAGTTATGGTTGGTGTGTCTTGGGAGGCCGTGAGTGCCCGTGGGGTTGTTGATTCCGTGTTTTACCGTTGGTGTCTTGGGTGGCCATGAGTGTCTGTGGAGTGTTGAACCGGTCTTGTTGCTGTTTGTTGAACCTGGCTTGTGATTGTGATTGTGTTTGCCCGAGGTTAGTGACCCGACTTCGTGTCGGGAAGTGTTGTGGTATTTGGCTGGCTTACCTGACAGGGATCGGTAAGTTGCGAGCGTTCTTTGGCTGGCCTAACCGAGTTCGAGTCTCGGGAGGTTGCGAGCGTTCTTTGGCTGGCTTGACCGAGTTCGAGTCTCGGGAAGTTGCAAGCATTCTTTGGCTAGCCTGACCGAGTTCGAGTCTCGGGAGGTTGTGAGCATTTTTAGACGATGTGAGGGCAGCTCCCTTTCCGACTAGCTATCGGAAAAGCAGCGTTGTATATATCGCCAACAGGTTGACCGCCTGGAGCCTGACAGGGATCGGAAAAGCGTGTGGGGCAGGCTCGAGCCCAGCCGGTTAGCAACCGGCACTGAGCAGCTGACAGGAGTGCGATCCTTTGTGATCTTGTTTGGTGTGCGATCCTTTGTGATCTTGGGTGTTGCGTGGTGGTCTATCGTGTCTTTGGAGGAGGTCGTCAATCGTCGTGTCGGGTCTACTTTACGTGTCCGAGTGTTGAGTCGGCTGAGGAAAGTATCAGTGTGTGGGTGTCGGTCGGGTTACTTGAGTTTGGGGATAGTGATCCCCGGGGTTGAGTTGGTTGTTGGTGTTACCGGCATTGTCTGCTAATTATGCCGTAGTCAGTCTGTTATCCGTGGTGGTGAGCGAACGCTCACCCCTAGCTGCTTTTCTTACAGGTACCGGTCGCAGGTTGGACTAGGTGAGCTTCTGAAGCTTGAAGAGTTAGGAGCGGGATTCTGGGTTTACTTTGAGTCTAGCGACGTGTACCTTGCTTTTTGTCCAATTGTTGGGACGTACCTTTAAGTTGTAAATGGTTAAATGATTATTTTGATGAACAAATGGTGATTTTAAAGTGATTTATGTAAAAGGTTTCAAAATGTTTTATTGTTTCAAAACGTTCGCGTCCCGAATTCGGTTTACTGAAATTGGGGCGTGACAGTGATAGAACATGGAGCATGTGGGTAGCACTTCTCTAGTGGTTGTTTCTGAAGGACATGTTTGTTGCTTGGCCTGGCTTTTGCCCAAGAAAGTTGTGTGGTTGATAGAGGAGACTATGCCCAATAATGCATTTGGTTTATATGGCAGAGCATAAATGAGGTTGTTTTGAAAACGAGCTCGATGTAACATTTTATAGGATGTTGGTGGAGGTTATTTCTGGTTTTTAGTAATTTATGTAATTCTCTTTAGTGTTGTTTAGACATGGAGATTGATTTGGGAAAGATCAATTTGTACTTCCGGTGTGTTGAAGGAAGATAAGTAAATCAGTTTTTATGTTAGGTTTTTGTTGGGTTGGTGTTTGGTATGTCCGGAGTTTCATTTCGGTGAGATCTGTTCCTCATGCCATGTACATAATGATGGATACACGATGCAATAACAACTTCTTATCGATGCTTATATACATAATTTTTCATTGTGGCATGGGCTAATTTTATTTTATTCTTCTTCTTCCAGTATTTATACATAACCAGTTTTTATATATACATGTATTGTTATATGTGCTAGTTGGAGTTACGTGATTTATACATAGGTGAAATTTCCGTGAACAAGTGTGGCCAACGATTTAGATAGGGAGATAGAGAAAGTACGATTAAGAGAAAAAGATCCAAAAAAAAGGTAATTGTGTCACAATTAAGAGGCATATATTTAAAATTATACTAACACATAAATACAATATCATGTATCAGTAAGCATAGAAGATCAAATGTTCCTTTAAAAATAAGATTGTATGAAAACAATGATATGTCTCCCACCTACTCAATTTAACATTTCCAACAACTATAGCCAAAACTCTTTGTTCAAATACGTTGAAATAAACCAAGCTCACTCCATCCTTAAAAAAAAAAAAAAAAAAAAAAAAAAAAAAAAAAAAAAAAAACTCACCCCACCATATATTAAATCAAATTTAAGTTTTTTTATTGAAAGATGCAATTTTATTAAATTATATTTCAACTACAAACGAGTGTGACAAGAAAATCATTCCCTGACCACTAAAGAAGAATAGGCATAGAACATATTTGTTCGCATCTCTTTTAACACTATAACCATCCTAGATGGTATTGAGACGCCATATAGGCAGGAATGAAAGGTAGGGGATTGAAAAACTGGATGGCCACCAAGTTTTTCCAGCCTGGATCGATACTCTCGTCCTGGACGTTACCCCGAGGTCATGTACCCTTAGGTACAGTGCTCGAGGATACAATTGGGTCCCTTCTCTGAGGCAAGGTGCCCTTAGGTACAATGCTTATGGATACAGGTCTGGCCCTTAGTGGTTGGCTCCGAAACCCTTGATTCCCCCAATTCGTCGCATTGGCTTGGCGTTCCGGTCCTTCTGGAATTGCAACATGGATGAGTCAAATCATGGACCTCCAACAATCTCTCGATCACACTCCTGAACCACATGTCCGATCAGCCCACAATTGTAGCATAAGGAGACTGTTTCATGTAGGTGAGCGAGACTATAATTGGGTCTGCGAAGTCCTTGAACCTCAGCAGTAGATGAACGCGTAGGGGACGCCCCACGAGGTGCCAAAAGTGCACTTTCACCGTTCCTCCCCAATAGAGGCCCCATTGATCACACGGGACCTCGGCACATAGCTCAAGATCCGATCCAAATGTTTTCCCGATCGCTCGGGCTCGTACCAGTAGAGTCGATACAAGGTAGGAGGATCCCTCGCCATCGAGTACAAGTCACCATGGAGTAGCGGACAACCATCGAAGCACCATGGTTCGTTGCTCCGGATCCACGGACGAGCCTCCTCCGACTCGAAGTAAAAGCCAAAACCTCTGGGACCAATGTCCTTGATTACCAAGTCCTCCGCGGATCTACCCCACACCTTCGTGATAATCCGGAGCAGAACCTCCTTTCGGGGTGGCTTTGACGAACAGAGCTTACCCATCATGGTGAATTGCTGGTGAGAAAGGATCGCAGGACTTACTGGGGAGTATGGGACGAGAATCTCCAGTTCCTCCTCCTCCTTCAGTGAGCAGGAAGAAAGGCCATCTTGGAGAGTGGCTAGGCTAACCTCGAGAGATTCTGACGATGCTGATGTCCCCGGGACAGAGTTGGCTTCATGCAGCTTGGACACCCTGCGACGACGAACCATGCCCAGAGGTGTGGTAAGCAGTGACAAGATTATAGGAATCCTTGCCACATTAGGGATCGGGACCCCTTCAATCAGCGCCCCCAAGACCGTTCTCCCATCGTCCACCATTGGAGCTTTTCCACGAAGAGGATCCAGACACAAGGCCTTGCCCGAGAATAGGAGAAATTAGTAGAGGAGGTGACGAGGCTTCGCCTGGGCTAGAAGCAACACCTATTGGGAACAGCGTGACTTTGTCAAGGCTAGGAGTGGTCGGTGAGTTACTTGCGGAGGAAGAAATTGGTGTAATCTTTACTGGGCGGCCTCTCCGTGGTTTTGATAGCGGTGTAGAGGACCCTAGAGAGAACGATATGATCGTCATTGATTAGGGAAAAGACAGTATCGCAGAGGATGGTTGGGGAAGAAGAAGCTGATAGGGTGTCTCGGCTAGGGTTTGTTTCGGTCTCCTTCGACGTCAAGGCTTTAAAGGAGACTCTACCACCAAAGAAGGTTGAGGAGGAGGGATTTCCGAGAAGCACATGGGTGCAGGCGGCGACAGGACAAGACCGACAGGTGTATTACGCTTGTCGGCGGCGATGACAGGCACAAAAAGCTGCATAAGTCATTAGGGCTAGGGTTTCCTCGGGAAGAGGCTCTCAACAGATTCTAGCAAGAGAGGGTTAATCAAATTGATTTTAATATGTTCTCATTTTTAGGATTTTCATAATTAACAATAATCATTATTAGAAGAAAACAATAACCAAAACATAAAAATATAACTAAAACGAGACCCTCTCTCTCTAAACTCTCCCCTCCTTCCTTCTAACCCTATTTTTAACCCCGTTTCTATCATCGGTGGCTTTTTAGGTCGTCTTTTTTGATCTCGTTGTCGCCAGTGGCAGACCTCCTCTCTCTATATCCCCTTTCCTCTTCCTCTGTCGACTTCAGGGTCTTTGTTTAGCTTTCATTCTTCAGATTCGGTCTTTTTTGACCGAATCTGTCGCCTTTGTTCCTTGTCTTCCCTTCCCCAGTGATTATTTTCCGAGTCTTGCTGAAGGTTTCGAGTTCAGACGAAATTTGGCCCATTGGTGTGTGAAGGTTCACCAATTCCAGGCCGATCGTCTCATCCTTGCTCTGGTGAAGATCCAACGTGCTCGTCGTCCTGCTTCATCTTCCTTGTCGTCTTTCCCGTGACGATCCGTTGGTTCCCTTTTCAATACCGTAAGTCCTTGTTCCCCCTTTTCCACCCATGATCCAGATTTAGGGCCTCGTCGTCGTTGTGTTGCCCGACGATGAAGTGGTTCTTCAACTTTGGATGTTGTTAGGCTGGGGACGATTTTGGGGGTCTTCAACGTGGTTGGGTCCTATTGTAGAGTGCGATCCTTTGATCGGCACTACTCTTTGTCTGGTCGTGTGCTGGCCGCCGACAAGGAAGGATTAGTCTCGGGGAAGCCTCGAACAATCACCCTCCCCTTTCCGGGTTTTTGGTGCTGATTCTGAACTCGGGATTTCTCATTTTTTTTCTCTGTGCGTCTCCGACATCGACTTAAGGCCCTAGTAGTTCCGACTTCCCCCCCCCCCCCTTCGCGTTGCTCCGTAGTGTTGACTGTGGGCAAGTTTCGTATAAAATTGAGCAGTGTTCTGAGACTGCTTTTGACTACGGAGAGTCGATCTGGTCGTTCTAGTGGTGATAGTGGATTGTTGTGGTGGACCGCGCGCCAAGGGGCGTTGGTTTCAACTCTGGTTCAGGGTTTGTTCGGTTGCTTCAGACTATGCTGCTTCATCTCTATTTTTCACTTTTTCTTTTTCTTTTTTTGGTTTGTTTCAGTCCTCTTATTGGACTTGGTACTTCTCATTGTTATTTGGTTATGAGCCCTTGTTGGTTCTGGGTTTTGGTCTTGTTAGACCCGTTTGGTTTGTTATATGTTTAGAAACTGTGCTTGTTGCTAGTACTCAGTTTAGTTTTCTTAATGTCAGGAAAATCATGTTTTTTAGAACCATTGGTTTTTGTTTTCCTTTCGTCCAGTTTTTTGGGTTGTAACTATTCTCTTCATCTTAACAAAATTTGGGTAATAGACATGTGGTGTACCCATTAAATGGGATAGGTTTTTTGGTTTGAGGTGCCATCCAAATATGCTCCTATTTATAAATTGAGGATATTTCCCTTAACTTTGTTTTCGTTTTGAAAACCTGATCCTCTAATACCTAAAATGGATTTGTCTGAAAAATAAATACATCTCTATGTTATTTCTATATCTAATTGCCCTCCAACTCTAACATTCATGGTTTAAACCCACAAAATTTTTTTAACAAAATAGAGCAACTTTGCACATTGCAATGCTATATATAACACAAATTCAAACCCATTTAAACACCATCAACCTATGTATATAAGGAAAAAATATCGAGTTCCTTAATCCTTAAACCAAAAGATCTTGTCTGAGTTTGGGACATTCTGTTCCTCTTGGAAGATGTCTGGATTCTTGAGGAACAACTGAAGAAGACGAGGAAGGCGATTGGGAATCGGGAGAATGACGATGGAACTCAGAGAGCATTTGAACCACTTCTCTCATTCTCGGACGTTCAATGCTGTTCTCTTCTATGCATAGCATTGCAATGAGGAACAAATGCATAACTTCTTCTATAGGCACCAGTGATAACCTTGAATCCACAATGCAAGTAACATCTTCCTTTCTACAGTTTGTTGCTTTTCTCGTCCACTGCACAATATCCACCCCATCACCAAACTCACCCACCGGCTTCCGCCCAGTTATAAGCTCCAAGAGCACAACCCCGAAACTATAGACATCGCTTTTTTCATCGACTCTCAAAGTGTACGCATACTCTACAATAACGAAAGCAAAACATTAGAATGTCCTTGAAACATGTAAGGGTAATATTGAAAACAAGCTTATAGAAGTATAGTGCTAGTACTAATTAGTAGAGCATGTGACAGTAGTGGACCAAAGCAAAGCAGGCTTGGGCCATTCCACATGATGCTTTTATTGATGGAAATGGGGGAAAGTAAGGAACAAGCATAGTGCCATTCATTATTCCCCTGGATACACAATATTGTGAATGAATGATTTGAACCTTTATGGCAAATATATGTAAATATGGGTTCCAGTCACTGAGTCACACATGCATGCATAATCCGTACCTAGCATTTTATAAGAAAAACATGGATTTGAACATTTGTACTAGAAAAGCAAATGCATGTAAATTAAAAGTAAAAATGAAAAATGAAAGTTGTGATGAAGGCCAATATGTGGGGGCAAAGAGGACAGTAGTGGGTTGTGTGGGGGTGGGAAGCAGCTGAGGCTGAGCAGACCTTGTTTACACGCAAGACCTAACATCAACTAGAGACATGGTTCTAAAGAGATCGCTTGTGCTTGTGCCTGTGCATGGTTCTGGTCCTCTCTCTAAACTCAACACCTCTGTCACAGTAGAGACATATCACTGTCAGGTCTGTACAGTCCAGTCCATTCTTGAGATTGACCTATTAGATTCTCAATATCAGACTCTCTCTCTCAATCTCTCTATCTCTAGTGTTTGTTCAACAGTAGACCCCACTATCTGATGGGCACAGAAGGTAAGGGTCAGTGCTTATGGGCTCTTTTTTGGGTGCTTGTGGTGTGGTAACCCAAAAAATTCTATGTACCCATATTGTCTTTGCTCTGTTCTTTCCCTCTATAGCACAATTCACAGGCTACTCTGTCACTTCAGCAAAGTAAGAGGCTTGTATCTTGGTGTTCTACTTTAGGCAGAGATGAAGATGAGATCATCTTTGATATGGAAAGGGTTCAAGTAAGTGCTTATCCTAGTAAGATAAGTGTCAAAATAATACATTGTAGACCATGCAAAGCACTTGTGGGTGTGGATATCAGTATTTTATTCACTGTAGCATCCACTAATGATCAATTATTTACAGTCAGTGTTCTAATTTGTTTGATCTGAGGATCCTAAGATGATGTTGACATCAGAGTCAAACATGGTGGTTTACTAATTAACCAACTCAGCTAACAAAGTCAACCCTATCAATTAACTAACAATGTGAAGAAACAGAGGATGGACATACCAGGCGCAATGTAGCCATAAGAGCCTGCAATTGCTGACATGCACTCGGATGCTCCACCGTCCACCAAGAACTTGGCTAGCCCGAAATCTGCAACATGTGCTTCAAAGCTCGAATTTAACAAAATGTTGTTGGATTTGACGTCCCGGTGCACAATCAATGGAGAGCAATCATGGTGGAGGTAGCAGAGTCCTTTAGCAGCTTCAGTTGCAATCTTGTACCTCAGGTTCCAACCCAGAAACGAACCTTTTTTACTGTGCAGTGCTTCCCCTAAGCTCCCGTTTCTCATGTACTCATAGACAAGAAGATTGGTCTCCTTGTTGGAGCAAAACGCTAGCAATCTGACAATGTTTCTGTGTCGAATGTTGCCAAGTGTCTGAATCTCTGCTCGGAAGCCATGGTCATGGCTGTTGGTACCGAACCCGAGAAGCTTTTTCACGGCAATTTCAACTCCATTTGGCATCTTGCCATGGTAAACAATCCCAGCTCCTCCTCTGCCTATGACATTTCCGTCTTTCACGCATTCGAGGACGTCCGATACAGTGAACTCCAGCTTCTGGAATGCGGTCATCTTCCAAGAATTGGGGCCATTTCTTTTGAAAGACTTGGCCTTGATGATGGCAGCAGCAGCGAAAACCAATGAGCATATCAGCAGGGCAAGAGCAAAGATTAGCTTGAAATCTCCAGGGGCCTTTCCTGGTGTTCTCGCGATTGTGCTCAGATTGCAAGGGTTGTTCAGGAGAGGACCACATAGCTGAGGATTGCCCGCGAAGGACGAGGCGTTGAAGAAGGCAAACTGGCCGGACTCCGGCAGCTTGCCGGAGAAATCATTGAAGGAGAAATCAGCAATTGTCAGGCTCTTCATGGTTCCAATTGATCTGGGTATTGTCTGGTTCAAGTGGTTTCTTGATACATTCAGGTAATTCAGGATCCTGATACTAGAAATTTCTGGTGGGATTGAGCCGGAGAGGTTGTTCTGGCTCATATCAAGGTAGGTGAGATGGTCGCAGCTTCCTATTTCCGGTGGAAGCTCGCCGGAAAGAGAGTTGTGGCTGAGGTCGAGCTTTAGTAGCTCCCGGAGCTCACCTAAAGAAGGTGGAATCGGTCCTGAAAACTGGTTCCCGCTAAGCACAAGGATTTGGAGGGAAGAGAAATTTGAGAGAGAAAATGGCAAAGAGCCAGAGAGCATGTTGTTGGACAGATTAAGCTGGCCCAACTTGACAGGTTTGGATGAGCTATTGCTATTGCCATTTTCAGACAAAGTTCCTGAAAGATAATTATTCTGCAACTCTGCTAAATTGAGCTCGGGCAGGTAAATGAACCCATCTGGGATGCTACCATTCAAGTAGTTCTCCCCCAACCTCACTCTCGTCAGGCTAAAACATGTCCCCAACCCTTCCGGGATCGGCCCGAAAAGGAAGTTTTTTAACAGAATCAAGACCCTCAACTGATATGTAGAACATAAGTTAGGAGGGATAGTACCGGTGAGCTTGTTGGAGGACAAGTCCAGCACCTGAAGCTTCCCACTCCGGCCGAGACTATCAGGAACGATGCCTGTGAAGTTGTTCATCCACAGACCCAGAGTTTCCAAATTTGGCAAGTCCCCGACATAGTCAGGAATTGAGCCGTGCAGCCTGTTCATGAACAGGTTGAAGAGCTTGAGCTTCTCCAGGTTGCTGAATTCATAAGGGATTTCTCCGGTAAGCGCATTGTTGGAGAGGTCAAGATTCACCAGGTTCGTCAGGTTGCCCAGCTGCTTCGGAATGGGACCTGAGAGGAGATTAATGTGCAAATACAGGGTATCCAGTGCCTTCAAATTTCCCAACTCCGGTGGAATCGGACCGTCCAATTCACAGCTCGAGAGATCCATGTGTGCCAAGTTCACTAAGTTGCCAAACTCTGCCGGAATGCCGCCTTGGAAAACATTGTAATAGCCCAAGTAAAGCTCTCTCAGGTTAGTGAGATTGCCTAACTCGCCGGGAATTTTCCCCACAAGATCATTTCCTGCCAGTGATAAGTACTCCAAATTGACAAAACTTCCATAGCTTTTCGGGATTGCGCCGGAGAAGTAATTGCCGGCGAGGTCCAAGTACCTGAGCTTCTTCAGCCTCAGAATCCCAAGAGGAAGTGCAGCTGTGAAGTTATTGTTGTAAGCATCAAGCACTTCCAAATTGGCAAGATTGGAGTAGTTCCAGTCCAAGCTGCCACTCAACTGGTTGTTGGAGACGTTGAGGGATTGAAGAGCACTGAAACTAGTGATCTTGATGGTGCCTGTGAAGTTGTTTCCTGCAAGAGAGAGGTGGGTGAGCTGATCAAGCCTCAGAATTTGAGGTGAAACAGAGCCGTAGAGGTTCATATCTGTCAAGTCAACTGAAACAACTCGCTCCTCTGAGCATCGAATTCCAGCCCAAGAACAAACTGAGCTAGGACTGGAGGCATTCCAAGAGCTCAGGACCGGATTGGGGAACCCAAAACCTTGTTTGAGCTGAAGCAGGACATGGAAATCACTCAGCAAAGAGGATGACCAAGAGGTACCAAGAAGAGAGAAGACTAGTGTCAAAACAAAGAAACAGACCATGTTTTCTTTTGGAATGTTATTTTTCAAGGGAATTGAGTTTGGAAGTATTTGATGGAAAGAAGAGAGGGTTTAAGAATGGATTTTCCAGGAAAGGAATGGAAAGTGAAAGGAATCTGAGAAACTTCAAGTGAGTGTAGGCTTGAGGAATCAAACATCTTAACAGAAAGAGAGGGTCTTCAAATACAAGGAAGAAGCTAAGCCTCTCCTTTTCTTTTTCTTCCCTTTTCCTTGCTTTCTCTTTCTCTCCTACTGGAAGAGAAGGAGACTGAAATTTTCTCTGCTACAAATGGTTAGGTGGTTTATGCATGCCTATCTCCACATGTTACCCTTATTTAGGCAAAGCCAACACAAGGAAAGGGAAGGTTTCTCTCTTTCATTTTCTTTTTTGTTTTTCTGGAAATGAAAATAACTAAAGTTTAAAGCCGTTGTATAACAGAAATTTAAAGTTTAAATTAGGGGAGTAAAAAAAAGTAAAGGTCATGCCATGTACCTTTATCCAAATGACAGAAATGCCCTTTAGCTTTAATCAATCAAAGGGTGCTCTTTCTTTGCTTTCAATGAGAGGTGGTGGAATTGCACTTTCAGCTGCTGGTGATTTCCATATTATCCTGCCACATTTAAATAAATTACAGTCTATTATATACATCATTAATTTCCAAAGACTGTATAATAATAAAAGGTTAATTACCTTTAGTACCCCTTCTCTATTGGTAACGCACTGGACAAAATTTTGGTCAAGTTTACATCGTTTTGATGATCTGTGACCAATTCATAAGAGGTATTAAATGTTCTGTTACCTGTACATAAGGGGTATTAAATGATATGTGACCAATTCATAATGGGTACTAAAGGTGTGTTACCAAAACATAAGGACTCTTGTTGAACATTATAAAACTTTGGGGTATTAAAGGTGTGTTACCAATTCAAAAGGGGTACAAAAGGTAATTAACCCTAATAATAACCTTGAAATAAGAAATGAGAATAAGAATTAACAATATATGTCAATTACTCAAAACATAGGTTTCACATGCAAAATAGGCTTATGATCGAACTCTTTAGCTCGGGCAACTTGCATGACACCTTATCCTTCAATCATTGGTCAATCTAACTCTTCAAAACAAAATTCTTTTAATGGATGATCAAAAATACCATATGGATTTTCAAATTAACATGTATTATAGTACAAGGTAGGTATAGACAAGCAAGATATTTAACTTCTTACATATGAACTTGGACTGGAAGCATGTGCCTGCAGCTGCAAGAAACAGAGGTGTGTAAGAAGTAAAAGATGATGATTATTAATACATCATTGCAACTGTTTATTGAATGATCAAAACATAATTATGTTGTATCCAGAGGCTGCATGGAAGAAGGAACCATGTAAGCTTTTTTTTCATTTTATTTAGTTTTTCGCTCTTCATCTTTATTCCTTCTCCTTCCTTGCCATACAGGGTTAGGACCAACTCTCTATGTCACTTGACACTGAGCTTTAATATAAGATGGAGTAGTCTTAAAGAGAGGGCTTGAAAAGTAAAAGCAGAAGATAAATTTATATGTATATGTACACAGATACAGTGTTTGCCTTTTGATCTTCCACTTCAGAAAAGAAATAACCATGAAGCCCCCACTATTCTCATGGAAAAGAGTGCTCTTGTATTAACTTGATGAACACAATCACAGCCTCCCATCAAAAGGAAGATAAATAAATAAATAAATAAAAAGAGAAAAATCCATGAAGCTCTCATGCATGGGAAAGAGTGCTCTTGTATTAACATGGCCATGTTCAAGTGGTTTTGGGTATGGAAATAGAGTAGAGTAGTTGGCTCCAATTTATGCCCTCTTTCTCATGGACAAGGAGAAAATAGAGCTAGAGAAGTTGGCCTCTTGAGGTGTCTCTATCTGGTCTTATTGGTGGACAGATCTGCCCTTCTGAAGGGTCTCTGTCTTCTGTGGCCTAGCTCTCTTATGGCTAATGATATTGTATTGAAGTATTTCAAAAAAGTTGTATTGGTCAAAGTCCAATCTAATTCAAAAACTTAAGATATATATCAAATGATCATTAAATCTAAGCCCTTCTGATATGGGACACTTCAGCTTCAGCTTTTCCTTTCTGCAAACCATTGTTAATCACACAAACAATCCAATAATATTTTTAAATGGTTTAAGGTTTCTCACTAGATTAAGGCTACACACATACATACAAAGGCAGATGTACATGCATACATACATTCAATGGATGTATATTATTGGTTTGTCACATTGAAGCAGCAACCCTATACATACATACCGATCCAAAACTGACTCTATTGTCATATTGCTAATGTCCCTATGTGTACACCCTGCAGGTTTTACGTGTAAATGTGCATTCCATTTTTCCCATTCAGGATTTTCCGAGGGTTTCCTTTCTCCTATTTTTGGCCTGCTGATAGCTATAAGTTTTTATGACATAGATTCACAAATTTGAACACTGAGCAACAACAACAACAAAAAAGTAGTCAGTGACTCGTGCATAAATTTGGTTTCTATCATTTTGCACTAATACTACTCGAATGATGTGTTCGCAAAATATATTAACATCGAGACAATGATTAACATACCAAGATGCTAATCTATTCTCATCCAAGATTATAATCAAAGCAAATACATAGCAATTATAAGTGTTAGAATATGAATTAATGATTAGTAGTTGAAGAGTCTACCATTAATTAAGTAGTTAGGAGGTGAGGAGTCAACCATTAATGAGGTAGGTGGAAGGTGAAGAGTGTTCATTAATCAGGTGCTTAAATGCTAGTGTTACTCTCTATAAATAGAGAGCTACTCTTGTTCTTTGAATCAGATCATCAAGTTATCATCAATATATTCTCTATATTTCCTAGTTTTACATGGTATCAGAGCTGAGTTAGCTCTAGGTTGTGCCATGGTGTGCACAGCAGGTCTGTGGCTCGTCTGCCCTAGTGTGTATGAAGCTTGGAGCTTCGTTTCTCTAAGAGGTTCGGAACTGTCGCTCAGTTTTCAGCCAAAACAAGGCGTTTCTGGTTCTCACCGCCGGCACGTGGAGGCTCCTCAAGGAAGGACCGGCCGATCTGGAAATTTTCGGGTCAGACAGACGCTCGTGAGACACACACGCCGCCGCGAGTGACGGACACGCGCCTCCGTGGACAGCACTCTTCTCTGCCAGTGTTCTGCCGGGTATTTTTCGCATTTGTTTAGCGATTCCTGTTGTCCTTGTTGATTTATTTTTAAACATGAACGAAGAAAACAAAAGTGTTATTGTTGTTGAGAGTATTCCAATGATTTCCCGGATAACCGATCATAAATTGACCGGACCCAATTATCCGGATTGGGCAAAGAGTATCCGTATCTATCTACGAAGCATTTCAAAGGATGACCACCTCATTAATGACCCCCCAATAGAAGCAGACGCTAAGAAAGATTGAGTACGTGATGATGCTCGCTTAATTTTACAAATTCGGAACTCTATTGATCATGAAGTGGTAAGTTTAGTCAACCACAGTGAATATGTTAAAGAATTGATGAATTATTTGGAATTTGTTTATTCTGGGAAAGGAAATATTGCTCGTATTTATGATATATGTCAGGGCTTTTATCGTGATGAACAAGGAGACCAATCCCTACAGGCTTACTTTATGAACTTTAAGAAAACCTATGAGGAGCTTAATGCAGTAATGCCGTTCAGCACAGATATTACTATTCAACAGACACAGCGAGAGCAAATGGAAATCATGAGCTTTCTTGCAGGACTTGGCTCACAGTTCGAGTCAGCCAAATCCAAGATTTTATCTAGCACAGAGCTAACCTCGTTGGTTGAGGTATTTAGCAGAGTTCTCCGGACAGACAACCAGAAAGGGGAAACGTGATCCACACCTCAGGTTCACAATGCTCTTATTGGTCATTCAAGGGGTGGTGCTCCCAATTCTCGCCCCTATGGGAGGGGGGAATAGGGGAGGTGGACGAGGAAGCAATCCTGGTCGTTGGAATAATCGAAATCAGGAGATTGGTTGGGGCAGTCGACATCATGAGACAGAGGGAGTTATCTGCTTCTATTGTAATGAACCGGGACATACCAAAAGATCGTGTCCGAAGTTGCTCCCACGATCATCTGCTAATGTTGTTGCTACTTCTGATCGGACCATCTCTATATCTGCAGCCGAGTATGACCGTCTCCGCCAGTACCAGGACGTATCCGCGCACTCATCTCACTCTGTCACTTCTGCCGCTGAATCAGGTAATCTACCTACGTGTCTCATTTCGTCACAGTCTCCCTCTCGTTGGGTCCTTGATTCTGGTGCCACAGACCACATGACAAGTAACCCTACAATACTCGGCACTTATGAACCTAATACTTCACATTCTTCAGTAACATTAGATGATGGTTCTGAGTGCCCTGTTCTCGGGTCTGGGACAGCCCACCTCACACCGTCCATTTCCTTACCTTCTGTCTTGAGTTTACCTGGTTTTGCTTTCAATCTAATGTCCATAAGTAAAGTTACATAGTGAGCATACCCTCTTCCTCTTCAGCACATTTAGCGACAGGCCTTTGTTCCTGAACTGTCTGTTGCTCAGTCGATGTGAACAGTACCTCGCCGTGAACAGTACCACCGACGTGAACAGTACCCGTCACCGCTGCCTGTCACGTGCTGACATCACCCCCGTGCATTCTCTAGTTGTTTTCAGTTGTACTACCTTTGGTTTTGAGATATTTGTTAGGTTATGCTACCCAGGTGTGTAGCGGTTATTGTTGAGAGACGTGCTACCCAGGTGTGTAGCAGTATTGTTGAGAGACGAGCTACCTAGTTGTGTAGCGGTTGGTTTTCCCCGGTGTGTAGTCAACCGGTCTCTGTCTCTGTTCTAGGATGCCCAAGTGTGCATAGGTAAAACACAACTCCAATGGTGTGTCCAAGCGTGTATGTTAAGCTTATATGGGAATGATGTTTGTTATTGTCACGTGTAAGACTTGTTATGTTATCGGCTTGCATGTGAGGGGGAGTGTTAGAATATGAATTAACGATTAGTAGTTAAAGAGTCTACCATTAATTAAGTAGTTAGGAGGTGAGGAGTCTACCATTAATGAGGTAGGTGGAAGGTGAAGAGTGTTCATTAATGAGGTGCTTAAATGCTAGTGTTACTCTCTATAAATAGAGAGCTACTCTTGTTCTTTGAATCAGATCATCAAGTTATCATCAATATATTCTCCATATTTCCTAGTTTTACAATAAGGAACATAAACATAATAATAGAATGCTGCTTTCAATCACACTGAAACCATAGTGACCAAAAAAGATAGAACCAGGTTCTCTCCTATCTTTCCTAAGGATTGAGAACCAAAGACACTTTAATTCGCAATATATCAAGCACTCCTCATTGACCACTGTATTATTGCCGTAAGCTGAAACATATTAAATGTCTGCCTCAACCTCATAAATCAGAACCGATATACATTCAATGGATGTATCGGTTTAGCTAATCTTTCACAAAACTTAGCTACCATGTCAAAGGTTAATACTAGTGCTGCTATGTACTAATGAAAAAGGGGGTAATCATAGAGTTTTAGCAGGAAAAAAGAAAAAAACCATTGCTTTGTGGGTGTCTGTAACCTTCCTCTCCACTCAGTGATATGCAACATATCATTGCTTTAATGAGGATATGTGACTGGAGAGGATTTGAACTGTCATCTTCAATGACATGGAAAAGGTTTTAAGATGCTAGATTTGCCCTTTCACCAAATGGGATTTTGGCACACAGATACCAGCTATTCTCTTTTGTACTATACTACACAAATCTGTAATCCCAACTTCCAAATGTAAAATGTCAATACCATATGGTTCCAAATAAAAAACCACGCATGGTAACTGGGTGCACACTGTTGAGCCACTGGCTATGGTGATGTGGCACCCAATGATTGGCAGGTGCCATACAGGAATGGTGAAATAATAAGTTGAGATGATCAGATTGGAAGGCCAGTCTAAAAAGCTAACAAAATTGAGCAGATTTCTAGTAATTCATCTTCTTCTTTTTCTTACTATTCAGACATTAGAGTTAATTGTACTTACCACAACCAGGGTTTTATTCATTGGGTAAGTTTGTGCCTTGCTAGTGCAGGTTTAATCATTCTAGGGCATATTTAGAAGCTACCTTAGAGACAAGACTCTGCTAATTCAATAATATAGAACAGACTCTGCTAATTCATTTTGGCTGTTTAAAATGAAAAATAGAACAGAGTACTGTAAAGAGGAAGGAAGGGGATATCAAATAGCAATCAAGTACATATCTTCATTTAGATTCCATTAACTTTCAACAATAGCTAAGTAATGATTAAGGTTAATTAGCTAACTCTCAGTCAGCACATGTAATGTAACGTCAGAGACCATTAGTCTAACTCATAACCTCAAATGCATGTAACTTTAATGGTCTAATTATCAAATGAGCTATTTCTGTTTTTCTTTGTTTCTTTCTATTTTGACACGTTTTTTAAGTCTATACTGCTGTAGATACAAACATTTAACTATTTGACCAAGTAAACTTGGATTCTTATTTTTCACACGGTTACTTCTACAGATATGATCGTTGAACTTGATCGCTAACTAGGGTGATTTATGAAATGAATTTCAAGGATTTTGAAAGTAATGAATCCCGGAAAGAGATATGAAAACAAAGACTAAAGAAACAAAAAGGGTCCTATTCAAAAAATAAAAAGAGGTGCAAAGGGCAGCAAGGCCCCATATGAGAAGCACTGCTGCTCTTTAACTGATTAAGGATAGCAGGCAACACAATAACTGTCGTTTTTGTAATGAACTTTGGAGGAGGTACTCCAATTTGTGAAATAATTTGTGGTAATGAAAATATTTTGAATTAATAAGAACACTGTATACTATCTTTTCACTAGAGAACCATAAAGAAAAGAAAGGGAAGAAAAGAAGAAAGAATGGCATGAGCTAATTGCAAAGCCAAGGTTTAAAGCATTCACGCTTAAGAACCTTTCAAATCTTTGGCAATTCCCGAAAGGGCTCTCTTCAAAGATTGCTGCCTCTCATTTACTTAAAGAACAAAGGAAGCATCTTTGGAAGGTTGAGAGGAATGGTCCTCATTCTAATGCACCCGTTGCTAAAGGAAGAAAAAAAGAGAGAAAAGAGAACTAAAGATGGACAGCAGGAAAGATATGCAAATAAATAATGCTTCAAAAGCTTGTGAACAAAGTAACACATATATATCAGCAACTCACCCTTCCCTTTTATATTTTGTTTTTACATTTTTAAGATGTATAAGACAAGACGTCACAGTTATAGAGGCAAGGTGCTTAAACCATTGTATATAATGTTTATGTGAGCACAAACTACTTAGAAGAGAGCCAACTAATAGTCACATAAAACTGACATAGCACACCTCCCCAGTATGATAGCAGTGACTAGTTCTTCTCATGGAATTGAAAGGCAACCTCAAAGTAAAGATCCAACACAACCTGACTAACCCCTTTTTTATTGTCTTCCTTTGAATGTGTAGTGAGCCACACCGCTCTCAATATCAGTGACAGTACCACTTTGGAAGTTACTTGCTGGTCCAAAAAGCACTTAATGTTTCATCCCGAAAAAGAGTACAATTCTTTTGCTTTGGAGTTTGGGTGAGCATATTAAGTTCCCTACAAAGAATTCTAAGAGAGATTTTTATTCAATTCTTTAATTTAAGATTTGTATATCTTTAGTGGACATATATGGGAAACTGGATTGGTGACTGCCACCTTAACCGTCTTTTGAGAGGATATTTTTGTATGATAATTAACTCAAGATTTGTATATTCTTTTAGTGGGAACATATGGTGAAGCATCGATAGGTAAATTTTGTCAATATAATCATGAGTAAAATCTTAAATCTCTATCGATTACGGATTCTGTACAAATATAAAATTATTTTCTTCTTTGAACACAAGTCAACTCCACCATATAAGTTCCAGTAAAATCTATTACCTGAAATTCGAATGTGGCTGATCCAATGGCCCTCTTTGTTTTTGTTTGTTTTCACTTTCCTATTGAGTTCCCTTTGTCCCTTGAAAATTATCCTAGATGAAACTTATCAGCATAGAGATTTTAAGCATTTCGAATAAATTTAACCCAATCTGTTTCACCTGGAACGTGAAATTTTAGTTGATAAGTAACCTAAGGTCTCTAGCTCGTACCTCATGTTCGAGCGATAAATCTTTTGATGTTGTCTTGAAGATGAGAATCGAACTGAATCCCACCTTCCCTGTGAAGTCCTGGACATTAAATTTGATTGGATGAGGAAAACACAATATAGACAAAAATGTATAAATGATAGAATTGAATAGCATTTAAAATAAAAATTTACAATCAAAACAGCTGAGCCATAGCACCTATTCGTGCCTAAGCCTAGACCAGACTTGTTTCTCAAACTTCTTATTGACCTCTAACAGAAATCTCCATGGTTTGCTGAATGCTGTTCCTATGTTTCCACTTGATTAGTTTATCAGCATTTTGAGCAACCGAATCCATTGTCTTAAAGTGCAACTTCAGAAACAGGAATAAAGGACAATTTTGTAGAAGTGGGAAGCTCTTAATAATTTAGTCAGCACACATGCAAGCAACAAATCAAACCTCATAATCTGCAAAAACCATTGTCCTCTTATTGATTTTAGAATATCTGGTTGATTCATTATTAAATGGTTACACGACAAGCATTAGTTTGAAAGATAATTTTGTATTCTTAATTATTTGTTTAAACAAATATGTATGCTTTTATACCTAAAGTCTCTTCAATGGTCAAAATGCAAGTAAACAACAAACCACTATATAGTGTTTTGCGCAATTTTGTCTTCACTGTCTGCACCCAAACAAGAACAAAATCTCTTGGAAAGTATCTAAGATACAACTCTCTTCAAACACATGAAGCAAGAACTACTGAAGATTCTAGCGCTTGATCATAACTGTTGGTGGCTACAGGCTAGGCATATCTTGATATCATAATGAGCCTGATGTCACATATAGGGTAAAGTTCAAGATAAAAGTATGATGGATACATAGTCAATATTAATTTAGAATATAGTGGGTTGTTGGAATGATCACATCGGTCACTTGAGGTCTTGATTAACATAATGACAAGCTAATCTACTCTAACACTTATGGTCAAATGCTCTTTAACAACTATTAAACCCTTAAACATGTGATGACTAAACTCAGTCTTAGCAAGTGGTGGATGGCTAATAGTTCTGGGTAATGAGGCAAGGGAGCTAAATGAGAGAGTACTAATGCAAGGAATTGATGTTTTTATATTTAATATCAACCATGATTTACACGGATATAGTATAATTTGGGATAATTGCCCAAAACTACCCTAAAGTTTCGTCCACAAACGAGTTGATGCACAAAGTTTCGTCCACGCTGTGTGGCTACCATGAAGTTTTGTCCACAAATGTTCAGAATGATTGTCAGGGGCCTCTGGGCAGTGCTTCCCGGATTGAATAGAAGCGTGGACAAAACTTCAATGTGCCCACAAAAGCGTGGGCAAAACTTCAATGCACCCACAAAAGTGTGGACAAAACTTCAGGGTAGCCACACAGCGTGGACAAAACTTTGTGCATCAACTCATTTGTGGACGAAACTTTAGGGTAGTTTTGGACAATTATCCCGTATAATTTTAATAAGATGTTTAAAAATGAAATAGAGGTAGATTTTAAGTAACAAAGGATGAAATTGAGCGTGACATATATATGAACAATCTACCAAACAAAGGGGAGCAGCTGCCCCTAGCTAGCTACAAATGGGCAGAGGCAGTGGATAATTATATAACACAAAACAATACATTATGAGATTGACCTTATCATGTAGGGTCCTATGCACCCTGACATTGGTGGAAATCCAAGTCATATTCAAATGGGTTTTGTCACTCCTTGTCTTGCAAATATCATTGTCCTTTGCTTTGGTCATTTTTTTATATAAACCATGAATCTTTTTTTGATCTCAAAGGCATATATTCACCATTCCCTGCATTATTACTTCCATTCCATCCAACTTGTATGGCTTGGCACCTGTCTTCCCTCCCTATCATATGAAATTATTTAAGGGTGCTCAAGATCCTAGAGTGATGTCTCCTTTGAAAGTTATGCAAAGTGGGGTATCCCACTAAAGTACTTTTTTGTATCATGCTGTGGTAATCATCATCTGTATGCTACACATGTAATTGAATCAACTGCCAATTATATTATGCCAACATACAAAATATACACACAATTATATTATGCCTACACATGAAATTATAATATTTTGTTGCTTGACTAACTAGATCTGTATGCAAAATTTACTTGAAGCATTTGATCTTCTTTGAAAAAACTTTGGGTAGTGAGGTTTTTAAAGAATAGAATAAACAGCGAGTAGAATATGATAGTGGATTGGAACTGACTTTCTTTATAAATGACTTTACCTGGTCTAGCTCTTCTATGAGCTTCCAACAAAAATGGCATAAAACTTGTCTTCAAATTTAACCTTGCCCAACATCCTCTCTCCAGTTCCCTGTACAGAAAACACAAATCATGTAAATATAGTCTCTGTCACTAAAAGCAAAATGAGTATATCATAAGCAAATTCAGCTTCCTGGTAATACTGATATAAAAAGTAAATGACATTCTTAGCACGTTAACTCGTAAACCTTTCAAGTGTAGCAGATATGGGCATTCTAATGGACTCTACAACCCAGAAACAGGACTAAGAAGTTGAGTATAATGGTGCCTCTCCAGTAGTAGTAGTACTACTACTACTACTCTATGATGTCTAAATCAAGAGATTCAGATTATTTTTATTGATGGAGGGGCAAATTGTTCATGCCTCAATTCAATCATTAAATGGGAACCATTTGGAAACTTCCCTTTGAGCAGCAACTGATATAGCAATCTTTTCAGTATGATGATTGAGGTAATATTCTCTTCCATTGCATAACCCTAAACTCTAACCCATAAACCCTAAGCCCATCAGTAAGTCTGAATAGTGATAAGTTGTTTCTGCCTCTGGTCTCAACCATCAAAACATATACCCAACATGTTTCTGATCATGTCCACTTCCATTGCATAACAGCTACGATATGGCATCAACTTGCTCTGCCATATCAAAATTCATTGCAAATCCAGAGCATAGCAACCCCCATTTTTCTTCCTAGCCTCCTGCTAATGGAGAAATCAACCGAATCCCTCGTAACAACTCCACCGCTTCCCGGTAAACCCATTTTCCCCATAACCTGAGTCCCGATCAACCTTTTTTTCTCAGGCATTTCATCGGATGCTTCACCCAGATTCGAAACAAAACGAATCGGATCCAAGCTCAGAAACCAAATGCTATAGCTTCGCAAGATCAGCACATGCCTTCATCGCGGAAGCGGAAGCATCATTTCTTAGAGATATGTTTGATACAAACACGCGACCGAGGAAAAGGACAGCATGAAATCATTGGGCCAAACCTTCGCCATTGGCCATAATCGAAACCTCGGCTTTAACGGGTCCATTTTGCCGCGTAGGCCCAAAACACAAGCGAAACATGGAATTAAAAACATCTCCAACGCTGATAGTAAAACCGTCGGTAAGTTGTTGGCTAGAAGAAAACGCCGGTATTTCGCTGACGTTTTGTCGCTGACGGGGAGTGCTGACGTTGAACTAGTCGTTGGCAATAGTCGATGGCATTCGGAGCCGTTGGCACCAGGCCCGGCTTAAGCTTTAAGCGAGTTAAGCAATCGCTTAAGGCCACCAATTATAAAAGGCTCGTAAAAGAAATAAGAAGTCATTTAAGGCATCGGGTGAAAAAGACCCCCATAAAATTAAATATATGTTATCATTTTATCAAACTTAATCAAGCGAAAGTATTAGACTTCTAATCTTGAAATTAAAATTTAATACTAGTTAAGACTAATTTTGATCTCTATTCAAATTTGTTTTTTCAGAAAAACATTTTCCATTCAAATGAAAGACAACTTTTCTTGATGGTCAAAACCTGTTAATCTAAGGTCCAGAAGAAGGAACGAAGGAGGGATGTACATGCAGAACACCGTTCGCCCAAGGATCGAGTCAAGACTCATCTGGCCAGTTACAAGCCAGTGGTTCCCGGAGGTGTTGAGCAGAGGAATAAGAGCTCTACATGTACTGGAAAAGCAGACCGGAATTACGGCTAAGGTTGGGCCTGAATCTGCTTCCTTGAAGGTCGATTCAGAACTAAAATTGGTGGACAAGGAGACTAGGTTTTTCCTGTATAACCTACCATATGGAACAACGCCCAACTGAGTCTGTAACGTCTTGGGTTCTTTTGGCGAGATTGTGTCCGTCCAAGTTTTGAAGAAACCAAATCGCCGAGGTTATTTCTTTGGTTTTGTCACTTTCAAATCTCATTCTTCTGCTCATCAGGTTATTGACTCGTTTAATGGGTTTAAATTGAATGGGCATCTGTTGTTCATCGCGTTTGCTCGACCTGGAAAGCGTGGTCCGGTAATTTATGGATTCCCTGTTCTTCGTGCTCCAAAACAGAGCATGCATGTTAAGGAATCGGCGGCGTGTTTGGAAGTTCCTATGATGGAAGACTTAGGCCTGCGTGTTATGGAATCTGAAAAAGGCGATCAAAGCTCGATATCTTGTTCCGGTCACGATCAGGTCTGACAAGCTCTCGTCGGCGACCTGAATTCTCGGAAGGCTTCAAAATTAAAACAAGCGGAATCAACGGAGTTTCGAGATACCGAGATTATTGAATCTCTCTTGCTTGATTCGCGATTTGTCATCGTGCAGCCTGATTCGCGATCTATCAGCGTCCGAGATCATCGCAAGGAAGAAGATGGGTTGACCGCGTGCGAGGGAGAGTTTGGTGGGCCTATTCTCTCTAGGCATGCGTCCAACCCAGTACCTTCAGTGCCAGACTCAGACCGCGAGGTCTGGTTGGGAATAATGGGTCGGCTGCCCTTAGGCTTGGGTCTAGGCCAGAGTCCATATCAGATGCCTCAGTTATCTGGCCCGTTTTAACTACTTCCCAACAGGTTTTAATAGCGGACAAAACCCGCGTTTCAGAAATTCTTCTTGATTTTGTTTCGGATGTGGGGGTGTTTGATTCAGCTCGTACTCAAGGTGATAGTTTTCATCCTTTTTCAGTAGGTCAATCCTCACAACAATTGGCAGTTTGTGATCCTGCTGGGGATGAACAGAGCAGTCCATGAAAAGACGTGCTCCTTAAACCTCCAGTAAGCAATGTCACAATACAGCCAAAACGACGTGGCCGCTCAAAGAAAGGATAGTCAAAAGGGATTGCGCCTCCAACTGTTATTTATCAGACACGAGCTAAAACTTCTACTGATAAAGGAGGCAATTCAGGAAGCTTTCTTGTTGACGTTACTAAGAAGGACAACTCGGGTAAGTGGAGTTTTTGTGAGAAAGTTGGGAGAAAGGCTGTCAACCTTGGTCTTTTGGCCCACGAACCGTTAAATTCTTTAGATGCCTCGCAGCGTCTTGAGGAGGACTTCGAGGATAGCGAGGATGAGGAATGCACTAAACCGACTACCGGAAAAGCTCTAATCCCTATTTCGGTTTCTAACTGATTTTGTTGCTTGAACTTGGGTAGGACGCAAGTTAGTGCGGCGGCAATTTGATGTGGCGGCCTATTTCTTATTGCTTTCCTGTTTGGGGTTATTGCTTTTGTTTTGCTCTTCTTAGTTGTTTTGGTCTGAGGAAAATGTCTTATTTTCGGATCATTTTCTTGCTTTGTTCTACTATCCTGTAGAACACTTGCTTAATAAAAATCTTAGCTTATAAAAAAAAAATTCTTGATGGTTGAACATTCTAAAAACTCTATGGACATTTATTTCACAGTGAAAAACTATCGTTAACGAAACAAAACATGCAAATTTCATTCATCAATGATTAGTGAATTAAAAATAAGGATAAAAAATGGAACACATCAAAAAAGAAGCGCGAATATTTATATATCAATACATTATAATACTTGTTTGAGGAATGAAAATCAATTTATCAACTTCATTACGAAAATGCTCAAACCAAAATAATTGGGAAAATTAAGCTGTCAAAATTGGAACAACAATTCAATATTGGACATAGAGGTCTGATCAGAGCAAAAAGAATACAAAACAAACATATGAGAAATCCACTGAATGTTTGATTTGATATCTCATACTTCCCTTAATATTTTATAAACCAATTTCTAAGACATTCAAATAATAAAACTATGCATATAAAGATGAATATTAAAGAATATAAATATTCTCTTATTGAAAAGAAAACAAGGCATGTATATATTAACCATCAGTGCTACAATGTCTGATTTTTGTACGAATATGTTTAGCAAAGAAAAGATCATTTATCGAAAAATAATTCATGGAGTTCATGGACTAAAAGCATGAGTCTCATTGTGTTTGACAATATTGAAAATCGGGGTTACTAATATACACTAAAAAATTTCTAGAAAAGATTTTAGGAAATTTCTAGAAATTGATGATAATAGCTAGCTAGCATAATTTGGTGTAATTGTCTTAGAATTATCTTGAACCTATCATATTTTAACTTGAAATGAATGTATCGTGTTTATAGATAAATGTGAATCCTTAAACTTTTAGATTTTTGTATACAACTTTAAACGGTACATCTTATCCATGGAGGTTGTCTTGTTAGAAATTAATCTTCATCATTCATTTTAGATTTTGAGTGTTATAAGTAGATGTTCAAACTCATTCGTTCAGTGTCATCTAGTATAATCTTTCTATACGAACATGTTTAATTATTATAATATTATATTATTATATTTTTTCATAAAGAAAAAAAGACATCGATCAATTCTCGCTTTAGGCCCCAATAATCATTGAGTCGGCCCTGGTTAGCACCTCGAAGACAATGCCAACCGTTGGCTCTCTCTCCGCTAGCGACACGTGGCAGGGTTGGTAGATGCTTTGTGGGTATTAAGCATGTTAGTAGCACAATTGTTGTTTCACTGAAAGAGACAGTTGATAAATTACTTTCCAAACACAAGTTGAGCATGTCAAGATTGTGAGGAAAAAGGTATGAGTGAGCTGCCAATATGTAAGGTAAGTTGAATGGACTTAACACACTTATTATGAAGGAAAATCCAAATATTTTTACGCTCATTGTTTTGCTCATCAACTTCAGTTAGCATTTGTCTATGTGGTTAAGGATCATAATAAACTTTCTTCACTTTTTCTGCCGATTGGCAGTGTGGTGAATATTGTTTGTGCATCACCGAAATGATCTAATATTCTTCAAGATATACAAGTTTGTTTAACTAATCGATCCAGTGAAAGTGGTGAATGCGTAAGTGGACATGAACTGAATCAACAAACTTCATTGATACGCCTAACAGATACACGTTAGGGGTTATATCAGGGTACACTAGTTTGACTACTTGCCAAGTTCAAGACCAGAAGATGACATAATGCTTAAAGATGACACTCTAGAAATAAATGTGGAACCTAAGGTAGTTACACAAGAACCGAGATGGTCTGATATGACATGTAACATCCCTATTCGATGTGGATTCCTTGTCACAAAGGAAAATGACTTGGAAGTTATGGATCAAAATGAGCCCACAACATATCAAGAAGCCGTGAGTGAGGAAGATTCTGAAAAATGGAAAGAGACCATGAAATCATAAATGTAGATTATGTATGACTATCAAGTATGGGAATTAGTTGACGTAACCAGTGACTTAAAAACCATTGGTTGCAAGTGGGTCTTCAAGAAGAAGACTGACATGGAGGGCAAATTGCACATTTACAAGGCAAGACTTGTTGTAAAGGGGTATAGGTAGACTCGTGGTATTGACAATGAAGAAACCTTTTCTCCAGTTGCGATGGTTAAATCTGTTAGGATCCTTCTAGCCATAGTCGCATATTATGACTATGAGATATGACAGATGGATGTCATGTAATAACCACTTCTGGTCAACGTCAGTCAAACCTGCGAAAAACAGGAAAATTTAAAATTTTTGAGACAGACACTTAATTTAACCTAATTTGACCCCGAGGGTCATACCGGACTTAAGTTGACCCCGTTATCGACCAAAATGAGTTCCGGGGGACTCAGGGCAACTTTCTGATCAATTTGGGAAATATTGACTTTTCGCTGGAAAAGTCAACTGAGCGACGTTTTGGTCCATTCGAGGACCGTTCTGGATCCAAAGAGCTTAGCCGTCGTCGCAGCGGTCTTAGTTGAGCCGTTTCCTTGTAGCCCGCCAAGTTTCGTAATTTCTTGGGAAAAGTGCCCGTTCGGGGCCCGAAACGTCCGTTTCTCGCGAATCTGATTGGAAAATATCAAGTAGATATTTTTCAAAAGGTGTGGGACCCACCTTGACACTTTTCCTAATTGTGGTGGTGTTAGTTTTGGGGGGAAACTAGATGGGACAAGAGGTGTGGCCGGTCATGGGGTTAAAAGAGAAGAAAAATAGAAAATGAGTTAGTTGTTTGAAATTAGAAAGAGAGAAGAGAGAGTTTAGAGAGAGAAGAAGAAGAAGAAGAAGAAGAAGAAGAGAGAAGAAGAAAGGGTTAGGGTTTGGAGGAGATCTCACCTTTGGATCGTCTCAAGACAAGGAGCAACCTCGTTCCCCTCGTTCTCCTCTTGAGTAAGCACCGAACCGATTCCCGTTTTGTTAATTTTAAAATGTTAGGGTTTGGGTTTAATTGATGAGTTAGGGTTGTAGTAAGGTTTGGAGTTTATGGGAGACGTTTTAGAGGTGTTTGGAGGTTCGATTGAACGTTTTCCGGCGACCGGGAGCTCGGGAGGAGCCCCGGCCACCTTAGGGGGTGGCCGGCCACCATAGGAGGTGGCTGGCCGGACCTAGGGCCGGCCACCACCATGGTGGCCGAGCCCCTTTGAAACCCTAGGGCCCACGCACTCGGGTGCCCGGTTTTAGTGTTCGGGAGGTTTAAAACGTTCCCCGGACCATTTATCCTTAACCGAATCGAAAATTGGAATTAAATTGGAGAAGTTGTAATTAACGGGTTTTAGAAACTTTAAACGTTAATTAATTGAATCGGAAGTCGGAATTCGATTCCGTCAAGTGCATTGGATTCCTTGAACTATTCTAAGACCGTGGAAACGAAAATGGGGGCTTTTGGAGCCCCGGAAAGCCTTTTTCAAACCCGGGCAGATTCGCCATGTTATTAATGTTGAGTTTTGGGTGGCCTTGAGAGCCCGTGTTATTATTGTTGAGTTTTGGGTGGCCTTGAGAGCCCGTGTTATTATTGTTGAGTTTTGGGTGGCCTTGAGAGCCCGTGTTATTATTGTTGAGTCTTGGATGGCCATGAGAGCCCGTGTTGTTATTATTGGTGTTTTAGGTGGCCGTGAGTTCCCGTGGGGTTGTGAACCCGTACTTTACCGTTGGAGTCTTGGGTGGCCATGAGGGCCAGTAGGGTTGTTGAACCCGTGTTTTGTTGTTGGTGTCTTGGTGGCCTTGAGTGTCTGTGGAGTTGAGACTGGTGTCGTTACTGTCTGTTGAACTTTGTTTGTGATTGTGTTTGGTTACTTGATCATGGGGGAAGTTGTGAGAGAGGTCGACCGCCTAGCCCGACTGGGATCGGAAAGGGCGAAGGACAGAGAGGTTAGTGAGACAGGTCGACCGCCTGGCCCGACTGAGATCGGAAAGGGCGAGATACAGAGATGGTTACTGAGCAGCTAGGATGCGATCCTTTGTGATCTTGTTTGGTGAGCGATCCTTTGTGATCTTGGGTGTTGCGTGGTTGTCTGTCGTGTCTTTGGAAGAGGTCGCCAATCGTTATGTGGGGTCTACATCACGTGTCCGAGTGTTGAGTCGGTTGAGGAAAGTGTTTGGTCGTGTGTGTCTTTTGAGTCGTTGTTGGTGTCACCGGCTTTGTCTGCTAAGTATGCCATAGTCAGTTTGTTATCTGTGGTGGTGAGCGAACGCTCACCCCTATCTGCTTTTCCTACAGGTACCGTTCACAGGCTAGATTAGGTGAGCTTCTGAAGCTTGAAGAGCTTGAAGCGGGTTCTGGGAGTTTTTGAGTCTAGTGACGTGTACTTCGTTTTGTCCAAGTGTTGGGACATATTTTTTTGAGATGTAAATTATTGTTTTGTTGAACTAAACTGGCTTTTTAAAGTGATTTAATGAAAACAGGTTTCAAGTATTGTATCTTTTTAAATGTTCGCGTCCCGAGTTCGGTTCGCTGAAATTGGGGCGTGACATGTCAAAACCACGTTCCTAAATGGGAAGTTATTCGAGGTGTACATGACAAAACCTGAGGGTTTTTTTCGGTCCTAAAGGAAAGAGCAAAGTATGCAAGCTGCTAAAATCCATTTATGGATTGAAACAAGCATTTTAGAGTTTTAACATTCACTTTGATGAAATAGTCAAACAATTTGGCTTTCATCCAAAATGAATCCAAATCTTGTGTGTACCAGAAGGTTAGTGAGACCAATATCATATTTCTGATCATGTATGTAGATGATATACTCATTGGAAATGACATTCCTAGCCTGAATGACTCTAAGTCATAGCCAAGTAAATATTTTTCAATAAGGGACATAGGAGAAGCCATCTATATCTTGGGCATCAAGATCTATAGAGATATATCGAGAAGTCTAATAGGATTGAGCCAGATCACTTATACTGATAAGGTAATATCCAGGTTTGGATTGCAAGACTATAAAAAGGGTTTTTGCATGTGAGGCACAATATACCGCTTAGTAAGAGTCAATGTCCTCCGACAACTGATGAGTGAGAGCGCATGAGTGAAGTTCCATATGCCTCGTCCATTGGATCGATCATGTACCCAATGTTTTTCACACGACTTGATGTCTCGTATGCACTGAGCGCAACGAGCAGATACCAGTCAGACCAAGGTGAAAAAAACTAAGAGGCCGTGAAATGTATCCTACAGTACTTGAGAAGAACTAAGGATGCATTTCTACTGTACGAAGGTCTTAAACGAAAGTTGATTGTAAAGGCTTACACCGACTCAAGCTTCTATACTGACACTGATGAGTTTAAATCTCAATCTATATATGTGTTTTGTTTAAACGGGGGAAAAGGGAAAAAAGTTAATCCATTCATTCATTCCTAGACTAATCTGATAGTTAGATCTAGAGTGACTTTTAATAAGAGGATCACGTTTTACTAATCATGCATATAAGGGTATGAGTCAAAGTCACGAATGCAAAAGAGTCTGACATTTGGACGGCCCACCTTGAGTATACTTCATAGAACTAAGATATAAGTACATCTCAACTACCTGCATAGACCTTAGTCCTACAACCATGACATCACCACGTGATCTACATGATGTGGATTCATGTTTTAAGCTAACCAAGTGATTATTCTAACAGACAGTTATAAAGGTTATGTTTGGACATGGATACACACATGTGAGACACATGAGTGATGGTCATAGGGACTTGTCACTTGTGGATACACACAAGTCAAATGTCATAAAAACAATCGTTTTTTATGAGTAGGAGATTTATAACAGAAGCATAACCATGCATTTGATTCGTCATCTACTTTCCTTACTCACAGTCAATAGAACATGTTAAGACTGAATTAGAAACGATAACGGTTTTATGGCTTTATTCAGTTGTGACATTCGCTAAATGACAAGAGGATAGGACTACACAAGGTAATAGGATTTGGCGAAGTGTTGGTCCAGGGTCGTCCGTAAGCATATCGAGGCCTTAGGAAAAAATTTAAAATGGGACCTTATCGTAAGAAAAAATACAAAAAGACGATACTATGATAATTTTATTAATATGATAATAAAAATACACTTAAATAGAGGAAAAATAAAAAGTCTTCCTCTAAAAATCAATCTAAGTACATGATAAAAAAAATAACAGTCAAACTAATAAGGTCTCTCTGTACCTTAGGGTCTCCGCCGCCGTCACCCACCACCATCTCCGATCGTCCTCTACCCCTCTCGTCATCACCGTCACTCGCACAACCCTCTTGTCTCCGCAACGTCGCCGTCTCCAGCCACGCAACCGCTTGTTCTAGGTGCTGCCTCTTCTTCCCCGAGTTCGCCGCCACAGCCGCCTGCGTTTGCAGAACCACCGCCACCCTTCCTCCATCAAACTCGGCCATTTCTGCCCGACCGATGCCGGATCTCCCCATCCCAATCCCCACGGGCCGGAAATGGTCCCTCCCGATCAGATCCAACCCCATGCAGAGGTTGTCCACCGCCTCGAGGTCTCCGTCCAGCGAGACGACAGCCACGACGACGTCCCTCCGCCGCTGCTCGATCCGAACCATGTACCCCCGGTGCACCATCCTCGGCTGTCGGCGCCCCCCCTTGGATCTGAAAGACAGACCGGGCGCGTCTTTGGCCGTAGGCGTGTCTCCATCGCCACCAGCGCCGCTCCCGACCTACGCTAGACACACATCTACGGCTAGGGAGATCCACCGGGATCTGATATCCCTTCCTCGGCCATCCTCTTCTCCGGTGGTGTCTCGATATCTCCCGCCGTCGGAGCGTATACCGGTCCCAAGGTTTGACTGTCCGAACGCCGGAAGCTCGTCGGGGTCGTCATTTGATATCCAACCAAACCGTATACCCCCGATCCCGGATAGGGAGGACGAGGATGACGAGGTAGTGGTTTCGGAAGAGGGAGTTCCATTGTTCACCACAGGGTCTTATCAGTTCTCTCTTGCAGCAAAAGTCGCAGGGGATCGGACCTACAACCAGAACATCGTCTGTGCGATGATGCTGCGTAAATGGAAAGTGTCGGGGATTAAAGTGGAGTTTATGTCCCCGGAGTTCACGGGATATCACTTCCCATCCGCCAAGGAAATGGAAGACATCCGTCACAGGGGTCCCTGGAGCTTCAAGGGATTTCCCCTCCTCCTCGAACCGCTTAGGCAATTCGACCGGGCAGACGAGATTAACTTCAACCATGTGGAGCTTGGGGTCCGGGTACTAAATATCTCGGGAGGAGCCAGGAATCACTACATCCACGGCCTCATTGCAGGCAGTGTGGGCACTCAAGTCATGTCGGCTCCAATCCCGACAGCTCGACGGGAGGATATGTTTCTATGGCTAAGGGTTCGGATGGAGCTGAATCGACCTCTACGGCGAAGAGTCCGGCTCCGGTTCCCAGGTCCTGATACTCCTGATGTGATTGATCTACAATATGATATAGTGGTAGATTTTTGTCGCAAGTGCGGTATGCTGACCCACAGGATTTCGGGTTGCCCGACCCTACTGTCGGGAATTGGTCGGGAAGAGATTTGGTATGATCACTATATCCTGGGCCCGAGGAATCTGGATGTGGACCGGTTGCTGCGAACGTTCTGGAATACACCCCGACCGGCGTCACAACCGACTTTCACTTAACTAATGAGTGATCTATCACTGAACCCACTAATTCGGTCCAAGGAAATCACCATGGGGGCAGAATCATCCGACGCATGCATCCCGAAGCCTGACTATCTGGCTAAGGTTAACCGAGAAGGGTTAACCAATACATTGCAGGAGGATGAACATGGAGTCCCTACACCGCCACCGAAGTCCACGAAGCCTGACAATCTGGCTAACGTCCACTCTGCTACTGACACTGTGGTCCGAGCTAACCCCAGATATACCGCAGTGACAAGGGACGAGAAGGAGAAAGATCCCCTGGGACAACAGGGAGACCCCCAGGAGGGCTTAGGGAAAGGCGGGCCCAGTCGAGGCAAAGGCAAGATGACCACCCTGAAGACTAGAAGTGGTTCGTTGTATGCACACCTGCCGGAGACAAAGAAGCAGATGGTAGCTCTGACTTCCCAACAGCAGATCTGGTATCCGCCCTTTCAGGGGAAGGGGAGAGCAGAAGAAGCGCAGGCACAGCTGCCTCCGATGGAGGAATGATCCAGCCCAGCAGGGGTGGGTGGAGTCGGCCCCAGACTATACCTACAAACCCGGGACAGCCACTGCTGGGAGGTCCCGAGCAGCCTGCATTATCAGCAACTATCTTTTATTTATTCTGTTATTGTTTGTGTTTCTGTTGGGATACTTTATTTTCTACGGATTTTGGAACTTGGTATTTTTTGCCTCGTTATGTTGGAACGATGGTAGGGAGTTGTCTTGAGTTTGTGCCCACGATTTCAAGTGGGCTATTATTATGGGTCCATGAGCGCCGGGCTTGCTACGGTCGGCCTGGACATATATCTGGAACCCGGTGCGGTCACGCCTCATCCTGTTTGATTACCTTTTCGTATTAATGAAAGTCTCCGGTTACCCGTTTCAAAAAAAAAATACATGATAAATTTTACTCCAAATCATCTAATCTTACATCAAATATTACATCTCACTATAGTTCAACAATCTTTTCTATAATGAATTTTCGTCCTCCTTATCCAAACTTGGTTTAATGTTAGTTATTTGATATAGACATTTATTATCTCTGTTATGTATCATACATATTGAAAATTGGTAATACAATAATTGACAATATGTTCGAACTCGTACAAACTCTTACTTGTCACAAACATTACATTTGCATAACAGTACATTTAAAATACAATATATACTAACAACAATTGCATGTTCTTCCTTCTAGTTTTGTCATGTTTGTTCTCTATAAAAATGGACCAGAAAGCGTAGTGAAAATTAAAAAGAGGAATATATTTAAGTAAAGAAAGAATAAAATAGAACATAATAACGAGTTGGGGTGAATCAAACTAAAAATTCCACCATATTTATACAAATTTTGATGTATGTTTATTTGAAATATAAAAAAAGAAACAATTAATCATCTAAAAAGAAGAAAGAATTGTGCATACCATATTTAGAAAATAGAGGAAATTAACGAAGAGAGGGAGAAGTGCAGAACCATAAAGTAGAACCATAAAGCATCGACTGAGTACTCAAAGAAGTAGAAACGGTGAAAACCCTATAGAGTTAGGAAATAAAATTTAATGAGTATTATACTGATAAAGGGTCTGCTTTAGCAAGCCCAAAATTAGTTTTCATGAACCAAAAAATAAATAATTTGAAAAGCCTAAAATATTTTTTTTAGAAAAATGGGGCCTACCTTTTGTTGGAAGCCTTAGGCAACCGCCTAATTGGCCAAATGAACGAGCCGGCCCTGTGTTGGTCATTAATTCGTATGGCTTGGATGGTCATGGGCCTTGGTTTGGGTTACCCATGACTTGTGGATGAAACATTTTCTTTCATTTCACTACCAACGATCATACGAATCCTAAAAAGTCATACACATAGAGAAAGACCATAACAAAGTGAATGAAATGGTTTTAATTAAATAAAATAGTGTGCAAATTATATTTGATATGATGTACCACTTTTATTTAAATTAAGTACCCACGGGGAAATATCAGATATGGGTAGTCCGTGGAAGGATGCCCTTCTCAAACCCCTGAAACGTAAGAGTCGGCCTCCTAAGCACTTTTCAGATTATTACACTATTATGTCTAAGCCAAAAGCACGTTCTCTAAGTCGTGAAAGAATCGTCAATCCCTCTTATGTCTGGACACAGGTTGCTCAAGCTCGTAAAGCTTTTAGAGGTCAACCTCCTCAAGCGAAGGCTACCGATGAGATTTCAGAAGGTAATGAGTGGGTCACCGATAAGGGTTTAATCTTTTCGGGCTATGTCCTTCTAGCTTCTTTTATTTTTGGGTTAATTACGTTCACCTAACCCATACTATACACGTTTAACGGATAAATACCCCAAAGTTATTTCGTAACGAATACATACCCGAACTAACAGTTTGTAACAACATCCCCCCTCCCATCAAATTTTCAATCCATTTTTAGGGTTATTTTTATGTTTGGAGAGTTATTTAAGGTTGGATTTAGGGTTGGAGTTGGTTTTAGGATTGTAATACGACAGGTAGTTTCAGAATTTTTGCAAAAATAAATAGTAAATGGACGGAAAAATGGATGGAATGGGGGATGTTGTTAAACCTGTTAGTTTGGAGTATGTATACGTTATTTGGGGTAGGTATATGTTAAACGTGTTTAGTTTGAGGTAGGTGAATGTAATTAACCCTTTATTTTTTGTAGGACATGTACTTGTCTAACGGTTTATGGCTTTTTCCATTTTGAGCTCCCGTTAATGAGCTCCTTTTCTAATCGTTTTCTTGGGGCTTTCCCCTTTAGATACTTTCCTCCTCGGAGAATACTCTTTTCTAATAAAAATATATGCTGATAAAAAAATACTCACGAGGCAAAATTAAATATGCATTTAATTATTATAAAGTATAGTAATTAAATATAAAAAACGAAAGAAAAATTATAAAATATGTAAAACCCGTTTCGTTTCATTAGGGTATTAATTTAAAATCCTAAAACCTTAGGGTAGGTTCTTGAAACAAGTGGCAAAAAAAAAAAAAACAGAATGGAAGCTGGGCAGGCCAGACCCGGTTTGGGCTTGAGCCCATTTGTTGTCTGAGGCCCAAATGGCCGGCCCAAAGCCCGACCTATAAAAGGGTGGGCATTAGGGTTCTGAAACCCTAATCCCCATTTCCCCTTCTCCTTCAGCCGCCCCCTCCTCTCGCCTTCGACCCACGCAGCCGACCCTCTCCTTCCTCCTCCGTCGCCGGCCGTCCCCGACCACCGCTCCCTCTCCCTTCTCCAGCTCCGGCGACCCTCACCTCCGTCCTCCTCACCTCCTCCGTCCAACCACGCCAGCGCCGACCGAGCCCGAGCTCGCCGTCCGACCCTCCTCCCTCTCTGGTCCCGATCCTCTCGCCGGAGCCCCTCACCCACGCCGCCTCCGACCACCCTTCCCTCTCCATCCGGCCACCACCCACTCTCCCGACCTCGTCCTCTCTGCCTCGTCGTTCCGGTCGCCACCACACGGCCGCCACGCCTCCCAACACCGAGCTCCTCCCGACCCTCGAGCGTCGCCGTCCGAGGCCACCGCCGCCGTGCACCGTCCAGCCGACCTCCACCCCCACGCCTGAGTCCCGTCTTCGTGCCGTACGGACGAACTCGCCAACGAGCGCGACAGATCTGGGGACGGGATCGTCGGCCTCGTCCGGATCCGAGGCTGAACCGCCGTGCTCCGCCGCTCCGGCAGCCGTCGCCGCCGCCCTTTCTGCTTCCCACGGTGAGCGTTACACCGTGAAGCCCCGGCCGGGTTGGTCACCGCCGGTAGTCGGACTCTGACCAACAACCCTCCATCTTCCCTTTATTTGTACTTCGAGTTTCTGTTGTTTTTGTTCTTGTTGAAATGAGAACTCATGGATCTGTTCTTGTGGTGTTGTTTTTTTTTTAATCTATAAACTGAAGCTTTGTCAGTATTGTATCTAGTTTTGTTCTTGATAGAGGTTTAGCGAAATCGAATTTAAACTGAAAGTTGAGAAATTGAAACAGAAGAAGGTTGATTTCAGTTTCGATTTAAAATGGATTTAAAATGGGTCTTGAGACTGGAACTAATTCAACGAGAAAGGAAAAGGAAAGTGGTTTTAATTTAAAAAGGGAAATATTTGAATCAAAAATCAGATTGGAGTAAAAGACGGTTTTTGGATCTGCTTTGGTTGGAATCGGAATCAAGGTTTTGGAAAGAAAAGGTTGTAAACGAAAATCCGATTTAAGAAAAAGGGGATTTAAAATAAAAAGGAATTAAAATCAATTCGGTTTTAAAAACGGTTTTAAATCGAGGAGTTGAGAATCGAATTTGTAAACGGGATTTAGGGACGGTTGTTCAAAAACCGAACTTGATTCTTTTTTGGCTCAAAAGATCGGAACAGAAACAGATTTGAAATAAAAGGGATTTTGATTTAAAACAAAAACCGTTTTGTTTTGAATAAACGATTGGTAATCGGAATTAGGAACGAATCTGGAACTCTAGTTAAATTGGACTGCTAGCTGGGTTAAAAAGGGGAACAAAAGCGGACCGTTGAATCGGACCTCGGGACTCGTGCATTGGGACTGTGCCTCGCATGCACCGGTTTCGGTGCTCGGGTACTCCACCCGATTCACCGTGACCCCGCTTTTATCCCGCTCGAGTTTAAGGGACTACTGTCGGTTTTTAAAGTGGTTTAATCGCGACCTTTAGATTAACCTAGGAACCGCCTCTAATTTATGGCTGTCTTGTTATCCTTAGCGTCCGGCTTCGATCGAAGTGAAGCCTGGAGGTAGCAAGCCAGAACGTCAGCAGCTAGGAAGCGTAGCGGTTGCTCTTCAGTTGAGGTAGGGAAAAGTAGCCGGATCTCGGCCCTGACTAGGGAAAGTTAACTGTAGAATTGCATGTGACACCGGGGTGTCGTGGGTTAAGTAGGTTATCAAATATTATAAATGCATGATACGGGAACGTAGCGAATACTGGAAATGCATGTGACACTTAGTAGTGTCGTAGGAGCAGAGAACTTAGCGTAATTGATTTACTGGAGGCATATGACCATGCCCGGAGGTTGATTGTGAAACTGTTGATTTTGGGACTGTTGGAGGCTTGGGTTAAGCCGGAGGTTGATTGTTTATTTGGTGTCTTGGGTGGCCTTGAGATCCCGTGTTTTATTATCGAGTTTTGGGTGGCCTTGAGAGCCCGTGTATTATTATTGTTGAGTCTTGGGTGGCCATGAGAGCTCGTGTTATTATTCGTGTTTGGGTGGCCATGAGAGCCCGTACTTTACTGTTGGTGTTTTAGCTGGCTTACGAGTTAGAGTCTCGGTAAGTTGCAAGCGTGTTTTATCGTTGAGTTTTGGGTGGCCATGAGTGCCCGTGGGGTTGTTGAACCCGTGTCTTTACCTTTGGTGTTTTGGGTGGCCTTGAGAGCCCGTGTACTAAGGTTGGTGTCTTGGCTGGCCTACCGAGTTAGAGTCTCGGGGGGTTGCAAGCTTTCTTTAGCTGGCTTACGAGTTAGAGTCTCGATAAGTTGCAAGCGTGTTTTATGGTTGGTGTCTTGAGAGGTCTTGAGTGCCTGTGGGGATGTTCAGTCCGTGTCTTACTGTCGGTGTGTCTTGGGAGGCCGTGAGTGCCTGTGGGGCTGTTGAGTCCGAGTTTTACGGTTGGTGTCTTGGTGGCCATGAGTGCCTATGAGTGTTGAACCTGTGTTGTTACTGGTTGTTGATTTTGCTTGTGATTGTGATTGTGGTTACCGGAGGTTGGGGGCCCGCTTCTTGAAACGGGGGTCCACGAGCACACGCGTCTGCATGTTCAGACGGGGTAGGGGGCCCGCCCGCCAATAAAGGGGTCCTGGCCGCGCGTGTGTGGTTTGGGTTTGTGAGCATACCTTGGCTGGCTTATGGGTTAGAGTCCCAGTAAGTTGCAGCGTTTTCCGGCTGGCTTATGGGTTAGAGTCCCAGTAAGTTGCAGCGTTTTCCGGCTGGCTTATGGGTTAGAGTCCCGGTAAGTTGCAGCATTCTTGGGTTGGCCTGGTCGGGTTAGAGTCCCGGGAGGGCGTTCTTGGCAGCTGGTTTGCGATTCTTTGTGATCTTGTTTTGGTGTGCGATCCTTTGTGATCTTGGTTGGTGTGTGATCCCTTGTGATGTTGTTTGATGTTGCGTACTTTCTTTTGAGTCCTTGGAAGAGGTCGTCAATCGTTGGATCAGGTCTACTTTACGTGTCAGAGTGTTGAGTCGTTCGAGGAAGGTCATCGTGGGTGTTTGTTCAGTCAGAGTGCTTGGGTTGGGGATGGTTTCCCCGGTGTTGAGTCATTGTTGGTGTTACTTGCTTTGCCTGCTAATTATGCCGTAGTCAGTCTGTTATCCGTGGTGGTGAGCGAACGCTCACCCCTAGCTGCTTTTCCTACAGGTACTGTTCGTGGGACGGACTAGGTGAGCTCTCGAAGCTTGTGGAGCTGGGAGCGGAGTCCGGGTTTTGTCTTTTGAGTCTAGTGACGGATACTGTGTACTTTGTCCACTTGTTAGGGCGTGTTTTAAACTGTATTTATTATTTTGTTGAACAAATGGTACTTTTAAAGAGTTTAATGAAAACAGGTTTTCAAGTGTTTTTATGTTTTAAAATGTTCGCGTCCCTAGTTCGGTTTTACTGAAATTGGGGCGTGACAAAATATATAGGGCTTGGCCAAATACCCCTATGACCCAATAAGGGGGTTCGCCCAACCCATTATTTAGATATATTTTCAACACCTAATTTGTTTCAATAGGATTAGAAGAGGAAACTCTACTTCTAGAAAGTCTAGAAAACAAGGAAAGTTAGTTGGACTAATTCAATGTTTCCTATTACTACTTGGCTTGAGATTGAAGTAAGACCTACACCTATAAATACATGGGCAAAGGTTGGCTGAAAATTAAGAGCTTCATGGCTGAAATTTTTGGCCACCCATAATTAGAAATTGAGAGTTTTCGTTCAAGGGCTTCTAGTATGTCTAGTTGTGGATCAAACTTTCTCGTGTAGATACCGTTAAAAGTGTGAACACTTGGGCACCTACAACAACACTTTCAAAAGTCCCTGTCTTGAATCAGTTGATACCAAAGTAGCATTTGCTAAGGTAATCTCTATTCAATTTCGCATAGAGTAGTAATTACATGAATATGTGATCTAGGCTAAAAGTATAGGTTATCGACAAAAGTTATTAAAAAAAAACTCATCGTGTTAATGTAACACATTCTATATTCCAACAAAAGAATGCTTGCAAACAATGATGGAGAATAAATGGGGTACTTTTTTTATAAAGTCATATTATTCTTTCAAAAGCATAACACTGAGACTCTAAACATAAATGATATTTTTAAAGAACCGGGTAGATCACGACGCAAAACGGAAGAAGTTACAAATATGAATCTCTATTATGTGTAGCTTTTTTATTACATTATAGAAATGCAACTTCAATAATTAGACGGTCGATTCAACGAGGTTAATACAGATTTGCTTTTATGCATAGCATGCTTGTGTCTAGATGATCTATTCGTAGTTTTTGACAAACAGAGATTGGTCAAACTTGCTATGTATTATCCTCAGGAATTCTCTACAACAGATCTTATAACTCTAGAGACAAAGCTTGACACTTAAATTATAGATATGCATTTAGCTGAAGGTTTTAAAAATTAGAAGGTATTGGTGCTATTGTTGAAAAAAAATGGTAGAGACATAAAGAAATGATGTGTATCAATTAGTTTACTTGTTGATTACATTAGCAATGATCTTACATGTCGTTATTGCAATTGCGGAAAGAGTATTTTCTGAGAGTATTTTCTACTATGAATATCATCAAGACTCGGTTGAGAATTGAGTGGAAGGCTAATTGATGAATGATAACGTGATCGTATATATCAAGAAAGATATTTTTATTGTATTGGCAATGAAAGTATTATACAATATTTTTAAAATATGAAATTTCGACATCACGTCTTGTAATAAGTAGTATTTTATCGTTTTTATGCAATGTTAATAGTTCCAATTTGAATTTATATTATTTAAACATTATTTATTATATATAGAAAGTTGGTGCCCCCTCATTGGAAAAGTTAAATCCGCCACTGAACATATCCATGAAAACCGAGAATTGTGTTGTTGATATATGTGTAGAGGATACCTCTAAAACTTTGTCTCTACTAGTCGATAACGTAAATATACTCTCACATGGGAAAGTTCAAGACGGTGTCTACCTATATTGTGGATATCAATATTGAGAAGTGGCTACATCTTTGAATAAGAAATCAAATCTCATGAATTATAACAGTTACAAACTTTGGGTGGTTACAAATTAAATTAATTCAATTCAGTGTCATCTATTTTTCTTTCTTCAATCATTTTCTTTTCTTCCTCTTTAACACCATTTTTTTTATCAGCTAATGTCTTATTAAGGGAACATGTTTTCAAAACGAAAACAAGTTCAAGGGGAACCCTCATACAACCAGGAGTATGTCTTTGTGGACATCTCGAACTAGAACAAACAGTAGTAACACTACTAACCAGAGCCACGAAGGGCAACAAACAAGAACAACTAGATGAAACTAGTAGGGTCTAACAATTTCCTATACCTAGATCAAACGATGAAGAGAACAATTTTAAACCAACAACCCTCACAGGGAAAACCAAACAAAGGGACTCTTACCCAAGTAGAATAACAAGCAAGAAAGTAAACTAATCTATCTAAAGAAGAACCAGAACCAAACCCGACCAGCACTGCAACCCTGAAACACAACTCCAACCGGCCAACTACCAGTGGGAAAACAAGGTCCCTCGGTCCTCCATTACCACACAGGGTAACCCACCTCCATCCAACACATGGAGGTGGTTTGGAAGTAGAGAACCGGTATCAAATTGATACCGAGAGAACAAGAACCCCCAAAAGACCCCTAACCCAGAAACCCCTGAACCTGGACCAAGATGGCCGCCGGCCAACACTGGAAACGGCAGGTCCAAATCTCAACGACGAGAGACCAAGGGTTATCGGGAGGGCTTCTTACTTAGTAGATCGGGGCGAAGTCGGAGCGGAGGTCAGCGCCGCGCCATCAGATCCCAGCAAGTGAATGCCGAGCAAGAGACTCCTCATCCTCTACAACTGGATCTTCAAAACCAAGGCCCACCGGCCAAAACACCTCACCGGTAGTCAACGCTCCGATGAGGCCCGGAACCCCTTCAATCCGAGAAAAAAGGAAGTGATAAGAGGATCTGGGGTTGGAGGGTTTCCAAGGCCAACAAAAACCTACGCCAAAGACAGATCTGACACGAGGTACTCCAGATCTACGAGGATCCCCTCCATTGAAGGTGAGGAAACCTCTCCCACTAATAGATCTGGAGAAAAGCACACCCCCGAAGTCAGAGAGAAGCGGCGGTGGTCGAAGGAACTGGAGAGGTGCACGCACCCAAAGTCGGAGAGGCACGACGGAGCGAAAAGGAGGAAACAAAGTGGAGGGGGAGAGAGGGGAAACGAAGGGAAGTAAGGGTGAGGGCCGTCGGCGTCGTCCCTGGCTCCGGAGGAAGCCAGATCTGACGCCGACGGCAAGGAGAAGCTCTGTTTAGGGTTTGAAAAGGAGAGAGAGGGGAGAGCGATTTTCTAGAGAGCTGTTTGTTGGCCTCCTCACTTTAATACCATTTATTTAGTTGATTTTTCGAGATTTATACCATGATGAACACAAAAACAAAAACTAGAGAGAAAATATTCATTTTTATTTTGAGTTATTTTGTTCGGTCTTCCTTCCTTGTGGGGTGATTCTCAAGCTTTGTAAGAATTCATTTTCATCTTTTATTATATCTTGGGAGACAAATGCCCATACAAGACGAGAATCATATTCAGTCTTCCTTCCTTGTGGGGTGATTCTCAAGCTGTGTTAGAGTTCAATTTCGGTTTTTATTGTATCGTGGGAGACAAATACCCGCTCAAGACAAGAATCATCTTAAGGAAAGTTATTCATCACGCCTCGACGAAAACCATTAGATTCAAATATCAAAAAAGATGTCTTGGCATTACTGACAAAAATGTGTTATCTCGGACAACTCTCTTAGCCGAAACTAGAAAATCAAAACGGCGAATTGAAGATTCCAACGGAAAAATAATAAAAAGTTTAAAAGTTTGTAGCTCAATCTATACAATATCATTCTAATTCTCGATTTATTTTTCATTTTAGAATTTTATGTAATTCAAGTTCATATCGGTTTATTTATGTTTATAATTTATGGACTAAAATATTATAACTAATAAAAAAAGCAATGCGCTCTACTCGGGTTTTACTGCCGCTAGCGAAAAAAGGGTCCTCCTCATCTGGACGACTTTGTCACTCCCGGCCTCGGTCCGACACTGCTTCCCTGTCGACATGGCGTTCCTCTCACTCTATCCCTACCAATTTATCCCTAGTCTCGTCCCAATCCTCTCCGCGAACCCACCCCGGCTCTTCGTTACTGCAAACTCCACCTCCAACATCCCTACCGCCACTATCTCCGCCCTTATCGATCCGGCAGTCGGCCCTTCCCAGATACCCACACAGAGGTCATCCATTCAGTCTCCCACCGTACCTCGCCTCCCGACCCCCCAATCTCACCTAGGTAAATCGAATCCCCAATTCCAACCGGATCCACGATTGTAGACATAGGAACCCTCGACTAACCTATCGGGGGCATCGACATCAACTATAGGGCTTTCCCATCCAACGCCCAGACCTCAATGTCAGCGCCGCATTGACCCGAGTTCTAGTCCGATCCCCAACCGTAATCCATTCTTTAAGCGACCAGACTTACGAATATTGGCATATAAATGCCAGGGTATGGGCTCCCAATTACACAAGCAGCAACTCTGCCACCTACTCCGGGATAATAACCCCCATATCCTATTTATCTCCGAAACAATTCTATCTGATCGGAATTGTAGACTCTTGTCTCGGTCGTTGGGCTTCAGTGATTATATCTGCGAATCAAAGACGGGCACGCAACGGGGCTTGGCGTTGTTCTGGGTACAAGGTATCATGGTGGATCTTCGTGCTAATGACGGGCACCATATTTATGTGGAACTCTCAGTGCCTGGATATGATGATATACGTCTTACAGGTATATATGTGAGGCTAATCGAAATCATCGGGACCGGACCTGGGATCTTTTACGAAGGCTCCACACTCATTCACGCCCAAATTGGATCATCATTGGCGACTTCAATGACATTCTTAACCGGGTGAAACTGTAGGTGGAGGGGATTACCAAACAAGTTTAATCAACGACTTTTGCCAAGTAGTGGAGGAATTAGAACTTATTGACCTACCAATGACGGGTCACCAGTTCACATGGTTTAAAGAACGAACTCCGGGTAGGCATATTGAAACAAGAATAGACAGAGCTCTCATCACTAAGTCTTTCTTCTCATCCCTCCCGGACCTGTAGCTTCGTAATACAGGGGTCACCACATCAGATCATTGGCCTATCCTCATTGCTCAAAAACCACATAATCGTGGCAGGCCAAAATTTCGTTTCCAATCCCAATGAGCCAGGGATCTAGACTATGGTCGAATAATACAACAAAGTTGGGATAAATCTATGGGAAAAATATAAAGGATGTTATAAAAGGAGTTGGAAACTCACTGGATGATTAGGGACGCAACCTTTTCTGGAAAAATGTAAATCATATCAAATGGTGCCATAGACGTATCGCTGAACTAAATGGACGTACTGATAGGGAAAGAATCCATAGAAAGGAGGCAATTCAAATCCAATATGAGAACGTTATATGTGCTTAGGAGGCATTCTGGGGCCAAAGGGTGAAACAACACTGGTTAGCGGAAGGGGATAAGAACACCAAATTCTTTAAGACCTCAGCCATGTATCGGAGATGGGTGAATGCAATTATGTCCCTTCAAGATGCACTTGGGAACATGGTCACTTGGGAATCAGGCATGAAAGGGCTCATCACATACTATTTTACTCGTTTATTTTCCACTTAACCAAATCTATCAGACTTCCCATTTGCCCTACCATCCCGCGTCACTCAAGCCGGTAACACACTACTTCTAGCACCGGGTACTGCCGAAGAAATTCGGTATACCGTCTTTCAAATGGGTCCAGATAAATCCCCAGGTCGGATGGTTTGAACCTGAGATTCTACCAACACTACTGGCCATCGGTTGTTGATGAGGTAATCTGATTCATTGAGGGGGGTTATCAATTCTAGGGCATTTGATCCAGAGCTGAACGATACCTCGATTGTCTTGATTCCGAAGAAATCGACACCCGAGGTGGTTACTGACTTACGCCCCATTTCTCTCTGCAATGTGATATTTCGGATTTTATCCAAAGTGCTAGTAAATCGACTCTGACCCTTCCTTCAGAAGCTCATACCAAAAATGCAGGGCGCTTTTATACTCGGCCGGTGCATTCAAGATAATGTGATAATATCCTTTGACAATATCCATTTTCTGAAATGGAAAACAAAAGGGGCGGTAGGGTTCATGGCTTTAAAGTTGGATATGAGCAAGGCCTAAGATAGGGTCGAATGGAGCTACTTGTAGGCAATCATGGGAAAACTAGGATTCTCCGATAAATGGATTGAATTAATGTCCTCCTCTATGAAAACCGTAACATATTCTATTATGTCAGGGGGACGAGAAACACCGAAACTTACCCCAAGTAGGAGGATTTGTCATTATCTCCTTACTTATTCCTCCTCTGTATGGAAGGACTGTCTAATATGCTACTTAAAGATCAGGAGGCGAGTTTCATTCATGGGATAAAGGTTGCACGGGAGGCACCAGAAATCTCTCACATGTTCTTTACCGATGATTGTTACATTTTCTGTAGGGCCACCCCCGATGAAACCAACCGAATTCATGCTATATTGACTATTTTTGGAAACCTTTCGGATCAGGTTCTCAATCTTAATAAATCTTCAATTATGTTCAGCATAAATACCTTGACGGATGAACGCCGAGCTTGTTGTGATTTACTCTCCATAACTGAAACAATCGCAGCCTTAATGTATCTGGGAGTCTCAAATGATTGATAAGAATCATAATGCGGCTATGGCATATCTGGGTGACTGAGTGTTAGCTCGGATAGGGTCTTGGGAAATAAAACTATTATCCCCGACAGGTAGGGAGGTTATGATCCGCTCGGTTCTTACATCACTTCCGGTCTACATCATGTCAGTATTCAGAGTCCCTCAGAAGATAGTAACTTGAATTCATGTGACCCTGCCACGTTTCTGGTGGGGAGGAAAGTCAGCTCGCTCTATTGTACAGCAGGACTAGGACAAACTGTGTAAACCAAATGACAGTAGGGGTATGGATTTCCGACACTTACATGATGTTAACACTGCTCTATTAGGCGAACAGGCATGAGGTCTCATTCATTGACCGCGGTCCTTGATTGCTCGTGTCCTCAAGGCTAGGTACTTCCCTACGAAAGATTTCTTACATGTGCAGCTAGGCTGTAGTCCAAGTTTTACTTGGTCCAGCATCCACTCAACCCAGGATCTAGTACGGAATGGCATGCGCATCGCCATTGGAGATGGGTGTGGCACGTTGATCCAAGGAACCCCTTGGTTATTCGGGACAATACAGACTATTGAATCCACAGGTGGTACTCTTGTTGCCCCCCCCCCCCCCCCCCCCCCCCGTTGCGGGCCTAATGATACTAGATACTTGGGATGTGGACCTCCTATATCAACTTTTTGAGGAACTAGACAGGACCAATGTCTTACAGGTGCGACCATCGTAAAATCGGAACAAGGATGAATGGTACTGGACTACGGACAGAAACAGTCTGTACACTACAAAGGTCGGTTACAATATATTACCAAGAGATCGTCATCAACAATGTCAGAATACTGCAGTAGTGACTTGGGCTGCGATTTGGGGAATTCCTGTCTCGTCGAGACTCCGAATCTTCTTGTGGAGGTTCCTCACTAACACTCTCCAGGTAGCAACCAACCTAGTCCGCCGGTATGTCCCCATATCTAGTACCTGCACCATATGCGAAAGGGGGGACGAAACAGTTGCACATCTCCTTCTCACTTGTGGCTTTGCAAAAACATGTTGGAGGCAGCTGAGGGGTGTCCCCCAGCCCCCCCCCCCCCCCCCCCCCCCGCATTTACCCCATTAGACATTCGAGGAATGGTGGGAAGTTATCTCGGCAGGTCCCACCAAATCTAGAGAGGTAGAGATCGTGAGTGTTTTATGGGAAATTTGGAACGCTAGGAACGCTCTAACTTAAAATGGGACAATCCCAACGGCTCTAGGAGTTATCTCAGATGCGTGGGCCCACCTCCTCGCATGAAAGGAAGCTAACGCTATAGTAAGTGCCCCCACTCAAACCCCGATTAAATGGTCGTCCAGATTCGTTCCTCCACCAGCTGGAACGTGGGTAATCAACGTGTACGGTGCAACTTTTCAGGACATAGATCAATCCGCATGGGGCCTGATAACACACTTTGGAGATGGGCGGGTAGGACTCACGGCAAATGGGATCATCCCGAGGTGCGGACTGACAATCCTAATAAAGGCCTATGCTATTTCAACAACACTCCGCAATACCAATTCTCTGGAGACGGCTCCCATAGTCATTGTCACGCCCCAATTTCAGTAAACCGAACTTAGGACGCGAACGTTTAAAATCATAAAACACTTGAAACCTGTTTTGAATAAACACTTTGAAATTACCATTTAGTTAATCAAAATAATTACAACTCAAAAACGTCCCAACAATTGGACAATGTACATGGTATCCGTCACTAGACTCAAAAGATAAAACCCGGACTTCGCTCCTAGCTCCTCAAGCTTCGAGAACTCACCTAGTCCGTCCTGAGATCAGTACCTGTAGGAAAAACAGCTAGGGGTGAGCGTTCGCTCACCACCACGGATAACAGACTGACTATGGCATACTTAGCAGACAATGCCGGTAACACCAAAACCAGACCCAACACCAGGAGAAACCATCCCCAACCTCAAGTAACTCAATTTACACACAACCTGTTACTTTCCTCAACAAACTCAACACTCGGACTCGTAAAGTAAACCCGGCACAACTATCGACGACCTCCTCCAAAGACACGACAGAAAACTACGCAACACCAAACAAGATCACAAAGGATCGCACACCAAACAAGATCACAAAGGATCGCATTCCTGTCAGCTGCTCAGTGCTAAAAATGCTCACAACCTACCGAGACTCAAACACAGATCAGGCTAGCCAAAGAATGCTCACAACCTGCTAAGACTCAAACACGGATCAGGCTAGCCAAAGAATGCTCACAACCTGCCGAGACTCAAACTTGGTCAGGCCAGCCAAAGAATGCTCGCAACCTACCGGGATTCGCAATCACAATCACAAGCAAAGTTCAACAACAGTGTCAAGAACAGTTCAACACTCCATAGGCACTCATTGCCACCCAAGACCCCAACAGTAAAACACGGACTCAACAACCCCACAGGCACTCACGGCCTCCCAAGATACACCGACAGTAACTCACGGGCTCAACAACCCCACATGCACTCACGGCCTCCCAGGATAAACCGACAGTAACTCACGGGCTCAACAACCCCACGGGCACTCACGGCCTCCCAAGATACACCAACAGTAACTCACGGGCTCAACAACCCCACGGGCACTCATGGCCACCCAAGACACCAAGAGTAACGTCACGGGTTCAACAACCCCACGGGCACTCATGGCCACCCAAGACACCAAAGTAAAGACACAGGTTCAACAACCCCACGGGCACTCATGGCCACCCAAGACACCAAAGTAAAGACAGGGGTTCAACAACCCCACGGGCACTCATGGCCACCCAAAACACCCAAGGTAAAGACACGGGTTCAACAACCCCACGGGCACTCATGGCCACCCCAAACACCAAAGGTAAAGACATGGGTTCAACAACCCCACGGGCACTCATGGCCACCCAAAACACCAAAGGTAAAGACACGGGTTCAACAACCACACGGGCACTCACGGCCACCCAAGACACAACAGTAAAACACGGGCTCTCATGGCCACCCAAGACACAACAGTAAATCACGGGCTCTCATGGCCACCCAAGACACCAACAATAAAACACGGGCTCTCATGGCCACCCAAGACACCAACAATAAAACACGGGCTCTCATGGCCACCCAAGACACCAACAATAATACACGGGCTCTCATGGCCACCCAAGACATAAATTAAACAGTCAACCTCTGGGCATGGTCATATGCCTCCAGTAATTCTAATATCGCTAAGTTCTCTGCTCCTACGACACTGCTAAGTGTCACATGCTTTTCTCATAAACGCTACGTTCCCGTTTCATGCCTTTCTAATATTCGATAAACCTAATTTACCCACGACACCCCGGTGTCACATGCAATTCTACTGTTAACTTTCCCTAGTCAGGGCCGAGATCCGGCTACTTTTCCCTACCTCGTGTGTGTTCTCCAAAAGCCAAACGACGAGCTCCGGTGTGATCTCAGCCACTCACCCAGCTTTCCCTTGCCTCGGTCCGCGGCACGATCTAAAAGAACACAAATTTAAGGTACTTAACAACTCGCAGGAATAAACTGAAATTCAACAAACTTAACGCCCAAACGTAACCCCGACAATGTCGATCACTCCCAAACTTCCCAATTACTCGACATTGTCGATAAAGGACCCGTAAAGGCCCGATTCGCCCGACATGGCGAATCTGCCCGGGTTTTGGAAATGCCCTTCCGGGGCTCCAAAAATTCCCGTTCTCGTTTCTACGGTCTTAGAATAATTCAAGGGTCCCAATGTACTTGACGGAATCGAATTCCGACTTCCGAGTCAATTAAATAACGTTTAAAGTTTCTAAACCCGATAATTACAACTTTTGCATTTTGATTCCAATTTTCTATTCGGTTGTGGATAAATGGTCTGGCGAACGTTCTAAACCACCCGATCACCCGAGCATGTGGGCCCCACCCGGCCCAACTTGGCCGTGGGCCTAGGGTTTAAATTGGGGCCCGGCCACCATGGTGGTGGCTGGTCTCAGCTCCGTCCAGCCACCCCATGGCCGGAGCTCCTCCCGAGCTTCCGGTCACCGGAAAACGTTCTCCTTCATCTCCAAACGTCTCCAAAACGTCTCCAACACTCCCCCAACATCAAAACAACCTTAAACTAATAGTTTTACACAAACCCTAACTTTCAAAATTAATCAAAACGAGAATCGGTTCGGTACAAACCGTAGAGGAGGACGAGGGGAGTTCGATTCCTCCTTGCCTTGAGACGATCCAATGGATGGATGACGTGAATAGTAGCAAAACCTCCCAAGCTTCCTTCTCTTTTCTCTCTTCTTCTCCTTCTCCTTCTCTCTCTAAAAACACTAACACATTTTCTCTTTTTTTTTTCTTTTGAAACATGTGGCCGGCCACCCCCATGTCATCTCTTATTTTCCCCCCAAAAACCTAACACCACCATATATTGGACAAGTGTCAAGGTGGGTCCTACACCTTTTGGAAAATATATTTTCCAATCAGATTCGCGAAATTCGGACGTTTCGGGCCCTGACCGGGCACTTTTTCCAAGAAATTACGAAACTTCACGGGCTACAAGGAAACGGCTCAACTAAGACCGCTGCGATGACGACTAAGCTTTTTGGATCCAAAACGGTCCTCGAATGGACCAAAACGTCGCTCGGTTGACTTTTCCAGCGAAAAGTCAACATTTCCCAAATTGATCAGAAAGTTGCCCTGAGTCCCCCGGAACTCACTTTGGTCGATGTCGGTGTCAACTTACGTCCGGTATGACCCTCGGAGTCAATTTCAGGTTTAATTAAGTGCCTGACCAAAATTTTTAAATTTTCCTGTTTTTCGCAGGTTTGACTGGCGTTGCCCGGTAGTGGTTATTACAGTCATCCGCTCTGATGCACAAACTCTGATAAACATGATTGAAAAGGGGACCCTCCAGTTTCCCCGGTCTGCACCGTAATTAGGGACATTCGCCTTATGTTGGCTCAAAACGAGAGAATTTCTCTCCAATTTATAAAAAAACGCGAATAAGGCAGCTCATTAGTTAACTAGAGAGTCTCGTTCTATGTCAGCCCTTTAGTGTCCAGAAACTCTTTATGATACACTAATATGTATCCTCACTAATAATATTTAATAAAATTTAACACCTTTTATCACACACAAAAATGGAAATGGACTAGCAATATTATCCAACAGCCTAGAATTTATCTAGGTTTACTAACTCCATTTGAGCTTTGTTTTTCAATTCCTAACCAAGGTTTACTTTTGGTGACATTTCCCAACTGTCACCTTTCAATTTTTTACAGAAAGTATCGTTTACCGTTTATTTTGACGATCCCGTTAGTTTTTTTGCCACGTGTCACTTCACCGTGACGACAAGTGACCGACACGTAGGCAAAAAACTAACAGAATCGTCAGTTTTGACGATTTTTGATACTTTCTGCAAAAAGTTGAAAGGTGACAGTTGGGAAATGTCACCAAAAATAAATCTAAGTTAGGAATTGAAAAACAAAGTTCAAAGGGGTTAGGAAACAGGGTTACCCCTAATCCCTTTACAAGAAAAATAAATCGTGGGTTTTAGTTTATATAAGATTGAACCCATGAAGCTCACTGATTTGCAAAGATAAAAATCAGGGTTTGGTGTCTTTTTCAAGTGGATAAGCTTTTTTGATGTCCATCTAATTTCTAAGACACGATGATTGATTCTTGTTGACAAAAAAGAACCTCACTACTCAATGCTTTGGAGGTTACTCGATCTCTGCTGTTATCAATCATTTATCTTGTAATTATAGCCTCATTTCCTTCCTACAACACTCATTTCCGTAGCAAACAAGCACTCTTGCCTCATCGTGATCTCTCAGGTACATCATGGTTCGAGGATTAGTTTTTTTTAGTTGTGCACGTGAAATGTTCGATGAAAGGGATAATTTATAAAATTTAACTTGTTACCTTTTCTACCAGGGTTTCCCCTTCTCTCTAAACTGCAGCCCCCATTTCTCTTTCATTTTCGAAACCAAGTCCTCTATGGCTCCTTCCTCTCCCCTATCGTCGTCATCCCGTGATCGCATCCGAGGTCTGGTCACAAAGGCAATGAGCCTAATCCGACTGAACTGCTCCCCAATGCGGCCCGATACTGACCTCCCTAGTTCGCTTGTGCCGTCTTCCTACAACAACTGGCGCCGTCGGCCTTGTATGCACTATTGGATCTGAATGTACCCCCGGTTCCTCTCCCACCGTCTGATCCTAGCCTCGAGGTCCTCACGAACCATTTGGGAGGCTTTTCCATCGAGGATGGTTCTCTCCCACCGTATCATACTGGAAATCTAGAGTACCCAATCCGTCGGGAACAGAACCATTTGGCGTCGCCGACACTATTGGATCTGATTGCACCCCCGACTCCTCTCCCACCACCAACCATACATGCATCGCCATATCTAAACGTCCTTAGCCTCGATTTTTTCTCGATCCAGTTGGGCGGATTCTCCATCGAGGACAAAGAAGACGAGGACACGATCGTAGTGGTCGCTCAAAAGGTGGAGGTAAAGTGCCTCATTAAAGAGGATGGCGAAGATCAGCGGGCAAAGACTCAACAGCAGCCTCGCCAAGGAGAATGAGAGGACCGGGAGAAGGGGGAAAGGTCGGGAGACGGCCTATCCTCCAAGACCCGAGGCGGTCGGTGTTGGGAAGTGTCGGAAAAACAAGCAAAATAGCGCAAGATACTATTTACTTTTGCTGCTTTTATTCTATTAGTTGTTTTCAGTACTGCTTTGAACTTTGGTTTATTATGTTTACTTTCTGTACTTTCAGTTTTCATGATCGGTTTGATCGTAGGGACTTCTATTTTTGTTTAGGATATCAACTAGACTATTTCTATGGGTTCAGAGCGCTGGGTATCCTACGGAAGACCTGAATATTATTCTGTTATCAGAACTTTAGTCTGCCACTTGTATCGATTCTCAATCATTAATATAATGCACTCCCTCGATTTTCCTTTCAAAAAACTCGTTACCTTTTCTATTTAAGTACATTAATTTTTTTTAAAACATTCAATTACATAAATTTTGAAATCTTCTCCCTTCATTATATTTAGATGATAAATGACAAAAATAATCCTACAACAATAAATCTTGGTTTGATTTTTCATTCTGTTACGAGGTTCCTATCGAGAAACCAATTTGTAGCACTTTTTTTTGGATAAATTACAAATATCTACCCCAAACTTGTAACGTTTAACTGATGTCTACCTTAAAGTTTTTTTCAACTGATACCTACTCTGATGTTTAGTTATATAACAAATAGCCCAAGTTGTCAGTTAAAATGATGAAAATGCCCTTAGTGATTTTGTAAATAAAACTGAAGTAATTTTTTAAATAAAATTGAAGTGATTTAATAAGTATATATATATAGAGAGAGAGAGAGAGAGAACCATTATCAAATACAAATTAGGTATTGAAATATAAAATAAAAACTATTTTCAGCCATTAGATCTTACTATATAGGTGGCTCAGATTAAAGGAGTAGGTTTTGTAATTAATAAAAATTTGATATACTTTTCTGTAATTTCTTATATGTAAAGGGTGTTTCAGTCTTTTCCAATAAATATGTAACTAACCTAATCCAATCTCTCACACACGAGCTAACTCTTTTCAACTCATCACCAAATTCCATCTCCCATTCTTGCTCTCCCCGACCAGACCTCCACCACCACCATGAGCCCCCGATCCTATGCTGGATCAGATTCATCTGTCCTGCTTCTTAGATCGTGCGCCTAGGACTCTACCGCCGCCATCGTCTTCGCTCGCCGCGATCTGCGCCTCTAGACGTGGTGGCCATTGCTCCAAGTCGGGCCATACCGATGAAGCTTCTGTGCCGAAAATCAACCCCATGACTGAATCAAGGCTTCAATCTGCTTCTCTACCGCAACTAGTCTTCCTCACCACCGAAAATTTTAGCTATGATGCAAAATTATGCAGAGATTGGTGTATACAGTGTAGTTTTGAAACAACAATTGATTCATATGGTTTTAGGTGATCAATATGTTTCAAAAGTTCATGAATTGTTTTATTCTGCATTTTAACAAATGTTTCATGTAATTGTTTCAACTTTCTACATTCTAATATTTCTCTCGTCTCCTTTTTCTCATTAATTCATGTCTCGCATATTATCATGTTTCATTTTAGTTGTGCTAACTGTTTCAATATTATTAATTTAAGATAGGCTGGTGCCCACGAACGTAGGAGTCACCATACATAAACCAAACTAACAGAATTGGAAAGACAAGTGCAGAAAAATAAATTTTTCTCTTAGACATAATGGCGGTCGGGGGGGGACTGCGGTAGCATCCGAGGATACCGATACAGTATACTCCAACCAGAAGAAACTGATCGAGCATATCAGAGGATAAGCAAACAGTGGTGGACCGATTACTCCCCCGGTATGTCAGCGTGCGTCGTCCTCCCTTGACTGATAATGGTAGGGCTCCTGAACGCGGGATTGCTGACCCCGAAGTGGTAGAGAAGTAATTCATCAGCTGTTGGTGATACCAATGCCACCTATACACCAGGGAGAAGGTACAACCGACCAAACCCTCCCTGGCCCCTTGAGTACTCATTCCTGGAGGCGAGGGTGCTTGAAGCCCCCCGCCGCTGCAGATGACGCCTCATTCGACACCGCCGAGTCTTCTTCCTCCTCGGGATCCTCCTCCCTCAGTACTCTCTTGTTTCCAGATAGTGACGGTTTTGGATCCCTTGGCAACCAACCCCTCGGCCCCTCATCCTCTTCTACTTCCCTATGTCCCCACCACCCTTTCCCTTCCTTCCTTGGTGGTGTCCTTGGTACTTCCTTAGAATGACCCCCTTTTTTCGATCCCCCTAGATAAGTCCAGTTCGTCCCTGGGGTGGCCTTCCCATGTTTCGCTTTCTCTATTGCTGACCTCGGGTCCCCTGGTGCCTTCAGTGAGGACCCCCGAACTCCCCCAACAACCGGGCAGACCGGGAATAGATGACCCGCACAGCAACATCCAAAACAGTGCTCAGGTAAATGTTCGTACGAAATATACAGACATGTTCGTACCTAAGAGACGGATAGGCGGAACCAGATTTGACTCTGCAAAGGGACTCTGATATCCGCCCTGATTCTGACCTTCATAAAATCCCCCCCAGCAAAGGCCATCCTTGTCCACATCCACGCCTTGGCATACTCCCAGCGTGTTGCCTACCCTGAATCCCACATCCCTCGTCCAAGCCCCTAATGGCAAATTTGACACTCGCGCCCAGAGCGAAAAATGATGGAATTGCAGGCCCTTAACCTGCATGTGGGCCCGCAGGTCCGTAAACAGGACCAGAGAATCCCAAAAGGACCAGGGTTCACCCATCAGAACCATTTCCCTCTCCTTAGCTGACCTGAAGAAAAAGGCGACCAGACCTCCTTCCAATGGTTTAGCCTCGACCTTCATACCCCAGACATCCTCCATTCGTGCCACCACCGACTTCCAAAAGATCCTCCTGGTGGTCAGGACCTTGACTGCCAGTGCGAATTTATACGAATTCCCTCGACTAGTGACCTCTTGGACCGGCACAACTACCTCCTTAATCCTCATCGCACCCATTTGGAAATTCAGTGCAACCTGGTCCCCCCGAGAAGCCCCATCTCCCGACGCTGGACCTCCACAGAAATCCGGACCCCTCTGACCCGATTGGGCTCCACGGACCATCGGGTTTGGGTCCCGTCCATACCCCTGACCCGATCCAGCTACCGCACCGACCCGCGGCACTGCTCCGACCCGTAGGCCCATTGACCCGGCCGTTTGAGCTCGACCCGAACCGAACCGGGCAGCCCACTCGGCTACGTCTCCTTCCCCTCCACGGGTCCAGCCCATATGGTGACCCGGCCCAGCCCGAGCTCTTCCCCCAGCCCACCTGGCATCGCCCAAAAAGCCCCAGCCCATGCCCGCTTCCACGTCCCGAGCATCTGAAACCCTAACTTCCTTCACCGCCGACTCCTTCCCCTTTCTTCGGCGCCAAGTAACTGCCTCCGGCGCCTCCTCCGGCGTGATCTCCGGGCCCGAAGAGATCGGGATCGGTACCAATCCTTCACCCTCCCTCGCCGGCTGCACAGGCTCCCGTCCACCAGTGCCAAAAACCCGAGCCTCCTCTCGTCGTTCTACTCCATTACCCAGGCGCCGAGGTCTCAGACGTCTCGCCTACGTACGGCGGAGAGTAGCCGGTCCTGATCGGACCTGACCACCCACCACCCATCCTTCCTCCTCCCCGCGGCGGGCCGAGAAGCACATCGGCGATCGCCTACGTACGGCGGAGAGTAGCCGGTCCTGATCGGACCTGACCACCCACCACCCATCCTTCCTCCTCCCCGCGGCGGGCCGAGAAGCACATCGGTGATCCCGTACCCCGCTCCGTCATCAACCCAGTCGAGAGCACCGGACTCGCCTCCCGCTCCGGTTCCTCCTCCGGCCACAAGGATCCCGTATCCTCCGACCCCCCCTCCGGCTCGTCCTCCTCCGATTCCTCTTCCGGCCACGACTCTTCTGTGGCCGCCATCTCCTCCGTCGGTACAAGCCCCGAAGCCTCCACACCAGACGCCCGGAACTCGTCCCCAACGACGAGACCCCCGGCCCTAGCCTCCTGCTCCGATAGGCAGGGTCCCCAGTGAACCCCACCACCGTTGTTGTCGCCCCCGCCTTCCATCGCGCTCGAGTTCTCCATGGATGGCAGTGATATCGCAAAACTTTCTCTAAACCCTAGCAGAGACGGTTTAGAGAGGTTGCGCAAAGTATATATATGTATATAACAAAAGTGATAATTAAAAAAATAATTATTGAAATGTAGTTGAGGGTATTTTCGTCATTTTAACTGACGTCTTGGACTATTTGTTATATAACTAAACATCAAAGTAGGCATGAATTATAAAAAAAAATAAACTTTAAAGTAAGTATCAGTTAAACGCTACAATTTGAGGTAGGTATTATTTGTAATCTACCCTACTTTCTTAACCAATTTGTAAACCTAAAAAAAGTATCAAGTTTGATATACTTATGTAAAATTATCCCATGTGTATGTTGACTGTTGAGTGCTTTGAAGTACGGTGCATATGTTTGTGAGAAACAGTGATGGGTTCCTCTCATCAGGTAATGAAAATGAGGCCCTTTTGGTAGACCACTACTTTTTAGGTTGAGGACCATTTCTGAAATCATGACAACTCTTGCATAGCTGTAACATATCCAACATTGATTCTCTCCCAGACCCTTTATAGTTTATTTTCCATGCATGTTTCTCCATTAATTAAAGATTGCTTTCTGTTTGCTGTTTGTTCTTTCTTATTATAGTTTCCTAATAATTTGCAGGAGATTACTTGCAGAGCTTATGCAAGATTTTGCTACACATCGCTAGTGTGTTCTTGCTCACCATTTGGGGGTTATTGGAGAGAAACAGATGAGTCCTTGTGTAAAAATTAGATAGTACCTAACCATAACATGTAGAGCTGTAGTGGAGCTATACTTTTAATAGGCCACTATTGTTTTAGGTTACCCAGACAGGAAGGACCGTTGTTTCCATTCCTTTATGGCTGTTTCAGACAAGATATAGTATTCATAAAACAAAAGCACAGCTGTGACTATCATATGACTTTGTCCTTACATTTTGTATTACCAATCTTGAGGCCCTTGCTAGTCACTGCAATGTTTAAGAACATGTTAGTTCACATTACTTGCATCGCAATGCACAGATCAAAGTTGATGTGTACATTGCATTTATGATGACGATGATAGTTTGAGAATCAGATTTGCAAGCGAATGTAGTTGATAGTTGCTTTAGCTGTTTTGGTGGGTTACCATGTTCTGATAATTCTCTTGTGGAGTAGAGGCTGACAAGAAATGGACAAAACAAGCACATTTTGCTTTGAAGAAATGACAGTTACTTCATGCCTTGTCTGAGTTAGCTTCAAGCAACCACCACCAATTATTTTTATAAAAAAGGTCTCGGGGCCTTTGTCAAGAGCTACAATGAGTGGTAGATCACAACCATGGAACCTCTACACAAGCTCTGAACCCCAAACTCCATGGAAGAGCAGCTCCATGGACGCCATTTCTTTTGGTTTCGTTGCCACAGCTATCTTGGTATCAATGTTCCTCGTCATGGCCATCTTCGAGCATCTCTTCAGGCCAGCTGATGCAACCAACGGATCTCTAGAATCGGGATCAGTTCAGAAACTCGGGAATTCGAACAGGGTAAGTGCGTAGCATCGTGTTCTGGGCTCCCTTTCATGCTCTTCTTCTGTAACTTATGTTCTTGTCATGCTCTTCTTCTGTAACTAATGTTCTTGTCGGTACCAGGTTTCGAATCCATATGGTTTCTCAGTGTTGATGCCGGGGCAGCCATATCCGACGTATATTGCTCAATCGGCTCCTCTTCCCTGCACAAGAGAGACCATACCTTGGCCTCCTCATGAACATAACAATTGTTAAGCTTCTCTCTCTGCTTGCCTGGAAACATTCCATTGAAATCTTGTGTATATCCAATATCCTTACAGAGTTGAACTTCTCTCGTTACAATTGATAAATCATCACTCAGTCTCGTTAAGACTGAGTGAGGTTGGAGATTACTCTTTTCTGACATGTTTTACAACCTTTATCTAGTTCAATTCAGTGTTCACATTCGGCTATAGTTTGATCCAAAACACAATTTTAGTATCCAAAAGTATGAGATTGTTACGAGCCAAGAGGTTCAAGTTTGTTGGAAGGGATTTTTGGTGTAATAGAGGTATGTGTTGGAGTCATCGGAAAGGACGTGGAAATATGAATTAAATATGCCGTAGATTACATGAATATAATTAAATTGGGACATGCTAATTAAAAAGATTATGCCGTTGAGCTCCCCAAACAGAGCTTTCCAGCATTTTGACTCCTATTTCAACAGTTCAGGAATATACATTTCTAGAGAAAATTGATGGCAAGAACCAACCTGTTGAATCACTTCCCCATCATCTCTCCCATAATTACCCCGGCACGTACTAATTTAACTCCCTCTTGTCTTCTCCTATCTCGTCTTCATCAGGCAATATTACTGTCAGTAAAGAATATTTAACTCTAAGAGAAATTCTTCCCTTTTCAACGAATAATTTTGCTCCGGAAACAACCCAGTACCCGGGAGTTTCCTGAGGCCCTCGAGTGTTCTCTGTTGTGTCAACAAATTTTAGAAGCTTAGGGGCTTGGACTGGCACTGGAGGGCCACCGGGGTAAACAGCCGAGTTTATATTCACGTCAGCTGGTCGGGGTGGCGGCTTCTGAACGGATGTGAAATGGTGGCTGATGAGTGTAGATATGAGTCCAGACTTTGCCATCAGCCCTGGCGATCCATCCCACTCTTGATTCTTTACAAGGGTAGCTCCCACCACCGTCGAGAAGCGCAGTCTTAAGAAGAGAATGCTTTTCATGCCATAGTTCTCAACCTGTAACTGGGCCCCGGTTATGATAGAAAGATCCTCCTCGGATTCCACTGGAGCGGTGCAGACATGAGAGAAGTTTTTCCATTGTACTTTCTCAAAGTATCTACGATCATAAGATTCCTTATGGAAATTGCCATCTGGATCGTCTTGCAGTTGGAACACCTTTGGAAGTGAGGAGAGGTGTTGCAAGTGGATGGCTAAGCGGTTGCTTCTTTGACCTTCTAGAAAAAGCCGGATGCCTGTCACCGGCCTCTTACCCACATCAACCTGTCATCGGCAGCAAATTAGGGTTAGGGCAGAAACACCAAAAACTATATACTAGTAAGTTTCATAATCGAATATTATTGGTTAGTTTCATTAAACGGGTCAAAATTTGGACAGAGAAATGGGACAAATTAAGGCCAGCTGGCATTATGCCATCCTGCAATCATCAGTAGAAAAATGAATCATAACATGGAATTAAGGGGAGATTACATGTCACCACCTTTATTTTGCAACTTGTATCATGTCACCACTGTAAACTTTTGCTTTGTATCAATTTACCCTAACATCCGCTAAAAATGACAGATTTTTTTTCTTTCAAAAAGACCTCATGAATTTTTTTTTAAATAAATCCAGAAAAAAATCTGAAAAATGTAATGCAGAATATTGCACTATTGCACAAATATTTCATGAGTTGCATTGTCTGATATCTTATGGCAGAAGGGCCTAGCCCTTGCTACAGGCTACGTGTTCAGTTCTGAATATGCAAATAACATTAGATAGTGCAATCTAACCTGAAAGGCGGATAGCAGGAACTGACCAAATATTTAACTTTGTAAATTCAAGGTTATAAGTTGACCCAACAAAAAACGATCAGACCCTTACAGATCAAATATGTATATAGATCAGAATGGGCCAATATGAGAAGAAAAGAAGCCTTACCGGAGTGGTATTCACATAAAGTTTAGGCCCCATGAGGCTGAATTGTAAAGATGAAGTGCTCTGCTGCTTGCGTTGTGGACCAAGGGGAAGTTCACTGAACACTGGTGCCCACTGTCTTGGCAGCTGAAATTCCAAAAACTGGTGGAGTTCTTCAATTGGTGGTTTATCTGCAATATCAGAGATAAGGATTAAAACTTTTGGATGTTGATTTAACTTTAATCAACTACATATGTTTTGAACCAACAGAAAAACCTAATTGTTGCTACAATATGGGCTGTATGAGTTTCATAAGAATACTATTATGTCTAGATTAGTGCATTGTTACTACCCTAACTTTAACAGTTTATTTATTGAAGCTGAATGATATAATATTTGAGGGGAAGTAACACTTTCTATATGTTACATAGAAACGGGTACATTGCTTGTAAAAAGTGTTAGCAGATAATATCTACAAGTTCCAACTGGATAGCATTGTCAACTGAAGTAAGAAAAGCTAAAGCTGACTTCTATAGGTGGGTTTCACTTAAGGTTTGGACCTTATAGTAAATAAGAATATTATAGCAAATTAGCAACTGGGGTCAATCATATTGCTAAACCTGGATATATTATTTTAGGAACAAGGACTGGTCAATAGCATTGTTAGTATTTAAAATCATGGAAGAGCAAAAGAATCAGATTATTTCATTCACAACTTGGAAAATGAAGTATATCCTAATTGTCTACCATCTGATGTGCCTAAAATGTCATGCCAACTAAGAAGAGAAACTTACAAGGAAAGTTAGAAGGGCTTGATTTTTAATAATATATTCCAAGACGATAATACAAAATCCAACCATGCATATCTAAAATAGGAATGAAGTTATTGATACCAGAGGTGCACAAAGGAGGTATTGTGCTTACATCGTAAGTACAGATTTATGGCATGGCTCAAGAATCCACTCCCTGGCACTCCATTTAACAGGGAGGTAATTGGGATATAGGACATTGAGATGACGTCAGGCTCCAGCTGAACAGTGTGCAACCACTCATTATGGGATAGATTCCAATTGTCATCCCCACCTCTCCTCTTACAAATGCTCACAATATCCTACATAAGAAGTAACTTAATGAGATCATGCAAATTTATGTATATTTAATAAACCTTATCCACCCGAGGATTTAAATTAAGCTATCAAATGTGTTATATGATAAACAGACCTCTTTGTGTGAATATGAACTTGATGGACTCATATCAGCAAATCTCAGTCGCTGTCCCCTGCTTTCAAACTGAAATAATATTAGTTTAGATACAATATACCCACAAAATGTTCATGTAGTAGCATTCAAATGAATTAAACCTCAACACAGAATGTAAATCTATGCCAAACACAATATTGATTCCAACCAAGTGAGTACAGGGGCAATTAGTGAATGAACTCCACATATTATCATGAATTTTGAAGATTTTTTTTACAATAAATTTTTTTGAAGATTAAATACAACAAAATATGTCAATTAGTTTGGTTCCATGCTCAAGAAGTTTAAATATGTAACACCATGCAGATTCAATAGTGTGAAAGCTACTCAACAACTTAGTTCCATAAGTTTTATTTATTCAAGTAATGTAGAAAACCAGCAATATGGCACCACATACATAAGTAGAAACAATTGCTTCTAAATGCATCAAAATGGTTTCTCATCAATTTCATATATGTCGGAAATTTAATGGATAGCTAAATAAGACCAGTATTAGCAAACTTATTAGAAACGTATAAATCCAGGTAAACTTGCTCAGAAGTCATGCTACCTTGTCACTCTTATTCTCTTCTTCACAAGTCATACCATATTTTCCATTGGTATCCAAAAACCTTTTATCTGCCATGTCCTTTAACTTTTTCTGTACGTCAGCAGGTTGAAGAATTGATGAGTGCAGCTGTTTCATATATATGACATCCTTCCCTCCCATCTTGACACCAACAATAATATGGGTGCCAAAAGTCTCAATAAACCTGGAATGGCAAAATAAATAGAAGCCCGTTAGTATTTCAAACTTATATTTAGTACATTTTCAACAAATAAGAGCAATAAATAGATTGGAATTAATTTTTTATTTTAGATAAAAACACCATATCTTTAAATGTAAAAGTGTCCCTAACAGTTCCTTGAATACCACAATAGCAGTTTTGTCATTCCCACAAATCCAGTGTCATTTCATACGGAGATATGACATGAAGCATACTACCTGAATGTATGTTCAAGTAGTATGCTTCATGTCATATCAAAAGCAAAAACTGAACATACATTCAACCGTGTTCTCACCAGTGCAATTAACATTGAAGACAAGATGGGCGTACAAAAAGGCATGTAATGGAAGAAAAAATTCTGGACTCCATAAGCTTATTAAACACTATAAAAGCAATAATTGAAAATTTTCACAAGGAAACTTAGCATGCAAAATTCTTGTAATATCATCATTTGGTTCAGAACACATTCATGGAGTTCTTCCTTTCACCTTGCTAGTGTGGCAGGTTCCCATGATGACGGGACAGCTTGCTTGACATGATCGCGAAGAACTATATGAGACTTTTCCAGTGCAACTGTGTAGAGTGTGATGAATACTCCATCAAAAGCAAGGGTTTTAGTGTTGGCTGCATCTTTCTGCCAACTACCTGAGAATTCAAACATGGCATTGAAAAGGCCCGATGGAATTTTACCAGTCAAAGCTATCTCCTGGTTGAACTGCTCTGACATCTGATGGGGAAAAATAATATGTCAGAGAAATATGTCTAACAAAATCCACAATACTTCACTGCTCTATTATCAGTCACTGTCATATGATGTGTACAAAACATAACATGTAAAAACCTGAGGTGGCACCACAAACAGAATTAAGTGCATTGGTTAGAGTTCACAGCATAGGTCAACAATAAAAGTTAAGTCCTATAGCATTGAAATGAACATGTATGATCAATAAAAATGAGATTTGTGAAGAAATATTAACATTACCTGCTGAAAAGATAGAACATCAGACCTAAACCGTGTGCGCTCTCCTTTATCACACTTGATTGATCTAGAAACATTCGGGATTGAAATCCCACCAGGCAACACTACCTCACAACCATTCTCTTCATCAATCTCGATTAACCTTGAACCAAGTGAATCCCCTTTACAGTACTTCAACCTTAAATCTATTGATATGTCATAGCCGCATCCAATCGAGCAAATCGCAATCTCAGCAGCTTTTGAAGCTGGAACCTTAAGTGCCATTACTTGATCATCACTCTAATTCACCAAACCTAGATTCAACCGCTGCATATGGTTCACTATAAACCTGATTAATAACACCCCAAAAGCTCTTGATGATTTGAAGAAGCATAAATCCAAACAGTACACATCCTTCCAAGTATGCATACTGCAGCTTGCATTAACTCAAAGTTGTAAACACTTCATGAACATATCAAGAACCAAATCCTATATTCCGCATCACTGAGTAATGCGCATCTAGCCCAAAATAACCAACAACTTAATTGTTTCACCCATATAACTAATAGAAATGCCTCATACCAGTCAAATTTAGACATACTAAACTCCCAATATCAAAATTTCACAGGTAGGATAGATCTTAGCATTATGCATAATGTAATACAAGCATATATAGTTCAAAATAAAAACAATCCGAACAAACGCAATTACATACCCATAGACATCAACAGAAAACTAGATCTAGACTATTGCCAATGCAATAAAAAAGAATGCAATTTTATCTCAAATTCATGCCTTTCTCTCACAAAAATCCAACAAAATGACTCACAATATGTTTCAACAAATCCCTAATATTAAGCAGATGTGGCCTACAAATAAGAAACAAAATAGGAGGCCAGCTCAAACTCACATTTTCAAAAAAGCTTTTACAAGCTTGAGTAAAATTACAACGTATGCATGTCTGCAAACTATAAGCTTTCCACCAAGCACCTACCTCAGAACCACAAAATTCAATGCATTTTTTACTAGGAACTAGATCCAAACTCTTCTCATTGGGTAATTACAAAAGAAATGCACATCCTGCTCAAATTCACGCAAAGTTCACATTTCCTAGAAAAATTCATCAACTTCATATGATGCAGTCTGTTTTAGTAACTCAAAAACACTTGTATAGCTGTAAATCACACACAGATCCATACTCAACATGCATCCAAATGCATTCAACCTGTGCTCAAAATTCACATACATTTTCTCGCCGAAGACGAGTGAATCGAAAGCTTCAAATTCACCTCAAATCTTCAGCTACAGATCAACAGACAGCTCAAAATTACTCCGAAACTCGCACGGACTCGCTATTCGAACCAAGACTTGGTAATTTATGCTATCGAACAGCTAGATTTCACTTCGATCGCCAAAATCTTAACTCGAGGATCGATTCAGTGAAAGCTTTTTGGAGAGTCTGGACAAAAGTAGAGAGAGAAACCCTAGAGAGGAGTGAGAGAGTGAAGTTAATTTTTATTTTTATTTTCGGATTATTTTTTATGAAATTGACAAATTGGGAAGCGATTATTGTGAAACAGGAAATAAAAGGCTAAGAGTCAAAAGGTTTTCTAAAATAAAATATTATATTAGATCCGTCATGGTGAGGTATTTTGTCCGTTGAAGCTGACCGTCGAATATGTCGAAATCCCCAAAAAAAGTGTATCGAATCTTTGGAAAAGAATGGGACGACAGTCGATCATGCGAGCCTTTAAACCGGCATTGAGGAATCTGTCAAGGCTGATAGTCTGCAGATTCGATGGATACGAGCCTTTTGAATCGTTGATTGTCGAGTCGCAACGTGCCAAGTGGCGCTGGAAAAATGCTATCATTGAAGCCGAAGTTAATTCTGGTATTTAAATGGTTGAGAATCATTTCTCCTTCGTCTTCACCACCTTCCCGATTCTACAACTTTGTCCTCATTTTCGGTGCAACAAATTATCCGACATTGCACGACTACGTCTCCAATGTTGCAACATTGAATCTTTGACGTTCCAGCTCTTAACGAGGCTATAGAGTCGTGTCTTTGGTTGTTCATATACAGTTTATCCGTCGGTCTCACTCCAGTTTTCCTGGTGCATTCATGACCTACCCCAACAACTAAAATATTTCACTTGGGTTCACAAGCGATTGGGTTTACGTCCTCGATTCGCAATATCACTCGTGCGAAACAGAGGACGGATTTTAGAAGAAAGAGGAGTATGTTCCCCCGCAAGTGCAACAGTCGGTCCCTCCCCTGTGTACCACGTCTCTAACCCCTATCCTTCTGCATCAACTTCCCCGAGAGGCATGACTCGAGGGTGTAACAACTTGCCTTGGTTCCAGCTCGGGTAGGGGCTATACTGGGAGGCCCGTCTTGAGAATCCAGCACCAACCTCCATACGCATTCGTGCCCCCCCCCCCCCAAGGGAGTCCCAAGATGAACAAACCAGATGTCCCCGTATGTATCGGAAGTGGACTTGGCCTGAGGAGCACCCAGAGCACGACCAGACGGGCAATGCATTTTGGGATAACATACAAAAAGAGCTCGCCCATGTGACTAGTTAAGCCTCGACGATTGAGCAGGCAACCAAAACTGCAAACAACACTAGAGTGTCACCAACAGGGTGGTAAAGATGTTTCAGGGGTATTGATCAAATTTCAAGCACAATTACCAATCCGGTAGATCTGATGACCAGATCATGGAGGATGCGGAAAAACCGTGCGCCGAGAAGTGTGAACATGTATTCGTATGGATGCACTTGTAGATCCTCGAGCGAGACAAGCCTTGTTGGATGCATCGTTTTGAGAACAAGTTCTCCACGACCACCGAGGAGTTCATCGACACCAACGGGCATCGTACGCCAAAAAACTAGCCTAAGCACCCTCAATGTCTTAGATGGACATTCTCGCAGCCGCCACTGATGAGGTCGAGGGGGTCCACCCTAAACCCATCCACGGTCGCTGCCTAGAGGGCCAAAGGGCCGCAAAGGCAAGGATGGGGGGGACAAAGGACCGGTTGACGAGCCTCTTGAATCGAAGTTGGCCTAAAGCTTATCCAGCGTCGAGAAGCACCGTCGAGAACAGACCGGGGAGTCAGAGTCACTGGTGCGGGATTTTCACTTACTCGAATCGATGGACACCTCCGCTTACTCTTAAGTTTACTTAAATTTTCTTTTAATGTGATGACCATAAGTAAAATTACTCGTGCCCTCAATGGTTGTATCTCATTTTAACCTGATCACTGTCTGTTTCGGGATCTTTTAGCGAAGCGGATTATTGGTAAAGAATATGAACAAGGGGTTTCCATTATGGATACCGAGAGACCTGCACCACCAATTTCCTGTTCAACTTCCTTAGACCTACTTGAAGCCCATTATCGTTCTGGTCATCCTTCTGTTCCAATTTTGAAGTAGCTTCATCCCTAGTTTGAGAAGGTAAATTCTTTCGATTGTGAAGCATGTCGGTTTGCTAAATATCATCATGTCGCCTCTACTCCTCGAGTCAAGGAAAGAGTTTGTTCTCCTTTTGAATTAGTTCATTATGGTGTTTAGGGTCTGTTACATGTAGTGTCTAAAACTGGACTTCAGTATTTTATCTCTTTTGTGGATAGTTTGACCCGGACTACGTGTCTTTATTTCATGAAAAATATTTTGAGCTATTTTCTCATTTGATTGTTTTTTGTGCCTAAATACAAACGCAGTTTGGTACTAATGTTCATATCTTGAGAAGTGACAATACAAAAGAATATTTCTATAATCCATATACGAGTTACATGGCTCGGAATGGTATCCTTCATGAATCATCTTGTGTAGATTCCTCATCTCAAAATGGGGTTGCTGAAATAAGGAATACACGTTTTCTTGAAACTACGAAAGCTCTTTTATTTCAGACTCATGTAAAAAAAATATTTTGGGGCAGACGTTGTCTTCACTACATGTTTTCTTGTTAATTGTATGCCTTCGTATATCCTTCAAGGCGACATCTTGTATCAGGTCTTATCTCCCACCAAACCTCCTTTCCCTTTACTCCTTGTATCTTTGAGTACATGATTTGTTCGTGATGTTCGTCCTAATCGTACGAAACTAGATCCTAATTTGTCAAGTGTGTTTTCTTGGGGTACTCTCGGTTACAGAAAAGATAACGTTGTTATTGTTTTAGTCTCCACTGATACCTTGTCTTCATTTATGTCACTTTTATGGAGCAAAAGTATTTCTTTTATTCGTCAATTCCTCATACACTACGACAGGGGGAGAATAATGACTTGTTAGTCTACCACATCTCTCATCGAGCACCAATTATTCTTGTTCTACCGCCTACCACCACGCATACACTGTCTATGACTATTGTTCCAGATCCACCACCACCGTCACTACCGATATGTTACATTTATTCCATGATCGTTAGCCCTCGCTTGTTGACTTTGTACACAGAAGAAGAAAAGGAAGCATAAAATAAACTCTACAGCAACTCTAATTGGATATGTGCGGGAGAAATCACTACTGAGTCTCTATTTAATGTCAGTGAAATCGGCATCTATCACATCTCCATCAGGACCCTTTGATGATTCAACGGAGGGTGCACCTTCAGCTCCAGGTTGGTTGTACAGAGACTAGCTAGCTGCATCACTGCCTGGTTAAGATCAGCCATCGTGTCTTTGATTGTTTGGGTGGTTCCGTTGGCAAGAGCATACATGGATTAGCTCCTTGAGCTTAGCTTCAACATTGTCCTTCACGGGACTTGGTACCTTGTCAAGGAGCACCAAGAGCTACCACTTCATCAGGGTTAATTAAGACATTAGGATCCTAACCATTCAGTTTCTTGACAAGCTCCTGAACAGCAGGGATACGTGTGGATCCACCAACAAGGACCACCTCATCTACGTTGATTTGAAGAACGTTGGGTACTTGTCAAGGAGGTTTGAACACAACTCCTTGAATTTAGGCCTAGTCAATGTGGTCTCAATGTGTTTGGGGCATCGGTAGTGGCAGTACTGAAAGGCAAGTTAATGTTTGCCTGATTCAATGATGACAACTCCATTTTAGCTTTCTCGGTTGTCTCGGTCAGTCTCTGAAGAGTCTGCTTGTCTTTCAGAACATCAATCCCTTCATTCCTCATAAAGTCCACAACAAGCCAGTCAACAATTCTCTGCATGTCGATGTAGAGTTAAATCTGGATCGACTATTTGTGAGGGGAAATTAAACAGCCAGCTAGTATAGTATAGTATAAAATCTTATCATCAAAGTCATCACCACCCAAATGAGTATCTCCGGAGGTGGAGAGCACTTCAAATACTCCATCACCAACCTCAAGCACTGCAAGAAAACAAGTATTTGAACCAACTCAGAAAGAAAAGCACATACATTCACTAACCATTGCCAAGAGACTGCACACATAGCTCGTACCGGAGACATCGAAAGCATCACCAAGATTAAACACTAGGGTTGTTTCATTGTACTTCTTTCCAACCATGTAAGAACCACTCCCAGTCAACGCCAGTCAAACCTGCGAAAAACAGGAAATTTTAAAAAATTTAAGGCAAACACTAAATTAAACCCAAAATTGACCCCAAGGGTCATCCCGGACTTAAGATGACCCTGATATCGACCAAAGTGAGTTCCGGGGGACTCAGGGCAACTTTCTGATCAATTTGGGGAAATGTTGACTTTTCGCTGGAAAAGTCAACCGAGCGACATTTTGGTCCATTCGAGGACCGTTTTGGATCCAAAAAGCTTAGCCGTCATCGCAGTGGTCTTAGTTGAGTCGTTTCCTTGTAGCCCGTCAAGTTTCGTAATTTCTTGGGAAAAGTGCCCGTTCGGGGCCCGAAACGTCCGAATTCCCAAAAAGGTGTGGGACCCACCTTGCCACTTGTCAACCAAGTGGTGGTGTTAGGTTTATGGGGAAAAACAAGAAGACAAGGAGAGGGGGGTTCGGCCATAAGGGGGAAAAGGGGGGAAATTAGAAAAGGTTGTGTTTTAGAAAGAGAAAGAAGAGAGAAGAAAGGGAGAGAAGGAAGAGAAGGCTTGGGAGGTCTTGGTCACTATTCACGAGCGTCTAGCCCTTGGATCGTCTCAAAGTTAGGAGAATCAAGCTCACATCGTCTTCCTCTACGCTTAGTACCGAACCGATTCTCGTTTTGCTATGTTTGGAAAGTTAGGGTTTGAGTAAAACTAGTAGTTCTTGGTGGTTTTGAGGTGTGGGGTTCGTTGGAGACGTTTTGGAGCGGGTTTGGAACGTTTTTCGGTGATCGGGAGCTCGGGGGAGCTCCGGCCACCATGTAGGGTGGTCGGCCGGCCGTGTGAGGTGGCTGGCCGTGCCTTGTAGGGGCTAGCCGGAGCTGGCCGGTGCTGGCCGGACCTCGGGTTGGCTGGCCGGAGCTAGGGCTAGCCACCACCATGGTGGGTCGAGCCCTAAATGGCCCTAGCAACCCACAGCCAAGTCGGGCCGGGTGGGGCGCACGTGCTCGGGTTTAGTGTTCGGGTGGTTTAGAACGTTCCTCTGACCATTTATCCACAACCGGATCGAATTTTGGAATTAAATTCGAAAAGTTGTAATTATCGGGTTTAGAAACTTTAAACGTTAATAAATTGACTCGGAAGTCGGAATTCGATTCCGTCGAGTGCCTAGGAACCCTTGAATTATTCTAAGACCGTAGAAATGAAAACGGGAATTTTTGGAGCCCCGGAAGGGCATTTCCAAAACCCGGGCAGATTCGCCATGTCAGGCGAATCGGGCCTTTACGAGTCCTTTATCGACAATGTCGAGTAATTGGGAGGTTTGGGAGTGATCGACATTGTCGGGGTTACGTTTGGGCGTTAAGTTATTCAATTTCAGTTTATTCCTGCAAGTTTATAAAGTGCCTTAAAATTGTGCTCTTTTAGATCGTGTTGCGGACCGAGGAAAAGAGAAGCTAGGCGAGTGACTGGGATCACGCCGGGGCTTATTTGGGCACTTTTGGAGATACATACGAGGTAGGGAAAAGTAGCCGGATCTCGGCCCTGACTAGGGAAAGTTAATAGTAGAAATGCATGTGACACTGGGGTGTCGTGGGTTAAGTGGGTTATCGAATATTAGAAAGGCATGATACGGGAACGTAGCGAATATTGGAAATGCATGTGACACTTAGTAGTGTCGTAGGAGCAGAGAACTTAGCGTTATTAGGATTACTGGAGGCATATGACCATGCCTAGAGGTTGATTGCGAACTTATCGAGATTAGGAGTAATGGAGGCATATGACCATGCCCGGAGGTTGATTGTGAAACTGTTGATATTAGGACTGTTGGAGGCATTGGTTATGCCGGAGGTTGATTGTGTATTTTGTGTCCTGGGTGGCCATGAGAGCCCGTGTTTTACTGTTGTGTCTTAGGTGGCCATGAGAGCCCGTACTTTACTGTTGTGTCTTGGGTGGCCATGAGTGCCCGTGGGGTTGTTGAACCTGTGTCTTTACTGTTGGTGTGTCTTGGAAGGCCGTGAGTGCCTGTGGGGTTGTTGAACCCGTGTCTTTACTGTTGGTGTGTCTTGGGAGGCCATGAGTGCCCGTGGGGTTGTTGAACCCGTGTCTTTACTGTTGGTGTGTCTTGGAAGGCCGTGAGTGCCAGTGGGGTTTTTGAGTCCGTGAGTTACTGTTGGTGTGTCTTGGGTGGCCGTGAGTGCCCGTGGGGTTGTTGAACCCGTGTCTTTACTGTTGGTGTGTCTTGGAAGGCCGTGAGTGCCAGTGGGGTTGTTGAGTCCGTGAGTTACTGTTGGTGTGTCTTGGGTGGCCGTGAGTGCCCGTGGGGTTGTTGAGCCCGTGAGTTACTGTTGGTGTGTCTTGGGAGGCCGTGAGTGCCCGTGGGGCTGTTGAGTCTGTGTTTTGCTGTTGGTGTCTTGTGTGTCCGTGAGTGCCCGTGGGGTTGTTGAGCCCGTGTTTTACTGTTGGTGTCTTGGGTGGCCATGAGTGCCCGTGGGGTTGTTGAGCCCGTGAGTTACTGTTTGGTGTATCTTGGGAGGTCGTGAGTGCCCGTGGGGTTGTTGAGCCCGTGAGTTACTGTTGGTGTGTTTTGGGAGGCCATGAGTGCCCGTGGGGTTGTTGAGCCTGTGAGTTACTGTTGGTGTGTCTTGGGAGGTCGTGAGTGCGCGTGGGGTTGTTGAGTCCGTGTTTTACTGTTGGTGTCTTGTGTGGCCATGAGTGCATGTGGAGTGTTGAACCTGTGTTGTTGCTGTTTGTTGAACTTGCTTGTGATTGTGATTGTGGTTACCTGAGTGAGAGAGGTTACTGAGACAGGTCGACCGCCTGGCCCGACTTTGTGTCGGGGAAGCGCGTGAGTGAGAGAGGTTACTGAGACAGGTCGACCGCCTGACCTGAGTGGTTCGGCAAAGCGCGTGAGTGAGAGAGGTTACTGAGACAGGTCTACCGCCTGGCCTGAGTGGTTCGGCAAAGCGCGTGAGTGAGGGAGGTTACTGAGCAGCTGGCGTGCGATCCTTTGTGATCTTATTGGGTGTGCGATCCTTCGTGATCTTGGGTGTTGCGTGGTTGTCTGTCGTGTCTTTGGAGGAGGTCGTCAATCGTTGTGTCAGGTCTACTTCACGTGTCAGAGTGTTGAGTCGGTCGAGGAAGGTAACAGTGGGTGTGTGCCAGTTAGAGTACTTGGGTTGGGGATAGTGTTCCCCGGTGTTGAGTTTGTTGTTGGTGTTATCGGCATTGTCTGCTGATTATGTCGTAGTCAGTCCGTTATCTGTGGTGGTGAGCGAATGCTCACCCCTAGCTGCTTTTCCTACAGGTACCGATCACGGGACGGACTAGGTGAGCTCTCGAAGCTTGAGGAGCTAGGAGCGGAGTCCGGGTTTTAACTTTTGAGTCTAGTGACGGATACCTTGTACTTTGTCCAATTGTTGGGACGTTTTTGAGTTGTAAATATTATTTTGATTAACTAATTGGTGATTTTAAAGTGTTTATTCAAAACAGGTTTCATTTGTTTTATTATTTTAAACGTTCGCGTCCCGAGTTCTGTTTTACTGAAATTGGGGCGTGACAAACCCCATATGCCAATGAGGCAGCAATGGGTTGATTAATGATCCGTAGAACATCCAAGCCAGCGATATGACCGGCGTCTTTTCGTTGTTGTCCTTTGGGAATCATTGAAGTAGGTAGGTACAGTCACCACAACTTTTGTCACTGTATCATTCAAGAATTTAGAAACATCATCTACAAGCTTTCTCAAGACCTGGATTTAGAATTCAAAACAAAATCGTAAATCCAATTTTATAATAGGAATACAAAGCTTTCTAGGTGGAGTTAAAGTTGAAGAAAAGAAGAATACCTGAGTTGAGATCTCCTCAGCCACAAAACTGCTTCCCGATGGTCGGGCTGTCGAGCTTCACATCTCGTCCACCTCCGACATCTTCCCCGATCAATCCCCACCATTGTAATAGAAGAAGTCATGCCTAAGATGTTTCTCTATTTCATGTGTAGGACTGGACATCTGCATATGGACCGGAGACCATAGAGTAGAGGTGATAATTGGCTATGGGCCGAACTGTTGGGTTACGCCCTAGGCCCAATCGGGTTTAAGCCCAATTGGTTCTTAGACCCAATAATAATTATTGTTTAAATGTAGAGATTAGGGTTAAGAGAATAATCAGATTATTCTCTACATCCTCCTTTTTTTCTCCTTTCTCCCAAACACAAAAGAAAGAATCGTTCTTCCTCCATTGTCATCTCAAAAGTTGAAAGCATCAAATCGTTGCTCGGTGTGGATACACTAGAGGCTTCGTATTTTCAAAGCTATATCAGTTTTGTTCTACATAGCAAGTAAGTAATCCTTACAATTTTATCATTGATTTAGATGCAATATTTTGGCTTTGGATCGAACGTTTTAATTCCGCTGCGAACATGTGATGTTTTTTCGATCCTTCACGAACCAGCTTTGTTACTATGTTAAAGTCTTATCCAAGTCAAAAGCTCGAACTAATGGGTGGAAGCACTAATACTTATCAAGTGTTCAATTTGTCAATATACTTTTTATGTGGGACTTGTACTTCAACATAGGATGATCGACACTAAATTGAGAAGAAAAAAAAAGTAGCAGTTGGGAAAATTGATCTATAATCAGGGGCGGATTCAAGGGGGACCCGGGGTGCCCCCCCCTCAAATCTCTCAAAACCAATTTACAATTAATGTTTATGGGCATTTTTAGTTATTTTTCAGCTTGTGCCCCTCCTAAACTTCCTTAAAATCAGTATTTAATGTTGTTTTTATCTTTCTAATTAGAAATAGTTCCATCTATTAAAAAGTAGTAACGGTTATAATGTTTAATAGAATATAACTGCTTATTAATATTCTTCTTAACAGCCCTTATCTGTCATTTTTTTCTATTTTTTTATTTTATTTTTTATTTTTTTCTAATTAGAAGTAGCACTAATAAGTGATTGCTTAATATGATTCAACATAAGATGATTTGTATTTTTTATTTTATTTTTTTAATTGTTTTGTATTTCTATTTTTATTTTTTAAAATTCTAATTAGTTATATCAGTTTCTGTTTCGAGTTACATTCTCTACAAAATTTAAGTTTTTTTTTGAATTTTTGTTACTTAATTTTGAAAAATTCTAAAAAATACTCCTCTAGTTTCTTTCAATTTCCTAGTTGTTCCCCCTAAATATTTTTAACAATTACGTATTACTGTTGAAAAACTTTGTGCCCCCCCTCGCTGAAAAAGCTGGATCCGCCACTGTCTACAATACCCAACGGATGCGTAGAAATAGACTGGTGAGTGTTTGATTTGGTTTTTGGGTGATTCGATAAGAACCGAGGAGGAAGAAAAAGAGTTTTAGGAGCAGTCGAGAAGAAAAACGAAGAAAGACATGGTGGTACCACGTGGACAGACTCCAGAACCTTCTCTTGATTTTCTCTCCCCTGAACAAATTTGATTCTGGTTAATTGGAATCGTTGAACCGGGAAAATACTTTCCATCATAAATTCTAGAGATGAGATGACAAAATAGAATTTTCATTTATGAAAGTAAAAAACGGTATTATTAACAGTTCCCACCTATTTTCGGTGATTTTCATCCAAAAATAAACTTAAACCCCTTAGTTTTTTCCCTCACACTGTTCCAAGTGTATATTTAATCTGTCAAATGAAATGTAATTTGTGGTCACAATACTCGGTTTTTGTTATATTCCTGAAAGTTGTATTCGACCAAGATCCTGTTAAGCAGTTAGTACTGTACTGTTGACTTGTTTCGGCATCATGTTTAAGAATCTATGCTTCAAGTTCTTTAATTACTAAATAATGCTTTGACTTAAGACTCTATCGTGTCGTGTGTCTGAAAATGAAGAATGAGAAGGTTCCCAGTATTCCCCATCCTGTAATTGCTTCCTTGGCAGTGTCAGCTGTAAGTGTTCACCACTCAATTAATATTTCCATAGTAGACTTGGTTAAAACATTTATACTCAAGGTGTGTCTTTTTTGAATTTCATACCGAAAATGTTTATTGTTTTGATCGTTACACATAATTGTTAATTCACAAACATATTGAAGCCGATGTCCAAAAATGAATAGAATTAGTTACACCCATGTCGTGTCTGATGCTAGAACTACTCCTGTCTCCTGGATGGGGCCTCTGAGTTTTGGACTATACCGTTTCAAGTAGTGAAAACGTAATAATAATAGGCTTACCAACTCAGTGAACAACCATTGGAGGGTGGACTCCTGAGAAGATGGCTCTATCTATCACGATACCTTCATCCTCAAGGCACTCTATAAGTCCGTTGAAGAAACGGGCACGTTTCATAGGAATATGAGTGTGTGTGAGTGGGAGGAGCATCGTTTCTTTTTGGAGAAGATTTACTTTGTATAGGATATGAGTAATATAAAGCTTCCATTTTTATATCAGAATTTATTGGGTTGGATTGTAAATGTAGATGAATTGATGGAAGCATATGCTTCTTCCAAGTTTGAAGCTTAATTAATAGAGACATATGTACATTTCTTCCTTGTTGACCTTCCCAAGTGAAGAGAAGAATCAAGAATTAAGAAACGGAAATTGAAGTTAATAATTTTTTATTGATGGAACTACTTGTCCTTAGGCAGACAAAAAGGAAAGCACATAAATTAATTCTACTTGAATGGTTAATTAAGTTTGGGCAACTTCTTCTTTGACGACTGTAACGGGACAAGCACTGTTGCTGACCACGTAGTGGCTCACACTCCCCATTATAGCCCTGCCCAACAACAAGTACAACATTGTGATCGGAATTGGAATTGGATCCAATTAATTAATAATTAGCATTGAATCCAACCAAATGTATAAGTTAGATACCTCTTGAGTATGCCAAGTCCTCTATTGCCTATGATAAGGCAGCTAAGAGGAATATTATCAACTGATTCACACAACTTCTCTCGAGGATCTCCCCAGTATATTTTCATCAGCACCGTCAGCTGCATATATTATTGTTTTGTTATGTAACTATAATATGAGAATTAAATCAACCATATATATATATATATATATACACCAGATCGAGTTTTAATTTATTACCTTATTCTTCTTCATAGCTTTGCTTAAAAGATCCAGAGTTAGTGGGTCGTCCTTGAGTCCATACCTCTTCCGGGTTCCTGGCTCGCAGAACTCAACGAAAGGGATCAAAGCTGCATGCAATGATATACGTATTAATTAAACACATATTTATATCCAAAGGAAATATTATTTAATTAACGTACTTACGCGAGCCTGTGACTTCCCAGAGCTGCATATCGCCGGACTCTTCGTCGGCGGGGTTGAGAATGGTGACGAGGATGAGGATATCGCCGTCGCGGACAATGTTGTCAAGGGTCCATTTCAGCGCATGTCTGCTACATGCCGAGAAATCCACTGCCACTCCCACCCTTCTGTTTTCCATCTCTTCTATCCCAATCTCAAACTCTCATTTTCCTTTTTTCTATTTATATATATACTATAAGCTTATGAGTAATAGTAGGTCAGAATTAACCGGGTTTTTATGGTTTGTGATGCCTCATACCGTTGGATGTTTTTATTTGGTTTTAATCTGACTTTTCATGACAATCATCTTTTGTCATTGTTAAAATCTCACTAATATTACCTATGGGAATGGCAAAATACTATGTTGTGCTATATGTATTAGGAACCAATAACACCGTACAAAACTATCCAAGTTTAGACAGTAAAGTAGAAATTTTATAAATTAATAGTCATGAGACCATCAAAGTTTATTAATTAAAAGAGTTATTAATTAATCGATAAATTAATCATTATTAAATTATATATGAATTGATATTGTATTAATTTATAATGAAACACTCCATTTACAAACACAATTCGAACTTTCACTTAATTATGTATGTCAACTTGATAAAATAATGGTTGGAACAAAAATTATCTTGATCGTAGATACTCTCTACGCTTTGAAAAATTATTGAAGGATTACAAAATGTTGATATATTTTTTTGCCATCAAACACAACATCAAAAATTCAACTTTGTGATGTGGGGATTATATGAGCTTTTAAAGCTCATTATCGTCATTGTTTTTAGAGCATTCACAACGGGCCGGCCCTCGCCCCCGACCTGCGCGTTCGCGGTCCACAGGACGCGGGCCGTCCCACTGTGGGACGGTTTTTACGCGGCCCGTGGCCCGCGAACACGCGGGCCGGGCCGCAGACCGCGCCCCTCGCTCGCGGGCCGGGCTTGTCACGCCCCAATTTCAGTAAACCGAACTCGGGACGCGAACATTTAAAACATTAAAACATTTGAAACCTGTTTTGAATAAACACTTTGAAATTACCATTTAGTTAAACAAAATAATATTTACAACTCAAAAACGTCCCAACAAGTGGACAAAATACATGGTATCCGTCACTAGACTCAAAAGATAAAACCCGGACCCCGCTCCTAGCTCCTCAAGCTTCGAGAGCTCACCGGTCCGTCCTGTGATCAGTACTTGTAGGAAAAGCAGCTAGGGGTGAGCGTTCGCTCACCACCACGGATAACAGACTGACTACGACATACTTAGCAGACAATGCCGGTAACACCAAAACCAAACCCAACACCGGGAATACAATCCCCAAACTCAAGTACTCAACTGACACACAACCCGTTAGCTTCCTCAACATACTCAACACTCGGACTCGTAATGTAAACCCGACATAACTATCGACGACCTCCTCCAAGGACACGACAGGAAGACTACGCAACGCCAAACAAGATCACAAGGGATCGCACACCAAACAAGATCACAAAGGATCGCATTCCTGTTGCTCAATAATCTCCCTCACGCCCTTTACCGATCTCAGTCAGGTCAGGCGGTCGACCTATTGCATTTCCTCGCCACAAAGTCGGATCAGGCTGTCGACCTATCACACTCACAACCCCAAACCACACACGCGCGGCCAGGACCCCTTTGTTGTCGGGCGGGCCCCCTACCCCGTCTGAACATGCAGACGCATGTGCTCGTGGACCCCCGTTTCATGAAGCGGACCCCCAACCTTAGGTAACCACAATCACAATCACAACCAAAACTCAACAAACAGCAACAACACCAGTCCAACACTCCACGGAACCGAAGGCCACCCAAGACGCCTCAACAGTCAAGACTCGGGTTCAACAACCCCACGGGCACTCACGACCACCCAAAACACAAACGGTAAAACACGGGTTCAACAACCCCCACGAGCACTCATGGCCACTCAAGATACACCAACAGTCAAAACTCGGGTTCAACAACCCCACGGGCACTCATGGCCACTCAAGACACCAACAGTCAAACACGGGCTCTCACGGCCACCCAAGACACCAACAATAATAACACGGGCTCTCATGGCCACCCAAGACACCAACAATAAAACACGGGCTCTCATGGCCACCCAAGACACCAACAATAAAACACGGGCTCTCACGGCCACCCAAGACACCAACAATAATAACACGGGCTCTCATGGCCACCCAAGACACCAACAATAATAACACGGGCTCTCATGACCACCCAAGACATAAATTAAACAATCAACCTCCGGGCATGGTAATATGCCTCCAGTAATTTTATTATCGCTAAGTTCTCTGTTCCTACGACACTACTAAGTATCACATGCTTTTCTAATATTCGCTACGTTCCCGTATCATGCCTTTCTAACATTCAATAAACCTACTTAACCCACGACACCTCGGTGTCACATGCAATTCTACTGTTAACTTTCCCTAGTCAGGGCCGAGATCCGGCTACTTTTCCCTACCTCGTATGTATCTCCAAAAGTGCTCAACTAAGCCCCAACGTGATCCCAGTCACTTGCCTAGCTTCCCTTTGCCTCGGTCCGCAACACGATCTAAAAGAACACAATTTTTAAAGCACTTTAAACTCGCAGGAATAAACTGAAATTCAACAAACTTAACGCCCAAACGTAACCCCGACAATGTCGATACTCCCAAACTTCCCAATTACTCGACATTGTCGATAAAGGACTCGTAAAGGCCCGATTCGCCCGACATGGCGAATCTGCCCGGGTTTTGGAAATGCCCTTCCAGGGCTCCAACAAATCCCGTTTTCGTTTCTACGGTCTTAGAATAATTTAAGGGTTCTTATGCACTCGACGGAATCGAATTCCGACTTCCGAGTCAATTAATTAACGTTTAAAGTTTCTAAACCCGATAATTACAACTTTCGCATTTTTAATTCCAAATTTCGATTCGGTTGAGGATAAATGGTCCGGGGAACGTTCTAAACCACCCGAACACAAAACCCGAGCACCCGAGCACGTGGGCCCCACCCGGCCCAACTTGGCCGTGGGTCCTAGGGTTCAAGTGGGCCCGGCCAACCATGGTGGTGGCCGGCCCTAGCTCCGGCCAGCCACCTCACATGGTGGCCGGCCACCCTATATGGTGGCCGGAGCTCCTCCCGAGCTCCCGGTCACCGGAAAACGTGCTCCTTCACCTCCAAACGTCTCCAATACTCCCCACACCTCATTTCAACCCTAAACTACTCAACTTAACCAAACCCTAACATTCCAAACTTAACAAAACGGGAATCGGTTCGGTGCTTACCAAAGAGGAGGACGAGGTGAGCTTGAATCTCTTCACTTTGAGACGATCCAAGGGTGGAGATGACGTGAATAGTAGCCCAAACCTAGCTCCTCTCTTTCTCTCTTCTCCTTCTCTCTCTAAACCCTTTCTTCTTCTTTTTTATTTTGATTTCTCTCTAAATGGTGTGGCCGAAACCCCCCTTGTAGTCTCCTCTTATTTTCCCCCCAAAACTAACACCATAACTTGTTGGACAAGTGGCAAGGTGGGTCCCACACCTTTTGGAAAATATCTACTAGATAGTTTCCAATCAGATTCGCGAAAATCGGACGTTTCGGGCCCCGAACGGGCACTTTTTCCAAGAAATTACGAAACTTGACGGGCTACAAGGAAACGGCTCAACTAAGACCGTTGCGACGACGACTAAGCTTTTTGGGTCCAAAACGGTCCTCGAATGGGCCAAAACGTCGCTCGGTTGACTTTTCCAGCGAAAAGTCAACATTTCCCAAATTGATCAGAAAGTTGCTCTGAGTCCCCCGGAACTCACTTTAGTCGATATCGGGGTCAACTTAAGTCCGGTATGACCCTCGGGGTCAATTTAGGTTCGCTTGAGTGTCTGTTTTTAAGAATTTTAAATTTTCCTGTTTTTTGTAGGTTTGACTAGCGTTGACCAGAAGTGGTTATTACAGGGCTCGCGCCCCGCGGCCCTGTCTGGCTCCCCTCCTCTCGCGTGGCGACACGTGGCAATTCTGACCGTTTGACAACGACCGGTAACGAATATTTTTTTTAATTAAATCTAAAACATTTTAAACCCTATAAATACCCCAACCCCAAACTCATTTTTTTCACACCCATTCTCCAATTTCACTCTCTCATTCCCACATTCTACTCTCTAATTTCCAAAAGGTCCGACGATGAGGTTATGTCCGACGTTGAGGTTCCAACATATGAGGAGATGGCTGCCCGAATGCCGACGTATGAGGAGATGACAGCCCAACTACCGACATATGAGGAGATGGCAGCCCGAATGCGGCCAGTTGAGCGACGACTCCGGCAGAGGATTGAGAGGAGCATGTAGAGAGCAATGCCAAGGATCGAGAGGGCCGCCCGTGGGGAACCAATGCGACGGGAGATTAACAGAGGTCGTGTTGAAGCCCACAACCAATTAATGAGGAACTATTTTGTCGATCAACCCATATATGACCCTGATATGTTTAGGCGTCGGTTCCGTATGTGCAAACCACTTTTTCAACGGATTATGGACAAAGTAAAGGAACACGACTATTACTTCGTTCATAAGCCCGACGCGGCCTCACGGTTGGGCTTATCAACGGAACAGAAGTGCACCGCCGCGATACAGATTCTTGCGTAGGGGTGTTCGGCCGATTCATTGGACGAAACTCTGCACATTGGGGTATGCACCATACTTGAATGTTTACGTAATTTTTGCAAGGCCGTCATTGAGGTATTCGGAGCCGAGAATGAGCGTACACCCACACCGGCTGACATCGACCGCTTACTCCGAGAAGGATACAGTCGAGGGTTTCCCAGAATGGCGGGGAGTCTTGACTGCATGCATTGGAAGTGGAAGAACTGCCCAACCGAAGAACAGGGAGCCCATGGACGGGGAAGTCACCACAGGGACAAGACAGTTATGCTTGAAACTGTAGCATCCCGTGATTTATGGATTTGGCATGCGTTTTTCACGATGTCTGGCTCGAACAACGACATCAACGTCCTCAACAACAGCCACTTATACCAAGACCCTTACTACGGTTGTGAGCTAGATGTGGAGTACGTTATCAACAGCCATCGGTACGATCAACCTTATTACTTGGTGGACGGCATTTACCGTACATGGGCACGGTTCGTGAAGACTATTCGGCATCCCTACAAGCCCAAAGATAAGTTGTTTGCTAAATGCCAAGAAGGTGCTCGGAAAGATATAGAAAGGGCTTTTGGAGTACTTCAAGCAAGGTGGCACATCATTTCCCGTCCCGCTCGTACTTGGAGCCCACACACTTTGGCTGATATCATGCACACTTGTATCATTCTACACAACATGATTGTAGAGGATGAGCGCGACCGGTACGAGTATGAGAATGAGGAGTTGCTATACGAGCAACCTCCAGAAATGCCAAATTGGTCACCACCGGAACGATGGCACCACGGAGGGCCATTGGCATACCAGCAACGAATGGATTGTCAACAAAGTGTCATAAATCATGAAACCCACAAGCAACTACAAAATGATCTTATGGAGCAGTTATGGGGTCTATATGGAGCTGGTTTCCATGACGACGAGTAGTCGTTTGTACTCTTAGAGCTGGTTTTTTGTGGGTTGTATTAAAAGGGGATCAATAAAAGCTCAGGTTTATTTTTATTCGTGTTAAATTTATTTATTATTATTTTATTGTCATTAACTATTTTTTTTCACATTTATTTTTCATAATTAAATAAAACAACAAAATAACAATTAATAACAACTCAACATCCAGTCAGCATAAGGGCCTCACCCAGGGCCTCTCATTGCAAAACACCCACTATTCTGAGGCCCAAGGGCCTCACCCAGGGCATTTCCATTGTACAGGCTCTTATAGAAGACTTTTGGATGGTGGAATTAGGAGTTCCAAATCCAACAAAAGTATATGTGCTAGATGCAATGAATATTGCAGTCTAGCATGTATGGATATTGGATGTTCGTGTAATTACAATTGCGAACAACTTCAGTCATTGTAAACTTCGATCAACAGATAACATGGATTTTGAGAACTCCAATGAACAAGTAGGTGGTGAAAGCCCTCAAGAACTTTGAAATTCGATCAAAGAAATGAGTTATCGCAATGCAATGGACGTCGAAGATGTTCTGAATCACCTAGAAGAAAATGTAGTTGCACTATTGTTGACTGATGAAGAAATCACTGAGAGTGTTATTCGAATTGATAAAGATGATGATGAAAATTCTCCATGGAGCCTCCTTCGCATAATAAGACTATCAAAACGACAATCAGATTAAATAATTTCTTGCTAAGTTATTAAAAAACACAAGAATTTCTTACAATGCTAAGTAAGGAAAATTAAGAATGACATTGAAGGTGCATATAAGGTGCAATATCCAACAGTTTCAATTGTCCTACAACTATTTGTTAGCTCTAATGCTAAACCCGTAAGTTATTTGCATGACACTCAACTTTCTATAACATGTTGGCTTCTTAGTGTATACATTTGTCACAAGTTTGCTCTTCATTTGTTGATCATAACCTCACTTGGCTTTTGCATTTGGCCTTGATGGTATGAATTATCTCCATACCCTTCATTGATCATACATAAACTCAAATGATGATCACTTTCGCGGAATTTTTTATAATCTTTCATGCGTTGCTTGCAGGGAATATTGTGTCGTTTCTGGTTTATCTGGCGCCATTGTAAGCCATATCTTTCTTTATCTTTGTAGCATCGTATTAGTGATATATGAGATTTAAATTCGTGTGCATGAGGAACCTGGCTTTGATTCTATATTAGAGGACCAACTCAACTAAAAATTCAAGCTGATAGTCGAAGGTTTAATTATGATTGTGCATAATTTCGCGCAAGCCAACTTTTTCGGAGGCAAATACCCACTTGAACACCACAAATTACAAAGACACCGGAACACCACAAATGACAAAGACAGTCCCGGAGGGAAACACCCACCTAAACACCACAAATGATAAATATAATACCGGAGGGCAATACCCACATGAACACACTATACCTAAAATATAATTCCGGAGCCCTAACCATGAATATGGAAGGAAGTAGATGAATACAAAGTAGATAACAATGAAGGGACAAGGAGGGAGCACAAATCTTAAGAAGAAGAGTTGGAGTACTAGTACCAACACCACGACGAACCACAAGATCCACGACGATCAACACTTGGGAGATGCCAAGAAACCAAACTAACCACCAGACGCGACTAGACTAGAACCACAACAATCAACACTCGAGAGGATGAAGAAAAGCGTCCCACATCCATAACTGAAACTAGTAACCACCGATGACACGAGAGGAGGCTCCATCGACACCACAGCGGGGAGAAGTCCTACAAAAACATTTGGGTACTCCGGTGGCCAACACTAAGAACTGGACCGAACTCCTTGAGACTGATGTCATCGCAACCACCACTCCTCACAAAAGCAGTGATGACTAGAACACCCGCCATAAAGGCAGAATCTGGAGGTGACACGGCTGAGAGCTGAGAGAAATGAAAAAAAAACGAACTCCATTGAAAATACCCCGAAGACCAGAGCCACACACGTCAGGAAAGAGGCCACAAGTCACCCTTGACGGGTCTCGACTGGCCAAAGCAGCAGAAGCCTTTCCAGATCTACGACCCCCGCTGTCGGACGAGGAATGAACCCCAGATTCGGCAATGAATGAACCAATATAAAAGCCAGAGCACCCGGAATGACCGGGAAGAAGGGAACTGGCAGGATCTTCAATGGCTACCCAAGGAGTGAAAATCTCTTTATTTCCCGAACCCACACCGACAGACCACTAGTACAACGAAACAGCTCCGTCACAAGTGAGAACCACGACTGCACACGCTCTGGATCTACAGGAAGAAGTTCGACTAGAACACCACCGAGCAAGGAACATAAAAAAAGAAAGAAAAGGGAAAAGGGGGGAGAAGGAGGAGATGAATACGAGGTCGGTACCGACGACATTCATGATTGAAGACCATTACATCGTCGACGATAAGAGGAGGAAAATGAGGGTTTGAAAGATAACGGCTAGGTTTGAAAACGAGAGAGGACAAACCTCGTTTATCAATCTAATTGTCTTCCATCAGTTCGAAACCTTTTGTATTATCATCACTTTCGAAACAAAGGATAAGGAAAAGGGGATCCCTCATACCACAAAACATACAACTTTTTTTTGAAACGAGTATAGAGGTATTGTATTACTGTAAAACAGCAACCTTGCAGGGTAGGGCATAACTGCCCAGGATTCCAGATATTTGTCACGATCGATCGTAGTCCACCAGGCGCTCATGGATCCATAAAAATAGTCTGTTTTCAATCGCAGATCCGAACTTAGGAGTTCCCCTTACCGACATTTCAAAAACAATAAAACTCAAAGTCCTAAACCAACCTAACCAAAGACTTATTCGACATAGAAAGAAGTACAAAGCAGACCTAATAGAGATTGAAAGTAGTGCCTTGAATGCGGATTTCCCGAGATTCCCCAACACTGGTAGTCTTGGGTATGTGGGTATAGTCTGTAGACGGACCCTCCCACCCCCGCCGTGTCTTCTCATTCCTCCGAAGGAGGCTGAGACGCCTCCGTCTGTGAACCCCGGACCAGAGCGACGACATGAAGTACGTCGTGATCCTCATGTTGCATTATTTCGACGTCCCGAGGATGATCCCGTCGCCTAGGGTGATGGCTGCGAGCTTTGCCTCGTTGTAGACGCAGGCCAGATGCCCAGAACTTGAATGATCGTAGGGGCTTGACCGATCGTAGAAGCATGGACGACCAGGGAGAGCGGTCGGGTGCCATGGCGCCATGGTTGATTTCGGATGAGACGAGGTTGCCTGATTGGTCGTAACCCTGGGCAAAGGTGGGTAGAAGGCACGCTGGTGGGACGAGCCGCGTGGAACGACGTCGGAAAACGTGAGGTGATCAGCGACGCTACGGTAGACGCTGCGATGTCGAGGACTATGAGCGGGTTGATGTTGTGATGGTGAGAGGACGCTGCAACGCCGAAAACGAAGGGCAGACGGAGAGCGGTGATTGTGTTGACCAGGAGATGATCGACGACGATAGATTGTACCCCTGAAGGGTTGTGGGAGGAAACCCTAAATGGATTCTAGGAAGAGCGCCACAAGTCAATCAAAACATACAACTCAATAATAGGTCAAATTAGAAAAACCACAATAAAATATTACATCCAAATATTCCAATTATAAATTTCAAACAAAAAATCTCGAAAGGTTATAAGTCCAAATTTTTCCAAAACAAAAAACAAATCCAGACCAGTACCAAAAACTCTGAAGCCCAAAACCACCATCCCGGGAGGATCATCTGGATTCCACGCTCCTCATCAGCGCCCGACCGCTTAACCCTTCTCGATCGAGACTCCATGTAGCTGGACATACCTTGTTGACCATACACTCCAAGCTTGAACTCAAAAGTTCCCACCACGACCATCCATGGTCAACTTCAAGACTCGGTCGATATAGACTCGCACTTTGGACTCTTTAACGTCGTGGATCATGTTCACTAGGAACCATCTGCCGTAGATATGCGAAATGATCAGTGGACTCTCGCAATAACTCGAGTCCCCGTCGTAGATCCGGAGCATAAAAGTTGTTGCGTTGGGGCTTCTTCTCAACACTTGCATGATGGACGTGCCACTTGGGATGTGCCCGTATCGTGGTTGATTTAATGGATTGGTTATGTATTTAATGTGATTTTGTCAACTAAGTTGAAGATAGAGATGTGTTCTAGCTCATGGAGTTGATATTGCCCTTTTGTTCTCCATAAGAGTTTCAATGCCTAACATGAATTAATGAAAATCGAAGACTAAAGACTGTCATGAAACAATATTTATTAGTTCTAACTGGGAATTGTACTTTTTATAAGTTGTACTCTTTTTTGATAACACATAATCATGTCATGAACTAGTTTTTAGGTGCACGTCGTATAAATATATTTTAAAATAACAATTTAAACTTTGAAATTTTAAAAATAGTAAGTCAAAAATATAAACCCATAAGTTTCCTACATTTTTAGTAGTATATAAGGAAACATTTATTGGTAAAAAAAATTAGACGTACAGACCCAAGCTAGAACATAAGACCGAAAACAATATCAAAAGTAAATGGGTGAGACAGAAGTCCAGGCATGTAAGTACAGACGTTAACCCTATGACTACATACTTGGTTATGCCAAGGACATGCAATGGGGGACAATCTCCACACGGATGGCTACTCAGTTGCAGCTCACTGTAATCATTTTCTGACTCGACCTGAAACTGCCCGTGATGTAACGGGCAACCAAGGAGAACACCAAGAAACAGGGGACCTAGGATGTCGGGTTTGTATCGACCTTGGCAGCCGAGGCGTGCGTCCCCACACACGCCTAGGAGGTATCACAGTACTCAGTTCCTAACTCGACTTGAAAATGCTTGCCTCGGTTGATATGTGTCCTTTGTGTTGGGTCTCAATATAGAGAGGATGAAGAACAAAAATTCAGCGAAAGCATAACAAACTCACGAGACCATGCCATAGAATACTACCAAAGATTAAATACACAAGATGAAAACAAAAGCAAGTTTCCTTACCAATTTAAGAACACAAAGGAATGGACGAAGACCAAGGAAATGATGATCGGGCTTGAGTCTCCAAGACGCCTACGTATCCTCCAAGGAATCAAAGTCACGTATTTCTTGAGGTAGAGAACTCAAGAACACAACAACAATAGGGGGTTCGGCCAAGATAGGGAGGAGTTGGAATTCTAAACTCTCTTTTGCATGTATTATAAGTCCAAGTGAGTTGCATGTTCAGATAAGTGGTGACCATCACCTCATAAATCATCCATCACTAGCTTAGTTTATTAGTTTATTTAGGCTAGTGGACTACAATAGTATTAGTTAATTAGTTAGTTAGTGGAATTAAGGTCCCACCTAGTTACTAATTAACTAACTTAACTAATCTAGTTGAGGTCTTCTAGTTAAGACTCAACTTGATAATTCCTTGGGCCTTTAGAGAATTGGGTCGCCCATTGGGCCTTGTGGCTAGGGCCCAAAGCCACTCCCATCGAGGTCTCATGACACTCTTATCGTCTCCAACGCCTTCCACTTCAGGTATGTCCAATATTATCCGATAAGATTGTTCTCAAAACTTCAAGTCTTGTCTCGATCCGTAATATCCTAATCACTCACGGCCTACCCAAAACCCAGTTTTGGTCATGTCCAGTGTCAACTTCCCGTTTGGCCATTCTTCATTAGTGTGTTACTAAGTTACATCCTCTGGTGTGACACTTAGGTTTATGCATGTCTGTAGATCAACGTAAAATCCCATTTTACTTGATCCTACATAAGTAGCAACTAACGAGACTTTAGTATTGCCTGACACTGCATAACGAATCGACCCTTATGGATTCTAATATTTATGTCGTTCTTATCATTATCCTTTTATATCTAGATACCCTAATTGAGATAAGTCATAGAGTTACTACTCTCAATCACTATTCCTCGACATGTGAGGTGACTGAATATATGATACCTAGTGTCATGTGCATGGTCATGCTATTCCTTCAGTCACTCTCGATCGAGCGACCGTGAACAATTATCATTCCCATATCATAGTATGAGGGATAAATCCTTTAGAAGTCTTTCGTGTCACTCATACAGTCAGTTTCCAAGCCAATCCTGACCATTATGGAAGCCCTATCACGAGCAACGTTGGGCTCAGGTCGAACTCAGTTGTTTACTATATAGCGATCACAAATACTCTTTGGTATAAAGATGCATGACAAGGTACGACACTAAATATGTTCATCACTTGATCTATGGCACATACTCAGGTTGGGTTGTCCAATATCATGTCCCACATGGTATCTATGATTCGACTCCATAATCTCATTCTAATGACTAATAGAACGTAAGCCATACAAAGTCATCTTTCATACTAGTCGCTTCTTTGTGAAGCTATGTTGACTAGGGACCCATCGAAGGTGATCTATCTCGATCTATGGTTCTATTCACTTGGTGGGAATAGATCAGAACACGCATCGATATATTACTCCAACACATAAGTAATATAAAGTCGCTTTACTTTTATTGCAAAATGATGATCTATACATTTGGAGATTTACGATTGATCTAAGGGCACCAAGAATAACACTTTGTAGGGTGAGGTGTGTATCAACATACACACCCTGTTGCTCGTCCATCGCCTCATTGGGTCTGGCGAGGACGGTGGCGGCTCTAGTGATCGAAGAGGATTTGACGATGGCTCTGGTGGCACCAGAGGAGGTGGTGATGGCGGCTTTGGTGGTAGTGGCGGCTTTGGTGACAGGGGATGCAAGGATGACAACGGCTCTGCTGACAAAGGAGAAGGTGGCGACGTTGGTGGCGATAGAGGTAGCGACACTATTGGCGACATTGAGAACACAACGGAAATGATATCCGCACACACGGACGGGGAGATAGGACAAGCCTTGGGACAACCAGGATAAGTTCGAGAGACAGGGCCGGTCCCCGTCAATGGAAGGATGCACGATAACGACGATAAGGGCAGATCGCGGTGTCACTACTGATAAATGAGGACCGACTAAACCTTCCATGATGAGAGCAATTGAGGTTCGAACTCCCCTAAGTTCACTAGGGTCGACCACCATAGGAGAGAACTCTACGCAATCTGGTGATAGAGACGAAGGTTGTGGTAGCGCAAGAGACGAAGGCGGCTCAGTAGTCGGAGGCGGTACAAGAGGCGGAGGATGCGGACGTATCATTTCTTCTTCGGGCGTAATGGTTTGATAAAGCCCAGTGATGGGGCCGGTGGCATGAGAAGAGGGTGCTCATATAGTGGTGTGATGTGGGGGGGTCAATCAATAGTTTGGAGAACATGATATGGATAGTGCTGCAAAAACTTTAGTAAAGAGGGAATTAAGGAAGCTTGCCAAAAAGAGCTTTAAAGAGGGCGGAGCAACTACGGTGCAAAAAGAGGGAGAGGGGAACTAGGTACATAATTTGATTATTTTCAAACATAAGTTAATTATTGATATTTCATTTTCCTTCTTTTTGATCTTACACGGAAGAAAATAAAAATACCATACTTTTTCTTATTTACTTATAGTTTTTTGGAGCATAAATTGGGTAGAAACCTTTTTTTATCCTAAAACTGTGAGAGCTCATCATAGCCACATACACCATGAATCCATGTTATCATTCACAATTCATCAAAACACACGCACAATTCTTCTACTTCTCACACAAAAGGGCATAATTGTAATCGCATGGTGCTATGTGGACAAGTGTCCATTTTTTTCTTGACCAATTCACTAATTTAATCATTTCCGATTCGTTTGAACTCTAGTTAGCTTCAAACTTGCACTAATTTTTTTCCAAGGGCTACCTATCAAGTTGCATATTGAATATATTTTGAAGCACGAATAAAATTATACCGGGGCGATAAAACTAGTATTGAGTATTGATAATTAATCTTTACTAATAAATATTTCATATCGGGGTGATAAAACTAGTGTTCAGAATGAATAAAACTAGTGTAGTGTTGATAAAAAAAACAAATGTTGGGGGGATAAAACATGTGTGCTAAGGTGATAAAACACATGTAATATGGTGGTAAAACTAGTGTTCAGTGTTTATAAAAGACATGTGATGGGGTGATATAACACATGTACCGATCGTGGTGATAAAAATCATGTTTAGTTTTGGTAAAATGCGGTGATAAAATTGTTATGTGTTGATAAAACTAGTGTTCATTGTTGATAAAAATCACTCATGTATAAAAAAATTAAAATCAACCCGAAATAAAAAAAAATATGTTCAAAATCATCTCATTCATCTATTTATAATATAAATGGCTTGTACGGGATCTTACAGTTTTTAGGTTAAGAGTGAGTTTTTAGTAGATTTCTCTTCTATTTTTAAAGAAATAAAATCATCACTTAAACTAATTTACATAAAGTGCAACAAAAATACTACTTTAGGACATGTTTATATTATCAAAGAAGATGGGTGTACTTCCAAAAAAAATAACTCATTTTTCTTTTATCATAGTATATTTTTATTATAAAAATCCAATCCCCCAAGAAAAGAGAAAATGATTAAAATGCTAAAAATGTTTAAGCCTTAGCTAAACAGAATTCAAATGAATCACCTTAACCACCCTTCAAATAACTTAATCACCACAATAGTAATTCCTGTGTTTCAGGTGGGGGTGGGTGTCATCATAAGACGCTTAAGGAAAAAAAACTCTAACTTCGGTGGTTTTTTATCAAACGCGGGTTATGACTCGGTCTGGGAGCAAGGATCCCAAGTCTTAACAGCCACATGTAGTTGTAGTTAGAAATAAAGGAAAGGATGTGACTGGGAAGTGGATTCATTTTGGGCTGAATGTTGAGAGTAGGGAGTATGTTATCTTGAAGCATCCAACCGGTTTTCAAAGAGAGATCTCCTTGAAAATGTTGAAAATAGATATTTTATATTAAAGCTCGGAGATATAGTATAACTTACAAATTAATGTGTAACCTTATATTATATTAAAGCTCCTAAAAATGTGTAACATCTAATTAAATTTTAATAAAATATATGTTTCATATTAATGTTTACTAGGTGCGGGCACCGCGCGATGCGCGGTTAAAGTCGTAAAAAATGTGTGTGAGTAGCTCCATATTGTCGAAGGTGGAGAGAACGGTGTACAATTGTATGAAATGTTGTAAACATGGAATGGACGATAAATAACAGTTGTGTTGGTAGCGTAAGGTCATGTGACATTCGCTTTTAAGAACAACACATTTTTGAAAATTATAGACGATCATACACTGATCTTATATACAAAAATGAACATGTTAAATAATGAATTATTTCTTTGTATAAGCAATTTTTTTGACCAGAAAAAAGATCAGCACGAATCTGTTGTTGGTTGTTACGATCATATCTAAATCGCCCTTGTTCAATTGTCATACAACTTTCAACTATATTATCGGCACACATATGTTGTTGGTTGTTACGAACATACCTAAATCGCCCCTCTTCAATTGCCACAAAACTTTCAACAATATATTGTTGCAGTAGCCTACCGGAGTAAAGGATGGTCTTCCTTTCATCCAAACGTTGTTGAAACAGGAGCAGTGATACTTGCGCATAGTTACATATTGCCAGTTGGATATCGAGTCATCAGGTTGCTCCAAAAGGATGCGATGGGAATTTTGACCACTAATTGTAACGATATACGGGGCATATCCATGGTTCGACGATGAATCTATGTGTCCGCCGATAGAAGCGAGTGCAAACATTGCATTATAAGCTGAATTTTACTAGGAAAATGCTTACACTTGAGTAGCTGGGTTAAGAAATTCTTCCAACAAAGCAGGTGGATGTGGAATCATAGGTAATCGGACATGCCCACCATCCCAACACAGCATAAATTTAAGGGGAGTTGATTTCCCGCGGGTGCCACCACTCTCTGCAAACCACACAAATGGCCCCGCAGAATGTGCTGCACACGTTTACAATTTATGTTAAACAACATAGGTAAAAATAGGTCGCATTATATAAGCCACACCACATAAAATCGAGAACCAACCTTTAAGCGTTTGTTCTGTGGAAGCGGATTCCACCAGGGACTATACTGGAATAATGAACTACAAGTGCTGGACAGTGATGAGAAGTAACTTTTATATCCAAAGCACAACCGACAGAATCCTTGTAATTATTGACATATTTATGCATGATGCCCTGTTACAAAACAAACCATTAATACCCAAGATACACTAAAGAATATCATGTTTCAATAATAAACATTTACTATGTTTTTATTTTTAATTACTATGCTTTTTCAAATTTTAAAAAAATAAAACTATTCATTTAATTTTTTTTGTTCCATCATATGTAAAACTATGGAGTTAGTTAACATCCAAGAAACAAATTAAATCAATGAGAAATATCATGTTTTAAAATGAACAGCTGTATTTTAATTTTGCATTAATATCTTCTTTCAATTTTAAAAAACTCCTCATTCAATTTTTTTTGGTTTCATCATATGTAAGTTATAGTTATTTAACACCAAAAAAAACAAAGTAAATCAGTCAAGGAACAAATTAAAAGAATCAGGAATAGAATATTATGTTTTCAAAATGAACATTTATTCTCTGGCTTAACTTTTCTTCAATATCTTCCTCTAAAAAAACTCTTCATTCAATATTTTTGGGTTTCAGATGATATGCTCTAGTAAGTTTAACTTCAGAACATAACTGAAACAAACAAAAAGTTAGAAAATAAGGGACAGAGGGCAACATTCGTAACTAAAATAGCAAATAGTACAAACATGTGTGTCGATAATAATCATATCGAGGCTGATGAGTTCATTCTGCTTAGTGTTCTTTGCATCCCAAAGGAAACAAACCATGACCCAAACGGGCACAGACCCAACAGCGTGGTTGAGAGTCCCGAGGCTGGAAAATTCCTTAATAGATGGAGTAACCTAACACATTAAGGGGAATAATAGTATGTTACATGAGATTTATTTCTACCGAGAACGAACTCAGACCTCCTAGTAGGCAGCATCAAATAAATCTTCCGAAATTCCAAGGCAAGAGCACGAGCTGAGCATTCCGAAACCGAGATCGATAACCCCTTGCCGACCAACCCAGGCAACACATCGATATGTGGCTGAAACCATATTCAAATCCGTGAATTGAAGCGACTTTATTGCTCATCAACCCCCAAATCGAAGATGCAAATCGCTAGACTAAAAACAAGCGGCCGAAACCAAATTAAAATACGGGAATCAAGGTGCAAAACGCTTGCCTAGAGAGAGGCGCCTGAAACCATATACTAATCTGGGATTCAAAACGAATCTATTGCTCATGAATACCCAAATAGAAGCTGCAAAATGATTTCCCATAGAGAGGGTGTAACGGCTGAGAGGGGCGAAAAGGTTGTGAGTAATTGAGGCAATTAAAGTTTGAGGGGGAAAGTGTAACAGCTGGGATGAGTGATTGGGAGGATTAAAGCATGTATCATTGCATTGACGAAGAGGGATGAGAATTACTATGAAACAAAAGAGGAGATAAGGAGAGAACAACAAAGAAGAAATAATGTGAGAAGGAGGCGCCACGTCAGTTGCCATATCAGCTGATACTATGAAACAAAAGAGGAGATAAGGAGAGAACAACAAAGAAGAAATAACGTGAGAAGGAGGCGCCACGTCAATTGCCATGTCAGCTGATAACTTTGCTTTTATATATTATAAGATTGAGGGAGTGTTTGATGACGTCATTGGTTGAGGTGTTGATGGAACGGATGGAGGAGGTGGGGGTGTTGCGGGAGGGAAGGTAATAAAAGATCGATGGAAAAATGAAGTTGGTGGTGGTTGCAGGAGCATGTATGGTGTTGGACGAGTCAATGGAGGAGACGAAGGTGTGTTGTGGAGGCGACGGTATGGGTGGTGGCGGAGGAGTTGATGGAGTACCTTACACACGTCCAAAAGCCATGTTATGCACATCATTAGACCGTGTGATGTAAGGGCCTGGGTGTAAACCAGGTGGCCCACATCGGTGGTAAGATAATTAGGCATGTCATTGGTCCACGTAACATGTTGGTTGTAGTGATGGAAGACAAGTCGGACATGACATTTTGGGACATTAGAGTCTGCACCGGCCGTCTCAGTTGGGTTTCGTCGGATCCAGGATGTTGGTTACACTATTTGTCAACATCTCCTTTCACATCATAAAACCTACACGGGAGTAACACATAATCTCTTTACAAGGGGGACAATGCTCTCATCGGAAGAGGGGACTTAAGTTTTCGTCTCTTGTGGTGGCGAATTTTTTTTGCGTGTTATGTGTTGCGGTTATGTGGTCGGTACTTATATAACTATTGTGGTTAGGCGAGACGGTTCCGCTAGAAGTCGATTAAGCGTATGGTTCCACGTGTAATGTGCGTGGATACGCATCTACCTCTCTCTTTATTGATGTTATTTAGTGCACCAGTGACACGGTGGTCACCTTACTTTTCTACGAACCGGAATAATTATATGTTAAATTAATATATGAGTAAATGTAACATACATAACTAAATATTTTGAAATTTTGGAAGAGTATGATCATAATATGTAATCTTTAGTATCATGGATCAGGGCCGAAACTAGAAGAAATTTGTAGGAGTAGCCAATGTTTTTTGGGCTTTTACAAAAATTCCAAATAAAGACCCAATGTAGAAGGCTTTTACAGAAAGTTCAAATAAAGGTACAAGGTAGAATTTTTATATTCCTTGCAATTCTAGTGGTTCAAGATTTCTGTAAATTTTGGCTTTAAAATGTCTGTCTTCGGTTATTAATGGCTTCAATTGAGAAGAATTACTACTGTTTCTTCGCCATCTGTTGGTTGTTGTTTTACTGGTCCACATGGTCGCTCATTCAAATCACTACAATTTATGGGTTCACTCCATATTACTAAAGGATTGCAGCCTGGTAAAAGGGACAAAAACCATTACAACAGAACATTTCTTCCTAACTTACACATACTGGGAATAAAAATTCTCATATTGTGTTAAATAACCCCCGATAAAAATCCCCAATGGAATTTGCCTTACTTCTAATTGGAGTTTTGGGAGATATTTGTAAACACGAATTGGGTGTAAATCCCTTATTTCCTTCCGATACGGCTCCAACAACATAATAATCAATTATCAACACTCACATTAAGCCAACAGACGTATCCACACATACGATGGACACAACCGTATCCATGTACCTAGGTTGTGGGTTGCTCCATTTTGAGGCGACGTTGCGCCCAATATGGAACAGCTGCAATGGATTGGAGACGTCGACGAAAATGGTTTTGAACTCAATCTCAATAGCGAAACGTTTTGAGTTAAGTTTCAATAAGCGTACAATAGTCATTTGACTTCTTAAGTTTTAGGAAAACAAAAGAAAATAACCAAGTAAATTATACTGTGTTTTACTAAGGGTATATAAGTCATTTCTCAAGTTAACTGGATTAAATAAAAAGCAAAAATAAATTGCGAAAAAGGCGAGACCAGGGACTAAAATCATTACGAGAATAGTACCAAAATGCAAATTTTCCCGAAAAAAAAAAGCAACTTGGTGTAAACCTTCGATTACTTGGAAAGTGAGAATATTTCTTCATGGAAGCGATTTTCCTCAACGTCATGTTTGCAAAAAATGTTTTTTTTTGCTCGGATGTCATGAAAATAATGGAAAACTACATTTATGGAAACAGTTTCTCAATGTCACGAGAATTCAGGATTTTTTTTCTTACTTATTATTTTTTAAAATTTGTATTTTTAAAAATTAAAATTTCAAAAGAAAAATTATCACTATAATTTACAGGAGACACACAACTCTCTCTCTCTGCTAGGGTTAGGGTTTAGTGTTCCCTTGGGCAATCTATGGCGTACTTGGCGGCTAAATTGTCTAGTCTCTCCGGCGACTTATCGGCGTGGCTCGGGGAGCCGGAGGAGGAGGGTGTCGGGGGAGGCATCGACGTGATCGACGTAGGGACGGAGGTTCTGTGCGTGGAGGGGGGAGGGGAAGGCGAGCAATAGCAGGTATCGATGATGGCGGGGCTGGCGAACGCGAAGGACGGAGCGGCGGAGGAGGGGTCTCCCTCCCGGCTCTGACGTCCTTGTCGCCACGAGGAGAGGCCCTCTCTCCGGTGACTTTCTCGGCCCAGAGGGGCTGCGAGGAATCCCTGGGTGGTCTGGTAGGCGGGGACTGGCACCATACGGCGGCGAACCAAGTTCGGAGGACGCCAGCGAGGGGGCCAAGGTTGCGGGTGGCGCGGGAGTCTGGGAGGACGCCGGAGAGGGCGGGGCCCTCGGGTCTGCGCGCGCAGGAGGAGGTGGAGGACCCGGTGGCGGGGAAGAAGGGATCAGAGCCGGTGCTCGTGTCTTTGGATACGGACGTCACACCGGGGGAGTCGCCGGTGGCGCTGGCGTGGAGGAGAAGCAAGGGGAAGTGCTTGGCGCGGGAATCCCCTAAGGTTTCTGAGGTGGGCCTGGATCGGGAGTTGGGTGGAGTGGGCCCGGGCTCGGGGCTGCTTCTGGATGCTCGGCGGGCGGGCCAAAGGGATGTGGGTTGGGCACCTCGTGTGGGAGGGGGTTGCGGTCCATTGGGTCACCCAGGGTGGTCTCGGGGTGGGCCAGATGATGTGGCGGAATGGGCGGCCCGGTATGGAGCGGGTGGTGGCTGGTCTCGGGCTGAACCGTAGACCCGGGTCGGGTTCGATGGGTCGCTGGAACGGGGCCGACTGGTCGGGTTGTACCCGCGGGCTAAGCATGTGGAGTCGGGGCGGGCTCCGGATGGCCGAGTCGGGTCGGGGCACCACGGCGATCCGGGTCTGTCGGGTCTTCGGGGTGTGGAGAGCGGAATGGGAAATCTTGTGTCCATACTCTCGTCGCTTTGTATTAAGGAAGTGGTGATTCCCACAGGGGATATAGCCAAAGCTGGGGGACATTTTCAGTATGCCATGACAGCAAAAGTGTTGACATCTAAGCGGTTCTTCTGGAAGTCGCTAGTGGCTAGAATGGAGGATTTGTGGGGTATGAAAGTGGAAGCAAAGCCATTAGAAGGGGGTCTGGTGGCGTTCTTTTTCAGGTCAGCTCAAGAAAGGGTGAGAGTCTTAGCGGGAGAACCGTGGGCATAATGGGAATCTTTAGTGTTGTTCACGGATCTCATGGCCCACATGCAATTGGGGGACCTCAGCTTTCACCACTTCTCGGTGTGGGCTAGAGTCTCTAACCTCCCGGTGGGCGCTTGGAATAAGGAGGTGGGATTCCGAGTGGGGAATGCCCTTGGGGTTTGTCAGGCAGTCGATGTGGATAGCTCGGGTTGCTGTTGGGGAGACTTTATGAAAATCCGGATCCGAGCTGATATCCGGGTCCCCTTACAGAGTCAGATATGGTTCCGGCTGTCGGAATCATAGGTACGAACTCTTCTCCAGGTCTCGTATGAACATTTGCTAGATCATTGTTTTGGATGCAGTTGTGCGGGGCATCTGTTTCCGTCATGCCCTACAGTTGGAGGGACGAGAGGACACTCCCTACGTGCCCTAGGAGACCCGAGGTCCTCCCTTGAGAGGGCGAAACATGTGAAGGCGGCGCCAGGGACTAACTGGACCTATCTGGGAGGTGGGAGCAAGGGGGAACTGGGACCCACACACGTCATTCCCCCGACAGGCGACCAGGACGGGGGAGAGAGACGTCCTATGAGACAGGGACGGAGGACATCCCCTCGGAGTGGCTGGATAAGGAGGTTGCCCGTCTTTATCAGGGAAGAAACGGCTGGACATAGAGGAGGAGCTGGAAGAATCAGAGGGGTCGATGGCGTCAGATGGAGGATCATATGTAGCAGCGGCGGGGGACCACAAGCACCCCCGCCTCCAGAATTGAGTCCGAGGAGGCCCGGGGAGGGGTGGGTCTGTTATGACACCTTCTTGGCGGATAGATGGCAATGGTTCCATCTCCAGCCGACATTATTCTCCCCTACCAATCCGGAGTCAACAATCCCGCGTTCAGGAGCCCTACAATTATCAATTCAGGGAGGACGACGCACGTTGACTTACCGGGGGAGATGTAAGTCCACCAGTATTCCCCTTTCACTTGGTTGGCTCGCCTAATGCCTTTTGGTAGAAGTATGTTGTATCGGTATCTCTGGATTCTACCGCAGATATCCCCTTCAACCGCCCCTATGTCAAGACAAAATTTTACTTTTCTGTTTCTGCTTTATGTTCATTAGTTGGTTTCTGCCTTGTAAGATGAGTATGATTATGTGCTCATCGCCCTACTTTATATTTTAATAAAAATCGCATCTGTTCTTCTAAAAAAATCACTATAATTTACACAAAATATACCGATAAGAAAAATTATGGTAATTTTTTGCAATTATTTCAAAACAAGAGTAAATTTGTAAAATTGAATACCTTAACGTCTTTTTCTGCAATTATTTCCTTTTTCATATAGATAGATAATGATCATTTTTCTGTTAATTAGTTATTCGTCATCCCTTTGAAAATAACACTCCAACTATCTAATGATTCTGATCTAATCTATGACGTAAGAGCATGTATAATGTATGGGTGTAAAGTAGATGCAGGATGCTCGACGCAATAGAAACAAAATTGTCTAGAGAGAAGGTATGTCCCTTCTCTCTAGAATCAGAAACCCTAGCCCCATTTTTCCGCCGCTCCTCTCCTCTTTACTGTCGGTGGCCACCATGGCCTCGGCCATGGGAGCCACTGGTGGTTCTCTCGCCCCTTTCTTCGTTTTCCCCTCTCCTTTCTCCTTCTTCCTCTTCTCTATCGTCTTCCTCCCGGACCTTTGCCCTGTACTTTTTGGGGTTACTCAGATCTACATGTGGGAGGTCTTTCCCCATCTTTCCTGGTGGTGTGGATCATAGATCTGGGTCCCCTTTACCGATTTCCTCTTGCTGAGTCCTGTTTTCGTCCAGATCTCCTCTCTGGCTCTTTTCCCTCCGTTGTGTTCCCGGTGGAGTTGACTCCCGGGCCTTGTCGGGTGTACGGCAAGGGGTGTTGGTCTTTCAGACCTTGGTTCGGGGGATCTAGTTTTGGAGGCAGGTTTTTTGGGCGATTTTCAGGGCTTCGGTTACCCTCGCTTCAGACTTACTTCCCAGCTTCGATTGAAGTGCGTCTCACCTCCTTAGACGCCGTTTGGGTGCTGGCCGGCGATGGGTTCTGGGCTCTATAGATCTGAGACGCGGGCAGTAGGGTTTGGGCGCTGGATCGAGAAGATTGGGTTGGTTCTCGCCTCTCCTGCTGGGCCTACCAGACTGGTATCACCCTTCTCTTTCCCCTAGCTTCGTGTATTTCTTTCTTGGTGTTGGTCGGAAGATTTCGATGGCTTAGGGGTCTGGGTTGAGTGGTTTTGGTTGGTGTAGGGTTTTAGTTGTTACTCGGGTTGTACTGTTCCTTTCTTGGTATCGTTTAGTACTGGTCCGCTGCTCTTTGGGGGTGTGCCATTGCAGTGTTGGCTCATGGTACATAATTTCGGTTCGGTGGACTGAGATTGGACGCTTCTTCCCGGGTTGAACTGATGCTGGTTGGGTGCTGGGTAACTTGTTGGGGTTTTGTCTTTGTTTTCTTTCTCTATTCTTGTGTTGCCTTTGTTGGCTTTTAGTTTTCTTAATGGGTGTTAAATCTTCTTGGGTAAGAGTCCCAGTAGTTGTTCTTCTTGTATGGTAACTTGGGTTGGTTTAGACCTCTGTTACTCTGGTTTTGAGGTGCCTATGTGCATTCTATAGGTTGTATGTTTCTTAAGGGTTGAACCCTTGTCTTGTTTTCGTTTTGAAAACCTGAATTTCTAATAATAATTTGCTGATAAAAAAACAACAATGTTTGTGTCGCGGACACGGCATAATGGACTCAACGTAGGATCCTTAGCTGAGATACAATGTCGCAGGCTGGTCGCTTTCAAGGTCAAAAGGAGCAAGGGCTAGTCAGTCATCCTTTCACGCGAAGCCATGTGTCCTCGACATATTCAAGTCTCCACCCACTTTGTTTTCATATTTCATCCCTATAAAAATCCACCCTCTCCACCTATTTTCACCATACCAATTTCATTTATTTTGTACATCCTTCAACCTTCTCCAACTCTTAATTTCTCCCGATTTTTTCCATGGACTCGTACCTCGATGACCTCGCTTGTTCCAAGCCGAAAGATGAAATCAGACTTAAATCAAAGATCCCGCGGTTAGGATCTCTCATCGGTATATTTGAACCGAATCATCGTATCCAAGCACTACATCAAGTAGTTGCTCAAAAAGAAAAAACTAATGCCAAGTTGAGAATCAAATAGAGCGTCAAAGAGGAAGAATGTACGTGTCTAAACGGGTCAACAAATTCGTAGATGGCACCGATGGGAATGCAAAGAAGACGGAGGGGTAGTGGACGTCTGTCGCGATAGAGGTCTTAGCCATGAGAATTCAGGAACCTTGGCAGCAAGTGAACACTAAGGTTACAAAGTTATATGACCATTAGACCCAACTTTTAAACTTGTACAAAACTGGTAGGTCCTACAACCAACTCATTGAGGAAGCGGAAATCAAATACAAGAACAACGAGAAGATGGATTTCACTTTGAAACACTACTAGAAGATGTGAGGGACTGCCCAAAGGGCAATGCCCAGTTTTTCCCACCACTCGTGGCCTAACCCGAAATCAAAGCGAAGCAAGCAAACAAACAAAGTTGGACAATGAAGGTTCTTACGAGACGAGCACGCCAATCGAGCAGACGTCCATTTCCCGAGAAGTTCTTCCTGAAGATCAAAATAAAGCGAAGGCGGGGTGAGTAACAAAGTAAAAGCCCGATGAATGAGGCTCAAGCTATAGGTTGGAGAAAAGTTGCTCAGAGCATGGCCGGTAAAAACGCTACAAAATGCAAAGTATTCGAAATGAAAGTTGAGCACATGAAATACCTAGGGGGTATGTACAACTCAGTTTTGGAAAGAGGTGCCTTTGGTATGACCAATGACGTAAAAACAACTCATTCCGCTTTTCTAGCAACCCTTGTTCGACAAATTGGCGAACTCTATTTATATTTGTTTTACAGTATTTTTTTTGTTCCTTCTATGTTTTAGTTTGTATTATTCATTTCCGTTTTAGTTCCTCTGTTCCTGTTGTCTTCAATGAATGTTCGGTTTCAAACTTTTGTATTTCAAACTTTAAATTTTTTGTATCTCTACGACTCTATCTTCTCGCAAATCGAACAAAGTCGGACCCACACTTCTCCACCCCTTGTAGCCGATGCAAACGCCACCAGTAACCCTATAAATACCCTTACCCTACTCCATTCCATTTACACTTCTCCTCTGTACCCTTTTTCACCTTCTTCATTTCCACTTCCTCATTGGGATAACAATTCCAACGCCTCAATCTATTAAGAAAGAAACCCATCTTGTTCTCACGTGGCCTGAACATACGGAGATAAGTGGTTAATTCTGGGCAAAACTTTACCTACAGTACCTCATGTACGGTCCTAACATCACCTAAAGGATCACTGGAACAAAAACAGCAAAAAAGTCAAGAAATTCTTAGATCTACCGACGACAAGTCTAACTTCACCTTCCCAACACCTAAACAACAAATACTAGATGCTACTTCGCCTTCTTGTACTGAATCACATTCAATAAAATTCATTAATGGGATCTCATCAAAGACGATGAGAAGATCTTATCAGAGACAACGAGGAGTGGCTCCTCTCCACCAGTACGGTTCAAAGCTAATTTAAAAATGTAATGACGTAATCATATATGTAATGTTATTTCGTTTAAATAAAAAATTCATCTTGAATAATTTTAGCTTAAGCAAGATACAATATTTATACAATGTAACAGCTCGGCTTAAGAAAAGAGGAAAACTAATTTGTAGCTTCGAGCTCTTGACTTCTGCACTGCATGGCTGTAATACCGCAGGTCAGCAACACTAGGAGAAAAATGTAACTACATAGAATTATGTACTTGAAATAAAACCAAACGACAATGCCATTCGACATACTCAGTGCCCTTTAATAACCTTTTGGTATCTTTCTGAGTATTTTCATTACTGCCCTTGCAAATTTCAAACAATAGAAGCAAACATAGCATCCAAAATATTCATCTACACTTAACATGAACAAGAACCACTCCATAGAATCTGTCAAGAGATCACATGTCTTATGTATCTAAAGCTGAGTAAGACATTGCAGCTCCTCTCCCCAATCAAACAGCCCTAAACAAAAACAAAAAAAACTCCTCAACAGAGGCATTTACATAACTCAGGCTGCAACTCATTATCAGGTTTATATTTACACATCAACTTAAGGAAGAAAGCCACCTAAGAAAACCAAGTGAACCTCTCGCATCAATGACAGGCCATGGCTTCTGCAAAAGGCGACTTGGCCCTATGGTCCATGATCCCCATATGATGATGCTGAAACCTGGGGTGTTATGTATGATTATAATGTTACTATCTATATATATATTATATATTACTTTCCTCCTTTTTTGAATCCTACTATGAGCTGTCTTGGACAAGGTACGGATGTACGATGTATTGAAATGTCCGTGTCTGCATCACCCGACTTCTCTTCAAGGTTACCCAAAAGAAACATTTTCGATCTGCCAAACTTTTGTTTAACACCTGACAATCTGTCTGTCTAGCAACCCAGTTACTAGCACATGCATGTTCCAGATTTGCAAGAGACCAAGTACACTACAAGTTAACCAGAGAGTCGCATTATTGAAGTATCCTCAGGAAGTCACTTCTGATTGAGGCAACATAGATCAATATTTTTACTCTTACATAATAATATTGTATAATGCACTAGGAAAAGAATAAAAGATTTACCAGCTTCAATATCACTAAGAGCCTGAACCTGACTTTTGCACCCATACTTGTTTCTGTCAATTCACCAAGATAAACTTGAACTATTCAGAAAGGAACACAATCACATAAACACAATGCAATTTTAACAAAACAACTAAGAGTAATCACCTCATGGGAACCGTAGCCAGAAGCACCTCCTCTTTTTGAAGGTTTCCCGTCATTCACACCCAACATGGCATCAGCATCTTTCACACTGTGCATTGGTCCTCTGCGACCAACATGTCTATGGAAGACTGCATGAAATGCAAGTATGATTGTGCATGCAAACTGGAAGAAAAATGTGTATTTCACATTGCACACTTGCAGACACAGCAAAGTCTCAAGATCAAGGCAAAGACTAACCATTATCAATAGAAGAATGACCACTTCCACTTCCAAGGGTTTTAGCTTCTCCACTTCTTACACTTGACATGTCAAAGTGCATATCTCCATGACTTCCTGACAGACCATTAGCAGATTTATTTTACACATGCATCAAGAAAAAGCCAATGTCAACTTTTTAAGGCATACATAAGATTAAGAATCTATCATATGGACATTAATATGACCCTCATGGCCAGAGCATTCCAAACATGACTAAATGAAGAAAATTGACATAGGCACACCTTCCGAAGAATCAAATGGTGACTGTGTAGACTGAGAAGCAGAGGATGATAAAGACTCATCACTTGCATGTGATCCTTCTGAACGGCGAAGTGTCCATACACCACGTTCAGGTCTATCTTTATTTCTTGTGCGCTTTTCATGTTTCTCACAGAAACCATGTATATCACTCCCAGAAACCTTATCATCAACAGCTCCATTGGTATCCTTCAAAACTAAAGGTACATGTGAAGGCCGAGGAGGCCGCCTCTCCTTCTCTGAATTTGTGGTCTGGATCTGGTGGTCAAATTGACGAGAATCATTGTTTTGAAGTATGCTTCTGATTACCCTCCCATTGCCTTCTCGTCGCTGGTTCTGTTTGAAAGCATTTGAACTCAGTACAGTTTTCACAGTAGGTGCTGCATTCTGCTGCTGCAAGATGCCACCAGGAACCTGTGCACAAAGTTGCAAGGAGTTGAATAATATATATAAAAATTAGACATCAATATGTGGGTTCACATATGATATAACATATGGCATTTTGAACATGATCTGGATGCTACTGATTTTCAAGTGTGACGCCTAAGTTATATTAGTGAAAATGAGATAATTGGCAGAGTGCACTTAGTACTAGAGTTGATAAACTGTGGGTGTGGACCATGTTGAAGGTTGACTGTATTCAAGAACAAGTACAAGACACACTTAAAAACCAGTTGCCTTTTGTTACAATCAAGGCATACAATACACCACACATAACACGTCTAAATAAATGGGTAGGGTTGACACGACACAAATACAACACGTTTAAGATAATTGGTTTTGGGTTGACACAACACGAGTCAATACGTTTAAGACAACACGATAATCATTCAATGTGAACTGGTTCAGTTATTTTTGCATTCCTTTTGCTGCAATGCCACATTACAGACAACAAAATAACCCCTCCACATTAAAATATTTAGTGGGAGTAGAGCACTTACATTGGAAGCTTCTCTTTCTTTCCCTTTCAGAAGCAGTACTTTCTTTTTGCCTATGTCTGCTTTTCCAGGAACTCCAAAACAAAGGTTGGTGACAGTAAGAACACTTATTCAAATCCCAGTAATGAATGTGCATATTATTATCAACCACTCCATAAAAGGCGACCAGCATATAGGAGGGGAAATTCAAAAATAGATAAACAAATAAAAACAGAAAATAAATCTATGGAAAGTCAAAGTCAAAGCAACATCTGAAAAAAATAAAACAATAATGTTGATGACGTATAATATTGCTTTGCTAAGATTGAAGATTTAAGTAAGGAAGAAGCTACAAAGAAGAGCACAAGATCAGTGCTATTTTGACAGTATACATCCTATATAATGTCAAGTAATACATGCTTCAAATGTTATCCACCAGAAAATCCAAACTAGTCAGAGAGAATTCCCATATTTTAAACTTTGCGGCAGCATGAAAGTTTCAACTTACAATGTTTTTAGGTAACTTATTCAATCTTTATTATGAAGCATGTATTCAGGTTTGTAAGTCCCGTTGTCATAACACTAAAAATACAAAATTTCGGTAAAAAATTGAATCCAATTTAAGGGCATACCACTTTCTCCTTTCCTAACTTCAGTACCAACTGCGGGAGCTATTTCGATAGACTTGTCAGAAAGTTGTTGTTCATCTCGCTTGGGAACAAGAATATGAGTTGGCTTGTCTTTCCCACCTGGACTTTTTACAGTCTCCCTCATAACATACTGTTCCGAAAGAAGGATAAAGAATCAATAATAAATAAAATAGAACCCATATTTTATTCACCTACCATTCTATAACCTAGTTTCCTTCAGTAAATTGACCACCCAATGTTTACTAAAAAAAGAAATAGGGAAAAATGCAAACTACAAATGACTAGTGCATCTTCATAGAAACCAGAGAAGGAAAACACTATACTGCAAGGCGTAAATAACCATTTTAGTAGAAACTCTTCTCTTCTCGGGGCCTCGTTTGAAGGGAACTGAACTTGGACTTCCACCCGATGAGCCACCAGCTCTTCGGCTCGATTTTCCATTGGACATAGACCTCTGTCAACAAACATGAGGCACATTCAAATAGTTTCATGATAGGCTCTTTTGACCTATGTTACAGTAAAACATGACAAAATGTGGATATCAATTAGCTTACTTGAAGAAAAGCATTAGGTACAATGGAAAATCCAGTTGACATTTGTAAAAATTAAGCATGACCAATAGCCGACAAAGATCATAGGCGCGTTGTCACTTGTCCGGCAGCCCTAGTTTTAATGTTGTGACATCAAAAGACTCCAACCCTTCCCCAACCCCAAATTTCTGTTTTTCAAAAAGCACTTGAAACCAACGTTTATTTTCATTGGTCAGATTATCCTTTTATGGAAAAATACTTTCTTTTTTTGCAAATCCAATTCACATGTCTAATTCAGTATTCCAGCCCCAAGCATTTACACCTACCTATAACCAACAAAGAACATCACTCAATATTTTTAATTGACCAATAATACCCCGTCAGGATGAAATCTATGAACTAAGATTTTCCCCACGTATTTAGCTTTAAGCTCCTAAATCTAATGCTTGTCTATAGTAACTGCCCAGAAATTAACAGACCGACAATCTGAGATGCATATAAACTGATGAGGGGTGGGGAAAGTAACGAAGTGATGTTGTTTGATTCCCTTTATCTTATTCATAAGGGTAAGGAAATACCCGAGATCCACTCTTAGCAGCTCTTTTCTGACGGACATAATCCATTAAAGGTGTAACAATAGGAGTGTCTTTCAAAGCACCTACAGAGTTTAAACATCAAAAATTCATTCAAAATCCCACATAAACAGTATTATTCCATTTCTTTCTATTCTAAGTTTTATGTAATACGTCAGATTTCCGCATGCATCTATATTCCAGAGCATTTTTAACTAACCAGTCTTTTCTGCTTCTCTTCTCTCCAGCTGTATCTCTGCACTAGGAAGATTCTCAACCGGCTTCGCAAGAAATTCAAGAAAATCCAGATACTCGGGATCTAAAGGTTCACAAAGGAATACTCGTATTTATAAATGTGGAAAGTAAACCATAAACATCAAATGGAACACACACATATCGCAATTTTTTTCAGAAAGAATGTGTTGTACCTTTCAATATGGTCCCTTCACGGCCATCTTTTTTAGCCCACTGTTTCGGAACTCGTTGTGACGGAGCATACTCAACGATGGTTTTAAACTGAGTACCTAAAAGGAAAAAATGGGAGATTTGAGCAGATGTCAAACCCTGCTAAGTTTCCATTGACGGAGAAACGAAACAGACTAACATGAAATGAGACTCTCCAACCAAAGCTCAGAACCTTAATAAATTTTCAGAAGACAGAGCTTCATTAAACTACCCTCATTAACATATCGTGAGTAATACGGAAATAGACGTGAAACATTTCTAGCCATTTCACGATGCCAGCAGAATACACGATCATGATTACCTTTCTCATTAACGAATACATGTCCATCAAAGAACTCAGCAAACTCAACGACATCCTCTGGCCTTTTGAAATCAATATAAGCTCTAGAATGCAATTGATGCTTCTGGCTGTAAAACAAATTTTAAAAAAAATGAGAAACGAATATCACCAGAGAACTAACTTTCAGAACGATAATAAACCACTATAGCATCATAATGGCATTACATTGTAAAACCAGACATGGAATACATGAACACAACTTTAAGAGGCACAAAACAATTCATAGTGGGTGCATTATATTGGAAGGAAGAGCAAACATGAAACCATGGTTTGGAAAAATCACAACAATAAAGGATGCCATCTACAAATGTCAATAAATAAAGGACAATAGAAAAAATAAATTAAACTAAAAAGATGCCAAGAATAGCACTTACACCCCAACTTATAGACATATCATAGAATTCCAAACATGGAACAATCCCTCGATAACATTGAATGATACATATTCCCTTAGCCCCATCCCAAGGTAATTCCATCAGATATGCAGATATAAATGAGCCGATTTGGGGCTATCCCCCACTTCTTAACCCCTTGAATAACTACAAACTGGACAATCGCCCCGTATATTAATAACTCGCGTGCTTGTATAGTATATCACTTGATGGCGACTGAAGATTTCATTTACATTCCACATCACTGTATTCAGTGAATCCAAACATACATAAAATTAAAGATGCTTGGCAAAGTTCGGCCCAGTAACATGTTCTGACATGTGTGTAGATTTGTACAGCATGTGTATGCACCAATATACTCCTAAGTTCTAGCATTCTCACTAACCAAAGAAACTCCATGGATAAATTTTGATAAATAAATTGAAACAGTACATGTGAACATTCACGTGCACACATACGGATAAGCATATTTCCCGATAGTCATAAGAGATTAATGGTGTTACGGTAAATTGCATCACAGCCATCAGCCACAATGCATCAAGTAAGTGGAAAGAGTACATGGAAGTCAACTTAGCTACCCAGTTAAGTACATAAAACATGAAGAAGAAGCATAATCACAGGCAAAAATAGAGCAACCTGTTCTTGCCGGGACGGAAAGAGACCCAGCTGTAACGCCCGGCGAACGAGCTGTCGATTTGCCCCATGAGCGCGTCCTGCGTAATCGCAGGCGGCAAGTGCCGCAGCACGACCTTCGTCCGATCTAACGATCCCTTCATGCCTCACGGGACCAAGTGAAAAAGATAAAACAAAACCCTTGAAACTAATGGAATTCCCAATGCTCGACTCGCCGAATTGGTTGAAGAACTGAAATCACCGGGTGTGTGTTACATCTTCTAGGGCAGTGTTGGTCGATCAGTGTGGATTCCGAGCCCTAATTTCGAATTGTCCCCAAATTTCGCCATGCATGGGAGAGAGAATGCGAAAAGGGCTAGTTTTTAGGCAGAGAAAGAGAAAAGGGAGGTTACGATCCTGTGCGGATGTGTATATATACACCCTTTTGTTCTCTGCTTGTGTATTCTGAGTATGTACTGGCGTCGGCGTGAACCAAGGGTACAGAGTACACTACACCTCTTTTTTCAATACATAAATGCATTTTTGTGTTAATAAATTTTTTTTTTGAGGAAAACGAGATTATATATTAAAGATTGTTGTAAAAATCAAGTTTAATCGGAACCAATACCAAGACACCAATAGCTCATAGTATTATATAGGTTGGTGTCTACGGATTGGTTACCAAGCAAGACAAGAAAAAACACTTGAGAATTAGAGAGTAGAGAGAACTTTTATCAATTTCTTGAGAACTTTTTTACAAGATGAGAGTGTTAGGTGTGTGTTGTGGTGTGTTGGATTGTATATTCTAATACAAGGAGTTGGCACCTCTATTTATAGGAACTAAGAACACATGAGGTAATGTCACATATACTACTAACATGCAATTAGAGGTGACATTCTAATTGTGGTGGCCACATGTAGCATTAGGATGCACTTCATAACGCTCCCCCTTGGACACCACAATGCGCTTCAAGATCAAATTGTCTCGTTAAAAACCTTCTCAAGAAAACCTGGAGGGACAAAACCTGTAAGGGAAAGAGTGCAACACACAAAAGTGCTTGAAGTTGTGCTTGATGATGCCTCGTTAAAAACTTTTCCAAGAAAACCATGTGGGACAAAACTTGGATAAGGGAAAAAGAGTGTGGCGCACAAAATTTATCTCCCCCTGACTTCAGGCAGGCTACTTTGGTTGCTTGCTAAGGCGACGCATGCTGATTCTGTAAACTAGCTTATCAAAGGTAGAAGTCGGCAAGGCTTTAGTAAATAAATCTGCAAGGTTCTCGCATGACCAAATCTGCTTGACATCTATCTCATTACTCTTCTTGAGCTCATGAGTATAAAAGAACTTGGGAGAGATGTGCTTGATCCTATCTCCTTTGATATAACCTCCTCTGACTTGAGCAATACAAGCTGCATTGTCTTCATATATAATGGAATGAGAGTTTGACGGAGGAGAGTCAATCGAGCATAGCACATGCTTGATAACAGACCGCAAGAACATACATGCTCGGCTAGCTTCATGTAGCGCTACAATTTATGAGTGATTTGAGGACATCGCAACCAAATTCTGCTTCGTAGAGCATCAGGACTGCAGGTGAAAACATATCATGTCTAGAAGCGAGCTTTGTGAGGCTCTGATAAATAGCCTGCATCCGCATATCCAACCAGGCCAACGCTCCTCCTAGACTTAGAATACATAAGTCCCAATTCTCTGGTCCCGCTCAGATAACGAAGTATATGCTTGATACCGTTCCAATGTCGTCGAGTGGGTTCTGAACAGAACCTGGCAAGTACATTTACTGCGAACATTATGTCAAGTCGCGTACATTGTGCCAAATACAACAAACTCCAATAGCATTTAGATATGGTACTTCAGGACCAAGTATCTTTTCATCTGCTTCTTTGTGATGGAATGGATCTTTTTATGGATCTAAAGATCGGACGACCATTGGAGTATTGAGTAGATGAACATTTTCAATGCTAAAGCGCTTCAGGAGCTTTTCAACATATGCAAATTGATGGATCAAAATGCCATCAGACATGTGCTCGAGCTGCAGGCCGAGACGGTGTCTAGTTTTGCCTAAATCTTTCATCTCGAGTTCTCTTTTCAGGTACTCAACAACTTTAAGGATCTGTTCAGGAGTCCCAATCAGATTTATATCATCAACATATACTGCTATAATAACGAAACCAGAGTTCGTTTTCTTGATAAACACACATGGATATATGACATCATTCTTATAGCCTTCTCTGGTAAGGTACTCGCTTAGGCGATGGTACCACATCCTACTAGATTGCTTCAGTCCATACAGGAACTTCTGTAACTTTATGGAACACAGATCTTTGGGGATATTTACCATTGCTTCAGGCAATCTCAACCCATCGGGGAGTTTCATATAGATATCAGTGTCCAAATTACCATACAGGTAAGCAGTGACAACGTCCATCATGCACATATCAATTCCTTCAGAGACTGATGGGCTGATCAAATACCTGAAAGTGATCATATCCATTACTGAGGAATATGTCTCGTCAAAATCGACTCCTGGTAGTTGAGAGAATCCTTGGGCACAAGTCTAGCCTTATATCAGGCGACTTCATTTTTCTCATTCCGTTTCCTGGTAAATACCCACCTGTAACCAACAGGTTTGACATCTTCTGGTGTCTTGGAAATGGGCCCAAAGACTTGTCCAGTCATCTTTGTGACGACATTCGTCAATACTTCAGGGCTCAAAATCAAACTCATTGATTATCTTATTAGCCACTGTGAATGCAAAGACTTCATCAACAATAATATTAGAGTTTTTCGGCACTTCTAGGTCGACTGATTCTACTTTCGGGCCGATCGACTCCACTTCCGGGCCGATCGGAATCACTTCTCGGTCGTTCGGCGGCACTTTCGGGCCAATCGGAGGCACTTCTGAGCCGTTCGGTTCTGCTGGAATCGGCTCTAGTAGTTCTTCTGGAACTACTTCTGGTAATGAGGCTCTTTCATCCCTTCTATTCTTTTGACATTTCCGCTTCCGGGGAATGATGTCTTTTGATCCAACTGGTCTCCCACGCTTCAGGCGTGCACTAGAAGAATCGATGGTTGTCTTTGCAGTATCACCGGTGATTTTAATTCTAGCTGGTACATTGATAGCATCTATATAAGACCTCATTATCTTTGACGTGCCTGCAAATGCATCAAGCATTTGATTTGCAACATTCTGTAGATGAAGTACCTTCTGGACTTCTAGTGGGTCAAGATGATACAGAGAACTTACTTTCCAAGTGCTCCAAGAATATACTGCGTTAGCTGTCAAGACCACCAAAACAGTCGCTAAAGCCCGAGAGTGATGGTGTGGACAGACATGTAACCAGGAACTGGGATGGCTCAATTGGACTTTTCATCCTCCCGAGAAATAGCGGATAACGTCGTCCCCCTTTCATGATAATGAGGGCCTTTAAAAAAATGTAAAGTTGTTGGTTCCCGATCTAGTAGGAGAATGTCGTGTTGGTACTTGGTGGAACTGATGCCACCATACGTCCAGTGATGCGGTTTTACCGACAGACCCCCATTGGACCACGAAGTCCTCGTTGATCTAGGCGAGGGTGCATCCATTGGACCATGTAGGACACTTTGATCTAGTGCTCAGGAATCGCATCGGACCATATATCATTTGAGCACTAACAACGGACAGGTACATCTTATCGCCGACTGAGAAAAAGGTCCATACGGTACATGTCCGCTCTCCAGTCAAACGGACGGGAATTGTAGATAGAAACATCGGTCGACTACTCCCGCTGTCTCCACTCTGTCCTTCGCCACCACTACTATCATCGTCTTGTTCGCTCGAGGTCACCCCGTCGTCGACGTGACTAACAACGTCTCGATGTTCGCCAGTTCCCGCCACCACCGATGGTCGGCTATCTGAACACCTCATCATCCCAGTCGATGCCGAGACCGTGACCATCATAACAAACCTCTCTAGAGAAGCCTCACATTGCTCCGCGTCGTTGCCATGACCCGCCGTCAACAACCCTGTAACCCACGAATGGGTCGTTCGTGTCTTCGCCACAGGGCCATTTTGACCATCCTGGACCAAACCATGGGTCCTCGTCCCCATGGTCTCGCACCCCCACCCCTGGGGAGCAAGTCCCCTTATCCCCAGAGCATATAGTCGTCGATCAATACTTGTACACCCTCTAAAACGCACCAGCACCATACCATCCATACCATGAAGAGCACACTGGAAGTAAACATGGTGAAACCAAACACCACAGGCCGAGTGAGTGCTCTCCCACTCAAACCAGACGGAGGCAGAGGTGCGGACCAAGCTGCCGCCAAGCCTACACTCAAATAAACACCGCAAGTTGAGTGGTTGTTGTTGCCGCACTTCCAACCAGTTCTGTGATCAAGAGCACCATCCTCAGGCATCGTTTTTGTTGTGAACAAAGGATACATAGTCATGGAATAAGCCATGGCAATAACCATGGTTATGGCCAAAGTCTTTTTCTCCGTGTGATGGCTTTTGCTTTAGGGTTTTGGAGAAACTTATGAAAAATTAATAAATTATTTGTAAGTATGGTAAAAAAGTTATGTTTTAGATGAATATACAATAATTGCATACAGTTTTTTTTTGTGGAAATGGCATGTGTATGTTATGTGTGGCCACCACAATTTACATGACACCATTTTTTGTATGCAAAGGGTTATGTGGCAATCCTTCGTCACGTGTTGGCTCTTATAAATAGATGTATCAACTCCTTGTATTACATACTCAACACTCAACACAACACAACACAACACATTTTGTAACACAGTCAAGACATGAATGAAATGCTCTCTTCTCTCTATGTTCTTAAGTGTTTGTTCACTCACGTCCTCACGGTAACCATCACATAGACATCAACCTCTTTCATTCTTGCTATTGTATTTGGGTCATCAGTGTCTTTGTGTTGGTTCCATCCAATTCGACTTACATCACCTTGTGAGCACGAGTTTCACGACAGGTTATCAGCACAACTTTCTTTGTTGTCTGGGTTTCAAAGTTTCATATTAGTATGAACTTATTTATACTTTAGTCACGTTTATTTATACATGTTTAAGTTATGACTTTCTAATAAGTATGCTCTGTGATCGCCAATTTATATTGGATTTTTTACATCAGAAACTTGATGTTTATTGTATACTTGTGTTTTATTGTTAATACTCGGCTTTGAGATTTGTTGAAACTGAAGCATTTGGACCTGAAGTTCCAGGATGCAAACCACTTGCATGTAACATGCAGCTTGGCTTAAGGCTTGAAGTTTGTAAATTTTATGTGCGGGATATATGAGTAATTTGGCTACTCCATAGGTTCGCTCGTCACCTGGTATGTTAAGGAAGAAGTTTCAAATACCAGTGGACCGATGTATGTTGGACCAGAAATTCGAAATATATAGTACCAGCAACCCGATGTATGTTGGACTAGAAGTTCCAAATACATAGTACCAGCGACCCGATGTATGTTGCACCAGAAGTTTCAAAAATAGAGTACTAGCAACTAGAAGTCGGGTATGATAATAATCAGATATGTCATATTATCCTGACATATAATTATCGATATCTAGGATGGAGAATTTGGAAAAGCACCAGATGCCCCCCTCAAACTAGAAGGGAAACATTATTATGAATGGGCACTTGTCATATCCCCATTTAAAATCTCAAAATCTTGGAGACGTCATAATAGAAAGGAATAAAGAATATGTGAAAAACAAATTCACGACTATAATTTTCATCTGTCATCATATGCTTAAAGACTTACAAGTAGAGTACTTGGCTGACGAAGACCCACTTGAATTATGGGTTAAGCTCAATGAGAGGTTTGAGCATATGAAAACAATAGATCTCCCTCAAGTATTGTATGACTGGTCTAACCTCAGGATGCAGGACTTTAAGTTTGTAAATGAATACAACTTAGCCATGTTTAAAATTGTACCACAGCTTCGAAGTTATGGAGAAAAAATAACTGATGAATATATGCTTGAAAAGACATTCTCCACATTCCACCCACCAAATATGCTCCTATAAGAGCAGTGTCGTGAGCGAAAGTTTCAGAAATTCACAGAGCTGATTGCATGTTTGCTCGTTGTTGAGCAAAACAACGAGTTATTGATGAAAAACCATCAAACTCGCCTTGTTGGCAGTGCTCCATTCCCAGAAGTGAATGTGACAAGATATGATAATAGGTCTGGACCCAGAAAAGGCCGAGGATCCTTTCGTAGTCGAGGTCGTGGTCACGAACGTGGACGCAACCGTAGTCATGGTCATGGTTGTGGGCATAACAACTTTCATCCTTATGGAAGAGAGAACAAAGTGTACCACCAAAATTGGAACCAATTTGATAAACATAAGAAAGGAAAAGGCCCGCAAAAACCAAGCTCCCGAAAATACTAAAACCAAATGTTATCGATGTGGTAGAACTGATCATTGGTCACATGTTTGTCACGTACCAAACCACTTGGAAAAATTGTACCAAAAATCGATCAAGGGAAAGGAGAAGGTCGTTAAGACAAATATTAATGATCATGTTAATCATGTTGATGCTCCGATCAAGCTTGCAGTATTCAAATTCTTTAAAGAAGATGACGGGAAAATAGGTAGTAACGAAAATATGGCTTAAACTTGTGTTTACCAGTTTTTCCCTTTTGATTGATATATATATATATATATATATATATATATATATATATATATATATATATATATATATATATATATATATATATCAGGTGCGAACCTCTCTTACGGTGCGAACCTGCGAACCTCAAATCTGGTTTGCGGAAATAGCGAACATGGTTTGCGGAAATAAGCATCCCAGTTTGCGGAAAAAAAGTTTGAAAAAACAGCATTTTTATCTTGAGAAAATATATGGTTTGCGAAAATAGTGTATCTGATTTGCGGAAAAAGCGAATATGGTTTGCGGAAATAAGCATCCCAGTTTGCGGAAAAACAGTTTGAAAAAAAAAGCATTTTATCTTGAGAAAAATATGGTTTGCGAAAACACCGCAAACCGAGAACACTATTTCCGCAAACCAGATACACTACACAAGCAGGTTCGCACCGTAACCCCTGGTTCGCACCTGATTGCACCTGTATATATATATATATATATATAAGGATGAGATAACGTACAAACCGCCCTTATTGTGCAAACTACGAACTCATAGGAAGGCGACACGTGTTGTTTTCGCGCGAGTGTGGTACTGGTAGCGCGCGTGTAGTGTCGGTACCCCTCACACACAAGTGCTGATACAATACACACACATGTGCTGGTACAATACACACACGGGTGCTGGTACAATACACACACAAGTGTTGGTACAATTTTTATTAATTCAGAAAAACCGATTTACAATCAAAGCCTCGTGTGTTTATAAACCCTAAACCCCAACATCCTAAACCTTAAACTCCAACGTCCTAAGCCCTAAACCCCAACTTCCTAAACCCTAAACCGTAAAACCAAACCATAAACCCTAAGAAAAGTAATTCCAAAGCCTTAATTTGAAAAAAGAAAACCCAAAAACAAAAAGGAAACAAAAACCAATAATTTAAAAGTACGAATTGGACCCTCTGGATGACCTCGGATGATCGAAAAACATCGCACATCACAGCATAACAATGATTCTTGCTCAGGATGTCGTTTGCACCCAAAAAATGCTAGGATTTTGTCAAATTCTTACACTAACATCTTTCAGGTTCTTTGTAAGAACCACTCCCGGTCAACGCCAGTCAAATCTGCGAAAAACAGGAAAATTTAAAAAATTTAAGCAGACACTTAATTAAACCTAAGATTGACCCCGAGGGTCATACCGGACTTAAGTTGACCCCGTTATCGACCAAAGTGAGTTCCGGGGGACTCAGGGCAACTTTCTGACCAGTTTGGGAAATGTTGACTTTTCGCTGGAAAAGTCAACCAAGCGACGTTTTGGTCCATTCGAGGACCGTTTTGGATCCAAAAAGCTTAGCCGTCGTCGCAGCGGTCTTAGTTGAGTCGTTTCCTTGTAGCCCGCAAGTTTCGTAAATTCTTGGAAAAAGTGCCCGTTCGGGGCCCGAAATGTCCGAATTTCGCGAATCTGATTGGAAAATATCTAGGAGATATTTTCTCAAAAAGGTGTGGGACCCACCTTGCCACTTATCAAACAAGTGGTGGTGTTAGGTGTGGGACAAGACAAGGGAGACTACCCTTAAGGGTGTGGCCGGCCATGTGTTTCAAAAATGGAAAAAAATGGAAAGAGAAAGGAGTTAGTTTTAGAGAGAGAAGGAGAAGGAGAAAAAGAGAGGTTGCTAGGGTTTGGGCTACTATTCACGAGCATCAAGCCATGGGTTCGCCTCAACGATAGTAGATTCGAGCTCACATCGTCTTCCTCTACGGTAAGCACCTAAATGATCTTCGATTTGATTAATTTTGAAAGTTAGGGTTTGTGTAAAACTAGTAGGGTTTAGTGGAATTGATGTGTGGGGATTGTTGGAAACGTTTTGGAGATGTTTTGGAGTGAAGGGTGACGTTTTCCGGTGACCGGGAGCTCGGGGGGAGCTCCGGCCACCATGTAGGGTGGCCGACCACCATGTGGGGTGGCTGGCCGGAGCTAGGGCCGGCCACCACCATGGTGGGCCGGGCCCAAAAGGCCCTAGCCACCCACGGCCATGGTTGTCCGGGTGGGGCCCACTTTCTCGGGTGCTCGGGTTTCGTGTTCGGGTGGTTTAGAACGTTCCCCAGGTCATTAATCTACAACTGGATCGAAATTTGGAATTAAATTGTGAAAGTTGTAATTGACGGGTTTTAGAAACTTAAACGTTAATTAAATGACTCGGAAGTCGGAATTCGATTCCGTCGAGTGCTTAGGAACCCTTGAATTATTCTAAGACCGTAGAAACGAAAACGGGAGTTTTCGTAGCCCCGGAAAGGCATTTCCAAAACCCGGACAGATTCACCATGTTGGGCGAATCGGGCTTTTCCGAGTCCATTATCGATAATGTCGAGTAATTGGGAAGTTTGGGAGTGATCGACATTGTCGAGGTTACATTTTGGCATCAAGTTTATTGAATTTCAGTTTATTCCTGCGAGTTTAAAAGTGCCTTAAAACTGTGTTCTTTTAGATCGTGCCGCTGTCAGAGGAAAGGGAAAGCTAGGCGAGTGACCGAGATCACGCCGGAGCTTAATTGTGCGCTTTTGGAGAAAGTATACGAGGTAGGGAAAAGTAGTCGGATCTCGGCCCTGACTAGGGAAAGTTAACAGTAGAAATGCATGTGACACTTGGGTGTCGTGGGTTAAGTAGGTTATCGAATATTAGAAATGCATGTGACACTTGGGTGTCGTGGGTTAAGTAGGTTATCGAATATTAGAAATGCATGTGACACTTGGGTGTCGTGGGTTAAGTAGGTTATCGAAGATTGGAAATGCATGTGACACTTAGTAGTGTCGTAGGAGAAGTGAACTTATCGATATTAGAATTACTGGAGGCATATGACCATGCCCGGAGGTTGATTGTGAATTTGTTGATATTAGAACTGCTGGAGGCATTGGTTATGCCCGGAGGTTGATTGTGTAGTTGTGTCTTGGGTGGCCATGAGAGCCCGTATTACTGTTGTGTCTTGGGTGACCATGAGAGCCCGTATTACTGTTGTGTCTTGGGTGGCCATGAGAGCCTGTATTACTGTTGTGTCTTGGGTGGCCATGAGAGCCCGTATTACTGTCGTGTCTTAGGTGGCCATGAGAGCCCGTATTACTGTTATGTCTTGGGTGGCCATGAGAGCCCGTGTTTTACTGTTGGTGTCTTGGGTGGCCATGAGGGCCCGTGGGGTTGTTGGGCCCGTGAGTTATTGTCGGTGTGTCTTGGGAGGCCGTGAGTGCCCGTGGGGTTGTTGAACCCGTGTCTTTACTGTTGGTGTGTCTTGGGAGGCCGTGAGTGCCCGTGGGTTTTTTGAGCCCGTGAGTTACTGTTGGTGTGTCTTGGGAGGCCGTGAGTGCCCGTGGGGTTGTTGAACCCGTGTCTTTACTGTTGGTGTGTCTTGGGAGGCCGTGAGTGCCCGTGGGGTTATTGAGCCCGTGAGTTACTGTGGGTGTGTCTTGGGAGGCCGTGAGTGCCCGTGGGGTTGTTGAGCCCGTGAGTTATTGTCGGTGTGTCTTGGGTGGCCGTGAGTGCCCGTGGGGTTGTTGATCCCGTGAGTTACTGTTGGTGTGTCTTGGGTGGTCGTGAGTGCCGTGGGGTTGTCGAGCCCGTGAGTTATGGTCGGTGTGTCTTGGGTGGCCATGAGTGCCTGTGGAGTGTTGAACCTGTGTTGTTGCTGTTTGTTGAACTTGCTTGTGAATGTGATTGTGGTTACCTGAGTGAGAGAGGTTATTGAGACAGGTCGACCGCCTGGCCCGACAGGGATCGGCAAAGCGCGTGAGTGAGAGAGGTTACTGACACAGGTCGACCGCCTGGCCTGACAGGGATCGGCAAAGCGCGTGAGTGAGAGAGGTTACTGAGACAGGTCGACCGCCTGGCCCGACTTTGTGTCGGGGAAGCGCGTGAGTGAGAGAGGTTACTGAGACAGGTCGACCGTCTGGCCCGATAGGGATCGGCAAAGCGCGTGAGTGAGAGAGGTTACTGAGACAGGTCGACCGCCTGGCCCGACAGGGATCGGCAAAGCGCGTGAGTGAGAGAGGTTATTGAGCAGCTGGCATGCGATCCTTTGTGATCTTGTTTGGGGTGCGATCCTCTGTGATCTTGGGTGTTGCGTGGTTGTCTGTCGTGTCTTTGGAGGAGGTCGTCAATCGTTGTGTCGGGTCTACATTACGAGTCCGAGTGTTGAGTCGGTTGAGGAAAGTATCAGTGCGTGGGTGTCGGTCGGGTTACTTGAGTTTGGGGATAGTGATCCCCGGTGTTGAGTTGGTTGTTGGTGTTATCGACATTGTCTGCTAAGTATGTCGTAGTCAGTCTGTTATCCGTGGTGTTGAGCGAACGTCACCCCTAGCTGCTTTTCCTATAGGTACCGGTCGCAGGTTGGACTAGGTGAGCTTCTGAAGCTTGAAGAGCTAGGAGCGGGATTCTGGGTTTATTTTGAGTCTAGCGACGTATACCTTGCATTTTGTCCATTTGTTGGGACGTACCTTTAAGTTGTAAATGATTATTTTGATGAACAAACGGTGATTTTAAAGTTATTTATGTAAAAGGTTTCAAAATGTTTTATTGTTTTAAACGTTCGCGTCCTGAGTTCGGTTTACTGAAATTGGGGCGTGACATTCTTAAACGGCCGATTCAATATATATACGATTTGGACTGCACATGTGTTGGTACCTTGCATGCACAAGTGCTGGTACTTCATATACACAGATGATGGTACTTCATATACATAGGTGCTGGTACTTCATATACACAAGTGCTGGTACCACATGTATCAGCACTTGCGCGTTGGTACCGGCACTTTGTATTCGCAAAAAAAGACACGTGTCAGCATTTGTATGGAGGGGTACCAGCGTTTTGCACGGTGAGTACCAGAGCTTGTGCGCGCATGAACAGTAGCTGCGCACGTGTTAACAGTTGTGCGCGCGCGTGAAAAGGCCACGTGTCGCCTTGTTGTGCGTCCGTAGTTTGCACAATAAAGCCTGGTTCACATTTGATACTAAGACTATATATATATGAGTGTGATCAAGTGTTACCTTTTTTTATGTTGTTACTGTTACCTTTTTAAAAATCATTGAATGTATTATATCCAATGGCTAATATGGATATTGGCATGGACGCGTAATTATATTGAACTTCATCTACCTTTTGGTAATTTAACACCCATAAGGTTAAAGAAGTAATTTCAGAATTGATTTATCCCGACCCTTATTTTTCTCACTTCCTCCCACCTCCCGCAGCTGACCATGCACAACGCTATCAGAGCTCCTCCCCGACGCTCCATCGGAGCTCGTCGTTGCAGCGCCATCGGAGATCCTCACCGGCGCGCCATCACAACCGTCGTATGGTTCACGAAGTGGAAGATGCTTGGTTCACTGCCCCGTACTCCACCGTCGATGTCCCGATCTACAACCACAGTGGAGGGTCGTTGCAGCTCCGTGGAGGTGTGGTCCGGTCATGCTTCTTTACGTCCACTCCATCGCCTCTCGCCGCAGCATGCCCACACACAGATCTGGCCGTGCCCAGTCATGTCTCCACCGTGACCAGTCGCACAGATGCAACTTGCCCGGAAGCCCCCTGGTTACAGCCACGCCCACACCAACGTCATACTCGTTCCTCAGTTGCTCCTCCCTCAACTTGCTTTGAGTTCCGACACGATCTAAACAGTGGAGTGGTCGCCGGTTAAGGAGCTACATGAAGGCGTCGTTGTTGTGTCGTGCGTATCCTCGCACGCCGTCTCCAACGCCATATTCATCCACCTCCAGACACCACGCCTTCAATCGCATCTCTAACCACTCAAATCTGTGTCGGCCAAATCCGGGTTCACTCCGTCTCAGATCCGTGGCCTGATGTCATATGATTTAGTTGTTGTCAGCGAGGTATAAGTTCAATTCCCCTTTGTCTTCTTGTTCTGGGTTGATGCGATGAGGAAATTAAGGTTTTAAGTTCGATTTTGGTGTTGTGATTTAATTCTTTTCATTGCTGTGTGTCAATGAATGCAGGCATTGATTTGGTTGTCTTTGTAATTTCAGTTTGTCTGTAATGTCTAAATTTGGAGCTGAATTAGACAAGAACTCCAGATATGCTAAGTGGCTGATGTGGACGATGAAGGGTTGTCCCATGGGTTTATGTTTGTGATGCTGATTTTTAATTTGTGATGTAGATTTATGCAGGGTTGAGTTTGGTGTTAGATCGATAGTTTTAGATTTGAATTAAAGTCTTATTTGCTTCTGTAATGTCAAGGCTAGTTTTTTTTTTAACAATAGGTACATAATTATGTAATTTTAAGTGTAGATATCTGTATAAATTTTAAATATGGATCGTTGTAATTATGTAATTTTGAGGGTATATATCTGTAACACTATATTTTTTTTTTGAGGGTACCTGTAGGAAAAGCAGCTAGGGGTGAGCGTTCGCTCACCACCACGGATAACAGACTGACTACGGCATACTTAGCAGACAATGCCGGTAACACCAACAATAAACCCAACACCGGGGACTACTATCCCCAGACTCAAGTAACCCGACTGACACTCATAACGTTACTCTCCACAACCGACTCAACACTCGGACACCTAATGTAGACCCGACACAACGATCACGACCTCTTCCAAGGACACAAAAGACAACCACGCAACACCCAAGATCACAAAGAATCGCACACCAAACAAGATCACAAAGGATCGCACTCCTGTCAGCTGCTCAGTGCGGGTTGCTAACCGGTTGGGCTCGAGCCTGCCCCACACACTTTACCGATCCCTGTCAGGCTCTAGGCGGTCGACCTGTTGGCGATATAATGAGCTACTTTTCCGATAGCTAGTCGGAAGGGGAGCAACCCTCCATCGCCTAAGAATGCTCAACCTGCTGATCTCTGTTAGGCCAGGCTAGCCAAAGAACGCTCGACTTGCCGATCCCTGTCAGGCAAGCCAGCCAACCTCCGCGCAATCACAATCACAAACAAAGTTCAACAACCAGTAAAAACACAGGTTCAACACTCCACATGCACTCATGGCCACCCAAGACACCAATAGTAAAACACGGGTTCAACAACCCCACGGGCACTCATGGCCACCCAAGACACCAACGATAAGATGACACGGGTTCAACAACCCAACGGGCACTCATGGCCACCCAAGACACCAACGATAAAATGACACGGGTTCAACAACCCAACGGGCACTCATGGCCACCCAAGACATCAATAATAAGACACGGGCTCTCATGGCCACCCAAGACACAACCAGTAAAGTACGGGCTCTCATGGCCACCCAAGACACAGCAGTAAAATACAGGCTCTCATGGCCACCCAAGACACAAACAGTAAAGTACGGGCTCTCATGGCCACCCAAGACACAAACATTAAAGTACGGGCTCTCATGGCCACCCAAGACACAAATAGTAAAACAATCAACCTCTGGGCATGGTCATATGCCTCCAGTAATTCTAATATCGATAAGTTCACTGCTCCTACGACACTACTAAGTGTCACATGCATTTCTAATGTTCGGTACGTTCCCGTATCATACGACACCACCCGGTGTCGCCTGCCTTTCTAATATTCGATAACCTACTTAACCCACGACACACATGTGTCACATGCATTTCTACTGTTAACTTTCCCTAATCAGGGCCAGGATCCGGCTACTTTTCTCTACCTCGTATGCTTTCTCCAAAAGCGCTCAAACAAGCTCCGGAGTGATCTCGATCACTCGCCTAGCTTTCCCTTTCCTCTGTCTGCGGCACGATCTAATCAAGAACACAATTTAAATACTTTTAAGTTCGCAGACATAAACTGGAATTTAATAAACTAGACGCCCAAAGGTAACCCCGACAATGTCGATCACTCCCAAACTTCCCAATTACTCGACATTGTCGATAATGGACTCGGAAAAGCCCGATTCGCCCGACATGGCGAATCTGCCCGGGTTTTGGAAACGCCCTTCCGGGGCTCCGAAAATTCCCGTTTTCGTTTCTACGGTCTTAGAATAATTCAAGGGTTCCTATGCACTCGACGGAATCCAATTCCGACTTCCGAATAATTTAATTAGCGTTTCAAGTTTCTAAACCCGTCAATTACAACTTTTACAATTTAATTTCAAATTTCGATCCGGTTGTAGATTAATGATTCGGGGAACGTCCTAAACCACCCGAACACGAAACCCGAGCACCCGAGCACGTGGGCCCCACCAAGCCAACCTTGGCCGTGGGTGACTAGGGCTAAAATGGGCCTGGCCCACCATGGTGGTGGCCGGCCCTAGCTCCGGCCAGCCACCCCATGGCCGGCCGGCCACCCTACATGGTGGCCGAAGCTCCCCCCGAGCTCCCGGTCACCAGAAAACGTCCCTCTTCACTCCGAAACGTCTCCAACGATCCCCAATCCTCAATACAACCCTAAACTACTAGATTTACTCAAACCCTAACTTTCCAAACTTAGCAAAACGAGAATCGGTTCGGTGCTTAGCGTAGAGAAAGACGGTGTGAGTTTGATTCTCCTAGATTTGAGACGATCCAATGGTTGAAGCTCGTGAATAGTGGCAAGAACCCTAACCAACCCTTCTCTTTTCTCTCTTCTCCTTCTCTCTTCTTTCTCTTTCAAAAATTCAAATTTCCCCCTTTTTTTTACCCTATGGCCGAACCCACCCCCCTTGTAGTCTTCCTTGTCTTGTCCAAAACTTAACACCACCACTTGTTTGACAAGTGGCAAAATGTGTCCCACACCTTTTTGGAAAATATAATTGCGAAATTCGGACATTTCGGGCCCCGAACGGGCACTTTTTCCAAGAAATTATGAAACTTCACGGGGCACAAGGAAAAGGCTCAACTAAGACCGCTGCGACGACGGCTAAGCTTTTTGGATCCAAAACGGTCCTCGAATGGACCAAAACGTCGCTCGGTTGACTTTTCCAACGAAAAGTCAACATTTCCCAAATTGGTCAGAAAGTTGCCCTGAGTCCCCGGAACTCACTTTGGTCGATATAGGGGTCAACTTAAGTCCGGTATGACCCTCGGGGTCAATTTTATGGTCAATTAAGTGTCTGTCTAAATTTTTTTTAAAATTTTCTTGTATTTCGCAGATTTGATTGGCGTTGACTGGGAGTAGTTATTACAGTCTACCCCCCTTAAAGGAATTTCGTCCGCGAAATTTAGAACAGACGTACCTTGGGAGTCGAACAGGTCGGGGTACTTCGCGCGAACCTCATCCTCGCGTTCCCAAGTCGACTCAGCCCCGTGATGCCTCCACTGTACCCGTACTAGGCAGATAATCTTGCCACGCAAGACCTGCTCCCGTGTGTCCATGATCCGAACCAGCTGCTCCTCATAGGAGACATCGTCAGCCACCTCGATATCTGTCCACTCAATGACGTGGGAGGGGTCCGCATTGTACTGCCGCAACTGGGACACGTGGAAGACGTTATGAACTCTCCCAAGTTGCGGTGGTAACGTCAAACGATAGGACACTGCTCCCACTCTGCTCAAGATCTCGAACGGGCCAATGTACCGCAGGGCTAACTTGCCCCCGCTGCGTCTGAACCGTACCAGTCCCTTCCTCGGGCTCACCTTCAGGAACACGTGATCCCCGACTGCGAACTCAAGAGGTCGACGTCGTCTGTCATCATAGCTCTTCTGCCGACTCTGCGCGGTCTTCAACCGCTCGCATATCAGCGCGACCTTCTCTACTGTCTCTCTGACAAGATCTGGCCCCAACAGACTCTTGTCCCCCACCTCTGCCCAACACACTGGCGATCGACACAGCCTCCCATTCAACGCTTCGAACGGTGCCATCCCAATACTGGCCTGCTAGCTGTTGTTGTAGGCGAACTCGACCAACGGCAGGTGGGTCTCCCATGATCCACTGAAATCCAGCACACATGCCCGCAGCATGTCTTCCAAAATCTGAATAGTGCGCTCGGACTGACCGTCTGTCTAGGGATGTTGTGCTGTACTGAGTAGAACCTCGGTCCCCAACGCGGTCTGCAGACTCAGCCAAAATCTGGACATGAAACGAGGATCCCGGTCAGACATTATCGACACAGGGACCCCATGGAGACGCACTATCTCCTGAATGTACAGGCTACTCAACTTGTCGACCGGATCAGTCATCCTCATAGCCAGGAAATGGGCTGACTTGGTCAACCGGTCGACTACCACCCATACGGCGTCGTGTCCCTTCGGCGATCTCGGCAGACTACTCACGAAGTCCATCGTGACGTGCTCCCACTTCCACTGGGCGATCGGTAGTGGCTGTAATAATCCGGCGGGACGCTGATGTTCGGCCTTCACCTGCCGACAAACGAGACATCTCGACACAAATACTGCGACTACTCTCCGCATCCCGCGCCACCAGAAGTGTCGCCCGATGTCACGGTACATCTTGGTGCCCCCCGGGTGCACTGTAAGACGCGAATGATGTGACTCTCGCAACACGTCGTCTCCACAGTTGCCCGGCACGAACAACCCTCCTATATACCCTAACCCCCAATCAGCACTGATTTCCCAGCCTACCACTTCGTCACCGCTGACGACCCTCTCTCGGATCTCTGACGTCTCGACGTCCTCCGACTGCGCCTCCAACACTTGGGCAAGTAGCGAGGGCTGAGCCACCAGTGAGCACATTGCCACGCCACCAGTAATCTCCTCTAGCTCGAGCCCGAACGTGCTCAGTTCCCCTATCATGTCCCACTCTCGGACTGATATGCTAGCAAGACTCGGGACCGACTTCCTACTCAAGGCGTCGGCGACCACGTTCGCCTTACCCAGATTATACTGTAGCTCAAAGTCGTACTCCTCAAGTAGCTCCATCCATCGCCGTTGGCGCATGTTCAGGTCTCGCTGGGAAAAGATGTACTTGAGTCTCTTGTGATCCGAGAACACCTGAAACCCATCGCCGTAAAGATAATACCGCCAGCCCTTTAGCGCGAACACGACTGCTGCTAGCTCCAAGTCATGGGTAGGGTAGTTGCGCTCGTGTGTCTTCAACTGCCTGGAGCCATAAGCAACAACTCTACCCAACTGCATCAGTACACAACCCAATCCTTCCCCGGACGCATCACAGTAGACCTCAACCTGATCCCTCGCTCTGGCACTACCAACACTAGAGCGGTAGTCAGACGAGTCTTCAACTCCGTGAACACACGTTCACAATCCTCGGTCCACACAAACCCGACTCCCTTACGCGTCAACAGAGTCATCGGCGCGGCTAGTCACGCAAAGTCCTGGACAAATCGCCGATAATAGCCTGCCAACCCCAGAAAGCTGCGGATCTCGAAGACACTCGTGGGCGTGCCCACTTCGAAACCGCGTCGATCTTCGACGGATCGACCAGTATACCATCACGGGATACGATGTGACCGAGGAATTTCACCTCAGCGAGCCAGAACTCGCACTTCTCCAGGTTGGCATATAACTGATGCGTGCGCAGCAGGGTCAGAACCGTTCTCAGATGCACCTCATGTGCCGCCTCGCTCTACGAATAGATCAAGATGTCGTCTACGAACAGCACCACAAACTGATCTAAGTACGGCCGGAATATACTGTTCATCAGATCCATGAACGATGTAGGTGCGTTCGTCAGTCCAAACGGCATCACCAAGAACTCGTAATGCCCATAGCGTGTCCGGAATGCAGTCTTTGCGACGTCCCCCTCTCGGACTCGCAACTGGTAATATCCGGATCGCAGATCGATGTTCGAGAAACATGTTGACCCTCTCAACTGGTCGAACAAGTCATCGATCCTCGGCATCGGGTATCGGTTCTTCACCGTAACCCGGTTCAGCTTCCAGTAATCTATACACATCTGAAGCTCTCCACTCTTCTTCTTCACGAAGAGTGCTGGTGCTCCCCACGGCGATACGCTCGGACGGATAAATCCCTTCTCCTGAAGCTCCTCGAGCTGACGCTTCAGCTCAGTCAACTCTGCCGGCGCAAACCTGTAAGGCGCCATCGATATCGCTGCCGTTCCCGGCACCAGGTCAATCCCGAAGTCCACCTCACGCTCCGGTGGCAACCCGCTCAACTCCTCAGGAAAGACCTCAGGGAAATCGCATACCACTCGTGGTAACTCTTGACTCTTCACAACCGATACTTCCTCCACTGCGGACAACGCCAACAGGAGAACCCCGCTCTTACTACCCAGAACACACGTCACCTTCGTGCTGCCTACCGATACTGTCACTCGTCGTCCGTAGTAGTCGATATTGGCTCGGTACTTTGCCAGCCAATCCATTCCCAAGATCACGTCAAAGGTCGTCATTCCCAGCACGAAAAGGTCACCAGGGCAAGGACAGTCTGCGAATCTAATTTCGCAGGCACGACAGACCCTAGTCAACAACACATCACCCCCAACTGGGGTGTTCAGGCATAGGGGTGGACTCAACGGCTCTAAACTCAGCCCCAACCTCTCAGCACAACTCAACGAAATAAACGAGTGCGACGCCCCGGTATCAAATAAGAACAACGCCCATAAATAATACAATAAACACGTACCCTGAATGGTCTCGCGGTAGGTAGTGGATCCTGGGGCCCGGGAGTCGGTAACTGCGTACACTCTCCCCTGCGACGACTGCTGCCTCTAACCCGGCGCACTGGCTGCTGAATACCTAGATCTCTGTTGCTGCCTCGGAACCGGCGCGCTCGTAGACGGCTGTGAGAACCTCGACTGCTGCCCCTGACGCGGGCGACCTCTGGGCGGCTGCACTGTATACGACTGTTGCGGCTGCCGCGCTGACACTGCCCCAATCAGATCAGGGCACCTTGCAATAGTGTGCCCAACCCGGTTGCACCGGAAACACTTGTAATCGTCGGCCATCGGCTCCGAGCCCTGGCCTGCGGCTGGTCGCTGGTAGCGCCGCGGGCCCTCCTCCCATCGGACACTCTCGTTGAAAATGGCCTGGCTGCCCGCAGGTATAGCATGTCGGCCCCCTCTCTGACGCGACTGCCCCCACTGACGCCACCGACCCCATATGTCTCGCTCCACCCTGATGAGCATGTGGTCGAAAGAACCCCGTGGTCCTCTATCTCCTCGGGTCTCGTGAATCGGACGGCCCCGCAATGCTGGTCAGCCGTTGTCGAACCTCACGGGTCCTGGCCGCATCCCGGATACCCTGCTCCACTGTCGGTGGAGTGTCCACGAGCTCTGAGTACTCCCGCAACCTCAATACGAGGACTCGATCCCGAATCACCGGCCTCAGTCCCCCCTCGAACCGCAGGCAACGGTTCTGCTCTGTCGCCACCATCTCTGGCGCGAATTTGGTCAGGGCCGTGAATCTGGCCTCGTATTCTGCCACTGACATCCCTTCCTGCTGCAGGTCCAGGAACTGCCGATGTCGGTCCAACCGAGCCGACTCGGGGAAATACTGTGCCAGAAAGACCGTCTGGAAGATGCCGTAGTCGTGCCCGACTCTGTCCCTCACACGCCCCCACTAGTGGTAGGCGCTGTCCCTCAGCTGATGAGCTGCAAAGGACACTCTACGGCGGCCATCCTCGATCCCTGAAGTGTCCAGGTCCCGCGTGACCTGCTCCAGCCACCTCTCGGCTAGGTCGGGGTTCGGCTCCCCTACAAATGTGGGTATGCCTAGCTTCAGGAAGTCCAGTAGTGTCCGGGCCGTATGGTCCTTGGCCTGAACGAGCCTCACTAGGACCGCTGCTGCCTCCGGAGCTGGCGATGCCGACTCTCGACTGGCGATGATCGCCACCAAACTTGTATTGTCCTGGTCAGCTCGTCCAGGGCAGTCGTAGTGGGAGGGTCTGCGACCGGCGGGACGCTGGGCGTGCCCGTAGATGGTCCCGCGTGTTTCCTCCTGTCTTCTCCGACAAGAGTACCCTGGGCCTCCGCGTACTCCGCGGGCATAACGTTGGGCACTCGTCCTGGTGTTCCTACTGACCGTCCCCACCTGCCTAGCGCGGGCGCCCGTCCCCGTGTCACGGCTGATCGTCCTCGTCTGCCACGAGCCATGTGTCGGTATCCTCTGCACGGATACACGCAAACGTTTAGTTCATGAATTTATATAACGACGATATGCTCAAAATACTAGCGTTTATACGGTCTACGTCTATCTCTAGCGTACTCGTTACTAAACGTCACCCCGCTCATGCTATTAACACTTTAATTATAATAATACGTAAAGGAAAACTTAAACGACCGCACAACGACTCACAGATCAATTCGGGGCACTCAACCTCAATCACAAGCCAACACGGCCAAGCAACAACAACTCACGCCCACCGGGCCGACCAAAGTCAAAACACGCCCATAGGGCCAACCATTTTTAAAACTTTCTCCACTTCATTAAAAACCTCATTTCTTGACATCACGTAGTTAACAACCCGGACTCCCGCTCCTAGCTCTTCAAGCTTCGGAAGCTCACTTAGTCCATTCCGCGACCAGTACCTGTAGGAAAAGCAGCTATGGGTGAGCGTTCGCTCACCACAACGGATAACAAACTGACTACGACATACTTAGCAGACAATGCCGGTAACACGAACAATAAACCCAACACCGGGGACTACTATCCCCAGACTCAAGTAACCCGACTGACACTCATAACGTTACTCTCCACAGCCGACTCAACACTCGAACACCTAATGTAGACCCGACACAACGATCACGACCTCTTCCAAGGACACAAAAGACAACCACGCAACATCCAAGATCACAAAGGATCGCACACCAAACAAGATCACAAAGGATCGCACTCCTGTCAGCTGCTCAGTGCGGGTTGCTAACTGGCTGGGCTCGAGCCTGCCCCCACTCACTTTACCGATCCCTGTCAGGCTCCAGGCGGTCGACCTGTTGGCGATATACTGACCTACTTTTCCGATAGCTAGTCGGAAGGGGAGCAACCCTCCATCGCCTAAGAATGCTCAACCTGCCGATCCCTATCTGGCCAGGCTAGCCAAAGAACGCTCGACTTGCCGATCCCTGTCAGGCAAGCCAGCCAACCTTCGCGCAATCACAATCACAAACAAAGTTCAACAACCAGTAACAACACAGGTTCAACAGTCCATAGGCACTCATGGCCACCCAAGACACCAACAGTAAAACACGGGTTCAACAACCCCACGGGCACTCATAGCCACCCAAGACACCAACGGTAAGATAACTCGAGTTCACCAACCCAACGGGCACTCATGGCCACCCAAGACACCAACAATAAAATGACATGGGTTCAACAACCCAAACGGTCACTCATGGCCACCCAAGACACAACCAGTAAAGTACGGGCTCTCATGGCCACCCAAGACACAGCAGTAAAATACGGGCTCTCATGGCCACCCAAGACACAAACAGTAAAGTACGGGCTCTCATGGCCACCCAAGACACAAACATTAAAGTACGGGCTCTCATGGCCACCCAAGACACAAATAGTAAAACAATCAACCTCTGGGCATGGTCATATGCCTCCAGTAATTCTAATATCGATAAGTTCACTGCTCCTACGACACTACTAAGTGTCACATGCATTTCTAATGTTCGGTACGTTCCCGTATCATACGACACCACCCGGTGTCGCCTGCCTTTCTAATATTCGATAACCTACTTAACCCACGACACCCCTGTGTCACATGCATTTCTACTGTTAACTTTCCCTAATCAGGGCCAGGATCCGGCTACTTTTCTCTACCTCGTATGCTTTCTCCAAAAGCGCTCAAACAAGCTCTGGAGTGATCTCGATCACTCGCCTAGCTTTCCCTTTCCTCTGTCTGCGGCACGATCTAATCAAGAACACAATTTAAATACTTTTAAGTTCGCAGACATAAACTGGAATTTAATAAACTAGACGCCCAAAGGTAACCCCGAAAATGTCGATCACTCCCAAACTTCCCAATTACTCGACATTGTCGATAATGGACTCGGAAAAGCCCGATTCGCCCGACATGGCGAATCTGTCCGGGTTTTGGAAACGCCCTTCCGGGGCTCCGAAAATTCCCGTTTTCGTTTCTACGGTCTTAGAATAATTCAAGGGTTCCTATGCACTCGACGGAATCCAATTCCGACTTCCGAACAATTTAATTAGCGTTTCAAGTTTCTAAACCCGTCAATTACAACTTTTACAATTTAATTTCAAATTTCGATCCGGTTGTAGATTAATGATTCGGGGAACGTCCTAAACCACCCGAACACAAAACCCGAGCACCCGATCACGTGGGCCCTACCCGGCCAACCTTGGCCGTGGGTGGCTAGGGCTAAAATGGGCCCGGCCCACCATGGTGGTGATCGGCCCTAGCTCCGGCCAGCCATCCCATGGCCGGCCGACCACCCTACATGGTGGCCGGAGCTCCCCCCCGAGCTCCTGGTCACCGGAAAACGTCCCTCTTCACTCTAAAACGTCTCCAACGATCCCCAATCAGAATTGCGAAATTCGGACGTTTCGGGCCCCGAACAGGCACTTTTTCCAAGAAATTACGAAACTTCACGGGGCACAAGGAAACGACTCAACTAAGACCGCTCCGACGACGGCTAAGCTTTATGGATCCAAAACGGTCCTCGAATGGACCAAACGTCGCTCGGTGGACTTTTCCAGAGAAAAGTCAACATTTCCCAAATTGGTCAGAAAGTTTCCCTGAGTCCCCCGGAACTCACTTTGGTCGATATAGGGGTCAACTTAAGTCCGATATGTCCCTCGGGGTCAATTTTAGGTTCAATTAAGTGTTTGTCTTACATTTTTTTAAATTTTCCTGTTTTTCGCAGATTTGACTAGCGTTGACCGGGAGTGGTTATTACAGGTTCGTTGTATTTGTATCTTTGTTTATAAGAAACTGATACTTTCTTTATAAGATTATGTAATATAAGTTATAAAATTCTGTATTGAGTTTGAAAATCTGTAACCTCGATTATAAACATCTGTAACTCGGATACAAAAATCCGTAACATTGTTTATAAAATTGGCTATAAAATTTTGTATTGAGTTTAAAAATTTGTAACCTCAGTTATAAAATTTTGTAACTTGGATACGAACATCGGAACGATCGACTATTTTTTAAATAATGTTTTTTTTTGGAAAAAAATAAATATTAAAAAAATCAGATTTAGATAATAAAAAATAAGTCTGCAGTAAAAAAATAGAGGAGATGGATTTACGAAACTACCATTTTGGTGTTTGTTTATATAATTTGTGGATAATTGAAACAAAAAAATCTACAACCATTAGATTTTAGAATTCAATGGTCCATTTTGGGTAACAAGTAACAAGTAACAACTTAATATATATATATATATAGGATAACAATCAGGTACAAACTTACATCTTTCGTCAGAACGTAGAACTATCAATCTGGGCCCTTGGATCGTAAAATTAATGGCCCAAATTTAATGCATATCTTTTAATATCTTTAATTAATGCATATCTTGTAATTGATTTTGTAATGAATCACCCCCACCCCCCTGAATTTCGGTGGCCATCCGATCTGGGTAATCAATGGCCCAGATTAGTTCTACGTTCTGAACCGAAATAAGGTTTGTACTCGAAAGCTCCTATATATATACATATATGATAACTATCAGGTGCAAACCACACAAATTGGTAAGAACATAGAACCAATCCCATCCCTTGAAATCGTTTTTTGGATGGTTGAGATTAAATTTCCGATTTTACTGTCACGCGCGCAATTGGAAGCTGAAATCGTTTTTTTTCAGTGTTTTGGAGGTTATATCCGGCTTTATATGATAGAATAGAATCGTATTTGGGAATTAGAATCAATCGATATTATCAATCACATTTATCTGTATACTAATTCAGATACTATTTGATTTTGTTTAATATAGGAAACTTTGAGTTTAAGTAATAATCAAATTCTAAGTATCTTAATGGTTATCAACTATAGTGTAGTATTAAAGTTCGTACAAACAAGTTTCATCATACAAGCAACACATTCTACTGAAATTTTCAGAAATTTTTATACCCTGCGACTGTGAATTAAGAGGTTTGGTTTTTCTCTGTTCATGTTTAATTGATGTTAATAGTTTGGACTTCATATTCATCTTTCAGTTCATATAGAAATGCATGTTTACTGCAATAAATTTGTATGTAACTGCATAATAAGTTGATATGATTTGATTTTAATAAGTAGGGTATGTAATTGCACGTTTACTGCAATAATTAGTAGGGTATGTAATTGCAATAAGTTTATATGAATTTAATTGGTATTGTTTGTGTCAGAACGATGGCTAAGAAGAACCAGAATGATAAGATAGAGAAGTCGAAGAGTAGTAGGAAGAAAGTACGTCGTCCATATCTATTGTTTGGTGGTAAGTATCATACTAAATTTGATGATTAGGGTATGAATTTGCAAGGGAGTTATAATGTGTGTTTAGGTATAACATTATGTATGAATCAATTATTGTCGTGTATTAAATAGGGTATGAATTTGCATTTGTTAGTAATCGGGTATGAAATTGAAATTTTATGAATGAGATATGTAATTGCAAGGGAGTTACAATGTGTGTTTAGGTATAGCAGTATGTATGAATCAAATATTGGTGGGTATTAAATAGGGTAAGTAATTGCATATGTTAGTAATCGGGTATTAATTTGAATATAGTATTAAATTGCAGATGTTAGTAATCGGGTATTAATTTGTATAGGGTATTAAATTGAATATGGTATTAATTTGTAGAGGATATATATGTATTGACATGATCGATATAATAGAGTTATAAAACGCAAATACTGAAATAACTATAAAAATGTAATTCATGTGTAGGGTACTGGTTTTATATGAGAGCAAAACACTTGGAATGTATTTGTAATGATAATGTATCATATATTTTACTACTATAAGTTCCAGGTATGGATTTGTATTATTTGTCATATGTGTGAATAGTTTAAAGGTTAAGTATGTCTTTGTATATTTTATGTATTAGGGTTGTTTTTTAATATATTACATTCATTAGTGTATGAAACTGTAAACACTAGATTGAATTTAGTAGGGCATGAAAGTGTAGATGGTAATAGGGTATGAAATTATCTGATAGGTACGTGTACTTTTTCGCGAATGTATGAACAATAGGCATATTTTGTATGTTTAATATAAATGTTTAAATAGGGTAGTGATGTGCAACTGTTGTGTTATGTGTTACACATAACAAACAAGTATGTGTTGATGTGCATTACCTTAATTTAATACGTCAGTTATGTCTTGAGACTTAGGACATTACATTGTGTAACATTGGATGTAGATGATCCGGACTTTTAGTCCACGCCCGTTGTTCCGGAATCAAGTGATGATAACCTGCCGATTGCCCAAGTAATGAAGAAGAAGGAGAAGGTACAAGTTCCGAAGGAAGTTGGTCGAAGAGATCTGAACAGAAAGAGGAATGCCCCTTCGGTATTATTCGGAGATGATGCTGATGTAGTTGCGCGTAAGGCAGACGTTGAGAAGAAGGCCAAAAGTCCAAAATTTACCAAGAAAGACATGTAGGAGCTGGTAAGGGCTAGAGGGTCGACAGTGCATGTGTTGAAGACTAGGTCATCGCCTAACAAGTTGGTGCAAGTTATTTCCATGTTTAACGATGTACAGAGACAGGCGGTGCATGATATAGGGTAGGGGTCCATACTCCAATTGGTTGTCAAGAACATTCCATCTACCTTGACGTATTATCTGGTTGAAAACTTTGATGTTTCTAGCATGTCACTAGCTTTGAATAATGGTAGAAATTTACTGCGTATCACGGACCGTGAAGTGAACCAGACGCTCGGCATACCAATGGGTGGGTGACGTGTTCAATCTAACGTCTATGCAGTCAAGGATATTCCAGAACTCGAGGTGTGGCGCAGTCAATTTAATACAATTGACATCCGAACCAAAGACTTGACCAGTGTGATGATGACACAAGCAACAGGTTGCGATGACTTCAAACACAACTTTATGATGTTGTTTGTCACCACCATGGTAGAGTATGGGTCCGACAATTTGGTCAACCAGTCTTGTTTCCAAGCGATCGTTGATGTCGATCGTATATCATCCTTTAATTGGTGCCAATTAGTCTTTGAGAAGCTTGCAATGTTAAGGAGAGATTGGGATTACCACACCAAGGGGTCTCGATATTTCAACGGCCAAATCACATTTTTGCTGGTAAGTTCCTATTTTTTTTCGAACAATCATTTAATTATATTTTTACATACCATAACTCGTATACATTTATTTTATGTTTTACATACAACTGATAAGTTCCTATTTTTTTTTATCAATCATTTAATTATATTTTTACATACCATAACTTGTATTCATTCATTTATTTTGTGTTTTACATACAACTGGCAACACACAATTGTTTTATTTGGATCGTGTACAAGTTGGCATACCGACTATTCAGAGGGGGTTCCCATCTTTAACGGGGTGGACTACTGAATTGGTCAACGACAGAGAAAAGTTGGAGATTGAGCTTGGGGCATTCGGTAAGGGACATATACTCGATGAGCCGGCTGTCGTTCCCGGTGTTCATGTTGATCCAAAGAATGCAGTCGGTGTTGACGAACAACCCGATCTACGAGAAGAACCTTGTAATGGCCAGAAACCGGAGGTAAATACGCATTATATTTATTTTTTCATGTAATATTATTACTATAGAACATACAACTACATTGTAATGCACTCACATTATTTAAGCAGAGATTCGTTGAAAAGTGTTGTGCAGCCATGAAGAAGTACGCGGAGGTTATAACAGAGTTCTCGGATATAATCCGTGACGGACAAGAAACAGACCGTGATTCAGAACTATTCAAGCGTATCAGTGAATTGGTTGACCGTGTCTCCCATAGAGAAACAGCTGACTTTCGTGCCACACAAACAGAAACTGTTATTCCCACACAAGATCCATGGTTCGACCTCCCTGGTGTGTGGGATACAATTATACATCTGGAGCAAGCTGAAGAACATGCATTGGCTGATTTTCCACCGAGTTTCAACATATTATCGCCGAGTCAAAAAACACCTACAGTGCCTGACGTCAGTGTTGAACACAATGCCATTGGAATGAACGTGGATCGTGTTCAGGTTTCCCGGACATTGTCATTTGAAGGAAGTGATGAGCTGTTTTCTTTTGTGTCAAACATTGGGAAGGAATCAACCCTAGAGAAAACCGATGCGCGGCCACAGTTCGAAGTACCAGATGTCATTCCAGATCGTGCTGTGGAGCCCAATGTTAATTGTGATAATGTGTTACTTGCAAGTCCTGCACCATGTTCTGACGTTCAAAACGTTACTCCTTCTGCTCCACAACAAATCGGTCGAGGTCCTGTGTCGTCGTACAAATATAAGTCGCCATATTTTGACAGACAAACAAAGTTCACAGATGCTCTTCAGAACGATGAGAAGCAGATCGATGAGTGGGTATGCACAAGTGAGGGTCGTGACTTGTAAGTACAATTACTCTTCTTGGGTTTATAATGTGATGTTTTTACTATCATTCTAATTTCGCTTGTTTTAACTCAGAGATTTGTTGTACGAATGTCCACCGTTTTCCATTACTAAGGAAGGCATGCGGTCACTCATGCCGTTTGAAGAATTGGATGTGCAGGTCGTGGATTCTTGGTGTAACTACTTGAATAATCTCGAGGAGCTCAGGAGCAGCACATCTTCATCTCGCTTCTTTCTGTCATCACAAGCAAGCGTACGTGCATTTTATAGGTTATCTATATTGTGTACATTCCTTTTATTTGTTTTCGTGCAATAACGTATCACGCTTTTCATGTAGGTATGGTACGATCAATATGGGAACAACAATAATTATGAATCACAATTCCGATTTGAAATGGAGTCCTTCAAGGTAGTCTGGAATGAGTTGGATCTAGTAAGTAAACTGTCTATGCATGTTACGTCACATGTTTTTCATCAAATCGCACACATGTTATGTTTAATTATCCGTTCTTTTGCAGGTTTTCATTGTCATACTCAAGAGAAACCATTACACAGTGATGTGTATCGATCTGAAAAGGCATGTTATCGAGGTTTTAGATAACTTTAAATCCTCGAAGGATGATGACCTAACTTATGATACATTACATAGTGCTATTGTGATATTAGACATTGTTCCCGATCACCAGACTCGAGACGTGAGCTAAAAATATTAATAAATAAAGTAAATTTAGAACAATTGAAATTCCAAAAATAGTTCAAATCCAGCAATTCAATAACAACAGTGATAAATCCTGATACTGGGAGTCAAAATAACTTGATCAAAGTTAATTACACATAGTTCTGATGCACTAAGGCTTGTAATCATGAGATCGAAAAAGATACATCCGATTATGTGTGAGTTTTAAACGAAGTTTAGCCAAATAAAACTGTTTAAAGACATCAAAAACAGGGGAAAAAATGACATCGAAAACGCAAACAGGAAATTTAAAACAATGCAGCAATAAGTTTAACATATTTGAAAGGGCTAAAAAAAGGCCAATCATCACTGTCAAACAAAAATGCAAGTGGGGAGGCTAAATTAAATTCCTTATACAAATACAGTGAAATCACCTAGAAGAGAATCCACAAAAGGGGCTACTATATCTGTAAAATAATAAAGAAAGCAGCTATAGAAAGTTTAAGCAATACATCATAATAAAAGTACCACCAACACAACATAAGACTACATTTGAGAAACTATGAGAAGGGGCTGACAATTAAAAATATCCAGAAAAGATAGCAGCAAATTATCACCAAACTCGTAAAACAAATGAAGCCATGCTTCAATACAGTCAACCTTAGTCAGATTCTATTAGCCTTGAGCTCAAAGGCTTCAACTTTTGATTTGTTACATAGGGCAATTCATATAACAGATCAAACACCATAGTAAAGTTCAGAGTTTCAGGTCCCAAGTTTCAGAGTTTATAGAAGTTCCAAAACTTTCAGGGATAAGTTCAGAGTTGACCTCCGACATTAGCAATGAACATCAGATAGCGGTTCTGGGTCAAATAACCCAGCCAATGGACCCGACTGCGTTCAGCTTTGCCGCAACCTCCTTATACCCTCCGACAAATGCATGATGACTTTGTAAGAAAGCATCCATTTCCATGAAACCAGGGACAAAGTTCCGGCCAGCTTCATCCACCGTGGTCTCATCCACATGTCCTTCACCAGATAAACGCTCCCGAAGATCATCACCCGTGTAAGAACCGCTCCCGGTCAACGCCAGTTAAATTGGCGAAAAACAGGAAAATTTAAAAAAATTGGACAGACACTTAAATGAACCCAAATTTAACCCCGATGGTCATACCGGACTTAAGTTGACCCCGACATCGACCAAAGTGAGTTCCGGGGGACTCAGGGCAACTTTCTGACCAATTTGGGAAATGTTGACTTTTCGCTGGAAAAGTCAACCGAGCGACGTTTTGGTCCATTCGAGGACCGTTTTGGATCCAAAAAGCTTAGCCGTCGTCGCAGCGGTCTTAGTTGAGCCGTTTCCTTGTAGCACGTGAAGTTTCGTAATTTCTTGGAAAAAGTGCCCGTTCGGGGCCCGAAACAGCCGAATTTCGCGAATCTGACTGAAAAATATCTAGAAGATATTTTTCGAAAAGGTGTGGGACCCACATGACACATGTCATGAATGTGGTGGAAGGAAAAAGGGAGGACAACTTTACCCTTGACTTTAAAGAAAAGACAAAATGAAAAGGAAGGGTATTTTGGTCTTTTTGCTATGTGTTAGTGTTTGAATCAAAATAAAAGAGAATGGTGGAGGGTGATACACGGCAATTCAGCAAATTTCAGAAATTAGGAGAGAGAATAGAGAGAAAGAAGAGAGAAAAAAAAGAAAAGGGGAGATTTTTGGAGATTGTCGACGATCCGACCGTTGGATCGGGTTTATTCTTGCATAACCGTCATCCCCTCGTCGTTGTCTACGGTAAGAACCCGACTTTTTCTTGTTTTGACACGTTTGTTTTCTAAGTGTTCGTTTAGAATTGATTAAATGATGAACGGTTGAGGTTTAGAGTTCGTTAGGAACGTTTTGGGGCGAAAAGGAGTGTTTTCCGGTGTGGCCGGGTGGGGCCCACGTTTTCAGGCCTCGGGTTTTTCGTGTTCGGGTGGTTTAGGACGTTCTCCAAGTCATAAATCCACACCCGGATCGAAATTTGGAATTAAATTGTGAAAGTTGTAATTGACGGGTTTAGAAACTTTAAACGCTAATTAAATGACTCGGAAGTCGGAATTCGATTCCGTCGAGTGCATAGGAACCCTTGATATATTCTAAGACCGTAGAAACGAAAACGAGAATTTTCGGAGCCCCGGAAGGGCGTTTCCAAAACCCGGGCAGATTCGCCATGTCGGGCGAATCGGGCTTTTCCGAGCCCCTTATCGACAATGTCGAGTAATTGGGAAGTTTGGGAGTGATCGACATTGTCGGGGTTGCATTTGGGCGTTTAATTCTTTAAATTCAGGTTTCGCATGCTTACTTAAAAAGTGTGTTAATTGTAATGATTGTAGACCGTGTCGCCTACCGTGGAAATAAGAAGCTAAGTGGGAATTATGGAGCTTTGCCGGAGTAAGAGTATCGGGTTTGACACGCTTCAAGAGGTAGGGAAAAGTAGCCGGATCTCGGCCCTGACTAGGGAAAGTTAACAGTAGAAATGCATGTGACACTGGGGTGTCGTGGGTTGAGTAGGTTATCGAATATTAGAAATGCATTATACGGGAACGTAGCGAATATGAGAAAAGCATGTGACACTTAGTAGTGTCATAGGAGCAGAGAACTTAGCGTTTTTAGAATTACTGGAGGCATATAACCATGCCCGGAGGTTGATTGCGAACTTATCGAGATTAGGAGTACTGGAGGCATATGACCATGCCCGGAGCTTGATTGTGAAACTGTTGATATTAGGACTGTTGGAGGCATTGGTTATGCCAGAGGTTGTTTATGTAATTGTGTCTTGGGTGGCCATGAGAGCCCGTGTATTACTATTGTGTCTTGGATGGCCATGAGAGCCCGTGTATTACTGTTGTGTCTTGGGTGGCCATGAGAGCCCGTGTACTAAGGTTGGTGTCTTTGGCTGGCCTGACCGAGTTAGAGTCTCGGGGGGTTGTGAGCATTCTTTGGCTGGCTTACGAGTTAGAGTCTCGGTAAGTTGCGAGCGTGTATTATTGTTGAGTTTTGGGTGGCCATGAGTGCCCGTGGGGTCGTTGAACCCGTGTCTTTACCTTTGGTGTTTTGGGTGGCCATGAGTGCCCGTGGGGTTGTTGAACCCGTGTCTTTACCTTTGGTGTTTTGGGTGGCCATGAGTGCCCGTAGGGTTGTGAACCCGTGTCTTTACTATTGGTGGTTTGAGTGGCCGTGAGTGCCCGTGGGTTGATGAGCCCGTGAGTTACTGTTGGTGTGTCTTGGGAGGCCGTGAGTGCCTGTGGGGCTGGTGAGTCCGTGTTTTACTGTTGGTGTGTCTTGGGAGGCCGTGAGTGCCTGTGGGGTTGTTGGGTCCGAGTTTTACTGTTGGTGTCTTGGTGGCCATGAGTGCTTGTGAGTGTTGAACCTGTGTTGTTACTGGTTGTTGAACTTGCTTGTGATTGTGATTGTGATTGTGTTTGTGATTGTGATTGCGGATCCCGGTAGGTTGCAAGCATTCTTTGGTTGGCCTGACCAAGTTTGAGTATCAACGGGTTGCAAGCATTCTTTGGCTGGCCTGACACAGTTTGAGTAACATAGGTTGTAAGCATTCTTTGGCTGGCCTGATCCGATTTTGAGTATCAACAGGTTGCAAGCATTCTTTGGCTGGCCTGGTCCGAGTTTGAGTATCACAGGTTGTAAGCATTCTTTGGCTAGCCTGATCCGTGTTCGTGTGAGTGAGAGAGGTTACTGAGACAGGTCGACCGCCTGGCCCGACTGGGATCGGAAAGGGCGATAGACCGAGATGGTTACTGAGACAGGTCGACCGCCTGGCCCGACTAGGATCAGAAAGGGCGAGGGACAAAGAGGTTACTGAGACAGGTCGACCGCCTGACCCGACTGAGATCGGAAAGGGCGAGGGACAGAGATTGGTTACTGAGCAACTGGTATGCGATCCTTTGTGATCTTGTTTGGTGTGCGATCCTTTGTGATCTGGTTTGGTGTGCGATCCCTTGTGATCTTCTTTGGTGTGCGATCCTTTGTGATTTGTTTGGTGTTGCGTAGCTTTCTTCTGAGTCCTTGGAAGAGGTCGTGATCGTTGTGTCAGGGCTACTTTACGTGTCAGGGTGTTGAGTTGGTCAAGGAAGGTAATTGTGGGTGTGTGTTCAGTCAGAGTACTTGGGTTGGGGACGGTGATCCCCGGAGTTGAGTTTGTTGTGGGTGTTACCGGCATTGTCCTCTAATTATGCCGTAGTCAGTCTGTTATCTGTGGTGGTGAGCGAATGCTCACCCCTAGCTGCTTTTCCTACAGGTACCGGTCGCAGGTTGGACTAGGTGAGCTTCTGAAGCTTGAAGAGCTAGGAGCGGGATTCTGGGTTTTACTTTTGAGTCTAGTGACGGATACCTTGTTTTGTCCACTTGTTGGGACTGATTTTGAGTTGTAAATATTATTTTGTTGAACAAATGGTGATTTTAAAGTGTTTATTCAAAACAGGTTTCAAACGGTTTTATTATTTTAAATGTTCGCGTCCCTAGTTCGGTTTTACTGAAATTGGGGCGTGACAGCTTGGTATCAGAGCTCGAGGTTTCACACCTCAGACTGTACGTCAATTAGGTGGGGAGAGTCGAGTCGGTAAAGTCTCGTCGTACGTTAGGTATGCAGGTCGGGAACCGTGTGTAGACCCGTTGTGTTGTGAGTCCTGCTTGTGTTTATGTGTATGTGCAGTACGGGATTACTGGCATACTGTTTGTGTGTTGCTGCGTGAAAAGTTTTTAAGTTGTCGTGACTCGACTCAGGGGCGCCCCTGTGGTCGAGCGTGACGGTGTTGACGTCAAGTGGGTACAATGTAGTTCGGGGACGCCTGGACCGGGTTGTAACTACCTGATGTTAAGAAATGGGGTTTTGTAATGGAAAGGAGAAAGTTTTTAAATTGGTTGGCCCTGTGGGCGTGCTTGTTTATGTTGGCCCGGTGGGCGTGTTGTGGAGCTTTGGTTGGCCCGGTGATCGTGTGTGTAAGTTGGTTGGTCTGGTGGGTATGTTTGATTTTGGTTGGCCCGGTGGGCTCTGTTCGAGTTTGGTTGGCCCGGTGGGCGGATGTCGTTGTTGTGGTTGTTAAGGTTGTTTGGCCGGGTTGGCTGGTGATTGAGGTTGAGTGATGTGTGTTTTGGTCGTTGTTTTGGTACTTGTGTTGTGTTTTGGTGGTCGAATGTCTGCGACGCACTAATGCGCGGGTCGCTTTTAGCAGGGAAAGATACGAGTGCCCTAGGGTAGACATAACGGGTGTACGGGGTGCGAATTCATCACCGCCATGAGATCGGGGTCATTGGTTTGGCCGGGAAGGTGAAATGGGCAGGACTGGGTGCCGGCCCGGTAGGTGGCACGGACCATTTGGCGTGCCGGCCCGGTAGGTGGCACGGCCCATTTGGCGTGCCGGCCCGGTAGGTGGCACGACACGACTTGGATGCCTGCCCGGAAGGTGGTATGGCCCGGGTCAGTTGCCGGCCTGGTCCAATAAGCCGGTTTCAATTGTTTTGTGGTTGTTTCGTTGTACGGTTAGGCTTGTCGTTGCGTGGCTTAGTGTGCATTTGTGCGGCTTATTTGAGGGTTCGCTTACGTATTATTTTAATTGAAGTATTAATAGTGTGAGCAATGGTGTGCACTCAGTTGAGAGCGTGATCCCCGTCTTGAGGTTTCCCTACGTGATCGAGTATTTGGGTGATTGAGGTTGTGAACAATAGTGATTACTGAATTGAGGAAGTGTTTCCCGTGTCGAGGTTTATCTTACGTAAGCGAGTACTTGAGGTGTTGATGGCGTGAGAAATGTGACGTTTGGCATCCGGTTTTGAGGTAGTGGTTTGCCCTGGTTAGATCGGTAAGTCTTTAGTGCGTTACTAGTATGCATAACGCTCATCCCCTTTACTACTTTTCCCTCAAGGGACGAGTAGCGAACACTGGTTGGGTTGCGGAAAGTTACAAGTAAATGCCTAGAGGACCGTGTGAGGGTTGCACTAGACCTTACCGGGGTGACTAATGGAGTGGGTGTTCGGTTTCCGATTTGGGCGTCAGTTTCATTGGATGCCGGGATATCACACTCGTTTAATCGTCGAGTTGTGCTGAGAGGTTGGGGCTGAGTTTAGAGCCGTTGAGTCCACCCCTGCGTCGGGACACGCCGGTTGGTGGTGGGGTGGTGTTGACTAGAGTCTGTCGTGCCTGCGGAGTTGGAGAAGCGAACCGATACAGGAGGTTCGAGAGAGGGCTCAAGAACCCTGATGCTGGATCGAGTCCTCACCCCGAGGATTGGGTATGTTCGGAGTTGGTAGGCACGACGACGGTAGTGGAGCGAGGTCTTAGAGAGACTGCGAGGATCCGTGAGAATCGGCAGCGACTGAGCTTGTGCGTGCATCCGTGGGAAGGATACTTATGAAATGACAGCAACGTAGTCTTGGGAATGGATTGGCTGGCGAAGTGCCGAGCCAATACCGACTGTTACTGGCGACGAGCTGCGAGAGTCGTAGTATTCACGTCTGACAGTGCACGTGGGTAGCACTAAGAGGAGCGTGACATCAGGTGGCATGTCTAGTGGAGCGGGATGCGGAGAGCGGTCGCGGAGTTAGTATCGCGATGCCTCACTCGTCGGCAGGTGAGAGCCGAACAACAGCGTCCCGCTGGTTTATTGCAGCCACTGCGGGTTGCACAGTGGAAATGGGGGCATGTCACGATGGGTTTCGTGAGCGATTAGCCGAGTTCGCCTACAACAACAAGTTTCAGGCCAGTATCATGATGGCACCGTTCGAAGCGTTGTATGGTAGGCCGTGTCGATCGCCCGTGTGCTGGGCAGAAGTGAGAAATGAGGGTTTATTGGGTCTAGAACTGGACCGAGAGACAGTTGAGTCGGTCGTGCCGAAGCGTGAGCGGTCGAAGACCGTGAAGAGCCAGCAGGAGCTATGCTGACTGACGGCGTCGATCTCTTGAGTCTGCAGTCGGTGACCATGTATCCTTGGAGGTGAGTCCGAAAGGTGGACTGGAGCGTTTCAACCGCGGAAAAGGCGGGTTAGCCTCGCGATGTGTTGGGCCTTTCGGGGTCTTGAGCGGAGTGGGAGCAGTTGCATACCGACTTGCGTTGCCACCGCAGTTTGGGAAGATCCACGTTTCCCAGTTGCGAAAGTATATGCGGACCCCTAGCACGTCATGGAGTCGAGTCGCGACAGTTTAAAAATATTTCACGCAGCAACGCACAAACAGTATGCCAGTAACCCCATACTTCACATACACACAAACACCATCAGGACTCACCACACGACGGGTCTACACACGGTTCCGACCTGCGCACCCAACGCACGACGGGACTTTACTGACTCGACTCTCCCCACCTAATTGACGTACAGTCCGAGGTGTGAAACCTCGAGCTCTGATACCAAGCTGTCACGCCCCAATTTCAGTGAACCGAACTCGGGACGCGAGCATTTAAAATAACAAACACTTTGAAACCTTTTCAATCCAGCTTTTAACCACGACGCTTTAAGACGATAAATTTAACACTTTATTTCCTTTAAGCCGTGGCGGGCTTTACAGTCTACCCCCCTTAAAAGAATTTCGTCCTCGAAATTCAAAACGAACGCGCTCTACTTAACCCTCTCGCAGGGATCGTCCGAATAAAGCTCACAATCATCACCCTTCAAGTCACCTAATCGATACTGAAATCCTCCGGCGGTAGAGACGTCACGCCGCTACACGCAACTTGGTCGAGATATCCTATACCGGAACCGTCCGTCGGTATGGGTACTCTACCAGAATAAGCCTCACCTCGCACTTAAAACAGATCCAACACACGGACACTTCTCCTCGGCTACCCACTCGTTTAACCAAGTATCGCGCACCCAACAGCAACAGAAATCCACGTCCCGTTACTCGGACAATCGTCAACGAATTTCAAACGTGCTCACGCCCTGACCAACCACCCACGATAACACAAGTAAATAACACGCAAGTTCAACCAGTTTACAAGTCGATTTACTCACAATGCCATGAGACTGAAGACACTACAAGTACCAGTCCCTCAGGCTCCGAACGACTTGGATACCTCGCGCGTATCTCATCCTCGCGCACCCCGTGTCAGCTCTGCACGGTTCTTAATCGTCCACGATCACGCGACCCTTCAGTCGCTTCTCGAACAACTTGGGACCACACTGATCGTTATCGAACCTCAAGTGTGCCCTGCTTGGGCAAATGACTAACCTACCATCCAACACTTCGTGCGGTGCCATAATGTTACTGGCTTGAAAGCGTTGTGGTAGTCGTACTCGGTGATTTGTTTCCGGATACCTAGTGAGGTACTCCCACTTCTACCATACACAAGTGTACATCAAACAGAAGAATGTGATGACTGTGGGTTATGGGCCCACCACGCTTCCGCTGCGCCACTCTAATCTCAACGCCGCTCGGTCACCTCTCCTAACTCTTATTCCTCACTGCCGCCCCACACACGGGCGACCGACACGGCCTACCCTACAACGCTCCAAACGGTGCCATCTCGATACTGGCCTGAAAGTTGTTGTTGTAGGCGAACTCGGCTAACCGCTCACGAAATCCATTGTGACGTGCCCCCATTTCCACAGTGCAACCCGCAGTGGTTGTAGTAACCCAGCGGGATGCTGATGTTCGGCTCTCACCTTCCGACGAGTGAGGCATCGTGATACTAGTCCCACGACCGCTCTCCGCATCCCGCTCCACTAGACATGCCACCTGATGTCGCGCTCCCCTTAGTGCCATTCACGTGCACTGTTAGACGTGAATGATTCGACTCTCGCAGCTCGTCGCCTCCGCCGTCACGCGGTATGTACAAACCTCCGCGATACCGTAACTCCCAATTAGCACAACGCTCCCAGCCCTCGGCGTCAGCACCGCCGGCAACTCTCTCCCGGATCTTTGTCGTCTACAGACACCACCACAAATTGATTTAAGAAAGGCCGAAATATACTGTTCATCAGATCCATGAACGCTGCAAGTGCGTTCGGCAGTCCAAAGTCATCACCCAGAACTCGTAATGTTCATAGCATGTCCGTAATGCAGTTCTTGCGACGTCCCCCCTCTCGGACTCGCAACTGGTAATATCCGGATCGCAGATCGATCTTTGAGAAACACGTCGACTCTCCCAACTGGTCGAACAAGTCGTCAATTCTCAGCATCGGGTATCGGTTGTTCACCGTAACCCGGTTCAGTTTCCGGTAGTCCATGCAAATCCGAAGCTCTCCCCTCTTCTTCTTCTTCACGAAGAGTGATGGCGCTACCCATGGCGATGTGCTCGGACGAATCAACCCCTTCTCCCAAAGTTCCTCGAGCTGACGCTTCAGCTCGGTCAACTCTGTTGGCGCGAACCTGTAAGGCGCCATTGGTATCGCTGCCGTTCCCGGCACCAGGTCAATCCCGAACTCCACCTCACGAACTGGTTGCAGCCCGCTCAACACCTCAGGGAAGACCACAGGGAACTCGCACGCTAATCACGGTAACTCTCGGCTCTGCACGGCCGATACTCCCTTTATTGCGGACAGGCCGACGGGAGAACTCCGCTCCTACTGCCCGGAATACACGAACCTTTTGTGTTGCCTGTTGACACCGGCACTCGTCGCCAGTAACAGTCGATATCGGCTCGGCACTTCGCCGGCCAATCCTTTCTCAGGATCACGTCAAAGGCTCTCATTTCGTAAGTATCCTTCCCACGGATACACGCACAAGCTCAGTCGCTGCCGATCCTCACGGATCCTCGCAGTCTCTCTAAGACCTCGCTCCACTACCGTCGTCGTTCCTATCAACTCCAAACATACCCGATCCTCAAGGTGAGGACCCGATCCAGCATCAGGGCTCTTGAGCCCTCTCTCGAACCTCCTATATCAGTTTGCTTCTCTGATTTCGCAGGCACGACAGACTCTAGTCAACACCACCCCACCACCAACCGGCGTGCCCAGACGCAGGGGTGGACTCAACGGCTCTAAACTCAGCCTCAACTTCTCAGCACAACTCGATAACACAAACGAGTGTGGCATCCCGGCATCCAACAGAAATGACGCTCAAAGCAGAGACCGAAAACCACTCCATTAGTTACTCTGGTAAAGTCTAGCACAAACCCTCGCCCGGTCCTCTATGCATTTACTTATAACTTTCCGCAACCAAACCAGTGTTCGCTACTCGTCCCTTGCGGGAAAAGTAGTAAAGGGGATGAGCGTTATGCTCACCTCCACGGACACCCGTTCGATTATGGCATACTAGTAACGCACCAAGGACTTATCAATCTAACCAGGGCAAACCACTACCTCAAAACGTGATGTCAAACGTCTCACTGCTCACGCTATCAACACCTCAAGTACTCGCTCATGTAAGATAAACCTCGACACGGGAATCACGTCCTCGATTCAGTAAATCACTATAGTTCACAACCTCCATATTCCACTTACCCGATCACATAAGGAAACCTCAAATAACCCACTCACGTGAAGGAAACCTCAACCCACTCGTTCACGCGAGGGAAAAACTTCGAACACCCGTTCACATAGGGAAACCTAGTTCGCATGGCGCCACAGCGCACCAACCCTAACCTCTTTCCGCGGTGAAACTCTCACACCGAGGCGCGGTATCACTACCGCAGGTTATTGATGAGTCTCGAACCCAAGACCTCATCCCTCAACACCGAACTTACGACCTCTACAACCGACACAACCGTGAACACCGCCACGCCATTAATACTGTAATCATAATAACACGTAAAGAGACCTCAAATAGACCGCAACAACGTGCACCAAGCCTCGCTACAACCAACCCAACCGCACAACGAACACACAGAGACCTAATTTTTTGAAAGTAGCTGACTGGACCAGGCCGGCAAGTGGGCCGAGCCATGCCACCTACCGGACCGGCACGCCAGATGGGCCGTGCCCCCTTCCGGGCCGGCAGACCATATGGGTCGTGCCCCATTCCGGGCCGACAGGCCATATGGGTCGTGCCCCATTCCGGGCCGGCAGACCATATGGGCCGTGCCCCATTCCGGGCCAAAACAGAGGCCCCGACCGGTTTCCTATCGGCCCGGTTTAAGGTCCGTCTTGTAGCTGCGACGACTTCGCACTTAACTGCCTGTCATGGCTACCCTAGGGTACTCGTATCCTACTAGTCTCTTGGCGACCCGCACACTTGTGCGTCGCAGACATTTAACCAACAAATTGACCAAACACTACCACAATCTCAGACCAAACCACAAGTCACTAAACTCCAAACACCAGCCGACAAGGCCAACCAAACCGAAACACGCCCACCAGGCCAACCAAAACCAAAACGCACCCACCGGACCAACCGAAATCAAAACGCACCCACCAGACAACCAACTTACACACACGCCCACAGGGCCAACCAAAGTCGAAACACGCCCACTGGGCCAACCCACAATCAAAACAAACACGCCCCCAGGGCCAATCAAAATCAAACACGCCCACTGGAACAATCAATTTTAAAACACGCCCACCGTGCCAGTCAAGTTTAAAACACGCCCATAGGGCCAACAAATTTTTAAAACTTTCTCCTTTTCATTTTAAAACCTCACTTCTTGACATCAGGTCGTTACAACTCGGTCCAGGTGTCCCCGAACTACATTGTACTCACTTGATGTCAACACCGTCACGCTCGACTACAGGGGCGCCCCTGAGTCGAGTCGCGACAGTTTAAAAATATTTCACGCAGCAACGCACAAACAGTATGCCAGTAACCCCGTACTGCACATACACACAAACACCATCAGGACTCACCACACGACGGGTCTACACACGGTTCCGACCTGCGCACCCAACACACGACAGGACTTTACTGACTCGACTCTCCCCACCTAATTGACGTACAGTCCGAGGTGTGAAACCTCGAGCTCTGATACCAAGCTGTCACGCCCCAATTTCAGTGAACCGAACTCGGGACGCGAACATTTAAAATAACAAACACTTTGAAAACTTTTCCATTAAATCACTTTAAAATGCCACTTTAGTTCAAAATAATAATAATTACAACTCAAAGTAAAACGTCCCACAAGCAGACAAAAAAAAGCGGGGTATCCGTCGCTAGACCAAAAAGTAACCCGGACTCCCGCCCCTAGCTCTTCAAGCTTCGGAAGCTCACCTAGTCCGACCTGCGACAAGTACCTGTAGGAAAAGCAGCTAGGGGTGAGTGTTCGCTCACCACCACGGATAACAGACTGACTACGACAAAAATTAGCAGACAATGCCGGTAGCCGGTAACACCAACAACCAACTCAACACCCGGGATCACTATCCCCAACTCAAGTACTCCGACTGACACACAACCCGTTACCTTCCTCAACAGACTCAACACTCGGACTCGTAATGTAAACCCGACACAACTATCGATGACCTCCTCCAAGGACACGATAGAATGCTACGCAACACCAAACAAGATCACCAAGGATCGCACACCCAACAAGATCGCAAACCAGCTGCTCAGTAACCTCCCTCACACCCAGTTATCAATCTCAATCAGGTCAAGGATCGACCTATCGCAATTCCTCGACACGAAGTCGGATCAGGCTGTCGACCTATCGCAATTCATCGACACCAAGTCGGATCAGGCTGTCGACCTATCGCAATTCATCGACACCAAGTCAGATCAGGCTGTCGACCTATCGCAATTCATCGACACCAAATCGGATCAGGCTGTCGATCTATCGCAATTCATCGACACCAAGTCGGATCAGGCTGTCGACCTATCACACTCACAACTTCAGGTAACCACAATCACAATCACAGGCAAGTTCAACAAACAGGCACTCAAGGCCACCCAAGACACCTCAACAGTCAAGACTCGGGTTCAACAACCCCACGGGCACTCCCGGTCACCCAAAACACCAACGGAGAAAACACGGGTTCAACAACCCCACGGGCACTCACAGCCACCCCAAAACACCAACAGTAAAACACGGCTCTCACGGCCACCCAAGACACCAACAAATCAAATACGGCTCTCATGGCCACCCAAGACACCAACAATAATACACGGGCTCTCATGGCCACCCAAGACACCAACAATAATACACGGGCTCTCATGGCCACCCAAGGCATAAATTAAACAGTCAACCTCCGGGCATGGTCATATGCCTCCAGTAATTCTAATATCGCTAAGTTCTCTGTTCCTACGACACTACTAAGTGTCACATACTTTTCTCATAAACGCTACAATCCCGTATCATGCTTTTCTAATATTTAAAATAACCTACTCAACCCACGACACCCCGGTGTCACATGCAATTCTACTATTAACTTTCCCTAGTCAGGGCCGAGATCTGGCTACTTTTCCCTACCTCAAGGAAAACCGACAGCTGCGTCCCCTAGCTGCTGGCGTCCTGGCTCGCTACCTCCGGTCTTCTCTTCGATTGAAGCCGGACTCTAAAACAAAGCGAAAGCCAAACTCAAACACAGTCCAAAGTCGAATTAAACGTTACAACAGTTTCGATTTAAATTCAACAGTTGCCTTTTAATTCGAGCGGGCTAAGAGTGGGATTAAACGACGAATCGGGTTTGAGTACTCGAGCCCCGAGCACAAAACCCGGTGCCTGGTTTTCGAGACACGGTTCCCGAGGCACCGATACCGCGTTCCGCTGTTAAACCCATCCTAAGTCCGTTTCCGGTTATTCGTTCCACGCTCAACAGTTTAAGATCCATTTTAAATCAAATCTGATTGTTCTCCTTAATTCAATTTTCTAAAACCAAAGTTTTATTTCCGACGATTTCAGTCCCAAACCATAAAACCAACGTCGTTTCAGTTTAATTTCCTAACAAATTTGTTTCTCAAACTCCTCGATTCAAAACCGTTTTTGTCTTAAATTCATTTTCCAGTTTAATTTTAAAAACTGATTTTGAACTCAAATAATTTAATCTCTGAAAGGTTTTACTCCTTTTCTTTTTTTGTTCCACCAAAAACCAGATTCACAGTCCTTGTTTCCGCACTAACAGATTCAACAGAAGTTCGAAAATACAAACGAAAGGGAGAGGGAGGGTTCGGTTAGAAAATCCGACGACCCTCGACGGCGATAAAGCCGGACGGGAACTCACGGTGGTGGCTCACCGTAGGGGAGAAGAGAGACGACGGAGGGAGAGGTGGCCGTCACGGGAGCGGCCGACACGACGCTTTTGCCTCAGATCCGGACGAGACCGTCGACTCCTTCCCGGATCTGTCGATCTCGCCGACGAGAAGCTCGGGACGAGGATGAGGGCGGCCGGAAGCTCGGGTCTGTCGCCGGTGCTTTAGCGGCCTTGGCCTTGGCTTCCACCAGGGCCTTCGCCTTCGGCTTGACGGAAGACCCCTTCGCCGGAGCGGAGGGCCTTGAACGGAGAGGGTGAGGGAAGGAAGAGTGGACGGTTGGGAGGATCGGGAATGGCATGGAGATGAGGGTGAGAGGGGGAGTTCGGCTGCGCGAAAAGGGAAGGAGAAGGGGAGTTGCCGAGTTAGGGTTTCAGACCAAAAAAATTACTTTTATACCAGTAGCTAGAAACGGGCTTGGGCTTAAAGGAAACCGAGCCTTGCAATCGGTTTCGCGGAGTTGGGCCGCATGGCCCAAAACGAAGGCAGGTGGGTTGCCCTGTTCGGACCGGGTCTGGCCGGATGTGCTGACCGGGTCTGGACCGACCCGGTTCGACCCTTCACCATTTTTTTAAAAGCTTTTTATTTCGCGCTCGATTAGAATTTTCGATCCGGCTTTTAACCACGACGCTTTAAGACGATAAATTTAACACTTTATTTCCTTTAAGTCGTGGCGGGCTTTACAGGGCAGCTGGTCCGGCAGTTAACCCAGGTTCTACCCTAGTCATAGCAAATGCCCAGCAGCACACCGATCCTATTTTTCATAGGGTTTTAGATTGTGTACAATTCATTACTTCTTCGCTTGACTACATCCCTTCTTTAGGATCACTTCTATTCTATTATGCCAAGGGAATCCCATAGATGGTTTCGCCACCAACCCCACCTGAAGCCCCTTATTTTGGAGGTAAGGCTTTTGAGTCCAAAGAAGTGAAGGCTTTGATAACTGCCTATAAACACACAGTTGTGTGTTGGGTATGCATGACACACATGAGGATTTGCATTTATATGCGGAAGAAGTGGAGGAACTTGTTGGGGCAAGGTACTATCAGACTGTTCAGTTTTTGGTTGGACATCCGGAGTTCTGGAATGATATGCGAATTTATGCTGATGGCGTAACTCCTCTCATGAAACTGTTAGCTACTTTTACAAAATCTGGTACAACGATTGACACAGTTGGGATAGCTTGTTATCTTGTAAGTGCAGATTATGTGATCCAAGAACATCTTTCACCTGAGATTCAGCTGATGTTGACTGAGCTCTGGAATGAAACCTCAACCCTAGTGTATGAGGCTGCAATGCTTTTTAACCACACTGTTTTGCGTGCTATTAATAATCCAGTGGCTGCTAGACAAACCCTGGAAGAGTTCGCTGATAGATACGTGACCCTTGGTCATTCATTAAATTTTAAACATGATATGGATCTCTACAGGGCCGGCCCAATCATTTTTGGGGTCTAAAGCGAGAGTTTGATCGATGTCTTTTCTTCCTTATTAGAGAATATAATAGAAAAATAAGTAAAATTGTCCGTATACAAAGATTATACTATATGATATTCAAAAAATGAGCTTCAACATGTACTTATAACACTGAAAATCCAAAATGAATGGTAGAGATTAATTTCTAACAAGACAACCTCTATGGATAAGACTTACCGTCTAAAATTCTATACAAAAATTCAAAAGTTTAAGAATTCACATTTATCTATAAATAAGATACATTCATGCTAAGTTCAAATATAATAGGTTCAACATAATTTCTATATAGTTACACCAAATTATGTTAGCTTATATGTGAAGTCATGTATGACTCGCTTTATCATCAATTTCTAGAAATATCCACACTTAAAATATTTTATAAATACTAAATTTAAGTTCCAACTAGGATCAATAAAATATAAACAAAAATAAGAAAATTCATAACCGACATTAACGACGCAAGATAATAGATAGCTGAGAATTTTCAAGAACCAACAACATTCAATATTGAAACTCACTAGTTAACCGATAAAACAAGATAAGACAAGTCCACCACATTCTTTAGATTATCTTAGGATATATGCCCAAGTTCATTTAAATGTTATTTCTTTCTAAATGTTAAATAAGTTTATAAATAAACTCAGGACTAAGGAATCAGAAACAAATAATCATTCATGTTTTTGACATCTGGTCTTTCCTCTCCGTTGGGCATCTTCATCTCATATGAGTGAATCATTTCCCATGAGTTTGGATAATACAACTATATGTGATAGATATATAAATCCAACTTTATTTATTGTCTTATTTGATCATGAAATGAAATTTCCGCAATACCCTTTTTTATTGCAATATTTTTGGAATAATTGCTCTTTCTTTTGAGGGTAAACTACAAATGCATACCCTAAAGTTGTCACGTTTAACCGATGATTACCCTGAAGTTTAAAGTTAACTGATGCATACCCTGAAGTTACGAGTTGTAACTCAAAACCCCTTATGTCAGCTAAAATGACGAAAATACCCTCAGTGATTTTTTTAAATAATTTAAAAATATATATAAATGAAGTGATTTTTTAAATAAAAATGAAGCCATTTAATAAGTAAATATGTATATATAACAAAAGTAATTTCTAAATAATTTTTTTAACATGATTATTGAAGTGTAGTTGAGGGTATTTTCGTCATTTTAGCTGACAGAGGGGTTTTGAGTTACAACTCGTAACTTCAGGGTATGCATCAGTTAACTTTAAACTTCAGGGTATTCATCGGTTAAACGTGCCTACTTAAGGGTATGCATTTGTAGTTTACCCTTCTTTTGACTTGTATTTTGGTTTAAATTACTCTTGGTTTTTCACAATACTTTCATACTGCATAGTGTATAATAATACTTCTAAATTTCAATATTTTCGAACTATACGAGACTCATGCTTCTAGCCCATGAACTTCATGGATTACTATTCGATAAATGATCTTGTCTTTTCAATAAACATTTTAGTACAAAACCAATAAATTTTAGCACCAGATGTTAATATATGTCATGTATCTCTTCCAATAAAACAATACTGATATTATTCAATATTCGTCTTTAGATGCATAGTTTCATTATTTGAATGTCCAATAAATTGGCATACAAAATATTAAGGGAAGTAGGGAATATCAAATCAACACTTAATGGATTTCTCACATGTTTGTATCACATTTTTTTTGTTATGATCAAACATCTATATCCAATATTGGATTTTGTTTTCAATTTTGACGGCTTACTTTTTCCAAACTATTTTGGTTTGCGCATTTCCGTAATGAAGTTGATAAATTGATTGTCATTTCTCAAAAAAAATACTAGTGTATTTATATATAAATATCCACGCTTTCTTGCTTTGGTTTGATCCATTATTTTTTATCCATGTTTTTAATTCATTGATCACTGATAATTTGAACTTGCATGTTTTGTTTCGTCAACGATAGTTTTTCATTGCGAAATAAAGATCTACAGAGTTCTTAGAATGTTCAACCACCAAGAAAAATTGTCTTCCATTTGGATTAAAATTGTTTTATATGAAAAACAAATTTGAATAGAGATCAAAATTGGGCCCAATTTATATTAAAATTTGATTTCAAAATTAAAATTGTAGTACTTTCGCTTGATTAGGTTTCATTAAATAGTAACGGGACTTTAACTTTATAGGGAATTTTTTTCATCTAACGCCTTAATCGACTTCGTATTTAATTTTATGGGGCCTTTTTCTGATCTGAGGCCTTAAGCGATTGCTTAACTCGCTTAAAGTTTGGGCCGACCTTGGATCTCTATATAGCTCGAAGTGCTGTGATCTTCAATGAAGCTGTTAATCGGTCCATGGATAGGCACCATCCAGGTTTGTCGTTTTTTTATATGTTGTAAAGATTGTATTTTCATAATATCAAGGTTTGCCTTGTTTGCACGCAGCCAAGTTCTGGGCCTATTCATGTGGTGGGGCTGAAACTCTGCGCAGATATGCGACAAAAGTCGTTTGCTTAAAGTACGGTGACCTGCCACACTCGGATGATGATCTTCGGGAGCGTTTATCTGGTGAAGGACATGTGGATGAGACCACGGTGGATGAAGCTGGCCGGAACTTTGTCCCTGGTTTCATGGAAATGGATGCTTTCTTACAAAGTCATCATGCATTTGTCGGAGGGTATAAGGAGGTTGCGGCAAAGCTGAACGCAGTCGGGTCCATTGGCTGGGTTATTTGACCCATAACCGCTATCTGATGTTCATTGCTAATGTCGGAGGTCAACTCTGAACTTATCCCTGAAAGTTTTGGAACTTCTATAAACTCTGAAACTTGGGACCTGAAACTCTGAACTTTACTATGGTGTTTGATCTGTTATATGAATTGCCCTATGTAACAAATCAAAAGTTGAAGCCTTTGAGCTCAAGGCTAATAGAATCTGACTAAGGTTGACTGTATTGAAGCATGGCTTCATTTGTTTTACGAGTTTGGTGATAATTTGCTGCTATCTTTTCTGGATATTTTTAATTGTCAGCCCCTTCTCATAGTTTCTCAAATGTAGTCTTATGTTGTGTTGGTGGTACTTTTATTATGATGTATTGCTTAAACTTTCTATAGCTGCTTTCTTTATTATTTTACAGATATAGTAGCCCCTTTTGTGGATTCTCTTCTAGGTGATTTCACTGTATTTGTATAAGGAATTTAATTTAGCCTCCCCACTTGCATTTTTGTTTGACAGTGATGATTGGCCTTTTTTTAGCCCTTTCAAATATGTTAAACTTATTGCTGCATTGTTTTAAATTTCCTGTTTGCGTTTTCGATGTCATTTTTTCCCCTGTTTTTGATGTCTTTAAACAGTTTTATTTGGCTAAACTTCGTTTAAAACTCACACATAATCGGATGTATCTTTTTCGATCTCATGATTACAAGCCTTAGTGCATCAGAACTGTGTGTAATTAACTCTGATCAAGTTATTTTGACTCAGAGTATCAGGATTTATCACTGTTTTTATTGAAATTATTGGATTTGAATTATTTTTGGAATTTCAATTTTTATAAATTTACTTTATTTATTAATATTTTTAGCTCACGTCTCGAGTCCGGTCAAAACCGGATTTGGGGTGTGACAGTTATGGTACGAAATTCAACTTACTATACGTGACACACATGTTTATGTTGGTTCCTTATGTTGTATTTTTTTGTCACACAGCGTGACAATATTATCGCTACCATACGGAAGGGAGACAAAATATATGGTAATAAATTGGCCGGTAGGATCGCAGCAGCCCCGAATAAGCGGACTCATGTCCCTTGGGAGTCATCAGCGAATTTTGTGGATTGCGGTGTGTTCGCCATGTGGCACATGGAGTCATACCTCGGTTGTCATGCCCCAAATTCAGTAGAACCGAACCCGGAACGCGAACGTTTAAGACAATAATACATTTTCAAACCTTTTAAATAGATCACTTTAAAACCACCATTTAGTTAATTAAAATAATAGTTTACAACTCAAAAGTACGTCCCAACAAGCGGACAAAATACAAGGCGTACGTCGCTAGACTCAAAAGGGAAACCCGGACTCCCGCTCCTAGCTCTTCACGCTTCGAGAGCTCACCTAGTCCGTCCCGCGACCAGTACCTGTAGGAAAAGCAGATAGGGGTGAGCGTTCGCTCACCACCACAGATAACAGACTGACAACGGCATACTAGCAGACAATGCCGGTAACACCAACAACAACCACACCGGGGACAACTATTCCCCAACTCAAGTAACCCGACTGACACACAACTGTTACTTTCCCAACCGACTCAACACTCGGAACGTAATGTAGACCCGATACAACGATTACGACTTCCTCCAAAGACACAATAGATAATCACGCAACACCCAAGATCACAAAGGACTGCACACCAAACAAGATCGCAAAGGATCGCACTCCAGTTTCTCAGTACCCCCTTCCCTTTTCCCAACACGACGGTTGGATCAGGCGGCCGACCTGTTGCACTTTTCCAAACACGACGGTTGGATCAGGCTGTCGACCTGTCGCACTTTTCCCGACACCCAATCGGATCAGGCTATCAACCTGTCGCACTTTTCCCAACACGACGGTTGGATCAGGCGGTCGACCTGTCGCAATTTTCCCGACACAAAGTCGGATCAGGCTGTCGACCTGTCACTCACCAACCCCAGGTAACCATAATCACAATCACTATCACAAGCAAAGTTCAACAACATCAACAACACCGGCTTAACACTCCACAGACACTCATGGCCACCAAAGACACCAACGGTAAAACACGGGTTCAACAACCCCACGGGCACTCACGGCCACCCAAGACATCAACAGTAACTCACGGGCTCAACAACCCCAAGGGTACTCATGGCCACCCAAGACACACCAACAGTAAAATACAGGCTCAACAACCCCACGGGCACTCATGGCCACCCAAGACACACCAACAGTAAAACACGGGCTCAACAACCCCACGGGCACTCATGGCCACCCAAGACACACCAACAGTAAAAATACGGGCTCAACAACCCCACAGGCACTCATGGCCACCCAAGACACGCCAACAGTAAAACACGGGCTCAACAACCCCACGGGCACTCATGGCCACCCAAGACACACCAACATTAAAACACGGGCTCAACAACCCCACGGGCACTCATGGCCACCCAAGACACACCAACAGTAAAAATACGGGCTCAACAACCCCACGGGCACTCATGGCCACCCAAGACACACCAATCGTAAAATACGGGTTTAACAACCCCACGGGCACTCATGGCCACCCAAGACACAAACTAAACAACCAACCTCCGGGCATAAACAAATGCCTCCAGTAATTCTAATATCGAAAAGTTCACTGCTCCTACGACACTACTAAGTGTCAGATGTATTTCTATTGTTCGATACGTTCCCGTATCATACGACACCACTCGGTGTCGCCTGCCTTTCTATTATTTGATAAACATACTTAACCCAAGACACCCAAGTGTCACATGTATTTCTATTGTTCGATACGTTCCCGTATCATACGACACCACCCGGTGTCGCCTGCCTTTCTATTATTCGATAAACTTACTTAACCCACGACACCCAAGTGTCACATGCATTTCTACTGTTAACTTTCCCTAGTCAGGGCCGAGATCCGGCTACTTTTCCCTACCTCGTATGCTTTTCCAAAAGCTCACAACCAAGCTCCGGCGTGATCACGATCACTCGCCTAACTTTCCCTTTCCTCTGTCGGTGGCACGATCTAATAAGAACACAATTTAAAACACTTTTAAGCTTGCAGGCATAAACTGAATTTTAATACACTTGACGCCCAAATGCAACCCCGACAATGTCGATCACTCCCAAACTTCCCAATTACTCAACATTGTCGATAATGGACCCGGAAAGGCCCGATTCGCCCGGCCCGGCGAACCTGCCTGGGTTTTGAAAACGCCCTTCCAGGGCTCCGAAAATTCCCGTTTTCGTTTCTACGGTCTTAGAATAATTCAAGGGTTCCAATGCAATCGACAGAATCAATTTCCGACTTCCGGGCGATTTAATTCGAGTTTAAAGTTTCTAAACCCGAAATTCCCAACTTTCACAATTTAATTCCAAAATTCATTCCGGGTGTGAATTAACGATTCGGGGATCGTCCAAAACCACCCGAACAAGAAAAACCCGAGGCCCAAAAATGTGGGCCCCACACGGCCACAACGGAAAACATTTCTTTTCGCCCCAAAACGTTCCTAACGAACCCCAAATCTCAACCCAACCTTAATCAAACCATTTAAACTCAAATCCAAAAATTCAAACGTTCCAAAATGAAAATCAGTTAGGTTCTCACCGTAGGGAATGACGACGGGAGCTCGATTCTTCAACCGTTGAGACGATCCGTCGGTCGGATTGTCGGGAAATCACAAACTCCAACACTTTCTCTCTTTTTTCTCTCTTCTCTTCTCTTTCTTCTTTCTCTCTCTACTTCTCTTCTTTTTTCTAAAATGGCCAACACTTCATCTTCTCATTCTCTTTTAATTTGTTTTGAAAACACAACCAAACTCTTAATTACAAAACTACCATTCCCTTTCTTTTTCTTTATTTTAAAAACCAACCGCCAAAAGTGTGACAAGTGTCAAGTGGGTCCCACCTTTTGGAAAAATATCTTCCTAGATAATTTTCAGTCACATTCGCGAAATTCGGCCGTCTCGGGCCCCGAACGGGCACTTTTTCTAAGAAATTATGAAACTTCACGGGCTACAAGGAAACGGCTCAACTAAGACCGCTGTGACGACGGATAAGCTTTTTGGATCCGAAACGGACCTCGAACGGACCAAAACGTCGCTCGGTTGACTTTTCCAGCAAAAAGTCAACCTTTCCCAAATTGGTCAGAAAGTTGCCCTGAGTCCCCCGGAACTCACTTTGGTCGATAGCGGGGTCAACTTAAGTCCGGTATGACCCTCGGGGTCAAATTTAGGTTCATTTAAGTCTCTGTCCAAAAACTTTAAATTTTCCTGTTTTTCGCCGATTTGACTGGCGTTGACCGGGAGTGGTTCTTACATCGGTAATGGACAATGGTCAGGGAACCTTCAGCGTGACAATGTAAGTACATTCATTTAAACATTTATATATGTACAAAACGTTTGCTGGAATGTTTATAAAGTCTAATACATATGTTATATGCATGTATACTGCAACCTGCTCAACTACTGTTTTTACGGAAGAGGTTCGAGTACAAGCTGCTAACGTTCGAAAGGAATGCGTTATGGGAGGACAACATCAAACCAGCTATTATTAAGTTTTTTAAGAAGCATAAAAAGGCTTTCAAGTTCTCTCCAAAATTCAAGGCTTTACTACCAATTAAGGGTCGACTGGCTTGATTCTTCCCATTATCTGTTCTTCGTTTTTGGTACCTTTGGGATGTAGACTATCTTGGTTGCAATTTATTGCTTTGGACCTACTTTGGTAAGTTACATTTTAAATTTCAATAATAATAAGTCATTCGCATGTAGCAATTCAATACCCTATTCATTTACCAGTACATGAAACTTTACTTTAATCAGTCATTCATCTGATTATAGCAGTTCATACATAATATTTATGCTTTACACACGTAGTCTACAAAAAGAAGTTTAACACCTTACTTAACTCAGCATACACGTTCTTTTTTTAAACCTCACTTATTCGCATGTTGCAATTAACTACCCTATTCATTCACCAACAGATGAAAGCTCACTTCTCACAGTCATGCGGCTAACTACAATATTTCATACATAATATACATGCTCTACATACATAGTCTAGAGATACAATTACCTACACATTCCAATTTTTTACCCTCAAACATTCCCATGTTGCAATTAATTACATTACAATTGTAAACCCATACACATTTGGGTGTAGGCCTTTCCTTACCCTATCAATGTATATTTTTTCAAACTTAATTTTGAACCCACACACATTTTCATGTTGCATTCAACTACCCTATTCATTTACCAGTAGATGGATTGTCACTTTAAACAATCAACCAACTACCTATAGATGTTCATACATAATATATGTCACGCCCCAAATTCAGTAGAACCGAACTCGGAACGCGAACGTTTAAGACAATAAACCATTTTCAAACCTTTTAAATAAATCACTTTAAAACCACCGTTTAGTTAATCAAAATAATAATTTACAACTCAAAGTACGTCCCTACAAGCGGACAAAATACAAGGCGTACGTCGCTAGACTCAAAAGGAAACCCGGACTCCCGCTCCCAGCCCTTCAAGCTTCGAGAGCTCAACTAGCCCGTCCCACGAGCAGTACCTGTAGGAAAAGCACCTAGGGGTGAGCGTCCGCTCACCACCAGGGATAACAGACTGACTACGGCGTACTAGCAGACAATGCCGGTAACACCAATAACAACTCAACACCGGGGACTACTATTCCCCAACTCAAGTGACCCGATTGATACAGAACCATTACCTTCCCCAACTGACTCAACACTCGGAACGTATTGTAGACCCGACACAACGATTACGACCTCCTCCAAGGACACGAAAGATAACCACGCAACACCCAAGATCTCAAAGGATCGCACACCAAACAAGATCGCAAAGGATCGCACTCTGGCTGCTCAGTAACCCCCTGCCTTTTTCCCAACGCGACGGTTGGATCAGGCGGCCGACCTGTCGCACTTTTCCCAACGCGACGGTTGGATCAGGCTGTCGACCTGTCGCACTTTTCCCGACCCCAATCGGATAGGCTGTCGACCTATTGCACTTTTCCCAACACGACAGTTGGATCAGGCGGTCGACCTGTCGCACTTTTCCTGACACAAAGTCGGATCAGGCTGTCGACCTGTCACACTCACCAACCCCAGGTAACCACAGTCACAATCACAAGCAAAGTTCAACAGCAGCAATAACACCGGTTTAACACTCCACAGGCACTCATGGCCACCCAAGACACCAACAGTAAAACACGGGTTCAACAACCCCACGGGCACTCACGGCCACCCAAGACACCAATGGTAAAACACGGGCTCAACAACCCCACGGGCACTCACGGCCACCCAAGACACCAACGGTAAAACACGGGCTCAACAACCCCACGGGCACTCATGGCCACCCAAGACACCAACGGTAAAACACGGGCTCTCATGGACACCCAAGACACAAACAGTAAAGTACGGGCTCTCATGGTCACCCAAGACACAACCATTAAAGTACGGACTCTCATGGCCACCCAAGACACAAACAGTAAAGTACGGGCTCTCATGGCCACCCAAGACACAACCATTAAAGTACGGGCTTTCATGGCCAACCAAGACACAAACAGTAAAGTACAGGCTCTCATGGCCACCCAAGACACAACCATTAAAGTACGGGCTCTCATGGCCAACCAAGACACAAAATAAACAGTCAACCTCCGGGCATAACCAAATGCCTCCAGTAATTCTAATATTGAAAGTTCACTGCTCCTACGACACTACTAAGTGTCACATGCATTTCTATTGTTCGATACGTTCCTGTATCATACGACACTACCCGGTGTCGCCTGCCTTTCTATTGTTCGATAAACTTACTTAACCCACGACACCCAAGTGTCACATGCATTTCTACTGTTAACTTTCCCTAGTCAGGGCCGAGATCCGGCTACTTTTCCCTACCTCGTATGCTTTCCCCAAAAGCTCACAATCAAGCTCCGGCGTGATCTCGATCACTCGCCTAGCTTTCCCTTTCCTCTGTCGGTAGCACGATCTAATAAGAACACAATTTAACACAATTTTAAGTTCGTAGGCACAAACTGAATTTTAATAAACTTGACGCCCAAAAGTAACCCCGACAATGTCGATAACTCCAAATCACTCGACATTGTCGATAATGGACCCAGAAAGACCCATTTCGCCCGACCCGACGAATCTGCCCGGGATTGGAAAACGTCCTTCCGGGGCTCCATAAATTCCCGTTTTCGTTTCTACGGTCTTAGAATAATTCAAAGGTTCCTAAGCACTCGACGGAATCAAATTCCGACTTCCGAGTAATTTAATTCGCTTTTAAAGTTTCTAAACCCGTCAATTACAACTTTCACAATTTAAATCCAAATTTCGATCCGGGTGTGGATTAACCACTCGGGGAACGTCCTAAACCACCCGAACACAAAAACCCGAAAACCCGAGCATGTGGGCCCCACCCGGCCATCTTTGGCCGTGGGTGGCTAGGGTCGGTTTGGGGCCGGTCCACCATGGTGGTGGCCGGTCCTAGCTCCGGCCAGCCACCCCATGTCCGGCCAGCCACCATGCACGGTGGCCGGAGCTCCCCCCGAGCCTCCGGTCACCGGAAAACGACCATCCCCTCGCTCCAAAACACCTCCAATGAACTCCACACCTCAACACAACCCAAAATCACTAGTTTTAACCCAAACCCTAACTTTCAAACTTAACAAAACGAAAATCGGTTAGATGCTCACCGTAGAGAATGTCGATGGGAACTCGATTCCTTGATCGTTGAGACGATCTATCGGTTTGATCGTCAGGAATAGTGGCAAAACCCCAAACCCTCTTCTCTTTTTCTCCCTTTCTTCTCTCTTCTTTTCTCTCTCTAAATTCTATTTTTTTTCCTTTTTTTGAATGTGTTGGCCGAACATTACATGGTGTAGTCTCCCTTTGTTTTGTCCAATAAACCTAACACCACCACATTGGTGACATGTGGCAAGTGGGTCCCACGCCTTTTTGGAAAATATCTCCTAGATATTTTCCAATCAGATTCGCAAAATTCGGCTTTTTCAGGCCCCGAACGGGCACTTTTTCCAAGAAATTACGAAACTTCACGGGCTACAAGGAAGGCTCAACTAAGACCGCTGCGACGATGGCTAGCTTTTTGGATCCAAAACGTCGCTCGATTGACTTTTCTAGCGAAAAGTCAACATTTCCCAAATTGGTCAAAAAGTTGCCCTGAGTCCCCCGGAACTCACTTTGGTCGATATCGGGGTCAACTTAAGTTCGGTATGACCCTCGGGGTCAAATTTAGGTTCAATTAAGTGTTTGTCTTAAATTTTTTTAAATTTTCCTGTTTTTCGCCGATTTGACTAGCGTTGACCGAGAGTGGTTCTTACAATATATATGCTTTACATACACAGTATAAAGCTATAATTTATTACACTATACTTTGGTCAGCTGAAACAGTGAAATATAATAAACACCTTACAATTTGAAACTCATACAATTGCTTCTATGCATTTCACTACCCTATCAATGTATGCATTCTCATACCTAATTCAAAAAATCATATCACTACATCAATCAATCTAGTATACATGTTCATACATAATCTACATAATATACATACATATGGAATACACCACTAATCAACTAATAATCACATATTAGTTGGACTTCTAATATTAGAATTTTATTCCACTGATCCCACTACCCCATTCAATTCGTGTATGCAAAAAAAAACTGATTTCATTATGATTTGTATATAGTATTAGGGGTGGGCAAAAAAACCGAAACCGCTAAAACCAACCACCACCAACCGCAAACCGCACCGGAAAACCCGAAACCGGAAAGTTAACGGTTGGTCGCGGGTTCTAGACGATCGAACCGAAAAGTTAACGGTTGGTTGTCGGTTCTTGAAACGTCAAACCATCGGTTAACCAACCAAACCGGTACTATTCATCATAAACATGTGGCTTCATAATAACCACTGAACTAATATAGATGAATGACCCATGAGCACTCTTTTATGTCACACGGATTACTAAGATAGAACACGATGACTTATATGTAATTTTTCTTTTGTTTTGGAGAATGTAGTAATATGTTTTGGCTTGAAATAGAAATATGTGTATAGTTATCGGTATCTAAATTTGTACTTACATATGGTAAAGTGGTTGGTTGGTTAAAACCACTAACCAACCGGTCAGCGAACTGGTTGGTTTCACTGTAAAAAAATTGGTTTTTGGGTTGGGGATGCTTCCAAGATATGCTAAACCGGTAATATCGAGTTGGGTTCGCAAAGGGTTTCCATTGGGTGGTTAACCACCCAATGCCCACCCCTATATAGTATATACCTTATTTGATTTTTTTTACCATAATATTATAGATTTTTAATTGGTTCACAACTCTTCATTTTCCTTAATCATTATTGAAACCTTTCCACTTCTTAACACTTCATATTCATTACAAATACTTCCCTTCTTTCATTCTTACCTCATAACCCTTTCAACTACTTATCAACACAACCTCTCTTCCCCAATTTCGCAACCCAGCCCGAAAAAGACGAAGAAGTCAATTTACTCCAGCGAGAACTCCTCCAGAATCATTCTCGATCGTTGCATGATCTCTCGAGATGAAGGCGAACCATCGGAGTCCGACATCCTCTACAGCTCCGAATCGGACTCCAGCAACAACGCTTCATCCGATTCGTCCTCTTCGTCTGTCAATCCGGATTCTTCATCCGATGATGACTTCCTACCATTCTCCGATGATGACCACGATTGGCCCGACGAGGTGCCACCTCCGGAGCCAAAACCCCTTGCAAAGGAGGCATGCAAGGGCAAGGGCAAATCAGAAGGCCAGTCGTCCAAGTCCTCGAAAGCCGACACTAAGGAAGAGGAGGACCTTGCAAAGCTCAAGGTCCTCGTGGAAGGCGACTCCAGCAACCCTCCCTCGCTCAAGAGGAAAAGGCCCGAGGATGACTTGTGCGATGTCCCCTCTGATGCACCAGAGAAAAGGGCGAAGAAGGAGCCCGTGCTTGTCGCCGTGGAGGAGAAATCAGATGAGGATGAGGAGGACCCAGAGGATGAGGAGGACCTGGAGGAGGAGGCCGACACCGAAGAAGAAGAGGATGATCCGGAGGAGGACTATAGTGGCGACGACGAAGACTCTGCCGGCAGCGACTACTCGGTAGTTTGTCGTTGTTTTTGTGTTTTTTTTGCCTAGGATGATTGTAATCAAACATGTAGGTAGGTTTTTGCATGTTTGATTCATATATTTGGTACCATCATGATGAACATGATGCTTATTTTGTTATCAATCATCCTTTAAGTTCAATGCAATGTCCTTTTCTGTTTGTTTTTTGAATTAGTTGCTTGATGATGAATGGTTGTTTTTGATTAATTTTTTATCCGTGATTATGGCTTTTGATGGTTGGTTAGTACCAAATTGGTAAATTCTGATATGAATGCAGTTTGGTTTTTGTTAGTTTGTTATGAATTGAATAGCAGCTTGAAATGAATGTGTATATCTTGTAGAATTAACCACTATATACAATAGGATATATTTATCTATTGTAGACTTGTGACAGGTTTGTTGAAGATCAAAGTGGAACCGGTTATGTATTTGTAAAGAAAGGGGGTTATTTGTAAGGGTTTTGTTGCTAGGATATATTGTGGGGATAAATTGGTTAATTGGACATTGTTTTGTGTTTGATTGAGTTCTATTTTCTAGAACCAAAAGGGGGTTATTTGAAATGGGTTTTTCATAGGATATATATTACGGGTTAAAAAGTTTTACTTGGACAACAAGGTAGCATAGGCTTCGGTGATAGGATGTATTTTTTTGCCAAAATCATACACTACTTTAGATGTATGTAAATGTCTAATACAATGTATATATTGGTGTACTATAGTTACTAAGTTTCATTAATTCATTATTAGTATATGGGTAGTATGATTAGTATGTAATTGGGTATGAAATTGAAATTTGGTTATGCTGTATGATTAGCTCAAACACAATGTTTGAATCTGTTATATGAATAGTATGTAAAAATGTTGACAGTAAATTGAGTTAAAAGTAGTATTTCCTTAGTTTTGGGTATGTTTTTGAACATGGATTACAAATGTATGAATAGACTTTCCATGATGTATGCATTAATTAATTATTAGTGTATGTGTAGTATGATTAGTATGTAATAGGGTATGAAATTGCAATTGGTTATGATGTGTGATTAGTTTAAACACAATGTTTGAATATGTTATATGAATAATATGTATATAAGTTGATACTAAATTGAGTTAAATGTTGTATTTCCTTAGTTTTGTGTATGCTTTTGAAAAATGGATTACAAATGTATGAATAGACTTTGTACGATGTATGTTTTTGTATTTGGGATTGATTCTGGTTTTGCATTTTTGTTTGTAATCTATGTTGTGTTCACTGATTTTGCATGCACTTGTATTAGCCTACGTAATTTAAATGGGATTATTCCTTTCAATAAGGCACATAGAAAAGGGTTTGTAATTGCAATATAATATAGTAGAGTCCAAAATGGTTATTAACAGGTCAACAAACATAATGTAGTTAATATGGACAAAATGCCCCATTCTAAGTTGGAAAAGTAGTGACTATGCAAAATTGACCAAAGTTAAGTGTATTCTTTTGGAAAACCGAAAATGATACATAGTAGCCTATCTTCACGTCTATGTTTTGCAAAACTGATCAACTGGACAGACAATCGAAGACAAGTAATTTTATTCAAAACAAACCAAGTTCAGTTTTTCAAATAGCTACAACCTTTAACATTAACGAATCCCTATTTTTTTTTTTCAAATCACAATTTCTGTTGTCGTGATTTGTAAACGAAAGAACTAAATAGAATCAAAAGGAAACTAATGAAATTAAGGCTCTTTCTTTAGCTTGTATGAATCGCTATTGGTTTGATCCTATATTATCGTTAGCTTGTATGAATCGCTATTGGTTTGATCCTACTAATGGCAGCCATTTCAGTATGTTAAGGATCTGTATGTACCCAACCAATCCGCTAATAGTCAAATAGTCAATTCTTACTAGATAGCCCTACGATCTTCTATATACCCCTACCATATATAATATATGAAAGCAAGGAGATGGATACATGGGTTGTTTTCCATTCCAGCCCGATACATGATACTAATTCAATGACGTACCAATTGAATCTATAAATGAAATCTATAAATGACTCAACAAAAGAAAAAGCCTTTTGTTGACTGCTTGCACATCTTGCACATCCTTAGGGGCTTCGTACCAGCTTATATTGCCTTTTCCTTGTTCGATTTCATCCTATCGCTTGTCGATAACCGATTACCCTTGGTGTTCGTAATAGCTGGCGGTTTGACTGTTACCAAGTCGGCAATGTGATTCCAGTGACTGAAGCAATATAACTCGTCCTACTCAGGCGCTGTTCTTCTACAATATCATGTATTGTCTTCACTTTAAAATTCTGAACAGTATTCAGCAAATCCTGTAGACTGGACTCAGCTACATCTGGTGTTTCAAGTTTTTCCTTAAACACTGACTTCAAAGTACTCAATAGAGACTCATCCGGTACAGTTGGATTCTCTAATGGTTCTGGAAGAACATCCGTTATAGTAGTCATTTTCGTCTCCCTACATCATCGTTTCTTCAACAGGCTTGGGGGGATGCACTTCAACGTTGTGCTTTGCAGCACACAGAAAATGTGTGAACACAACAGACCATGCGTTAATAAACGGTTGCAATTGCATTCGAGGTGGTATGTGCCTAGTGTTCGTACCACTATGAAGTCTTTTGTAGGATGAAACTTAGAATCGATTACATTGTACTCTCTTGAGTCGCTGGTGCCCCCCATTCTGTCCAAATCACAAAGATTTTGTGCATCCAGAAGGTCCTCTTGTATGTCATTGAACACTGGACGCGTATAATTCTTCCAAGCGTCCCTCTCTATATCCATATTCGTTACAAGCTGCGAGAAAGAAGTGTGGCTTTGAATCATTTGTCTATAGTGCTCATGTCGTTGCTTTTCTATTACTCAGTCCCACTCCGCTAGTCCTTAACACTCAGAAATACCGACCGAATAAAAACGCTCCTAAGGTCAAGGGACCGTTCATCAGTCTACCAAGACCAAACTATCTCCAGATCTGAAATCTGGCTTGAACTGTAGAGAATCCCCAAAAGGAGACCGGGTCGAAGGACAGCGAGTCCTTTGTCGAAAAATAGCGCGAGGGGGTTCGGCGAGACAACCAAGATGAGTAGAAGACCAAACGGGGAACTCCACCAGGGCAATAAAAGCTCTGGCGAGCCTACCCCCACAACTTAGATCTGTATCTGAGGTCCACAAACCATTTCAAAGGAAGAAGAAAGGAAAAAAAACACTTGTAGATGAACGGACCTGAGGTGTTGGACCTGAGCTCCAACGCCGAAAAAGCTGCGAGCAAAGTCACTGGCGACCCAGGAGCTTGAACGTCGACGAGGACAAAACGGTCGAGTTTCCGTCAAGCCACGGTCTTTAGAGTCCGCAGTCACACCACACCACCACGCTAGAATCTCGGACCGTGTACGACCACGGGAGAAATGAAGAGGACCAGCGAGAAGCTAACATGTCAAAGGAAGAGAAGGGGAGGGGAGGAGAGGGGGTAAGGCCTACGCCGACAGAGGGATAAAAGGTAGGGGAGGCGGTTGTTGTAGAAAGGTTTTTTTAGATTAGTTTGTATATATGCAATTAAGTTTGCTTAACTTGATATGAAACTAGTTTCTAATTTGTATTAACATGATTGTATTAAACATTATTTGTGTTACATGATTGTAGTTTTGTAAGCATAATTTATAATATTAAAAATTTGTATGTTTACTTTTTATGGCCCGAAATAAGTTTTTGTTCACATATACTTATTTTGAAGAACGCATAGAAGTGTGAAGAGATGTGAAAAACTCAAGTTCAAGATGTGATTTTGTTATACTTTTGATGGATATGTTATAGCCTTAATTTTGTTAAAGCCCAATTGTTTATAATGCTTGTAAAGAACACAAGATGAACAAATACACGTAAACTTATAATTTTAAGTTATTAGTTATAAGTAGTTTTTTTCATCATTAAAAGGTGATCATATGTGTGTTTTACATCTATAATGGATCTCCTTTTAATGATGTTTTCTTGTATTTTTTTTGTCATTTTATATGTATTTGTTATGCGACTGTTTAGAATATTGGAGTTTTGGGTTTATTAGGCCCATATATCTGGGCCCGTACCTACGGGCCAACAATATACTGGTTGGTTGGTAACAGTCCTCGCTTAATCCGCCTAGGCCCTAATATCTGTAGAAACGCCCGACTTATTGTCCTGCCTAGGCCCCAAAATCTAAAACCTCCTGCTCATTGTTTCGTCTCATTAATCTGAAACTTGAGACTGGTTTGTGAAATTGAACTTTTGAAAAAAGGTGAGAGAGAATATATTTGTAATGGTCTTGAATTTCTTGATAAAAAGAATATGAGACGTGTCTCTTTTTAGTGGTTTATCATTATAACTTAGAGCATCCACAACGGTCACCACCGGCACTAGCGTGGAGGTGCTGACGGTGAGCATTAAAATAATATTTTTTTTGTTCGGCGCCAGCTCACCGCCTGTAGTAAATGCCAACAGCCTGTAGTGGGAGATTTTATACCGGCGGGAAGCTGCCAGCGATGAAATTAAAAAAATAATTTAAAACATATTTTTTTTATTGAAAACAAGAAGAAAATAACCCAAACAAGCTCATGAACGGGAAAGTACATGTTATTATCACCGAAACGGGAAAGCCAACTTAGCATGTTCACGATTTACAGTTCGTGAACATACTGGAGGAACTTCGGGTGGTCTTTAATGATCTCCCAAAGCGAGAACTTTGTGAAGTGGTGGCCATGCTGGGCAAGATACCGCTCCGCCGCTGTAGTTCGAAGAAAAGTTTCGGTTTGTCCTAGAAGGCGAGCAAGCACTGCTTCACGGTAACATAAATTGAAACGGTGCATCTTCAGGGAGATCCTCTGCTAATGGTCCATGCACTGCTTCTGTGTGCGCCGCGGGGCGTCGGCCGGTGCATTTCCGACATAGTTGGCGAACACTTCCGGCCAATACCTATTATTTGGCCCCGAACGGGAATCGTGTAGCCAACATAACACCAAAACCATCTCTTCATGGCGTCACGGGTAGGATGTTGCGTTGCCGGCCATTTTCCCTTCGGAAAAGGAAAGAAGGATAATAAAGGGGTTTGAAGGAAAAGAGCTCGTGGAGGAAGAGAGGTATTGGACTGAAGAGGTGTGAAAATAATGGAAGGAAGATGTGCCGTTTATAGCCACAAAACAGTCGGCCGCCAAAGATCCTTTTGGAAATTTTGCATGTTCATTGCAATAATTTCACGCTAACCAAGGCATAGGAAGGGCTACAATTCATTAATGAAAAAAAACATTGGGGAAACAAGTAGATAATTCAGGAAGCGGCATTACTGCATCATATTGCGCAACATCTCAAGGGTCGCAAAGTGCGCCTCAAGCTCAAGGGGGTCATGGCCGACTTTTCCTTGGCGTTCTATTGCACCCATCGATCGAAGGCCATGAGTTTCAGCTTCGCTTGGTTTGCTTCCTTCGCAGCTAAATGGGCCGCCTCAACACGCTCGACAAGCTCCTTCTGGATGGCTACATGACCTTTACCTTTGAGATTCGCAGCTTTTGCCGCCTTCTGACCCATAGGCCGCTTGTACACCGGTGAGCAGTCAGACATCCCCGAGGTGCGCTCACTGTCCTCCCCAGGCGTATCTTCACGAGTGCGCTTGCTTGAGTCGGTAGATGGCTCGGAATTTCTCGCCGGTGTGCCTTCACCTTCACCCTCGTCTATGTCGAGGACAAAAATTTTAGCCGTCCACTTGTGCTCGCCTCTGACGAGCGTCCACCAACGTTTCTACACAAATGGAGCCTTTTCTTCCTTCATGTACATTTCCTCGGCCAATGCCGTGACTTCATCATCGGAACAGCCGCTATTTTGGTCATTCATACAACGTACGTAGTACCCCTGGAACTTCGTCACTTTAGGATTCACTTGGCCCTAGTGGTCTTTACACTAGTTTTGGCTCCTCTTAAGATCATCCGGTCCACGCATAGCAACGAATTCTTCGGCGATGCCCCCCCCCCCAATACTTCATGTTATGCTTCACATTCCTGTGAGTTGAATCGTAGGAGTGATGCATCCAAGCGTGAATAAGATGCTCATCCTTATCAATGGTCCATAGTCTTCGCCTCGTTTTTTTGGTTGTTCGTCGGCGCCGACATCGCTAACCATTGGAGATTGTTCGGTTGTCGCTCCGGATACATGGCTCGAAGGGAAGAATTGTTGAGTTGCCGTTTCAAACATGTCGCCGCCCAACTCGGTGACCATATCCCCCCAGTCGTTGAGATCAAGTTCCATTGCAAAACAAAAAATATGAAATGTGAAGAAAAAATAGAGTGGTAGGTTGAGAGAATTTTGGTGATGTGTTTGAAAAAAATGGAGGTTTGCTATTTACAAATGGGGAAAATTGAATTCATCAACGGCTAGCGCCTTGCCACGTGTCGCCAGCGTGTGGACGTCCAACGGCCGGCGCAGTCAACGAGGTGGAACAACTCTCAACGCCAACGGTAAATGCTGGCGTCGAGCTCAACGTCTCTTTTCCCCGCCTGCTCCACGCCGCCGACTACTTACCACCAACACCTCCCCGCCAGCTCCCCGCTCAGTACTGTGGATGCTCTTATATATTTTTAAAATAAGGATTATAATCAAAATGAGAGCATTATTTAGTTTAGTTTTTTTTTGTATTTTGATACTTGATATTTTGTTATATTATACAAATATAGTTTATATTTCCAAAATTTGATTATATTTATGTCATATATATTTATTACACATTAAAAATATTAAAATATTAAATTCGCCTAGACTCCGGTTAGGCCCCGCCTAACGTCTAGGGGTCCTCACCGTCCAACTTAACGTCTAGCGCTTTTTACAACCTTGGTTAAAACCACTAACCAACCGACCAGTCAATTGGTTGGTTTCATTATAAATTTTTGGTTTTGGGACTAGAGATAGTTTCAAATTTCGACAAACCGATAATATTGAATTGAGTGAGAAAGGAGGACAATCGGATGGTTAACCGACCTATTCCCACCCCTACACATAATTTGCTCAAACTTAATAAAATATCTCCACACGTTATTTTTAATGTGTGATTGTTGTTTGTGTCAAAAATATTATTTGGAAATTGAAAAGGTTGCTTTAGGTATTGCCTTTGGATGCAAAAATAGATTTGTATTGGTTTTAATAAGTTGGTCAAAGTAGGAATGGTCCATGATAGAGAGATTTAGAGTTGTTGGTTGCTTCCATATTGCCACCATGTGGAGAAGGTCACCAAAGATTCAGGATATTTATTTGTTTTGTGAAATTGTTGGGTTAGAATTGAATTGGGTTAATATGATGATGAGATGTGGGCTTGGGTGAATTGAGAGGGGATATATATACAGCAAAGCAAAGGATCTAAGAGTCCTCTTTTGGTAGGGCGTTGGCTCTTTACAGTCTCTCCTCCCCACAGCCACTACTGTGTGTTGTGTGTACCAATAAAAGGGGCAGAGAAGACACAGCTGTGACCTCTTCTCTTTCTCTTCTACATTGAATCTCTCTGCCCACACACACACTCCCCAGCTCTCTATCATCACTGAAACTCCTGTAAGCGCACCTCCATCACTCTCTCTTTATCTCTTCATCCATTTTCTATGTGTTTGTTGATGTTTGTGGTCTCTAATCTGTTTTCAAATCTGTTTTGATTGATGGGTTTTGTTGTTCGGGTGATTTTGAAACTGGGTTTTGTTCATTGGATTGGAACAGTTAAAGCTGGGTATGATGGGAGAGAGAATCCAACCAGGGAGTTATTTCCAGTACCCTCCCTCTGCTTCTCCTCACAGATCGTCTTCTCTACCTCCTTCAGATCGAGAAAGGTCAGTCCTTTGCACTCCGGCAGTGAATTTCGTTTCTGGGTTGGGCTTCGATGTTGTTTTGGTACTTGATACTGTAATATCTGACTGTGTGTTCGATGCCATTTGTTCTATGGATTAATGATAAAATCCCTTTAGAAAAGTTCCTGCAAAAATGCACCATTTGTATTTTCCAGGCACCCTTTGTGTTTGTATTCAACTTTGTTTCTTTTTTGTTCCTTTTTTCATCAAACAACCCCAAAATGTGTTCATTTACTCCAGCTTTCTCATTGAAGATGATGTGGTTTTGGTTAAGCTACCATTTTTTTGTCATCCTTTGTCTTTGGGATGTTGGGTTTATGACATGTGATTTGGCATAACTGCAGATACTTGACAGAATTGTTGGCAGAGAAGCAAAAGTTGGGACCTTTTATGCAAGTTTTGCCTCTATGCAGCAGGCTCATAAACCAAGGTTAATGAGTCTTGGGTTTTTTTTATTCGTATTGTTGCTGTCTTTGTCACCACAGGTTGTGTTCATGGTGCAATAACATTGTGTAATGTGGGATGTAGACATTCTATTTAACTTTCCTAGTAATACTTGAATTGGTCACTCAGATGTCTTTTTGGTTAAGAAGTGTCAGCCGTAATTGTAGGTCATGGTTCGCCAAACTGCTCCTGGTTTCATCATCGCAGGTTATTGTATTCACTGATTCTCACTTCACCCAAGCAAAAGATTGTAATTTCTTACTGCTGAGTTCTCCTCAAGTGATATTCACACATTTTAGAGAATACATTTGGACAAATATGGTAATTAGTTAGGTGGCAAAATATAGTAAAAGTTCTCTTGAAATGCTTTTTCGGCAACACTTCGAAAATATGGTAATTAGCTATGTGTATTTATCTATTTGTTTTCTGTTGTCTCTTCAGAAATTAGGCGGATATCAGGTTTTAACCAAGCTTTTGTGGATCATGAAAGACTTGAACATGACAGTCCATATAGGTCATTCAGTCAAATCCCAAATGGGAGACAAATGGATCTGGAGGGTTGGTCAGGAATGCAGACAGAGGTAATGATACGTTATATATCTTTAATTTGTAAAAGTTCTACATTTAGACACTTCCTTTGGTGCATGGATAAATGGGGTGTTCTTGATATAGAAAAGTGATTAGTTATTTTCCATTACCGAAATGTCTGATATGTTAATGTCAATCTTGTGTTTAAGGAAAATGGACATCTCCACAGAATGGCACCATTTCAATCTGCTATGGGTGGTTGGCCTGGGCCTCAAGGAATTCCAACTACTCCTGTGGTGAAAAGAGTCATCAGACTTGACGTTCCTGTTGACAAATATCCAAATGTAAACTATTATGCTATCTTGAATTTGTTCCTTTTTTGTATATGTTTCTTGTAATTATAGCTTGTAACTTGGAACTTTGACAGTATAATTTTGTTGGGCGAATTTTGGGACCGCGAGGGAACTCCCTGAAAAGAGTTGAAGCTGCAACACAATGTAGGGTGTACATAAGAGGCCAGGGATCTGTAAAAGACTCAATGAAGGTAAGATAAAATCCCAAATTGACTACTTCATATTCTGAACAAATCATGTTTTATTTATCGGCCAAGGACAAAAAATAAGTTAAAAAAGCAAAGGGCTCCTAAGAAGGAAGCTACCAGACTCAGCCAAAATTGGCAGATAAAGATAAGCTGGAACAGTGCATCTACCCCAAAAAATACCAAAAGAGATCAATCAATCAAAAAGACTTCCAGGGTCTTCGGCTCTAGGAAAGACAGATGATGTTGAAAGTTAGTTAACACTGGGCATTACAAATCGGAGCTTTAATTAGGGCTTAACCCTTTCCCTATATCCAACACACGCCTTCCTTAATTATTACATCTATTATATGGGACATTTTACTTAGCATAGTGGCAAAGATTACTTGGAGAGAAGCATAGATGTTACACAATGACAATTTGTGTTAAATGCGATCACCTGGAGGATAGGCATCATTGAAGCCCTATTAATGCAAGATTTTCCATGTTCACAGCATTTAAAGATTTGGAAACCGGGTTGTTAAGAGGGCATTAGGGGTGTTTTTAGGAATGAATATATATTTGTAATTTAATCTCCTACCCCCTTTCATCTTTTCAAGCGCTGGCATAGTAGGAATTCTGTATTTAATATTCTTCCCATACATGTGTGATGTCTATGAGTAATATAGATGATATTCATGGTTCATTACTCTCTTTTTTTTCTTGTAGCAATCCTGATGATTGTTTTTCCACCAACCTTGAGGTTTGATTTTTGGAATGGCGTTTTTTTTATATTATCCGTCACTTGATCAGCTACAAAGCTAGAATGAGATCAAACTTATCGGGGGTTTGTAAACTCTGTTGAAATAACTTGTTTATTTATTTACGGGGGGTGGGGGGGAGATATGAAGGGCATATTGTTGAATGAGATTATACAATTCAACTATAAATTTTGATATTGAGGAATGACACAATATTCAGAAAGGTCATGCTTTTACATGTCAGGAAGAAAAGCTGAAAGACAAACCTGGATATGAGCATCTTAATGAGCCGCTTCACTTGCTAGTAGAGGCTGAATTTCCTGAAGATGTGATAGATGCCCGCTTGGAAAATGCTGTCACAGTGCTCGATGACCTTTTGAAGCCCGTGGTATGCACTTTGTATTTTCTTTTCTTTTCTTCATGTCATGACTGCTCGTTGTAACATCTCTCACTATCTCTAGGATGAATCTTTGGATCACTACAAGAAACTGCAACTGAGAGAACTGGCAGTGCTGAATGGAACACTGAGGGAAGAAAGCCCAAGCATGAGCAGCCCCAGTATGAGCCCGAGCATGTCACCCTTCAATAGTACAGGGATGAAACGGGCGAAGACCGGGCGATGACCTTAACGCAATGGCAATGATCTATCATTTGATGCTGGTCAAAATCAAGGGAAGGTTAGAGTTCTTGAACAGCTTATAGAACTGAACTTGTTTTGGTCACACTTTGGCTTCTCAGATCGGTGAGTGGCTGCTTTAATTTTGCCCAGAACTTATCCCTATTCTTTTTTCGTGTATTATTCGATTGGATGCCCAACTTTAGCTGCATTGACATATGCATTCCTTTGTCTAACGTGACTTACATCGGTCCTCGTAGCTGCTGGATCTATCTATTGTAGCTCTTGATGTCTGTACTTTGCAAGATTTCTTGCAACCATAGTTCTTTATTGTATTTGATTGATGCATTACCTATAAAACCCTACCTTATGCATGTCCCTGAAATATTTAGTTTATCTCCATTCGGAGGATTTTCTGTTTATGTCTATTCTACAAGTTCATTTAGCTTTGCTTGTGAATAACTTTTCAAACTCCAGTCTGTCTCTGGTTTAATTGTATCTTGTCAGCATGAGTAGTTGATTTTGCGGCTATAATCGAGTACAAGTTCTGAATAAATAAATGAGACAAGATCAACATAGGTTAAGTATACCTATTTTTTATAGGCAAAAGACAGTAACCTTCTCTTAAGTTTTGGTTACACATTACACTACTTATTGTTCAAAAGTGATAAATACGATACCTTGTAGTTTTTTGTTAGTAAATTGTAGGACAAATTACCATTTTTACCCTTTTCAATTTAAATGATTTTATCCATATGCGTTGAAAGACTATTATATATTTATTTTTTGATTTTTTATTAATTCTTTTATAGTTATTTTTATGTTTTTTTTATTAAGGGTAATAGTAATTTCAAATGGTCAAATGAGTGATTAGGGTTGAAGAAGGGAAAATCGTTATTTCATTCTCCACTTAACAGTCAAATGATCTGATTGAATAATTCGTCTATTATTGCTAAAAGAAGTTTGTGATAATTTATGTTTTCGTATTTCATTTTTAAACAATGATTAGTTTAGTGTGACTAAAACCTAAAAGTATGTTATTGTCTTTTGACCTTTTTTTATATCATAATAAGGAAAAGATAATTATCATGCCTAAGTCGTAATAAGAGGAAAGGAAATTTTAAGGAGAGAGTGCGAAGGATAAATATAAATTTTGAAACCATAAGTAAATGAGTAAGTTGGAAAAAAAAAATTGAAGAAAAAAAAAGAATTTTTTTTTGAAGAATTTTTTTTTTGTCACAGTCATCAAAAACTTTACTTCCTCTCAACTTTGTCTTCCTCGTCTCAACCTTATTCGTTGTCACCCAACTTCACCTCGTCGTTGACGGCTTGGGCTCTAACCATGGTTGTTGTCGATAAAGGTCATCCTTTCCTCCCCCTTCCTTTTTGTTTCTCTTCCCTCATACTTTATGTTCTCTCAGATCTTCTTTTCTCCTTTGCTATTTGATATTGGCCTTTTTTAGGTTAACCTTCTAATGTTCTCCGGCCGTCCACAACTTTGACTCCGACGTATCTGGTGTGAATCTTCAGCATGACTTTCTTCTCGCCCTTAATGGTTGTAGATCGGGGTGGATCTATTCGAGGCTTCGCTTCTTCGTCGAGTGTTCGTGACTCTATCGGACGGGCTCTCTGTTTATGGCTGCTCTGTAGTTTATTGTTCTCGACGAATCGTTTTTGAACCTGGTGGGACGCTTTTCACAGGTTTCTGCCCATTGATGATGGGGTTCGATTAAGCCGCGCTTTTTCCGGGCTGATGTTGGTGTTGGCCACAACTCAGTGCGTCGGTGTCTCCTCTGACCTCCCGATCGGTGTTGCAGACATAACCACATCCACGGCTTTGTCTCCTGCTCCTCGCAGCTCCTCTAAACTTGTTTCAGAATTATGATAAGGAATTTAGGTTCGTGAGACCTGTTTTTACAAGGTCGTCGGTTTGTACGTGTTTGGTTTTGGAGGTGGATTCTCTGGGGCTGTCTGGTTGGGTAATTAGCTGGTTGGTTGGGTGGTCTACGAGTTGGTGTTACTTGGAGCAGTTGAGGTATGGGTTCTTTGGGGCGGCTGAACTTCGCTCCAACTGCTCCTGTCACATAGTCTTGGTTGATAGCTGTTTACCGGGTCTTATTGGTCTGTTTGCTAATACCTTGTTGCTTTGGGTTCGATGTTCTGCCTCTTTTCCCTATTCTCTCCATTTCAAGAGTTTGGTTTCGAATAGTAAGGTGTGGTTCCGACCAATGAGGTCGTTGTGTGGTTTTGGGCTTTTCATTGTCCTGGTGGTTTCAAGTAGACTTCGAGACTCGGTGCAGCTATGGCGGGTTACTGGTCGGTTCGTGACAACTTTCGTCTACGGGTGCTCCCCGTCATCTCATCCCCTGTAGGTACTTCTGCCTTATCCATGCTTCGTTTAGAACAGTTTCATCTCTGAATCTTTGTCGGAGAAGATTTAGGTTCAAACTTGTTCTAACTCTCCCTCGTGGATCACCTAGATTGACTCCAGGCTGGTTAATTTGGTTATCCAAGTTAATCGAGCATTGCTTGGCGGATTAGGTATAAGTTTTTTTATAGAGGTATTTGGTTATTGTTTACTGGTTTCCTTGTCTGGTTGTCTCGACTGAGCTCGGTTTTGAGTCTTTACTACTCGTCCCTCCGATAGTGATTTTAGGGTCCCCAAAACCGACTCCCCTTTTGGGTCGTCCGGTGGTGTTGGCCTCAGTCAGACTCTCATTGTGAGAGTTGAGTAGTGCTCAGTGCTGCTCGCTAGGCTTTGATGCGGAGGATATTGCTCGCGATGTTTTGACGTGGAGGTTTGAGTTATCGGTTAGCATAGTAACGTTGGTTGACCTCCTGGTGTTTCGGTGTTGGCTTGACGATCGTTTGGCTTTGTTAAGCTTGTTGGTGCTTATTTTAGGTTTTTAGACCTTCAGTTTTTTCTATATACAGATGATTACTACATTTCGAATTTTATTGGGGGTCTTAAGCCTACCTTGCGGGTTAGTGTTCAATTTTTGGGGCCTAGAACCTTAAACCATGTTATATATCTAGCCATGCATGAGGAATACAAAAATGAAACTCTTGCAGAATCAATTTCAACCTAGAATTACTCAAGGCGTTACATGTACATCAAGGCATCAATATATTACTTATCCTCCAAGCTCCAACAATTTTATTGCTCCATCTGTCTCAGTTGCATATTCTTCCCCATCAACCCCAAGAACCACACAATTCATCAAAGACAATCCACATGCTCTAGATGATAGATTTAAGAAGTTGTTATGTTACATTTTCCTGCTAGATGCCCAAAGGACCATGTATGCCCCAATAAGCAGCAGTTTTTATGATTATCTGGCCTAAGGAGGAGGTTGACTTAACACATGAATTGGTTGAGAGTTTACCTAAAGATGAGCTTGAAGGGCTGGTGATACCTGAATTGGATGAGCAGAACCTTTGCTCTTTCTCCACTATAGAACTACTCTTCTCTAACAGGAAACCAGGTCAGTCACCTATAAGAATTCCTGGAGTTTGTTATAATATGCCCTAGGTGTGTTTCCTTTAGCAACACATTCATGTGCCCCCAACCTTCATCTTTTCTTTGTATTGTCTTCAAAATAGGTAGTCTTTTCTGTTTCCGATTCACCCATTCCTCCTATTTGCTCTCTCACCATCCACGTTTCTTCTCTTTTCTTCCTTAATTTCTCATTCATCGTAGAATAAAATTAGGTCAAGGATTGGCGATGGAGACCAAACCAAATATGTGGCTCGTATGAGACAAGAAAGCCCTAGGTTCGTCAATCTGACCTTGAAACTCAATCATCGATCTAGTCTGTAGAAGTTAAATGCCTCGTTCCAAAAAGTATAGCCTATGAAGTTCTTAGGGAACAAAATTTTGCAGAGATTGACAAGGGTGTTGGCAAAGATTCGCGAAAAAAAAAAGCTTTTCTTTCTTGGTTTCTCAATATTATGGTTGGTCGGTTCAAAATCGGTAACCGACCGACAAGAATATTAGTTGGATTTTTAGGTCACTTTTCGATTTTGGTGTCGTAGTAGATAAACTACTTAAACCAAGAAGTTAAGCCAAGTTGCTATGGTGCATTGGTTCAACAGCTTGACTCAAGCAGATACTATTAGATACTCGAATTTCATTTATCAAATTTAAACGAAATTGTAATATTTATTCGAACGATGCAAGACTATATATATGATAGCAACATTACATTTGAAATTAACCTTGAACTGCACCGGTGTATAGGCGTCATTTCACATTATCTTTAACGAGATCGTACTAATGGAATTTATTGAATGAAATTCGATACGTGGAGCCGTACTCAGCATATGTAGTATTTAAGATTTATCGATCGGTCGTGTTGGGAAGGCGTTGTTAGATAACGTCGGTAGATGTCGTCAAAGTTTTGGAACTTCTTGTTGTTCTTGCCTCTATAATCATTTAGTCGATGTCCCTTTTCAAAGAAGAGTTGCACATACCCTAAAGGTATTTACCGTGCTAGCCTTCATCTCGAACAACTTCAACTTTCGATCGGTTATATCAACCATGTTTTGAGAAACATTTTGCGAACACCTAAGTTAAGCCTCATTTATCATAGTATTCCCTTCGTTCCTCATCCCCACATTTGCTTTCTTTTTTCCATCAGGACGAACTTCATGGGTGGAAGTCATCTTGGGCCCAACCGGCATGTTTGCGTTAGACTCGTTTGGTGTGTCGGAGTCTTTCTCGTCCAATCTTGTTCGCTTGATTGCGTCATTTTCGGCATCTATTTTGTGTTGGGGTTGGGGCACTAGAGGGGGAAAAAACTTTTCATTCCACTTTGGGATGGTCCTCACAATCTTCCAACAATGCTTGCGATTTTCTCCCTGGTTCGATATTTGATTTCCGCTTCCTCAATCAGTTGGCCCTCAAAGAGACCACTTTTATAGATGCTTGCAAGTTGGGTGTAGTGGCCATTGAACTTGGTGGCCTTAGTGCTCAGTTGTTGCCAATGTTCCTTGCAATTCTTTCATTCGTGTATCGGGTTGGTCGGGTCCCTCATGGATAACATCTTATCATGGATGGAAATCCAATACCCCTCTGTCCTCTTTGCCTTCCCACCGATGTTATCGGTGGTTTTTTTGACCCATGCTCGGCCTAGACGTTCTTCCTACGCAATATTCTATTTCAACCTCGGCTTGAAGACAATTGGATTCTTTTCTCTCATAGAGCAAGTTTTTTTTTCCTGGTGGGTTGGGAAAGATGATTAGGCTTAGACATTGCGATGAGAAAGTCTAAAAATTTGATCTCCGATTGAAGTTGGCTTTGATCTTCCGGCTCAGTGTCAACGAGGTATGAATGGTATGAGTCCACCTTGATTTTTTTTTGGGAGATATGTGGAGTAGAAAAGGGTAGAAATATGTTGAGAAGAGATGAGTTTGATGTGTAAAAATTTGTAAAGAGAGGTATAAATTTATAAGGGTAAAATTGTAATTTTTGGGTGGGTTGGTTCGTAATGTCCAACTTGCGAAGAAACCCATGAAACCGGTCACGTCCCAAGCCCTTCGTGAAGAAATCTGTAAGCTGGTGACTGTTGGAAATGGGTTGATGTATGAGCACTCCTTCTTGTAGTTGTTGGAAAACGAAATGACAATCGATCTCTTTGTATTTCCTACGTTCATGGAAGACTGGATCGTTGCACGATTATCACAAAAGAGTGGGTCGTCGTACTCTAGATGACCTGTAAATCAGTGAGGAGTTGTCGCAACCAAACCATCTATCGGTTGGCAGCAGCCATGGTTCTGTACTTGGCTTCTGTGGACGAACAAGATATTACCGTGTGCTTTTTGTTAGTCTTAGTGCCCGTAGTTCAATCATAGATGTCCAAATGTATATATCATCATTAGCAATAAAATTAAAGCGGTTTTATATTACTTATGTGTTGGAGTAATATATCGATGTGTGTTCTGATCTATGCCCACCATGCGAATAGAACCATAGATCGAGATAGATCACACTCGACGAGTCCCTATTCAACAAAGATTCACTAAAAGCGACTAGTATGAAAGATGGCTCTTTATGGATTACGTTTTGTTAGTCATTGGAATGAGATTCCGGAGTCTGATCTTAGATATCATGTGGGACATGATATTGGACGACCCGCCCTGAATTTGTGCCATAGATTAATTCATGAACATATTCAGTGTCGTAGCTTGTCATGTATCCTTAGACCAAGGAGTCTTTGTGATCACTATGTAGTCAACAACTGAGTTTGACCTGAGCCTAACGTTGTCCGTAAAAGGGCTTCCATAACGGCTAGGGTTGACTTGGGGACGGGCTACATGAGTGACACGAAAGACAGCTAAGGGGTTTATCCTTCGTACTGAGGTATGGGAAAGATATCGGTTCTCGACCGCTTGATCGAGAGTGATTGAAAGAAAAGCATGACCATGCACATGATACTGGGTATCATATATTCAGTCATCTCACATACCAAGGAACAGTGATTGAGAATAATAAGGATGACGGCTCTATGCCTTATCTCAATTAGGATATCGGAGATAAAAGGATAATGACAGGGACGACGGAAAGGTTAGAATCGATAGGGTCGATTCGTTATGCAATGTCAGACAATACTAAAGTCTCGTTAGTTTTCCACTTAAATAGGATCAAGTAAAATGAGATTTTATGTTGATCTATTGACATGCATAAACCTAAGGGTCACACCGGAGGGTGAAACTCATTGACACATTTATGGAGAATGACCAAAAGGGAGTTGTCTCGGGACATGAACAAAACTAGGTTTTGGATCATGTGCCTGTAAGTGAATAGGACTTTACGGATCAAGACAAGGCTTGGAGTCTTGGGATTGATTGTGTCGGATAATGTTGTACATTTCCGGTATGGAACGCTTGGTGGAGGCGCGTCACGGGACCTCGCTGGGAATGGCCACGGGCCATGTTCCAAGAAGCCCATGGAACTAATTAATCAAGTCTTGATTAATTAGTACTAAGTAAGCAAGACAATGATTAAGGTGTTGGTGATTCACCACCTAATCTCATCTTGTCTAGCTATACTTTGTCTTATTTACACCTTACTTGTCACCATACTTGTCTCATGCTTTTAGTTTGACAAGTTGATGGAGTTTGTTATGTTTAAGTCATCTTTTTTCAAAATAACAAACACAAGACAAGAATAAGAAACACAACTTCTCCCTCCTCTCCATGGCAATTTCGGCCAAGGCATGCTCCCACCTCCATTTTTGTGTTCTAGAGCCCTCAAAGAGAAGAACTACGTGGCTTTGATTCCTATGTGGATACGTAAGCGTCTTTGAGACTCAAGTCAATCATTCGTTACCCGGTGTTCTTTTTTTGTAAGAAATAGTGCTGAATTTTTCTCTTGTGAATCCATTCTTTGTTAGTTGTTTCATGGTTTTAATTATCTATTGGTTTTCATTGATTTTTCGCTTCGAGTTGGTTCATCTTCAACCCTACCTTGAGACCCAACACTTTTTAGAACGCCAAATGACTGGAGAGGTCCAAAGGACCATAATGTAACTAGGTGTCAAGGCATCATGTCCAATCAACATCATGATATGCCCAAAGATTGAGGGTAGCATTGGTTGGGAAGAATAACTATTTCCCCAAACTGCTCTTGAAGAAAAAAAAAAAAAGAACATCGAAGGTTGCATTCAGATGAGGCCGACACGGGGGCATGAAGAAATTGACTCAGAATGTGCACCGCATAACTGATATTTGGTCAAGTAATGGTTAGATATAATAAATGTCATACGAGACGACGATATTGACCATTATCCAGGCATAGATGTTCGTCATCCACCCGAGCCAATGTTGTTGAGTAAGTGAGAAGAACGTGGGTCTACAACCAATGGTCCATAACTAAAATGTCAACCTTTTTAATTTGGTGTGACCCTAGCCTTTATAAGTAGCTCTTTATTATTACAACGTCAACATCCCCCCTCGCGTATATGACTTAATATCTACACGTGAGTCGTATCAAGGCTTAACATTTGCATATGGACAAGAGATTACATGGTGGAGGTGACAAACACGTCGTAAGACAAACCAGCTCTGATACCATATAAAAAAGGATAATTTATCCCAAAATTTTTTTGAAACGGGTAACCGGAGATTTCATTAATGCCAACTGGCAATCAGACAAGATGAGGCGTGACCGCCTCGGGTTCCAGATGTTTGTCCGGGCCGACCATAGCAAGCCCGGCGCTCATGGACCCATAATTTTAGCCCACTTGAACTCGTGGGCAACAACTCAAGACAACTCCCTACCGTCGTTTCAACATAACGGGGGAACATAAACCAAGTTCCAAAACCAACAGAAAATAAATAGTCCCAACAAACATAAAAGTAGTAGCAATAAAATAAAATGACGGGTGCTGATAATGCAGGCTGCCCGGAACCTCCCAGCAGTGGTTGTCCCGGGTCTGTGGGTATAGGCTGGTGTCGACTCCACCCACCCCTGCTGGGGCAGATCATTCCTCCATCGGAGGCCTCTGGACCTCCGCTCCGTCTACTCGCTCCTCCCCCTGAAATAACAGGTCCCAGGGCTGGTGGTGGGTAGTCAGGTCCCCCTTCTGCTTCTTTGTCTCCGGTGGACGGGCATACATCGACCCACTTCTGGTCTACAAGGTGGTCATCTTGCCTTTGCCTCTGCTGGGTCCTCCTTTGCCTAGACTCCCCTGAAGATCCACCGGGTAGCCCCGTGGATCTGTCTCTTCTTCCTTCCTCATCATCGCATTGAATCCGGGGGGAACTCGGATCGCAGGGCCAGCGGCAGGGTGGATGTTAACCAGGAAGTCAGGCTTTGTGGGCTTGGGTGGCGGGTTGGGTTCTCCATGGCCACCCCCCTGCAAAATAGTGGTCAACCCTTCGGGGTTAACCTTAGCCAGAAAGTCAGGCTTTGGAATGCCTGCATTGGACGACTCAGCTTCCAGGTTAATCTCCCTAGAACGGACCATAGAGTTTAGGGTTAGATCGCCCAGGAGGTACGTGATCGCCGGGTGTGATGCTGGAGGAGGTGTCGCCCAGACCCTTTGGAGCAGCTGATCCACATCCAGATCCCGGGGAACCAGAATAGACCTATCGTAACGGATCTCCTCCCGGCCAATCCCCTGTAGCAGAGTCTGGCAGTTCAGTAACCTGTGTGTCAGCATGCCGCACCTGCGACAAAAATCCACCACTCTCTCGTATTGCAGGTCTATCACAGTGGATGAATCAGTACCTGAGAATCGAAGTCTGGTTCTGCGCCGCAGTGGCCGAGACAACTCCATACGGACCCGCATCCAGAGATGCTTGTCCTCCCGGCAGACCGTTGGAATAGGGGCCGACAAGATTTGTGTGCCTATACTGCCCGCCAGAAGACCTCGAATGTATGAGTTCCTTGCTCCTCCCGAGACATTAAATGCCTTGACCCCGAGTTCCACATGGTTGAAGCTGATGTCTTCCGCCCGATCGAAGCGTCGGAGCGGTTCAAAGAGGAGAGGGAAACCCTTAAAGCTCTAAGGACCCCTATGACAGATTTCTTCCATGGTCCATGCAGACGGGAAGTGATAACCCGTGACGTCGGGGGCCAGGAACTCCACTCGGATCCCCATAACCTTCCATTTCTGCAACATCATCCCGCAGACGATGTGTTGATTGTGCGATCCGTCCCCTGCAACCCTAGCTGCCAGGGAGAACTCGTACGATCCCGACGTAAACAACGGGATCCCCTCGTCCGAGACCACCAGTTCCTCATCCTCATCTTCCCAATCCGGAATCGGGGAGATCCGAATTGCCTGAACCTCCGAAGACGTCCCCGATGACCGGCCAGCCCTCGGGTAAATAGGGTTGGCCGTCTGTCCCAGCTCGGTCGAAGGAGGACGGTGGGTGCTCGCCGGAGACTGGACTGGCCGGGGAAGGGTGATCAAATCCCGGTAGACCTCCCTCGGCGTTGATGACAGGCCGGGGTAAGACGGGCAGAACTCCGGTGGAACAGAAGTAACGCCGACGACCAGGGACAGCGCGATGGGCGAGGTCGGACCCGGCATAACCTTCAGATCTGTCGGGGACAAGCCCGGCTTGTCCTTCAAATCCGTCGTCGTGTGCGACTGCTGCCGAGGGAGTGCAGAAGCCGGATCGAGCAGCGGCGGGAAGTCGGCGGCGCTGCGAGCGTGGTACTGGGCGGAGGCCCCGAGGCCGCGAGCGACCTCTACATGCGATCGGATCTGGTCGGAGGTGACCATTTCCGACTCAAGGAGGCGAGGAAGAGGTAGATCCGTCATCGGTGGAGCGGAAGTGGAGCGGTGATGATGAGAGAGAATCGGTGGCGGCGATGGCGAACCAGTCACAGCCAGTCGGAGACGAACCACGACCACGGCGGGCGGGCTCGGCTAGGCAACACTGGCTGGGGAGAGGCATGTTGGGAATGAGGGGCAGTGGAGAGGCTGAAGACAGATGGTCGGAGAGGATGGGTGAGGGCGGCGGCGGCGAGAACCCAAGTAGGTTTTGAAGGGAACCTCTGAGAGGTTTTTTGGAGAGCGGTAGTACTGATGATAATTTATCCCAATTTAATTGTGTTGATCAAATGTATTTGTATATATATACAATAACGTATGGGACTAAAAAGGGAAGGAAAGATATGCTAATGATTACAATATTTACATATCACAAAATAAATTAAATGGCAAATTAGGAAACAAATCAAAAGATGATTGTAATTACGATGGATCACAACACGAGACTTACCGTCAATATACTATACTCCGACATGAATGAACAAATGGATAAATCGGACGAGGACACCACAATGTTACATAGATGAATAAGTCAGAAATTGAAGATATAATTCGTTACGATCGAATGTACGAATAATAGAGCTAATTTAAGCTATGAAATTGATTGTTGCTAAGAGTCCGAAAATAAACTTCTAAATGAGAAAGGTTAGGACTAATACAAAATCTTTGCAAACTCTTGAGAGGAAGTCTTTGCCCCACATCCAGTATATTTGAAGAAAATATTCATCTATTAAAATATCAGCACAACCAAAACCAAAATCAAAATCAGAAGACCAAAATTTAGACTTATAGTAGACATCAATTAGGCTTCCTTCTTTTGCAGAGTGGAGATCTAGTTTTCCCGAGAAGTGAATTACGTTTGAATTACATAAACATGGCCTCTTTACTTTTCCGAGGAAAGTGAAGTATGCATGGATCATTATTAATATTCATGCAAAGGTTACTTCTTAAAATGAGCAATATTTGTCCAGTTTCTTATGGTTCCTTGCATGCTGTTGTATCTCAGGAGTCATAATTGGGATATGGTCCAATAACAAGAACAAAGTTGAATCCAACTAACAGTTGTAAACCTGGTACTGGATACTAAACAGTTACTGAAATTCCATATGACAAAGTGAAGTATTACTGTCTTACAACATAAAAGATACATTACAGCAGTTAAGCACAACAGTTGCTGTTCTGTTGGATTGGCTGGCCCTTCATTTGAACACTTTCAGACCCCTTGTTAGCTGTTGGCTGGCTACCCATCCTGCGCACCATAAAGTGATTCCGATGGTTAAGATGATAAAATTCATGTCTACATTGAAATCCAGCTCAAAATTAATGAATTGTATTTAGAGCAAGGATAGCAAAGCAGTAAAGGTTGTTTATAGTGGTTTTACTTTTTCTTGATCTCACTAGCCATGGTCAAGAAAGCCTGCTCCACATTGATCGAGTCCTTGGCACTTGTCTCAAGGAAAGGGATCCCAAGCTCATCTGCCAATGCCTGCAAGTTTCATATAAAGATGCAAAAATGGAGCCAAGTTACAACTTATCACTGAATTTTGAAATATAACGCCATGTCAAGTGAGGTGCAACTGGGTTTGCATCCTCTTACAAAGAGAAAGAACCGAGGCAGAACAGGTCATAGAGTATCGCCTTGCAATGCCATCTCCTTTTCTCTAGATGTGAACAAACACAATCACACATCTCTATTTCTGTATTCAAATTTATATCCAAGACTTTCTATATTCTAATCTTGTGAATAACTTTCTACCAAAACATGTTACTAAACACTACATTTTGTTGATTTTTCGTTTAGTTAGCAAAAATATCATATGTCCAAGCATATTCCGTTTTTCGAATGTTGAATCGAGTACGTATCATGCTCATGCTCATGCTCAAGATGATGCTTCATAGGGCATCTGCATATAAGAATCCAACTGATAGGGAAAGTAAACATAGAACTGAAGTAACAAATTATAATTATTACCTTCCCTGTTTGTGTGTCCACAACCTTGTTCTCAACCAAATCACATTTATTCCCAACTAGAAGCTTGCATACACTTTCATTTGCATATCTATCAATCTCATTCAACCACTGCTTGACATTGTTGAAGCTCTCCATATCAGTAACGTCATAGACAATCTGTTTGCAAATAAAGAAAGAAGATTTCAGGACCTATAGAAGTCACAAATTAAAAATAAAATAAAACCCATCATGTATAAGTGTAACAGGGTCTCCTAGTGTGCAAACAATATACTGTTTGATTATGCCCTTGATCAAAGCGGGTACAGAACAATCTTTTAATATCCATTGAGTTTTCCGAGTCTGGATATGAAACATAATGCTGTACACGGTATTCTTATTACCAAAGAGAGATGTGAACAACAAGTCTATTCTATGCACTGTGATGACCTACACCACCATGTCAGCTGGTCAAGATAAATCCTCATATCCATTTATTCCATTACCAAGCAGGGTTACCAAAGAGACCAGGTGGGTCTAATGGGTGATAAAAGAGATGAGAATTGCTATACAAATATATCCCTTCTCTTCGAACGACATACGAGTAATCACCAGATTGAATATGAATAGGACTGTAAAACTTATAGAGTAGCAAGATTGAGGGAACATTTTAGCCAATAAAAGAATAACTTCCCATTGCCATGCCATCTATGAAGTGTCAAGTGGGATAGAAGAAATTATAATTCCAGAAAATAAAAGGGGGTAAGAGGATCTTACGATTATTCCATGTGCTCCTCGATAGTAACTGCTTGTAATAGTCCGAAAGCGTTCCTGCCCAGCAGTATCCCACTAAAATGACACAATAAGATAACTGTCACTTGCCAAACATATTGAAGACCAGGACTCATTGATAAACATAAAATGGTGTTACAACAAGCTATGAAAATTCTACCCCAAAGTATATTTCTTTAATAACACCCAAAATATATAGCTATACATGTCGAATCCTTACTAACTCATTATGCAATAACATTACTGTTGCTATGAATAGTAAATCCACAACAAGAAACCATATAGGTAGAGCTGATTAACTCACAATCTGCAGCTTAATTGTCTTTTCATCATGCTCCACAGTCCTAATTTTCTGAAAAATGGAAAGACATTAACAAATATACAAGGTTAAAACAGATACATAATAATTTTAAACACATACATATACAGATGCAAGCACACTTGCTATTATTAGAACAGATAAGAGAAACTCACAAAATCAACACCAATAGTACTGATATAGCTGTCTACATAGGAATCATCCTGAAAATGTTAACACAAAATGTCAATCTCCAGATACTAATTACTGGAAGTTCAAATATTTATCAACAATAAATCTAAAGTCAAACTCAATTTCTTTCAATGTAACCGCGATTACTAAACGAAATCAAAATTCAACAGTTGAGTAAAGATGAACTCACAGCGAATCTGAGAAGCAGACACGATTTTCCCACAGAGGAGTCGCCAATTAGCAGAAGCTTGAACAGATAGTCGCTGGAAAACACAAAAATAAAAACGAAGATAGATTTAGTGGTTAAACATTCAAAAATGTGAGCAAAGATGAGGGGAAAGGAAGAGAAAGTGAAGCCAGTTAAGAAGTAGCAGAGGTAGAGGAGATACTTAGAGGGAAGGAAAATGACATACTAGTCAGTGGCCATGTTTGGATGGAGAGAAAATTTTATGGGGTTTTTTCTATGGCTTTCTCGTCGAGGAAGGAAAGTGCAAGGTTGCGCTGGCGTGCTTATGATTGTGTCTTCCCCGTATAAAAGGCCTGACGTGAAATGGTAATGACGAGCATGTCCTTGACGGTGCAAGTGGGCCCACCAACCATAGACTTTTATTTATTTATCAAAATCCTACTAACTGAATTCTTTTGGTATTAATTTAGCCAGAAATAAGATCTGAATTATATAAGCATATAAAATATTTTAATTAATTATATAAAGTCCTTCAAATTTAAATTTATATCATGTGTGTTAAAATATTATGCTAAATTAAAGATGATTGAATTAAAACCATGGTGACAAATAACATATGTTCTCTCTTTAAGTTAGCCGTCAAAGGCCATGACAACCATGGTTATTGTCATGACTTCTGTCATGCCTTCTCTCCTTCTATTTGCATTATACGGATTTTTTTTCGACAACAGTATTGTTTGGATGCAGTTCACAAATCATTACTCATTTGTGTCTTTTCTTGAGACTTTTGTTAGGGTTTTTTCTGCTAGGGCTCCCTTCGAGCTGCCTCTAGCCACCGCGACGTTGGCTACCTCCCGCCACCAACGACGTGTCTTCCGATTCTATTCGTCACCCCTTCTGCAACTCCGATGGTTTTCGCTGAAGCCGCCACTGACGCGTCCTTCTCCCTGGCCTCCACCACCGCACCAACCTCGACCCCTCTCTCGATTATGGATCTGGTTAATCGAGTGAGTCCTTTTTATTTTATCTGACTTCTCCTTTACAAGGTCAATGACGAAAGGAATTCAGTGCTCTAGGGACTGGCCCTGGGAGGGGTTTTTGGTAAGAGCTATGCCTCCCTCTAAAACTGATGATAGTAGGTTCGGTCGCACTCTCCAGAGTATGCAGCGTTTAGGTAATACCTTGAGCAGTCGTAGTCAGTTTCGCCATAGTTTAAAAGTGGATGATAACAGGTTTGGTCGTGCATGCAGCGTTTAGGCAAGACCTTGAACAACCGTAGTCAACTTCGCCTAGTTTTAGTTTTAAGTCGCATTTATGGCACCCCATCCAATACCGTCAAGGACATTTATGTTATGAAAAGAATAGCGAATTTAATTGTTTAATGTTTGTTCTTTGTGGTCAGAGAGTCTCTAACGCACTTACTTGTTATTGAAAATCTCGATTAATGAAAACTGCACCTTTTAATAAAAAAAATGATTGAATTAAAATAAATAGTTAGCGAAAGAAACTCAGTCTCCTTTGTTTTGTTTTTCATCCTAGTCGCTCTTAAGGGATTGAGCATTCTTGGTGATAATCTGCGATACTTCGGAGTAAAAATTTTCCTCCTTTTCCTCATGCTAACCCTTCTCATCATTGTGGCTACGGATGAGTGCACGACCGAGGACAACTCGCCGTCTCCGCGACTCTCAACTAAGGATTGCGGTAATCACGATGGCTCTGTCGATTCTATTTGCATTGGGAGGAAGAAGTCTCGTTGTATATGAAAAGGGTTTGAGTGCTTGGTGGCTGGTCGCGACATGACTAGACGAGATCCCGACAAAATCAGAATTTATAACATTGTTGATTCATGGATTATGGTACTGATTTCCTCCGAAAAGAATTTGGTTGTTACTGATAAGACGAGATCTACTATGTAGCCTCGTCAAACCAAATGAGACATCAATGGGGAAGCGGGAAGTCGTTGAGGAGGACTTTCCCGCACTCGTCGCGGTCAATTACTATCGACACCTCTCATCTACCATCTCATGGGTTGCTCTGGAACAGCTCGCGCACCCACTCAACACCTTACGATGACCCCGTACAAAACCGACATGCATTTGGTCACTCTAGTAAGATCTGGGTTGACCGATATTACCATTCGTTATGATTATATTTACGTCTGATGTTGTCAATTATGTCATTTTATTTTTTAGTTCTCTCCCATTTGTGTACTTTGAGATCTTTTACCCTTGAAATATTTGAAATTTCAGGAGCTAATTTAAGAAGCTTGCATGATGGTAATTTGCACTACTTGTTTTAATGTTGAAAAGGTACGAGGGTAAATACTTTTTGGAATGTGAAGAAGTGCAATCTTACTTGGTCTTATAATGCTTATGCATATAATTTGCTCTTATATGCCAGTTTCGTTACCAACTTTGTTTTGCTTGAGTTTGTCATTTCCTCTTTTAGATTTGATAAATGTTTTTTTTTTTGGAAAGCTAGCATTAGATTAAAATCAAAGGGTTTTTTGGATGAAAACCCAATGAAAGGGGAAGAATTCCCCTCAATATTACAAACAAAGGAACTTCCAATTGAAAGCCCTAAGAACACAACAGTGACTTGTCCTCCAAGGCACCAATAGCTTGACCTCCAAGTCAATACCTATCAATTGAAAACTAATCCCCCAACAAGTGTAATGAAACAAAAACAAGATCACCAATCAAAATACAAGCTATCCCCCAACCCACCAACAAGAGTTAGAAATATAGCCTAAAGGGAAATAAACACCCAACCAAACCAGTACCTAGATACCACAACCCCCAAGACCGAGCCATTTCTCTTGAAAATCAAAACTATTTCTTAGAAGAAGATAGAACCAGCAAGTATGAGTGAGAGCAGCAGTCCAAACTCCTTTGAGCTGACTCAAACAAGTGACCACAATTTACTGCATAACCTTCAGATGAATGCAGCCCCATTGTCATCAATTGTAAACCAACTCAGACCTACAACAAAAAGAAAGAGCAACAAGGCAACCAGGAGAAACAAAAAATACACCAGTACTCTCAAGCCTATACATAAAAACCTACCCACTCTCCAAAAACAAAGGAAAAAGAAAAGAAACCCCACAGCAAAGAGCAAGTGAAACTCAACAAAAAATTCCTTACCATCCCCAACCTCACACACTTCCCATCCCAACCCAGTCCCCACCCAGACCCCCCAAGAACAAGAATCAAAGCTGTAATAAACAACCAAGGCTCCTATTAATCTTTGGCCTTCTTATCCTGAAGCAAAGTTGAGGAGAACACTGCCAGGTACTAAAAGAGAAGTCTTGATTGTTTTTGAATTGAGCCCATTCCAAAGCAAAAGATGAGTGTTGAATTTTGATAAGGATGTCTTTAACTGGTATAAGAATATTATTAAAGACAAGTGCATTCCTATCAAGCCAAATCTCCCACAATGTGATTGAGAAAAGTGATTTCCACATTTTGTTTTTGCAGCAAAGCTCCTCCCAAGAGATAATGAAACTCACAAAGTTATCTGGGATACACCAGGAAATACTCCACCAATCCATAACCTTGCACCATACTGACCAAGATCTTTTGCAGAATATAAAAAGATGGTTTAAATCTTCAAAATGAGTACCACAAAATCTGCACCAAGAATCTGAGATTGGGATTTTAACACCTCTTGACTCCAAAAAACTTTTAGTGGGGACTGCTCCTACACAAGCAAGCCAGGTGAAAGCAGCCACCTTTGTTGGGAGGAAGGGAAGACAGAGGAAAGAACTCCAAATGTAAGAGTTGTTGTCAGATGAAAGATAGGAATACATTGACTTAACCTTGAAACCCTGATCCTCAACAATCCAGTGGATGGTATCCATCTTGTCTGCAACCAAAGTGTAAGATGACAAGTCTCTCCCCAATTGAGAGAACATATCCAGCTCCCATGACCAAAGTTTCCTTCTGAAGTGAAAGTACCAGTCTCCATGCCTCCAAAATTCACAAGCTCTACCACTTTTTTCAGTACTGAGATGGAAAAGTCTCTGGTATTGTACCTTTAATGAAATGTTTGATAGCCAAAGATCATCCCACAATTTAATCCTTTCCCCATTTCCAATAGACCACCTCAATCCAGTGGTGCCAAAAGCATTACAGAATGAAGGATCAGACAAGAATGATGAGAAATGATCGAAAAAACTCACTCCTTTGTTGATGAGAGCTGCAGACAAATCCCAATCTCTAATATCCCACTTGTATTTTGCATAAATCACTTTTTTCCAAAGAGTATCAGTCTCAGTGGCAAACCTCCTCCACCATTTAGTAAGTAAAGCATCATTTAAAATTGTCAACCTCTTGATGCCCAGTCCACCCTCTTCCTTTGTTTTGCAGATCAGATCCCATCTAACTTTGTGAAGAACTTTTCTTGCCACATATCCATTCCACAAGAATCTACTTTGCCATCTGTTATCTCTTTTATAACACCTTTAGGGGTTTTGAATAATGACATGTGATATAGAGGGAGAGAACTCAAAGAAGACTTAATCAGTGTGATCCTTCCCCCAAAGGATAAGAATTTTGCTTGCCAAAGACTGAGTTTTTTCTTGAATTTGTTGATTTATATCTTCTAGGATTAGCACCTAATTGGAAACCCAGATAATCTAAAGGGAGGGTTGCGATCTCTGCCCCCAGGATATCAACCACCATTAATTCATTCATCTGACAAGGATTCAACAGCACTGCTATAGATTTGTGGAAGTTAATCTTGAGACCAGTAACACTTTGAAGGATCAATAAAGTGTGTTTCAGGTTAATGAGGCTTAGAGGATTAGCCTTTATACATATCAATGTATCATCTGCAAATTGAAGATGAGAGATGATGTGGCCATCTTCCCCAAATGAAATACCCTTGAACATAGATAGAGCAGTACCCTTCTTCATCAATTGGTGTAGAGTTTCAGCTACAAGAGTAAAGAGTAAAGGAGAGAGAGAGCAGCCCTATCTCAAACTTCTCTCCATTTGAAAGTCAGCTGTGGGAGAGCCATTTATTAACACAGATACCCATGCTCTAATGCAAGAATTCATCCAGTTGATCCACTTCTTTCCAAAACCCAAAGTGCTGAGTAGTTTAAGTAGGAAACCCCAATCCACATGGTCATAAGCCTTCTCAAAATCCACCTTAAATAAAAGAACCTCTTCCTTTGATTTTTTGACTGTGTCTATAACCTCAGAAGCCACCAAAACACCATCCAAGATCTGTCTCCTAGCCACAAAGCTTGTCTGAACATCACTGATCAAGGCTCCCATCACTTTCTTTAATATGAGGGCTAGTAATTTGGAGATAATTTTGTAAGGTGCACCCACAAGACTAATTGGCCTGTAATCCCCAAAATCAAGTGGACAAATAACTTTGGGAATAAGTGTGATGAATGAAGAGTTGACTCCTTTTCCCAAAAAGCCAAAATGATAAAAATGAATGCAGAAATCCACAATGTCCTTTTTAATAAAATTCCAACCCTTCATAAAAAATGCCACAGTATACCATCTGGACCAGGGGAATTATAACCATTGCAGTCCTTTATAGCTGCCAAAATTTCACACTCAGAGAAGGGACTTTCCAAGGATGCTGCCTGAGCCTGTGAGAGCTTATGAAAAGGCAAGATAGATAAGTCCAATGGGGTTGTTCTCCCTTTCTTGAATCTATTGGAGAAGTGCTCATCAGCCAAGAGTTTGATCTTCTCAGGATCATCCACCAAAGTATCCCCCACCAAGATACCACTCAATTTGTTTCTATTGAACTTCAGTTTAGCAATGATGTGAAAATACCTTGAATATTTATCCCCTTCTAAGATCCAATGCAATTTTGACCTTTGTCTCCAGACTTTGGACTGTGACTTCAGTTTTCTTATCAAAAAGGCAGAAGAGAGAGCCCTATGACTACTTTCAAGATCAGTTAGAGGCCTAGTTTCCATTAAGACGTCAACTGAGTTTATTGAATTGGTGAGTTCAATAATCTCCAATTCTAGGTTTCCAAAAGTGCTCACTCTCCAAGTCTTCAAAAAAAACCTTCAAAGTCTTGAGCTTGTACCATAGCTTGAAATGGGGATCACCAGAAACCACAATATTGTTCCAACAAGTTTTCACATCATACCAAAAGGTTTTATGATCCAACCAAGAATTATAAAACTTGAATGGTTTAGGACCCCAATTAACCAAAGGAGGGGATAGGAAAAGAGGTTTATGATCAGAGATCAATCTAGGTAAACATTGCAGAGACCAAAGAGGGAATTTAAGTAGCAAAGAGGGATTAACCAGCAATCTATCAATTCTGGAAGCTCGATTACCATGACCAAACCAAGTATAAGACCCTCCCACCAGGGGCAAATCATAAACCCTAGATCATCAATTAGTTGCTTAAAAAGATTGACTTGTGCTGAAATAGTTCTTGAAGAAGCTCTGTTAGAAGCACAAAGAATATCATTGAAGTCACCACCCCAGATGACTGGGACCTGTATACTTCCATGTCTAGTCCTGATCTCTTCCCACAACTCCCTCCTTTCTCTGCCTCCACAGGGAGCGTAAACATTCAGGATACAAATTTCAAGTTGAAGGGGTTTATAAGTGCCAAACCAGTAAAGAGCAGAGGGATCTTTGATGCAGAGAGAGTGATTGAAAATCTCTGAGTTCCAGGCAGAAATAATACCCCCAGAAGCCCCAGAAGAAGGAATAAAATCGAAACCCCAAGAAGCAGATAAACCACAGTCCTTAAGAAAAACATTTGTGGGAGAAGAGAGTTTAGTTTCTTGTAGCATAAGGAAGTTGCAAGATTGCTTGTGTTGCACGTTTCTGATCGTCCTGTGCTTCTAAGAAGATGAAGCATCCCTCACATTCCATGAGAGAATTCTCATGGAGTGTAGGGCTTTAGGATGTTATTGGAGCTCAGGTTCTCCAACCCTTCCCCACTTTCGATCTCCAAATCTTCGAATCCATCTTCTGAGTCAGCTTCCAGATTAACCCTTTGTTCTAGCTCATCATTCAAACTTTGAAACTGTTCTGCAACTTCAACGTCCAGTGAAAATGCTTTCAAGCCTATGACTTTGCAGTAGTCCCACGTTCCATGACCATCCGTTCTAAAGATAGGAGGAGATTATTGTGGTGAGGAAGGAAGGATCACTGGTGGAGAGTTTCAAATTGTTTTAAACTGTCCCGTCTTTGATCTGGTCGCATATAGATAAGTCGTTTGTGTCTTTTGAGCCTTATTCTTCCCCTTCTTTCTTCTGAGATTGATAGGTGGGCTTTCAAAATTTGAGCCCAGGACTGTAGCGATTCGAGTTCCCTCCAAAACCGAAATCGAAGATGGGATTTGTGGCTGGGAAAAGGCTGTAAAGGGAGTTGCAGAAGACTCATTAATGATAATTGTACTCACAACTTCCTTTAAACTTGCAGACCCACACCCTAAATCCCCAACTGATCTTCCCATCACTTCTTCATTAATGACTTGCAGGGAGGGAGTTACCAAGACCAAGGAAGGAAGTAAGGTAATTGGAACAGTAGCTTGCAAATCACTCTTCTCATAACTGTCAGGTACAACTAGGTTAGTTGGACCTTCTTCAACCTCCAAGAGAACTTCTTGTGTTTCCAACTATGTATCTTCCAAAATATTGGTAGTCTTCCCAGTCAAAAGGAGAGTTGTAGACAAACATTCTCCTCTTACACCAACCTCTTCTTCTCTTAAATTCTGAAGACTGACCTTCTCCAGACTTGTTCCAATTTCCCCATTAATGTCCAGTACCGGCTCATTCAATGCCAGAGTAGCTTCAAATTCTTCAGGTTGTGAGGCATTCTTCTCAAGACCGTTAACTGCTCCTGTCTCAATTAATGGCCTCTCCCTCCTTTCCAAAGATCCATCTTCTGATAAAGAAAATTCGCTAGAGACCTCATCAGTATTTTTAGATTTGTCCCTTTCCTCTGAACTGGTATTCTGTTCCTCATTCAAAACAACAGGCAACTGATGGTTTTCTATTGAATGCACCTTAGCTTTTATGCTTTCATCACCAAGGTAGATCATGACCTCTTTATCAATTTGCCCCAACTCCCTGGTATGAATTAATACGAAAGCCTCATCGAAACTCTTGCCACTCAAAGAACTAGGATGGCCATAAATGTAGTGACCAAGAGTAGATATGCAAGCTTCAAAAGTCTCCTCGCACTAACCTTGTACTGGCAAGCCCTTAATAACAACCCACTGAAAAATCCCTACCTTCAATGCCCACTCATTACCTTTGGGGATGATTGTTAGCCACTGCCCCGGCCAAGCATCCTTTTCTAACAGAATTTGTTTCTCAAAGTCCTTTTGTTCACAATTTAATAATCTCACTCTATGACCTAGTTGAATGAGATAAAGTTCATATACACCATCAGCCACCAATTCCCTCATTACTGCTTCAGTACTCAAGGTTCTGTTGATCACCACCAAATGAGACGAAATAACCATTCTCCTATGCTTTAGAACAATTGATCCCCTGGGTAAAGATTCACCAGAGTCAATTGTTTTATGCCTCCAAACCTGCTTACTACTCCACTCCTTTTTCTTTGTTCCAAGCTTTAGCAACAAATAGTTTAAAGCCAACAAAGATGAAACCATTGAACTCCCAGATAATCTTCTCCAAAGTTTCCAAGTTGTGAAAAGAGATGAAAGCAGACCAGATTCCTTTCCCACTGGGTGTAAGAACCACTCCTGGTCAACGCCAGTCAAACCTGCGAAAAACAGGAAAATTTAAAAATTTTAAGACAGACACTTGATTGAACCTAAATTTGACCCCGAGGGTCATACCGGACTTAAGTTGACCCTGATATCGACCAAAGTGAGTTCCGGGGGACTCAGGGCAACTTTCTGATCAATTTGGGAAATATTGACTTTTCGTTGGAAAAGTCAACCGAGCGACGTTTTGGTCCATTCGAGGTCCGTTCTGGATCCAAAAAGCTTAGCCGTGTCGCAGCGGTCTTAGTTGAGCCGTTTCCTTATAGCCCGTGAAGTTTCGTAATTTCTTGGAAAAAGTGCCCGTTCGGGGTCAGAAACAGCCGAATTTAGCGAATCTGATAGATATTTTCCAAAAACGTGTGGGACCCACTTGGCCACATGTCAACTATGTGGTGGTGTTAGGTTTTTGGACAAGACAAGAGAAGACTACATTAGTGTTAGTTTTGTAATTAAGTATTATTGGTTACTTTTTGAAACAAAATGAAAAGGGAAAGAAGGGATGGTCTCGGCAATTAGAAGGGAAAAGGAAGAGTGGATGGTAGTTTGGTAATTAAGGATTGGTTGTGTTGTTTTTAAAACAAAACAAAAGGGAAAACAAATGTGATGTTTAGCCATTTTTAGAAAAGGGTGAATTTGGAGAGAGAAAATAGAGAGAGAAGGAGAAGGAGAAGAAGAGAGAAAAGAGAAGGAGGTGTTTGGAGTTTGGTGATTTCCCGTCGATCAAACCGGTGCATCGTCTCAACGACCAAGGAATCGAGTTCACACCGTCATTCTCTGCGGTGAGCACCTAACCGATCTTCGTTTTATTAAGTTTAAAAGTTAGGGTTTGGTTTGAAATGGGTTAAATATGGATGAGTTGAGGTGTTGGGTTCGTTAGGAATGTTTTGGGGCGAAAAGGAACATTTTTCGTTGTGGCCGTGTGGGGCCACATGCTCAGGTATCGGGTTTTCGTGTTCGGGTGGTTTAGGTCGATCCCCAAGTCGTTAATTCACACCCGGAACGAATTTCATAATTAAATTGTGAAAGTTGGAATTTACGGGTTTAGAAACTTTAAACGCGAATTAAATCGCTCGGAAGTCGGAATTCGATTCCATCGATTGCATTGGAACCCTTGAATTATTCTAAGACCGTAGAAACGAAAACGGGAATTTTCGGAGCCCCGGAAGGACATTTTCAAAACCCGGGCAGATTCGCCATGTCGGGCGAATCGGGCTTTTCCGGGTCCATTAGTGACAATGTCGAGTAATTGGGAAGTTTGGGAGAGATCGACATTGTCGGGGTTGCATTTGGGCGTTTAATTCTTTAAATTCGGGTTTCGCATGCTTACTTAAAAAGTGTGTTAATTGTAATGATTGTAGACCGTGTCGCCTACCGTGGAAATATGAGGCTAAGAGGGAATTATGGAGCTTTTACGGAGTAAGAGTATCGGGTTTGACACTCTTCAAGAGGTAGGGAAAAGTAGCCGGATCTCGGCCCTGACTAGGGAAAGTTAACAGTAGAAATGCATGTGACACTTGGGTGTCGTGGGTTAAGTAGGTTATCGAATATTAGAAATGCATGTGACACTTGGGTGCCGTGGGTTAAGTAGGTTATCGAAGATTGGAAATGCATGTGACACTTAGTAGTGTCGTAGGAGCAGTGAACTTATCGATATTAGAATTACTGGAGGCATATGACCATGCCCGGAAGTTGATTGTGAACTGTTGATATTAGAATTACTGGAGGCATATGACCATGCCCGAAGGTTGATTGTGAACTTGTTGGTATTATAACTGCTGGAGGCATTGGTTATGCCCGGAGGTTGATTGTGTAGTTGTGTCTTGGGTGTCCATGATAGCCCGTATTACTGTTGTGTCTTGGGTGGCCATGAGAACCCGTATTACTGTTGTGTCTTGGGTGGCCATGAGAGCCCATGTTTTACTGTTGGTGTCTTGGGTGGCCATGAGTGCCCGTGGGGTTGTTGAGCCCGTGAGTTATTGTCGGTGTGTCTTGGGAGGCCGTGAGTGCCCGTGGGGTTGTTGAACTCGTGTCTTTACTGTTGGTGTGTCTTGGGAGGCCGTGAGTGCCCGTGGGGTTGTTGAGCCCGTGAGTTATTGTCGGCGTGTCTTGGGTGGCCGTGAGTGCCCGTGGGGTTGTTGATCCCGTGAGTTACTGTTGGTGTGTCTTGGGTGGCCGTGAGTGCCGTGGGGTTGTTGAGCCCGTGATTTATGGTCGGTGTGTCTTGGGTGGCCATGAGTGCCTGTGGAGTGTTGAACCTGTGTTGTTGCTGTTTGTTGAACTTGCTTGTGATTGTGATTGCGGTTACATGAGTGAGAGAGGTTACTGAGACAGGTCGACCGCCTGGCCCGACAGGGATCGGCAAAGCGCGTGAGTGAGAGAGGTTACTAAGACATGTCGATCGCCTGGCCCGAATTTGTGTCGGGGAAGCACGTGAGTGAGAGAGGTTACTGAGACAGGTCGACCACCTGGCCTGACCGGGACTGGAAAAGCGCGTGAGTGAGAGAGGTTACTGAGACAGGTCGACCGTCTGGCCTGACCGGGACTGGCAAAGCGCGTGAGTGAGAGAGGTTACTGAGACAGGTCGACCGCCTGGCCTGACCGGGACTGGCAAAGCGCATGAGTGAGGGGGTTACTGAGCAGCTGGAGTGCGATCCTTTGTGATCTTGTTTAGTGTGCGATCCTTAGTGATCTTGGGTGTTGCGTGGTTATTTGTCGTGTCATTTGAGGAAGTCGTCAATCGTTGTGTCGGTTCTACATTACGTGTCCGAGTGTTGAGTAGGTTGAGGAAAGTGACGGTTTGTGTGTCAGTCGGGTTACTTGAGTTTGGGGATAGTAGTCCCCAGTGTGGGTTTGGTGTTGGTGTTACCGGCATTGTCTGCTAAGTATGCCGTAGTCAGTCTGTTATCCGTGGTGGTGAGCGAACGCTCACCCCTAGCTGCTTTTCCTACTGGTACTGGTCGCGGATGGACTAGGTGAGCTTCCGAAGCTTGAAGAGCTAGGAGCGGGAGTACGAGTTTACTTTTGAGTCTAGCGACGTATACCTTGTATTTTGTCCGCTTGTTGGGACGTACTTTTAGTTGTAAATTATTATTTTGTTAAACAAATTGATGGTTTTAAAGTGATTTGTTCAAAAGGTTTGAAAAGGTTTTATTAAATTAAACGTTCGCGTTCCGGGTTCGGTTTTACTGAATTTGGGGCGTGACAGCTTGGTATCAGAGCTCGAGGTTTCACACCTCGGACTGTACGTCAATTAGGTGGGAGAGTCGAGTCGGTAAAAGTCTCGTCGTGCGTTGGGTACGCAAGTCGGAAACCGTGTGTAGAACCGTAGTGTTTTGAGTCCTGTTTGTGTTTGTGAGTATGTGCAGTACGGTTATTACTGGCATACTGTTTGTGTGTTGCTGCTTGAAACGTTTTTAAGCTGTCGCGACTCGACTCAGGAGCGCTCCTATAGTCGAACGCGACGGTGTTGACGTCAATGGGTACAATGTAGTTCGGGGACGCCTGGACCGGGTTGTAACTACGTGATGTCAAGAAATGAGGTTTTAAAATGAAAAGGAGAAAGTTTTAAAATTTGTTGGCCCTGTGGGCGTGTTTTAAACTTGATTGGCCCTGTGGCGTATGTTTAAGGTTGTTGGCCCGGTGGGCGTAGTTCGACTTTGGTTGGCCCGGTGGGCGTGTGTTGTTGGCCTTGTCGGCTTGTGATTGAGGTTGATTGATGTGATATTGTCTGTGAGTCGTGGTGCGTGTGTTGTCGAATTGGTGGTCAAGCGTATGTGCCGTTTGAGGCTATTTTAGGGTTAAAACGGGGTAAGGTTCGAGTTGAAGCGAATTTGGAAAACAGGTCTGCGCGAGCGTCACGGATCCGTGACGGACCAGAGCGATTGGGCGAATTTTAGGCCTTCGTCACAGCTCCGTGACCCCAACCGTGACGGGGTCTGTCACGGATCCGTGATTCATGTCTTGTTCCACCGTCTTGTTTGTGCAGTTTGAGTATTGGTTTCGCGTGGTTGTGTTTAGGTTTGTGTTGGTTGTAGAGGTCGTAATCTCGTTGTTAAAGGATGAGGTCTTGGGTTCGAGACTCATCGATAACCTACGGTAGTGATACAACACCTCGGTATGAGAGTCTCACCGTAGAGAGGGGTTAAGGTTGATGCGCTGCGGCGCCATACGAACTAGGTTTCCCCTTATGTGAATGGGTTATTCGAGGTTTCCCTCGCGTGAACGGGTGGTTTGAGGTTTCCTTCACGTGAGTGGGTTATTTGAGGTTTCCTACGTAATCGGGTAATTGGGTAATTGAGGTTGTGAGCAATAGTGGTTTGCTGAGTTGAGGATATAATCCCCGTTTCGAGGTTTCCATTATGTGAGCGAGTATTTGAGGTGTTGTTATGTGAGCGAGTATTTGAGGTGTTGTTATCGTGAGCAGTGTGACGTTTGGGTATCAGGTCTTGAGGTAGTGGTTTGCCCTGGTTAGATTGGTAGGTCGTTGGTGCTTTACTAGTATGCCATAATCGAACGGGTGTCCGTGGAGGTGAGCAGAACGCTCATCCCCTTTACTACTTTTCCTACAGGGGACGAGTAGCGAATACTGGTTTGGTTGCGGAAAGTTATAAGTAAATGCATATGGGATTGTGTGAGGTTGGTGTTATACCTTACCGGGGTGACAAATGGAATGGTTGTTCGGTCTCTGATTTAGGCGTCAGTTTTATTGGATACCGGGGTGTCACACTCGTTTGCTTCGTCGAGTTGTGCTGAGTTTAGAGCCGTTGAGTCCACCCCTGCGTCTGGACACGCCGGTTGGTGGTGGTGTGGTGTTGACTAGGGTCTGTCGTGCCTGCGAAGTTAGAGAAGCGAACTGATACGAGAGGTTCGAGAGAGAGCTCAAAAGCCCTGATGCTGGATCGAGTCCTCACCCCGAGGATTCGGGTGTGTTCGGAGTTGGTAGACATGACGACGGTAGTGGAGCGAGGTCTTAGAGAAACTGCAAGGATCCGTGAGGATCGGCAGCGACTGAGCTTGTGCGTGCATCCGTGGGAAGGATGCTTATGAAATGACAACCTTTAACGTAATCTTGGGAATGGATTGGCTGGCGAAGTGCCGAGCCAATACCGACTGTTACTGGCGATGAGTGACGGTGTCAATAGGCAACACGAAAGGTTCGTGTATTCTGGGCAGTAGAAGCGGAGTTCTCCTGTCGGCTTGTCTGCAGTAAAGGAAGTATCGGTCGTACAGAGCCGAGAGTTACCGCGAGAGGCGTGCGAGTTCCCCGAGGTCTTCCCTGAGGAGTTGAGCGGGTTGTCACCAGTTCGTGGGTTGAGTTCGGGATTGACCAGATGCCGGGTATGGCAGCGATATCGATGGCGCCTTACAGGTTCGCGCCAGCAGAGTTAACTGAGCTGAAGCGTCAGCTCGAAGAGATTCGGGAGAAGGGGTTTATTCGTCCGAGCACATCGTCGTGGGGAGCGTCAGCACTCTTCGTGAAGAAGAATAGTGGAGAGCTCCGGATGTGCATGGACCACCGGAAACTGAACCGGGTAACGGTGAATAACCGATACCCGATGCCGAGAATTGACGACTTGTTCGATTAGTTGAGATGGTCGACGTACTTCTCGAAGATCGACCTGCGGTCCGGATACTACCAGTTGCGAGTCCGAGAGGGGGACGTCGTAAGGACTGCATTCCGGACATGCTATGAGCATTACGAGTTTTGGGTGATGACTTTTGGACTGACGAACGCACCTGCAGCGTTCATGGATCTGATGAACAGTACATTCCGGCCGTCCTTAGATCAGTTTGTGGTGGTGTTTTTAGACGACATCGTGATCTACTCGCGGAACGAGGCGGCGCATGAGGAACATCTGAGGGATGTTCTGACCCTGTTGCGCACGCATCAGGTATACACTAACCAGGAGAAGTGCGAGTTTTGGCTCGCTGAGGTGAGAGTCCTCGGTCACGTTGTGCCCCGTGACGGTAGATTGGTCGATCCGGTGGAGGTCGACGCAGTTTTGAAGTGGGCGCGGCCCACGAGCGTTTTCGAGATCCGCAGCTTCTTGGGGCTGGCAGGATATTATCGGCGGTTGGCCATGTACTTCTTGATGGCTCAGCACACCCCGCTTGGCCGGGGAATAGAGGCACAGTCAGTGGATGTCGAGACGACAGAGATCCGGGAGAAGGGTTGTTGGCGGTGTTGACACCGAGGGCTAGGATCGTCGTGCTAATTGGGAGTTACGGTATCACGAATGTTTGTTCAGATCGCGTAACGGTTGAGGCGACGAGCTGCGAGAGTCGCAGCATTCGCGTCTGACAGTTCAAGTGGGTAGCACTAAGAGGAGCACGACATCAGGTGGCATGTCTAGTGGAGCGGGATGCGGAGAGCGGTCGCAGAGTTAGTATCGCGGTGCCGCACTCGTTGGCAGGTGAGAGTCGAACGACAGCGTCCCGCTGAGTTATTGCAGCCACTGCCGGTTGCATGGTAGAAATGGGGGCACGTCATGATGAATTTCGTGAGTGGTTAGCCGATTTCGCCTACAACAACAGCTTTTAGGCCAATATCATGATGGCACCGTTCGAAGCATTGTATGGTAGGCCGTGTCGATCGCCCGTGTGCTGGGCAGAAGTGAGGAATAAGAGTTTACTGGGTCTAGAACTGGACCGAGAGACAGCTGAGTAGGTCGTGCCGAAGCGTGAGCGGTTGAAGACCGCGCAGAGTCAGCCGGAGCTATGCTGACAGACGGCGCCGACCTCTCGAGTCAGCAGTCGGTGGTCATGTATCCCTGGAGGTGAGTCCGAAAGGTGGACTGGTGTCTTTCCACCGCGGCGGAGGCGGGTTAGCCCCACAGTGTATCGGGCCCTTCGAGGTCCTGAACAGAGTGAGAGCAGTTGCATACCGATTGCACTGCCACCGCAGCTTGGGAATATCCACGTTTCCCAGTTGCGGAAGTATATGCAGACCCCTCGCACGTCATTGAGTGGGCAGATGTCGAGGTAACGGGTGATGTCTCGTATAAGGAGAAACTGGTTTGAGAAATGGATCCACGAGAGCAGGTCCTGCGCGGAAAGGTTATCCGCTTAGAGCTGGTGTTGTGGCGACACCACGAGGCCGAGTCAACTTGGGAGCGCGAGGACAAGGTTCGCGCGAAGTACCCCGATCCGTTCGACTCCTGAGGCACGTTTGTCTTAAATTTCGCGGACGAAATTCCTTTAAGGGGGGTAGATTGTAAGAACCACTCCTGGTCAACGTCAGTCAAACCTGCGAAAAACAGGAAAATTTAAAAATTTTAAGACAGACACTTGATTGAACCTAAATTTGACCCCGAGGGTCATACCGGACTTAAGTTGACCCCGATATCGACCAAAGTGAGTTCAGGGGGACTTAGGGCAACTTTCTGATCAATTTGGGAAATGTTGACTTTTTGTTGGAAAAGTCAACCGAGCGACGTTTTGGTCCATTCGAGGTCCTTTTTGGATCCAAAAAGCTTAGCCGTCGTCCCATCGGTCTTAGTTGAGCCGTTTCCTTGTAGCCCGTGAAGTTTCGTAATTTCTTGGAAAAAGTGCCCGTTCGGGGTCAGAAACAGCCGAATTTTGCGAATCTGATATATATTTTCCAAAAAGGTGTGGGACCCACTTGGCCACATGTCAACTATGTGGTGTTGTGGCCACACCGTCATTCTCTACAGTGAGCACCTAACCGATCTTCGTTTTATTAAGTTTAAAAGTTAGGGTTTGGTTTGAAATGGGTTAAATATGGATGAGTTGAGGTGTTGGGTTCGTTAGGAATGTTTTGGGGCGAAAAGGAACATTTTTCGTTGTGGCCGTGTGAGGCCCACATGCTCAGGTATCGGGTTTTCGTGTTCGGGTGGTTTAGGACGATCCCCAAGTCGTTAATTCACACCCGGAACGAATTTCATAATTAAATTGTGAAAGTTGGAATTTACAGGTTTAGAAACTTTAAACGCGAATTAAATCGCTCGGAAGTCGGAATTCGATTCCGTCGATTGCATTGGAACCCTTGAATTATTCTAAGGCCGTAGAAACGAAAACGGGAATTTTCGGAGCCCGGAAGGACATTTTCAAAACTCTGGCAGATTCGCCATGTCGGGCGAATCGGGCTTTTCCGGGTCCATTAGTGACAATGTCGAGTAATTGGGAAGTTTGGGAGAGATCGACATTGTCGGGGTTGCATTTGGGCGTTTAATTCTTTAAATTCGGGTTTCGCATGCTTACTTAAAAAGTGTGTTAATTGTAATGATTGTAGACCGTGTCGCCTACCGTGGAAATAGGAGGCTAAGAGGGAATTATGGAGCTTTTTCGGAGTAAGAGTATCGGGTTTGACACTCTTCAAGAGGTAGGGAAAAGTAGCCGGATCTCGGCCCTGACTAGGGAAAGTTAACAGTAGAAATGCATGTGACACTTGGGTGTCGTGGGTTAAGTAGGTTATCAAATATTAGAAATGCATGTGACACTTGGGTGTCGTGGGTTAAGTAGGTTATCGAAGATTGGAAATGCATGTGACACTTAGTAGTGTCGTAGGAGCAGTGAACTTATCGATATTAGAATTACTGGAGGCATATGACCATGCCCGGAGGTTGATTGTGAACTGTTGATATTAGAATTACTGGAGGCATATGACCATGCCCGGAGGTTGATTGTGAACTTGTTGATATTAGAACTGCTGGAGGCATTGGTTATGCCCGGAGGTTGATTGTGTAGTTGTGTCTTGGGTGGCCATGATAGCCCATATTACTGTTGTGTCTTGGGTGGCCATGAGAACCCGTATTACTGTTGTGTCTTGGGTGGCCATGAGAGCCCGTGTTTTACTGTTGGTGTCTTGGGTGGCCATGAGTGCCCGTGGGGTTGTTGAGCCCGTGAGTTATTGTCGGTGTGTCTTGGGAGGCCGTGAGTGCCCGTGGGGTTGTTGAACTCGTGTTTATTGTACCTTTTATGAGCGTTGCTCTAATTTCGCGGACGAAATTCCTTTAGGAGGGTAGATTGTAATAACCACTCCCGGTCAACGCCAGTCAAACCTGCGAAAAACAGGAAAATTTAAAAATTTTAAGACTGACAGTTAAGTGAACCTAAAATGACCCCGAGTGTCATACCGGACTTAAGTTGACCCCGTTATTGACCAAAGTGAGTTCCGGGGGACTCAGGGCAACTTTCTGATCAATTTGGGAAATGTTGACTTTTCGCTGGAAAAGTCAATCGAGCGACGTTTTGGTCCATTCGAGGACCGTTTTGGATCCAAAAAGCTTAGCCGTCGTCGCAGCGGTCTTAGTTAAGCCGTTTCCTTGTAGCCCGCCAAGTTTCGTAATTACTTGGAAAAAGTGCCCGTTCGGGGCCCGAAACGTACGATTTTCGCGAAACTGACTGGAAAATATCAACTAGATATTTTCCAAAAGGTGTGGGGCCCACCTTGACACTTGTCAATTATATGGTGGTGTTAGTTTTGGGGGGAAAAGGTGTGGTTGTGAGAGGTGGCCGACCATATGGGTTAAAGGAGAGAGTTTTGGGTTTTGTTGTTAGTTTAATTAAATTAGAAAGAAGAAGAGAGAGTTTAGAGAGAGAAGAAGAGAGAGAGAAGGAGAAAGGGTTAGGGTTTGGAGGAGAATCAAGCCCTTGGATCGTCTTGAAGCAAAGAGCAATCCCGTTCCCCTCATCCTCCTCTACGGTAATACCCAAACCGATTCTCGTTTTGATTATTTTGGAAAGCTAGGGTTTTGTTAAAACGAATGATTTAGGGTTGTGTGGAGGTTGGGGAGGTGTTGGAGACGTTTTAGAGGTTTTTGGGGGTTTAATTTCACGTTTTCCGGTGACCGGAGGCTCGGGAGGAGCTCCGGCCACCGTGGGTGGTGGCCGGCCGCCATGAGGTGGCTGGCCGGAGCTGGCAGCAGCCACCACTTGGTGGCCGAGCCTCCCCTTAAACCCTAGGGTCTCGGCCAAGTAGTGTGGGTGGGGCCCACGTGCTCGGGTGCTCGGGTTTTATCGTTCGGGTGGTTTAAAACGTTCCCCGGACCTTTTAAACGTTCCCCGGGAGGGGGGACTGAGACCGGTGATTCGGGACAAGGTCCTCGCCTTGAGATTGCGGAAGTATACGGATCTTGTGGACACCGCAGCGACGGTGGAGCAGGGTATCCGGGATGCGGACAGGACCGGTGAGGTCCAACAGCGGCCGACCAGCTTTGCAGGGCCGTCCGAGTCACGAGACCCGCAGAGGCAGAGGACCACGGGATCCTTCCGACCACAGACTCATCAGGATGGATCGAGACAGCGGGGGTCGATGGCGTCAGTGGGGCCAGTCGCTTCAGAGAGACGGCTGGGATGCTATAACTGCGGGCAACCGGACCACATGCAACGAGAGTGTCCGATGAACACGGGGCCGAGAGCCGACGAGGCCAGGTGTCACCGGTGCGGCCGCGTTGGGCACGCTATTGGCCAGTGCTATGAGCCGTTGGGGGCAACGACAGTGCGACGACCACAGCAGTCGCGTACAGTACAGTCAGCCAGAGATCGCCCTCGTTAGAGCCAACGGTCGAGGTTTTCGCAGCCGTCGACGAGCGGGCCAGTTCCGAGACAGCAGCGGAGCTATGGATATCCAGCAGTTAGTGCGCCGAGCCAGAGGCAGCAGGCGCCAACGGGGAGAATGTACGCGGTTACCGATTCCCGGACCCTAGGATCCCCTACCTACTGCGAGACCTATCAGGGTACGTGTTATTTTACCTTTTATGAGCGTTGCTCTAATTTCGCAGACGAAATTCCTTTAAGGGGGGTAGATTGTAATAACCACTCCCGGTCAACGCCAGTCAAACCTGCGAAAAACAGGAAAATTTAAAAATTTTAAGACTGACAGTTAAGTGAACCTAAAATGACCCCGAGTGTCATACCGGACTTAAGTTGACCCCGTTATTGACCAAAGTGAGTTCCGGGGGACTCAGGGCAACTTTCTGATCAATTTGGGAAATGTTGACTTTTCGCTGGAAAAGTCAACCGAGCGACGTTTTGGTCCATTCGAGGACCGTTTTGGATCCAAAAAGCTTAGCCGTCGTCGCAGCGTTCTTAGTTAAGCCGTTTCCTTGTAGCCCGCCAAGTTTCGTAATTTCTTGGAAAAAGTGCCCGTTCGGGGCCCGAAACGTCCGATTTTCGCGAAACTGACTGGAAAATATCAACTAGATATTTTCCAAAAGGTGTGGGGCCCACCTTGACACTTGTCAATTATATGGTGGTGTTAGTTTTGGGGGGGAAAGGTGTGGTTGTGAGAGGTGGCCGACCATATGGGTTAAAGGAGAGAGTTTTGGGTTTTGTTGTTAGTTTAATTAAATTAGAAAGAAGAAGAGAGAGTTTAGAGAGAGAAGAAGAGAGAGAGAAGGAGAAAGGGTTAGGGTTTGGAGGAGAATCAAGCCCTTGGATCGTCTTGAAGCAAAGAGCAATCCCGTTCCCCTCATCCTCCTCTACGGTAATACCCAAACCGATTCTCGTTTTGATTATTTTGGAAAGCTAGGGTTTTGTTAAAACGAATGATTTAGGGTTGTGTGGAGGTTGGGGAGGTGTTGGAGACGTTTTAGAGGTTTTTGGGGGTTTAATTTCACGTTTTTCGGTGACCGGAGGCTCGGGAGGAGCTCCGGCCACCGTGGGTGGTGGCCGGCCGCCATGAGGTGGCTGGCCGGAGCTGGCAGCAGCCACCACTTGGTGGCCGAGCCTCCCCTTAAACCCTAGGGTCTCGGCCAAGTAGTGTGGGTGGGGCCCACGTGCTCGGGTGCTCGGGTTTTATCGTTCGGGTGGTTTAAAACGTTCCCCGGACCTTTTAAACGTTCCCCGGGAGGGGGGACTGAGACCGGTGATTCGGGACAAGGTCCTCGCCTTGAGATTGCGGAAGTATACGGATCTTGTGGACACCGCAGCGACGGTGGAGCAGGGTATCCGGGATGCGGACAGGACCGGTGAGGTCCAACAGCGGCCGACCAGCTTTGCAGGGCCGTCCGAGTCACGAGACCCGCAGAGGCAGAGGACCACGGGATCCTTCCGACCACAGACTCATCAGGATGGATCGAGACAGCGGGGGTCGATGGCGTCAGTGGGGCCAGTCGCTTCAGAGAGACGGCTGGGATGCTATAACTGCGGGCAACCGGACCACATGCAACGAGAGTGTCCGATGAACACGGGGCCGAGAGCCGACGAGGCCAGGTGTCACCGGTGCGGCCGCGTTGGGCACGCTATTGGCCAGTGCTATGAGCCGTTGGGGGCAACGACAGTGCGACGACCACAGCAGTCGCGTACAGTACAGTCAGCCAGAGATCGCCCTCGTTAGAGCCAACGGTCGAGGTTTTCGCAGCCGTCGACGAGCGGGCCAGTTCCGAGACAGCAGCGGAGCTATGGATATCCAGCAGTTAGTGCGCCGAGCCAGAGGCAGCAGGCGCCAACGGGGAGAATGTACGCGGTTACCGATTCCCGGACCCTAGGATCCCCTACCTACTGCGAGACCTATCAGGGTACGTGTTATTTTACCTTTTATGAGCGTTGCTCTAATTTCGCAGACGAAATTCCTTTAAGGGGGGTAGATTGTAATAACCACTCCCGGTCAACGCCAGTCAAACCTGCGAAAAACAGGAAAATTTAAAAATTTTAAGACTGACAGTTAAGTGAACCTAAAATGACCCCGAGTGTCATACCGGACTTAAGTTGACCCCGTTATTGACCAAAGTGAGTTCCGGGGGACTCAGGGCAACTTTCTGATCAATTTGGGAAATGTTGACTTTTCGCTGGAAAAGTCAACCGAGCGACGTTTTGGTCCATTCGAGGACCGTTTTGGATCCAAAAAGCTTAGCCGTCGTCGCAGCGTTCTTAGTTAAGCCGTTTCCTTGTAGCCCGCCAAGTTTCGTAATTTCTTGGAAAAAGTGCCCGTTCGGGGCCCGAAACGTCCGATTTTCGCGAAACTGACTGGAAAATATCAACTAGATATTTTCCAAAAGGTGTGGGACCCACCTTGACACTTGTCAATTATATGGTGGTGTTAGTTTTGGGGGGGAAAGGTGTGGTTGTGAGAGGTGGCCGACCATATGGGTTAAAGGAGAGAGTTTTGGGTTTTGTTGTTAGTTTAATTAAATTAGAAAGAAGAAGAGAGAGTTTAGAGAGAGAAGAAGAGAGAGAGAAGGAGAAAGGGTTAGGGTTTGGAGGAGAATCAAGCCCTTGGATCGTCTTGAAGCAAAGAGCAATCCCGTTCCCCTCATCCTCCTCTACGGTAATACCCAAACCGATTCTCGTTTTGATTATTTTGGAAAGCTAGGGTTTTGTTAAAACGAATTATTTAGGGTTGTGTGGAGGTTGGGGAGGTGTTGGAGACGTTTTAGAGGTGTTTGGGGGTTTAATTTCACGTTTTCCGGTGACCGGAGGCTCGGGAGGAGCTCCGGCCACCGTGGGTGGTGGCCGGCCGCCATGAGGTGGCTGGCCGGAGCTGGCAGCAGCCACCACTTGGTGGCCGAGCCTCCCCTTAAACCCTAGGGTCTCGGCCAAGTAGTGTGGGTGGGGCCCACGTGCTCGGGTGCTCGGGTTTTATCGTTCGGGTGGTTTAAAACGTTCCCCGGACCTTTTACCCTTAACCGAATCGAAATTTGGAATTAAATTGGAGAAGTTGTAATTTATCGGGTTTAGAAACTTTAAACGTCATTTAATTGACTCGGGAGTCGGAATGCGTTTCGGGCAAGTACATTGGGTTCCTTGAACTATTCTAAGACCGTAGAAACGAAAACGGGGCTTTCGGAGCCCCGGAAGGCAATTAACAAAACCCGGGCAGATTCGCCATGTCGGGCGAATCGGGCCTTTACGGGTCCCTTATCGACAATGTCGAGTAATTGGGAAGTTTGGAAGTGATCGACATTGTCGGGGTTAAGTTTGGGCATCGAGTTTAATGGTTTTCGGTTTAGTCCTGCGAGTTGTTAAGTGACTTTAAATTGTGTTCTTTTAGATCGTGCCACGGACCGAGGCAAGGGAAAGCTGGGTGAGTGACTGAGATCATCACCGGAGCTCGTGGTTTGGCTTTTGGGAGAACACGCACGAGGTAGGGAAAAGTAGCCGGATCTCGGCCCTGACTAGGGAAAGTTAACTATAGAATTGCATATGGCACCATGGTGTCGTGGGTTATCTAGGTTATCGAATATTAGAAAAGCATGTTACGGGAACTTAGTAATTATGAGAAAAGCATGTGACACTTAGTAGTGTCGTAGGAGCAGAGAACTTAGCGTAATTGATTTACTGGAGGCATATGACCATGCCCGGAGGTTGTTTGTGAACTTATCGATATTAGGAGTACTGGAGGCATATGACCATGCCCGGAGGTTGATTGAGAAACTGTCGATATTAGGACTGTTGGAGGCTTGGGTTAAGCCGGAGGTTGATTGTTTATTATTGAGTCTTGAGTGGCCTTGAGAGCCCATGTTATTATTCGTGTGTGGCTGGCCATGAGAGCCCGTACTTTTACTATTGGTGTTTTAGCTGGCTTACGAGTTAGAGTATCGGTAAGTTGCAAGCGTGTTTTATTGTTGAGTTTTGGGTGACCATGAGTGCCCGTGGGGTTGTTGAACCCGTGCCTTTACCGTTGGTGTTTTGGGTGGCCTTGAGAGCCTGTGTACTAAGGTTGGTGTCTTTGGCTGGCCTACCGAGTTAGAGTCTCGGGGGGTTGCAAGCTTTCTTTAGCTGGCTTACGAGTTAGAGTCTTGGTAAGTTGCAAGCGAGTTTTATGGTTGGTGTCTTGGGAGGCCGTGAGTGCCTGTGGGGCTGTTGAGTCCGAGTTTTACGGTTGGTGTCTTGGTGCCCATGAGTGCCTGTGAGTGTTGAACCTGTGTTGTTACTGGTTGTTGATTTTGCTTGTGATTGTGTTTGTGATTGTGATTGTGATTGTGGTTACCGGAGGTTGGGGGCCCGCTTCCTGAAACGGGGGTCCACGAGCACACGCTTCTGCATGTTCAGACGGGGTAGGGGGCCCGCCCGCCAATAAAGGGGTCCTGGCCGCGCGTGTGTGGTTTGGGTTTGTGAGAATACTTTGGCTGGCTTACGGGTTAAAGTCCCGGTAAGTTGCACGCATACTTTGGCTGGCTTACGGGTTAGAGTCCCGATAAGTGCAAGCATTTTCCGGCTGGCTTACGGGTTAGAGTCCCGATAAGTTGCAGCATTCTTGGGTTGGCCTGACCGGGTTAGAGTCCCGGGAGGGCGTTCTTGGCAGCTGGTTTGCGATCATTTGTGATCTTGTTTGGTGTGCGATCCTTCGTGATCTTGTTTGGGGTGTGATCCCTTGTGATGCTGTTTGGTGTTGCGTAACGTTCTTTTGAGTCCTTAGAAGAGGTCGTCAATGGTTGTGTCGGGTCTACTTTACGTGTCAGGGTGTCGAGTTGGTCAGGGAAGGCAACAGGGGGTTTATGTTCAGTTAGAGTATTTGGGTTGGGGATGGTGTTCCCCGGTGTTGAGTTGTTGTTGGTGTTACTTGCTTGTCTGCTAATTATGCCGTAGTCAGTCTGTTATCCGTGGTGGTGAGCGAACGCTCACCCCTAGCTGCTTTTCCTACAGGTACTGTTCGTGGAACGGACTAGGTGAGCTCTCGAAGCTTGTGGAGCTAGGAGCGGAGTCCGGGTTTTGTCTTTTGAGTCTAGTGACGGATACCTTGTACTTTTGTCCACGTGTTGGGACGTATTTTAAGTTGTAAATATTATTTTGTTGAACTAAACTGGTATTTTAAAGTGTTTAATGAAAACAGGTTTCAGTGTCTTTACGTTTTTACACGTTCGCGTCCCGAGTTCGGTTTACTGAAATTGGGGCGTGACATTACTGAGACAGGTCGACCGCCTGGCCTGACCGGGACTGGAAAAACGCGTGAGTGAGAGAGGTTACTGAGATAGGTCGACCGTCTGGCCTGACCGGGACTGGCAAAGCGCGTGAGTGAGGGGGTTACTGAGCAGCTGGAGTGCGATCCTTTGTGATCTTGTTTGGTGTGCGATCCTTAGTGATCTTGGGTGTTGCGTGGTTATTTGTCGTGTCATTTGAGGAAGTCGTCAATCGTTGTGTCGGGTCTACATTACGTGTCCGAGTGTTGAGTAGGTTGAGGAAAGTGACGGTCTGTGTGTCAGTCGGGTTACTTGAGTTTGGGGATAGTAGTCCCCGGTGTGGGTTTGGTGTTGGTGTTACCGGCATTGTCTGCTAAGTATACCGTAGTCAGTCTGTTATCCGTGGTGGTGAGCGAACGCTCACCCCTAGCTGCTTTTCCTACAGGTACTGGTCGCGGATGGACTAGGTGAGCTTCCGAAGCTTGAAGAGCTAGGAGCGGGAGTACGAGTTTACTTTTGAGTCTAGCGACGTATACCTTGTATTTTGTCCGCTTGTTGGGACGTACTTTTAGTTGTAAATTATTATTTTGTTAAACAAATTGATGGTTTTAAAGCGATTTATTCAAAAGGTTTGAAAAGGTTTTATTAAATTAAACGTTCACGTTTCGGGTTCGGTTTTACTGAATTTGGGGCGTGACATTGGGTCTCTTAGGGGCTTCTATTTTACTGACCTCACCCACATTCCCAAAGAGTTCTTCTAGATCAACAAGTGAATACTTGGGGGGTAAATTGTATACAAATTCTTTAAAATCACCAATCATCCTCTTGGCATGTTCTCCTCCCCCACGAGCATGAGGTATCTTTTCTCCAATCTGCACATTTTCGAAACCCGAAGGAGGGTACCCCATACTAGAAGACGAAGCATTCCTCTCAGCATGAATTTGTGTCTTCGCTATTATGACTGATCTTAATCTGTTTTCATTTTCCTCTGTTCTCTCTTCTTGTTGTGCAATCTCCTGGACCTTTTTTGTCAAAGATTTGAGTTGTCGGATTGAACCATCGGCCTGGTTTGAAAGAACAGTTTCTCACTATCAAACAAGTTAGTACATTGGAAATGTGCTCTAATATACCGCCTATCCTCGGAAGACGTTGGAGTAATCTCAGCTGCTTAGTTCACTTCTTTGAGGATGGGTTGTGAAGACGTTAGAGTAATCTCAGCTGCTTGGTTCACTTCCTTGAGGATGGGTTGTTGATTTGGAGGATGTTCGACTGCAAATTCCGTCGGAACAGTGTTGGAGTTGGAGACCAGAGCGGCTTTCCAGTTCAATGTAGCCATCTCATATGATTCCGTGGCTCAGCTGGAGGACACTTTGGAGAGATCTGTAGATTTGATAAATGTTGACTGATACATTTATGTTTTTGCAGCCAATTTCAACCATCTGATGCTTTAGCTTACAATGGGCTACTATTTCATACGATTTTGAAGAGCTTTGATTCTGTAAGAAAAACAAACAATTATTAGTAGGTCTCAAGTTCTTGAACATGTCATTTATTTTTATAAATACATTGTGGCATTTTATGTTTGCATCTAGTCTCAGGCCTGTTAAGATAGTATATGTTTTGGTTTTTGGTTGTTGTAATTTGCTTATATAATTGGCGTGCTGATGATATTAGTTGCAAACATTCTAATCTCCGGTGTAGAAAACCTAGGATTTAATTTTCAATTTTGAGACCATTTTTATTTTCATCAACCACCGGTGATTCCATAGTAGAGAATTGTGGCCGAAGAACCCTTAAAAATTATTGTGGGCAGAAAGGCCTTTTTAAACTAATCTTTTGGCTGGGAAATGAAGGTGTCTCAACTTCCCTGTTTGGTCATATACCTATTAGTGTTACACAGAAAAACCAGTCCGCTATGTTCCGTTTAATCACTATTACATTGTCGCATATGTTTTTCGACTAAGTAATGGAAATAGCCTCTGTTAACATTCATCTATTTCTCGTTTCATTCGGAAAATCCAGTCTCAACAAAGTCTCCGTCATTTGTCTAATATCAATTAGAGCATCTGCAGTCTTTTAACCTTTTCTCGTTTCTCTTTTAATCTGGCTAAAACATTTTCATTTGCAGTCTTATAGACTGGTGTAGGTTGAAAGATGAGGTTAATACAAAAGAATAAATAACAAAAAGGTAATAGAAATCTTAACATGTTTAAAGAGAAATGACATTACATTAATAACTACCATACGGCGATATGAAAAGTAAACAATTCAAAATAAAGAAATACAGAGAAAGATAATCAATCTTGCTAACCAAATATATTCCAAATATGTTTGATGAGATTTTCTTTAAGTACGTTATGTTGATGTTGATTGTGGATCTTGTCGTTGTTTGTTAGTATGACATGGGCGGGGACCAAGTATCCCGACTTGAACCTTGGTTTGGTTCATCTATCTTCATATAATTGTTTTATGAAACCTTTATACGTATGACGTTCTGCCTCGATAATCATATTGTGATTACACATGCATTCATTATCAGGACAAGTGACGAGTGTATTAGAGGATCAACTCAACTAAAAGCTCAAACTGATAGTTGAAGGCCCAATTATAGTTATATTCTAACACGCACCCTCACGGACAAACCCGTTTACGATTTTGGAGGTGAATTATATAAAAGAGGAGATAAGCCCATCGAGAAGAGAGATATAAGGACTGACCCATTTTAGGAAAATTTTGATAAATTGAGAGAAATAAGAAATTTTTGTACAGAGTGGGGTTTGAACCACTGTCCGTGAGGTACTAAGCTCTGATACCATATTAGAGGACCGACTCAACTAAAAGCTCAAGCTGATAGTTGAAGGCCCAATTATAGTTATATTCTAGCATAGTGCTTCCACATTCGACTCGGACAAACGATAATATGAAATCGATCTTGGAGGACCCCAAATACTCGTTCGATATCCTTCATGCAGGCCTCTTGGCCATGAAAAAATTTCTTATGCTTTAGAAGTTGAGCCAACAAGATTGTTTTCACCGACACAGACCATGAAGGGTAAATACCATCATTTAAATATTAAGTGATCGGCTTACTGTGTAAGTGACCGGTGGTTGCAAACCATTAACAACGTCCGAGAAAAAAACTTGATTGGTGAAGCACATTTATGTCGTTGTTTGACCTGACCATGCCAAAAAAAACGTGACAAATCCACAAATCCTGCATAGCAACGACCTTAAGCATCATTGTTGGGACATTAATGTGATCCCTTCTCGAATGAACTCCTTTCAATGTCGTCGGGTAATTCTTCCACTACCAGTGTATGTAGTCAAGACTACCCAACATCCCAGGGAATCCACGTCTCACATTCACCACTAATACGTGATTCATATAAGCTTGTGTAGGTTTTCGTAGATAGGTCTGCCCAAACACCGTAATTATCGCCTTGCAATTTTTTTAACTCACTCAAGAGCCGTGCTCTCTCCCATTCTAAGGTACTCCTCAATTCCATTAGCTGCAATTCCATAACACAACTGGCTAATGACAACAATACATTTTTGATAAGGAGAGAATAATACATGTCCCAACCCGTCCATGTCTTGCTTGAAGTATGCATATTTTTCTTCCAAATCCCGTATAATACGCATGAACACTTTCTTTAGCGTTCGAAAACGACGACGAAATTGTTGCTCATTGTAAACTGGGTAGCTACTGAAGTAGTCACCCACTAAACGTTCCTCACCAGCTATACGGTCTCTCTTGATGTAGTTTTTCTTAGGACATAATGCTGGTGGGTTCTATGCTTGACCATACCAACTTTGAACCTCTTCAGATGGATTGGTGATATCATATTCAATTGCACGTTCCAACATTCACTCGATCTTTCATTGTTCGGCGAGAAGCGTTCTTATTTCATTGGAATCGCTCGTTGTTCGCTCGACCCTACTCTACCTTGCTCTGACTCAAGCTGGAAGGGACCCTAACAACGGAGAAGCCCACTGAAGCTTTTATTTCCCCTACATGTCCCCTTCCAGAGCCTCACATGTCATTTTCGGTGATACTTGGCGCGGGGGATATCTTGGAGGTGGAGAAACCATCTGAGTCATCGTGATGAGTTGGTCGGCCCACCCCTCTCCATCCAAACCGCCTGTTAAGGTCGGGGATAGACCCCTGGAACCCACTTCCGTGCAGGACTAGAGCCGCTAGCCACCCCCAAACCCTAGTCGTCGTTGTCGGCGACGCTCTCTCCTTCTAGTTTCTCTCTTTGTCTCTTCTTTTTCATTTCTCCTATGAAGTTGTCTCGCTATGTCTTCCGAACTAGGACCGATATATCGAGTTCGGGCTGCCCTTTTGGGGTACGTCGTTAAGGGTTGCCCCGATAATAATCTATAGAGACCAAATCAATCGTTTTCGATTAGAAGCATTGGAGACGATGCAGCATGCTCCACTTTCTGTATCACATCTATAACAAGTCTCATATTAGTGAGGGACATCTCAGATGACATCGACTAATCAAGATGACGGATCGATAATACCAAAACGCTCCACCATGAAAATTATGGGTTTAAGAAGAACTAACATCGCATGGTCCCTAGTTTTTTTTTGTGGTCGTGACTGTATTTATTTGTTTTCTTATTACCTATGTTGTAAAATAATTTTTTTATAAGTTAAAGGGTATTGGTATACCTACAGGATCATAGACTATATGTTGAGCATGGTTGTAAAAAATGTTAGGCGCTAGTTGGGCATTGAAGACCCCTAGGCGTTAGACGGGGCCTAAGTGAATTTAATTTTAAAATATTTTAAGTTGTTATTAAATATATATTACAATAGTATAATAAAAAATTCAAAATATATATTATATTTTTATGATATAAAAAATATCAAGTATCAAAATACAAAAAAAAAAACTAAACCTAATAATACTCTCATTTTAATTTTACTCTAAATTTTAATAAAAAAATTAAATTATAATGATAAACCACCAAAGAGGTAAAGTCTCATATTTTTTTTATCAAGAAATTCAAGACCATTACAAATATATTGTGTCTCTCATATTTTCATCTCTGTTTTAAAAGTCTAATTTCACAAACTAGAATCACAAATTTTGGACTAACAAAATAAATAACGAATCAGATAGTTTTCAGATTTTAAAGCTAAGTGAGACGATAAAACAAAGGGAAAATTTCAATTTAATACCCTTCCAAACATTTATTTGCAGTATAATACCCTAGCTTGTTTTTTTTTGCATTTTAATACCCTGGAAAACATTTATTTGCAGTATAATACCCTAGCTTATTTTTTTTGCATTTTAATACCTTGACAAACATTTATTTTCACTTTCTTACCCAATCGTTAACTTTCCATCAAAAATAGATGAAAAGTCCAAAATACCCCTTTAGACCAATCATATTTTCAAAACCTACCACAAGTAATAAGATTTTTTATATATTTCGAAAAAAATCAGTTTTTATATAATTCAAAAAATCAGATTTATTTCAAAAAATATTTAAAAAAAATCAGTTTTTATATGTTTTTAAAAATAGATTTTATTTTAAAAAATCAGTTTTTATATATTTAAAAAATCAATTTTTATATATTTCATAATAATATTTTTATATAATCTAAAAAATCATTTTTATTTCAAAAAAAATTAAAAAAATCAGTTTTTTTATATTACAAGAATCAGATTTTTTATATATATTTTAAAAAATTAGATTTTATTTCAAAAAATATTTTTTTAAAAAAAATCAGTTTTTATATATTTCAAAAACCATATTTTTATGTAATTCAAAAAATCATATTTATTTAAAAAAAATGAAAATCAGTTTTTTTTATATATATTACAAAAAACAAAAATGGTACATCGAGAGCTCTGCCCTAGTGCCACACGAAGAAACAGGGGGGATAATGGCCAAGATCACGGCCATGATCTTAAGCATAGTATTGCTGTCCGTTTTCGAAGTAATAAACACACAAGGGGACGATTTCAACCGGCGTAGCCTTGGTGGAGGACGCAACCTTCTCCGTAAGGTTTTGCGATCGGCGGCTCCCGAAGGGGCGGCATGCCTAACGTTCTCTGCAACTATGACGGAGGACGCTGTGGTGGAGGCGCGAGATGATGGTCTCGGGCCATGGCACAGGGCATCCTACGATGCACTCCGGCGTCAGGGTCGCGACCAAGGGCGGGTCGAAAGCTTACTCGACCGACACCAGGCGAAGGGGAAGACGGGTCGACCTTCCGATGGACTGCGGAGTTTGTGGTGAGGCCTCCAGAGAAGAATCCCTCGCTGTCGGACATCGTATCAGCGCCGGAGGGGATGAGGTGGATGTGAAGCAAGAGAAAGGCGGTGGCGCGTGACACCGCTAGGGTTTCTGCAGATGAGTCGGGCCGAGACAGAGCAGACACGGGCCTGGGCCGTGGTCTTCTCGCGGATGCCCGTCGGTCTTGGCAGAGCGGGCCAGCTTGGATGCCCCGGGCTGGGATGGGGCCGGATCGACGTGAGTCCCGGGCTGTTCAGCCCGCAACTGAATCGGGATGGATCCGGGGTGGGTCGGGCGACATTAGGACATGGGCCACCAGGTACGGGTCGGGCGGATCGAAGCAGGGTCGGGCCTCTCATCCACAGGTCAACCCGATTGGATTGGGCAATCAGCCTGGATCAGATCCGACAGCAGCGGTGGAGGCCCAGGAAGGGGTTGGTCGGTTGTACCTCCTTCCTGGCTGATAGATGGCGTTGGTTCCATCACCATCCGACAAGAGTCTCCCCTACCAGTCCGGGGTCAGCAATCCCGCGTTCAGGAGCTCTAAAAGTACCATTCCAGGGAGGAGGACGCACGCTGACTTACCGGGGGAGATGTCAGTCCACCATTATGTTAGTTTCTTGGTTTATGGCTTGTATGACGAGGACAAATATGTGCTCATCGATATACTTTACATTTCAATAATAATGGGATCATTTCTTCTTTTAAAAAATATTACAAAAAACAGTTTTTTATATATTTGAAAAAGTTATATTTTATTTCAAAAAATATTTATAAAAAAGCGGTTTTAGATATTTAAAAAAATTAAAGGTTGAAGGGTGTTTTTGGTAATTTTTGAAAAAACAAGGTCATGTGCAAAACACATGATTATTTTCCATCTATTTTGGATGGAAAGTTAACCGTTGGATATGGAAATGAAAATAAATGTTTGTCAGGGAATTAAAATACAAAATAACAAGATAGGGTATTATACTGTAAATATATGTTTACCAAGGTATTGAAATTTTCCCTAAATCAATTTTTTTTTTTACATATTTTGGGCTTAGGTGGAATAACATTTAAATTGAATAAAATCTCTTGTCCGTAATTTAAAAATATTTTCTTTTTTAGGGCCGTTTCAGCGACTGTCGATTTTGATAGTGTGATTTTTTTTACCATTTCCTTCCCCCCAACAAAATATGTTTGCTGAAATCTCAAACGATGAAAAAGAAAACCGTCCAACAGCACCGGAAAAGACATGATGGCATATTTATAAAAAAAGAAGACAAGATGGCATCCAGCTCAAAATCCTAACCGTTGTCGCAAAATGCAATGGCTGTGATCAAATTCAGCTCTCTGCCACGTGCAGTCAATATCAGCCACCGAAAAATCAATTAATTGGACAGTTAGGCGCCAAAAAAAACTTGCAGAAATTTCGAAGTGAGAAGGGCAAATACGTTATTTCAAGAGGTTTTGACTTGTCGGGACAGCCAAAGCGTCGTGTGCCTTTCGTATATTGCTTTGCTAGTAGCGAACTCTAGAAAGCTCCTTCCGATTACCGGCGGTCGGAATCGATTCAAGAGAGATCCGGTTGCTCTGTTGTATCGGTATAGAGAAATGGCGTCTTTCGATGAAGCACCGCCCGGCAACTCCAAGTCCGGAGAGAAGATCTTCAGGACTAAGTGCGCTCAGTGCCACACCGTCGATAAAGGCGCTGGCCATAAACAAGGTCAAATCTCTATCCTCGTCTCTCTCTACGAACCATCTTTGTATTGATTTTAGTTCCGTAGAATTTGGTTTGTTAAATTGATGCGTCTGGATCTTATAATCGGTGTTCCGGAGAAAAGTTGTTTGAAGATGTTGAGTTGCATATATTTGCGTTTTTCCAGAATTCGGTGTCAGATCTGATATGTGTGCAGTTTTTAGCTGCCGGTTGATATGTTTTTTCGAACGATTTTGACCTTGAATTCTTCTACTGGTGTTTGGTTGAGGATCTGTTTCGGCTTTCGAACATGACTGATTTACTTCATCGTTGATGATGAATCTAGCTTTCAAAGAGATTTTAGTTTGTTTTTTATTGATTTTTTTTTGTGTAAATCTTTTTTATGTGGCGAATCTGTTTCTTATTTTTGTCAACTAGTCAATTGTACTATGCATTCGAATTTACTTTGAATCGCTTCACCTATTTATTTTGGGAATCCTGAGGGTTATGTGTGACATTATAGCTCATGACCAGTTTCAGTGTTTAGTGTTGATTTTGAAGGCTAATAGTTACTTCTGGTATTGAAACTTTCAGGTCCTAATCTAAATGGCCTTTTTGGAAGGCAGTCTGGGACAACAGCTGGATACTCGTATTCTGCTGCTAACAAAAATAGGGCTGTGATATGGGAAGAGAAGACATTGTATGATTACTTGCTCAACCCCAAGAAGGTATTGACTAATAACTAGTCTCTTTCTTTCCTTGATTTTTCTGATCACGCAAGCAACTTCACTGAGATGAGAGAAAAGTAGTGGTAAGGAATGCTATTCTTGAGATGTAGGATCAGGCGGTATGGTATCCATATGCCGCAATGCTGAATAGTCTTGTTTTGTTTACATTTCATTGTGGTTTGTTCTGAGATCTGGGTTGTGTTATGCATTATTGGGTCTGTAAACATAAGTTCGGTTGTTGGTGCTTCTTGAGTTGAGGACATGGATCAAAGTGTGATGATGTTTTGGTTCATGTTTAGCATAGCTCCGTGCGTGTATAGATGGTGCCTTATACCTGATTGGGGAATAGGTGGTATCTTAAACCTGATTACCGGATTGCCTATATCCGGTCATGAGGACTGACAACCATGTGATTTCCTTCCTGATGTAGCCATTTTCTTGCTCTGTTATATGCTTTTATTGCCCTTGAGTGAGGTTATGTATAAGATGACATGCATTGCTGATGTTTGTATTTGGATTTGATCTGTACAGTACATTCCTGGAACAAAGATGGTTTTCCCTGGGTTGAAGAAGCCACAAGATCGTGCTGATCTCATTGCTTATCTGAAGGAATCAACTGCCTAGTTCAGGTTGCTATCCACATTTTGCAGCAACAGTTCTCAACCATTAATTATTATTTTGTTCCTGAAGAATGGAAAGGAACAATTATCTTTGTTAAAATAAGACCTCATGGTAGGTCCCCAACACAGGGAAGAAGTGTCTTTTTTCTTTTGCGAACTGCCCATCTCATTTGTTTTGTATCATGAACTTAAAGTGATTTTTTGAATATGTATGAAGCTTCAATTAATTAGTTGGTATATTTGTGCGCTTGAACTCCAATCAGTTGTCAACTTTTCTTTTTTTGAGCAAATGGATAAGTTTATTATAGTTCAAAACGAAGAGACATGCGTGTTTTTATTCAACGCAATGACTTCAATTTACAACAGAATTTAGGATCAAAAATCCTAGTGTCTAGAATATAGTTTGGTAGATTCTTAGATCAATCGATGTTCGTGAACTTGTAGGAGCAATTTATTTTGCATCGTAGAAGAAAATAAACAGACAAATAAATACAGAAACGAATACATAAAACTACGGAGCCTGCGATACTAGTTCTTCTGAAACCCAAAGCTTTCGCAGCGGGGCTTCTGGTTTTGTCGGTTCATCGTCTTGATTCATCAGAATTCTCTCGGATGGGATTGCGTTTAGATGTGATGGGTAAGAAGGATCATGCGCTGGCGCAAACACCGACACCCTCCCTTGTGGTTTACAAGCCATTGTCTCAACTAGACATCCCTCATATGCGAGGTTGTTACAAACGTCAGGCGTTAGTGGACAGGAAAGGGCCCTAGGTGGGGATTAATCAGAGACTAATCAGATTATTATTTTTTATTATGTATATTACCGAATTTTATATTATACCATATAAAAAATATTAATAATATCAAACATTAAATATATTTAAAAACATAAACATTCTATTAAACTATAAATATCATACAATTCATAAAAGAATATCAATAAGAATGACTATCAACTCAATTAGTACTAATCAGACCCAATGCTTGACCGAAACGGCCATTTAATCGTTCAGGCAACGATAAATCGGCCGAATCGAGGATTAATCGGTCGTATTCCGTCCAAACGGCTTAATTGGGGTCGACACATCCCATTTCAGCGCCTAGGCAGGGCCTATGCACCTGCAGGCGGGGATTTTTACAACCTTGCTCATATGTGGAAATGCTTTATGTCACGCCCCAAATCCGGTTTTGACCGGATTCGAGACGTGAACTGAAAACAATAATTAAATAAGTAAAAGAAAAGCTTTACTAAGGTAACTCTGTAAAGATAAATTACATAAACTAATTCAATTGTTAATTAATGACAAAAGTAATTAAACAGTCAATACGTCTCTAACTTAAGTCCCAAATCCCAAGGAGCTCCCGAGCCTTGAGATCATCTCTAGGACTAGTCAAAAGTGAACTTGTACAAACAGTAAACAAGAAGAGGGATGAGCTTACGCTCAGTAGGAAAAACCAGTAAAGTAAAATAACTCTGTTAAAGTTTTAAAAACAACTAGTTCAAGAATAAGATTTTAACGATTAGAACGATTTGTCGAAAGATGATATAGATGCAGATCGATAAAGTTCCAATGTCTTAAAGAAGAGAACCCTCAAGGGAATCAACGAAAAATAAAGATGTAATACTTTAGAGAAAAACTACTGAAGGATATCGAAGGAAAAGAATCAATTCATCGAAGGATTTAAAATAAAGAAATACACAAATACTGAAATGCTTAACATCGAATTCCACTATCAACTCTCAAAACTCTGATCTGTACCCTAACGGGTACATCATATCAGCTCCCCCTCGGCCCTTAGAAGACACAGTCATTGGGGCTCCCGTAACGAACAACGGACAACAAATCATACATACACGTAAAACAATAACCATCACGCAATAGATCAAATACAATACACACACAATACGCCCCCGTTAATACGCTGGATCATACGACTATAGCACAATTTACCGACACTCGGTCGGAGGGAAGGCGCACCCTACCACGGTTCGTAGCTCGTTTTACCAACACTCAGTCGGAAGGTAGGTACACCTTATCACTAGCAACAACACGTTCTACCGACTCCTAGTCGGAAGGTAGGCACACCTTATCACAGAATCTGAGCACGTTTTACCGACTTCTAGTCGGAAGGTAGGCACACCTCAACACTGAAAATAACACGTTTTACCGACTCCTAGTCGGAAGGTAGGTACACCTTAACCAAAGATCACCCATAAAAGAGGAACATACCAAACAATCATAGTACAATCATAACTTAGCAACTCACAGTCTTACCACAACACACCACAAGAACTCATATTAGCAACCAAGCTTACCAGCACACTTACCAACCACGATCATCGGTCTATCACTCACCCGATCATACCAATTTGGCACAACCAATTACACTCAACATTCATTCAAGCATTCATTCAAGTATTCATTCAGCATTCAATCAATCAAAAGCATCACGGTTGATCTAGTTTAGTTAGACTCTTATCCTAACCTAAATGCTAAGCAAGCACGACATGTGAGGCAAACACAAACAATCATGAGGCTCATCACGACCAATCTACCAGCACGACAATTTCCCAAGTATTGAAAGCGGTTAACTAGTGATTCGCATCCTATATGCATACTAAGACTCGTCCGATTGTTTTCATAATCGAAATACGGTTATTCTAGTGAATCTCATCCTATATGAAATCTAGGACCTTTCCGGTTATTAATTATCACGAAGGCATGCTATTAGCGTTATTTAAAACAGGAGTAGAGTTTACGACTTTTCCCTACCTCAATGAAGAACCAACAGCTGCGTCTCCTAGCTGCTGACGACCGGGCCAACTCCGTTTTCTCGGGCGAAGTCCAAGTTCTCGGGCAAGGTCCAAGTCGGTGTCTGGGTTTACAAACAAAAGGTCCAATCAGTTCCGGTAAGGTCCAAAGTCCGCTGAGTTATCAGATCAGTATTTTTAATTTTCTGAAGTCCAATAATTTACCAATTTTAGTCATATAAATCAACTTAATTAATTATTAAAAACTGATTTTAAAATAATTAATCTTTAAAACCGGTTCAACCCGGATCCGAGCCCGAACCCGAGCCCAGACCCGAACCCGGCCCCAGACCCGGTTCCAGACACCGGTCCAGCTCTGGGCCTGGCCCAAAACCTCGGCCCATCATCAGCCCGGCCCAAAGCCTGTCGAGCCCGGGCCGGTTCCAGCTCCAGCGAGCCAGGGCTGCTCCTGCCGCCGCATACGGCGTCAGGTGAGTCGGGTTGGGTGCTTGACGGTGGCAAGGACGTTGGGGGAAGGAGGATAGGTGAGGGGAGGTCGCGGGTGTGGTTTTCCGTCCAGATCTGACGGCGAGGGACCTCGCCGGCGTGCGAGCGTCAGATCTGGAGATGGGAAGTTTCGGTGAGTCTCTCCGTCCAAACCCGGCCGCCTCTAGTCCGTGTGGGTACGAATCTCCGAGAAATGGAGGATGGGGAAGAGGAAACAGGCTGGAGAAACGCTCACCGTCGATGAATGCTTCTGTTACAGGTCCAGCGTAGCTGAGACGAGGTCAGTGGTGTTGGTGACGAGGGTGTTAGTCTTAGTGCCCGTAGTTCAATCCTAAATGTCCAACTGTATATATCATCGTTAGCAATAAAGTTAAAGCGGCTTTATATTACTTATGTGTTGGAGTAATATATCGATGTGTGCTCTGATCTATGCCCACCATGCAAATAGAACCATAGATCGAGATAGATCACACTCGATGGGTCCCTAGTCAACAAAGCTTCACTAGAAGCGACTAGTATGAAAGATGGCTCTTTATGGCTTACCTTCTGTTAGTCATTGGAATGAGATTCCGGAGTCTGATCATAGATATCATGTGGGACATGATATTGGACGACCCGCCCTGAATATGTGCCATAGATTAAGTCATGCACATATTCAGTGTCATAGCTTGTCATGTATCCTTAGACCAAGGAGTCTTTGTGATCGCTATGTAGTCAACAACTGAGTTTGACCTGAGCCTAACGTTTTCCGTAAAAGGTCTTCCATAACGGCCAGGATTGGCTTGGGGACGGGCTACATGAGTGACAAGACGGTGTTCAAAGTTTCGGTTTTGCTTGAAAGTTTCTATTTTGGCATGTTGTTTTGCTAAATTGTTTGATAACATGTTTTAAATTCTTGTTTATGGATTTAATGCATGTAAAATGAATTTTTGAAAATTATTTCAAATCTGGAAATTTTGAAATTTTTTTGATTTTTCGGGTCTCGGGAGCGGGACTCTAGGGGAGCCGAAACCGGGACCGAACGGGGCTCCGTTGGACGGAGCTAGGCCAAGCATGATCATTGGATGGTTGATATGACAAGGCTAAACCGTTTTGTTAGTTATGACGAGTTTGGAACCGTCATGACGAACTCGAAGATCAAATGTTCAAAAGTTTCATTTTTGAACGGTTTCGATAAACCGAGCATCAAAAAATTTCGAAACTTGGCTATTAATTAAAACCGGAAAATCACATGATGTTTGATAACATGCTTGTTTGATAACACGATGTGTGATGTGATGTTTGCATGGTGTACATAATAGCCCCGAGCTCGATTTAATTATTTATCGCTTTTCACGGCCTGCGAGCCGTTAGAGTTAGCGTGTAATTATTCTTTCAAGGTGTGGTCGTCGAACCACTTGTTTGTAATATTTATTTATTCTCGACCTGCGAGTCGTGTATTAAATTGTAATATTTTACTCAAGAAGAAGAAAGGGCGAGAAGGTCATTCGGTGGCTTTTCGGGTGTTGGCATCGGCTTGGAGTCGGTGGAGCTCAAGAAGCTAGTGGGAGTTAGTTTAGGGGGCTATTATGTGCACATTTATCGCTTTATGCTTGGTTTAGTTTATGCATGACTAATTCTATGTGTTTTAGAATTGCATGCTTAACTTTATTTACCGAGCATATCACCTCACATGCAAAGATAAAATTGGAATTTTAATCCTTGTGTGTGAACCCTTAGAACCGTCATTGCATTGGATGTAGTTGACGGGTTCAAAGGAAAAATTACATTGGATGTAATTTGAGGCATCATTGCATTTGGAATGTAGTTGATGTGCTCATCGCATCTAGGATGTGCCAAAGTTTTGAACACAACTGGACAAGTAAAAGCGGGTCATGTCCGATACCTCCCAATCATCAACACCTTACTACCTCCCCGTCTTATGGGTGTCGTGCGCATTAGCGGAGCATCCATGGGGAAGCGGGGTAGTAGGTTTGGACGACATATGTGGGTGTCGTGCGCATTAGCGGAGCACCTACATAGTGACGGGCCATAGTTGAAAATTGGTGGACCCGACTACGATTCTCAGCTTGAGGTTGAGCTAGGGTAACAGATAGGGTAAGCCGTGTACATAAGTACATACCCTAGCCAAGAGTCACATTGGATGTGATTGGATGGAGTCCTACCTACATAGCTCAATTAAGTGGTGAGCATTAGTTCAACTTAATCGAGTGAATCAAGGATCTTGGTTTCAGATTCTAAAGGTTTAGAATCGATTGTTGGTGTTTAAGCTTGATCTTCATAAAATTTATTCAAGTTACTGATTGAATTTTATCTGTTGTAGATCAAATGGCAAAATTCAGCGAACATTAATAGTTTGTCATTAAAAACCATTCTTGACAGGGTCACGCTAAATGGGACAAACTATTTGGACTGGTACAGAATTTTGAGGATAGTCCTCAAGTCTGAACGCAAAGAATATGTCCTTGACAAGGCTGTCTCTAAGACCATATCAGAGTTACATGAAGTGTCATTAATTGCTGAGAAGAATATATCAGGGATCTGGGATCCAAGGATATTCTGATGGTCAACAAGGGAATTGGAAGTGGCAAGGGCGGGGCCATGAGCACTTGGCAGGAAAGATGAGACACCTGAGAATGTCTGATTCTACTGCCAACAGCCTGGTCATTGGAACCGGGATTATAGGAAGTTCACGGCTGATCTGAAGAAGGGCAGTGGGATTGCGCCTTCATTAAATAGCCTGGATGATATGAAGAAGGGCAGTAGGACTGCGCCTTCATCAGGAAACCTGGATGATCTAAGGAAGGGCGGTGGGACCGTGCATTCATCCGGTATTAACTCTATAGAGCTACATCTCTCTACTTCCAAAGATTCATGGGTATTAAATACCAGGACTAAATCTCACACATGCACTTATATATGGTGGCTGAAAGTAGGAGAGGTTTGGAAAGCACGAAGTGGACCTCAGAGTTGTGGCAACTGCTGTAGGATCCATGAGTCTTGCTTTGCCAAGAGGCCTTGTCTTAGTATTGTATAATGTATATTGCATACCTACTTTTTAATAGGAATATTATATCTGTATCCGTGATTGACAAGGAAGGATATAATGTTAATATTGGAAATAGAGTTTTCAATGTTCTATGCAATGATATGCTTTATACCAGTACTGACTTGGTTGGAGGATTGTACATATTAGATATGGGTAACAATGCCTCAAGTTCTATATATTCCGTTAATACCAAGAGGTCTAAATCCAACGATTTAAACCTAACTCTGTTATGCCACTGTCATTTAGGCCGCATAAACAAGAAGCACCTATCAGCACTTCAGAAGTGCGGACTTTTAGGTTCATTCGAATTCCATTCCATCGATAGGTGCAAGGTTTGTTTGATGGGAAAAATGAATAAAGTGCCCTTTTATCGATCGCGATGAGAGGGCGGGTGAATTATTGGGGCTGATACACTCGAATGTGTGTAGACCAATAAGTTCACTTGCTAGGAGGGGTTTTAGCTACTTTATCACATTTACTGATGATTACAGTAAATATGGTTATGTCTATTCGCTGAGACATAAGTCTGAACCTTTTGATAAATTCAAAGAGTTTAAAATTAAAGTAGAAAACCAGCCCGACAAAGGTATTAAGGCACTTCGATTGGATCGAGGTGGAAAATACTTGACCACAGAGTTATTAGATCATCTAAAAGAGAATGAGATCCTTTTGGAATGGACTCCTCCTGGGACACTGTAGATGAAAGGTGTAGCCAAATGGAGAAATCGGACATTGTTAGACAATGGTCCGTTCCATGATTAGTTGGACTGATCTCCCAATCTCTTTCTGGGTTATGCTCTAGAGACGACCGCATTCATAGTGAATTGGGCTTCGAAGAAGGGTGTGGAAGGGACACCATTTTAAAATGGTACGGGTGATGCCCGATTTGTCCTTCCTAAAGATTTGTGGTTGCGAGGCTTATGTGAACTATTTGGTTTCGACTAAGCTCGAACCAAGATCTGAGATATGCACCTTCGAGTGGTATACCAAAGCAACAAGGGGATACTACTTCTACAATCCCAGTGAGAACATGGTGTTCGTCGCTTGGGGTGGGGTCTTTATGGAAAATGAGTTTTGTTTCCAAAGACGTCATTGGGAGGACTGTGCATCTCGAAGAAATTCAGGATGGTACAGATCTGTCTAAACCAATTGACAACCCAGTAGAAAGGAGCCAGAGATTGTCGTAGAGTAAGAACCAATTCCTGTTACAATTCCGAAAGGTCCAAGGCGATTTGAAAGAATCAATCTTCCACCTCCAAGATATGGTATCCGGAGGTGACAATGAAGTCATGGTGGATCACGATGATCCATCCACCTTTCAAGAAGTCGTGGATGGTCCCGACTCCGAGTTATGGCGCGGAGCCATGAGGGAGGAAATGCAATCCATGTCGGACAACCGAGTCTGGGAACCGGTTGATCCCATCAATGGTGTGAGGACTATCGGATGCAAATGGATCTTCAAGGTGAAGATGGACATGGACGGCAACCTTCTGACCAACAAAGCTCAACTGGTGGCGAAAAGTTATAGGCAGATCCAATGTATTGACTATGAGGAAACCTTCTCCCTAGTGGCTATGGTCAAAATCGATCCAAATTCTTCTTGACATAACTGCGTATCATAATTACGAGATATGGCAAGTGGATGTCAAAACCGCTTTCCTAAATGGAAATTTGACTGAGTACGTTTGTATGTCTCGGCCCAATGATTTTGATTATCCGAAGATTAAGGGAAAGATTTATAAGTTGTTGAAATCCATTTATGGATTGAAACGAACTTCTCGGAGTTGGATCCTTCGTTTTGATGAAGCTGTAATTGGATTTGGCTTAATCAAGAACGAGGATGAATCTTGCGTTTATAAGAAGGCTAGTGGGAGCAAGATTACCTTTCTGGTTCTCATTGAAAACGACATCCCAACCTTGCACGAGACTTAAGCTTGGTTGAGGAAGTGTTTTTCAATAAATGACTTAGGCGATGCTTCTTATATGTTAGGGATTAAGATATGTAGAGATCGTACCAAGAGGGTCTTGGATGTAAGTCAGGGAACCTATGTGAACAAGGCATTGAGTAGGTTCTTAATGCTCGATTCAAAGAAAGTACTTTTACCCACTAGTCATGGCATTTATCTCAGCAAGACTCGGTGTCCTAAGACAGCTGATGAGCTGAAAAGGATGATGAGAATCCTATGAGCCTAGGGGCAGGATCGATCATATATGCCATGACATGTATGAGACCGGACGTCTCGTAAGCCTTATGTTGTACCAGTAGACATCATTCTAACCCGGGGAAAGATGATGCTGAACTAGTCGTCGAAGGATGAGTAGACGCTAGTTTTCCCAGACAAATCCAGATGACTTTAGAAGTCAGTTAGGATATGTGTTTACGCTGAATGGCAGAGCTTTAGCTGGGAGAACGTAAAGCAAGATACCATTGCCGAATCTACGACAGAGGCCAAGTACATGGATGCTGCAGAGGCAGCTAAGGAGGCTACGTGGATTTGGAAATTCATGGAAGGGCTGAGTGTAATTAAAAACCCATCCAGCCCGGTGAATCCATTTTGCGACAACACAAGGGCCATTGCGCAAGCTAAAAGCCCAGATCGCATAAGAAATCCAAACATGTACTGCGGCGTATCTACCTCATCAGAAAAATATTGAACTAAGGTGAAGTGAAGATAACCTATATTGCTACAGATGATAACATAGCCAACCCTTTGACTAAGGCAGTGTCACTGCCTGAACATGTTAGACATGTAAAGTCGATAGGGACATATTGGAGTTTAGATTGGAACTAGGGCAAGTGGGAGATTGTTAGTCTTAGTGCCCGTAATTCAATCCTAAATGTCCAAATGTATATATCATCGTTAGAAATAAAGTTAAAGCGGCTTTATATTACTTATGTGTTGGAGTAATATATCGATGTGTGCTCTGATCTATGCTCACCATGTGAATAGAACCATAGATCGAGATAGATCACACTCGATGAGTCCCTAGTCAACAAAGCTTCACTAGAAGCGACTAGTATGAAAGATGGCTCTTATGGCTTACGTTTTGTTAGTCATTGGAATGGGATTCCGGAGTCTGATCATAGATATCATGTGGGACATGATATTGGACGACCCGCCCTGAATATGTGCCATAGATTAAGTCATGAACATATTCAGTGTCATAATTTGTCATGTATCCTTAGACCAAGGAGTCTTTGTGATCGCTATGTAGTCAACAGCTGAGTTTGACCTGAGCTTAACGTTGTCCGTAACAGGGCTTCCATAACGGCCAAGATTGGCTTGGGGACGGGCTACATGAGTGACACGAAAGGCGACTAAGGGATTTATCCCTCATACTGAGGTATGGGAAAGATAACGGTTCTCGGCCGCTTGATCGAGAGTGACTGAAAGAATAGCATGGACATGCACATGATACTGGGTATCATATCTTCAGTCATCTCACATATCAAGGAACGGTGATTGAGAATAATAAGGATGACGACTCTATGCCTTATCTCAATCAGGATATCGGAGATAAAAGGATAATGACAGGGATGACGGAAAGGTTAGAATCGACAGGGTCGATTCGTTATGCAGTGTCAGGCAATACTAAAGTCTCGTTAGTTGCCACTTAAATACGATCAAGTAAAATGGGATTTTACGTTGATCTATTGACATGCATAAACCTAAGGGTCACACCGGAGGATGAAACTCATTGACACATTTATGGAGAATGGACAAAAGGGAGTTGTCTCGGGACATGACCAAAACTGGGTTTTGGGTCATGTGCCCGTAAGTGAATAGGACTTTATGGATCGAGACAAGGCTTGGAGTCTTGGGATTGATCGCGTCGGATAATGTTGGACATTTCCGGTATGGAAGGCTTGGAGGCGATGAGCGAATCACGTGACCTCGTTGGAAATGGCCACGGGCCATGTTCCAAGAGGCCCATGAAAGGCCCATGCAACCAAGGCCCATGGAACTAATTAATCAAGTCTTGATTAATTAGTACTAAGTAAGCAAGACAAGGATTAAGGTGTTGGTGATTCACCACCTAACCCAATCTTGTCTTGCCATACTTTGTCCTATTTACACCTTACTTTTCACCATGCTTGTCCCATGCCTTTAGTTGGACAAGTATGTGGTTTGTTATGTTTAAGTCATCTTTTTTCAACATAACAAACACAAGACAAGAATAGGAAACACATTTTCTCTCCCTCTTCCATGGCCATTTCGGGTTTGGCTAGTTTCCACCTCCATTTTTGTGTTCTTGAGTCCTCAAAGAGAAGAACTACGTGGCTTTGATTCCCATGTGGATACGTAGGCGTCTTGGAGACTCAAGCCAATCATTCGTTAACCGGTGTTCTTGTTTTAGTAAGAAATAGTGCTGAATTTTTCTCTTGTGAATCCCATTTTTGTTAGTTGTTTCATGGTTTAATCGTCTCTTGGTTTTCATTGATTTTCCGCTGCGAGTTGGTTCATCTCTAACCCTAACTCGAGACCCAACAGAGGGAAGAAACGCGGGTGAAGGGAGAAGAAGAAGAAGGTGAAGTGAGGGGGGTTCGGAGCTCTGGCAGTGTTTTGCGAGGGAGACGGCGACGAATTGGAAGGATCTGGAAGGTGGGGAGACGCGAGAGAGAAAGGGGAGAGGGGCGGCGTCAGATCTGCCTCGAACTGCGTGCGAGAACGCGTGAAGAAGGCGAAGGGACGTAGGGCTTTAGGGTTGATGCGGGCTTCGTGTTCGTGGGCCTGGTTCGCGCGGTTGGGCTGGGCCCAGTTCTCTGACCAGCCCAGTTCAGCCCAAATCCTTCTTTTTTTTCTTTTTCTTTTACAAACGATTACGATTTTCAACTTGTTTTTCAACCTCGACGTTTCAAGTCGATAATATTTTGCTTCTTTTAATTTAGCCGGTCTTTACACTTTAAATATGCTTTCGACATGTCCAAAGCTCATAAGGTGTTTTTGCAATTGTTTTAGTTGTTACTCTGTCTAAAATATAGGTTGTTGTCTTTAGTGCTTTCCCCCAGCAAGACTCTGGTAAGGTAGAATGAGTAATCATCCCCTTACCATTTCTTTAAAAGTCATATTCCTTCTTTCAATTACACATTCATGCTAGGCGACCTAGGAATGGTGTATTGTGGAACAATACCACATTCCTATAGGAATTCAGCAAATGGTCTTGGACATTGCCTTGCTGAGCCATCATTTCTGCCGTAGTACTCACTACCACGATCAAACCTTACTTTCTTAATTCTTTTGCCGAGTTGATTTCCAACTTCATTCTTATAAACTTTGAACACGTCTAGTGATTGAGATTTCTCATGAATGAGATATAGGTACCCATAACATGAGTAATCGTCTATGAGTGATATAAAATATTGTTGACCATTCCAAGAAGTCGTATGTAATGGCCCATAAATATTCGTATGAATCAATTCTAAGACGTTTGAAGATCTGTTGGCACCTAATCTCATTGTTTTGGTCTGTTTTCCCTTGATGCAATCAATGCAAACTTAAAGGTATGTGAATTCGAGGGATTCCATAATACCATCAGACACAAAACGCTCCATTCTATCTTTTGAGATGTGACCTAAGCGCTTATGCCATAATGTTACAAAAGTTTCCTTATTTAATTTGCATTTAGTACCTCGTGATTCCTTAAGCAAAGTTTCATTATAGGATGTAATTGCTTCCAACAAATAAAGGTTGTCATAAGAACTTAAGTAACCGGTTCCAACCACATTTGAATTGAATGACACAATAAATTTGTTGTTTCCAAATGAACAACAATACCTTGTATTGTCCATCACCAAATTCTAAAAGACGGTACAACAAAAGTGTCTTTTAAGCTCAAATAACAATAGTACTTAACAACAACTTAAGATGTTCTATTGCCTCAACTTCCAATGAATTTCCATCGCCTACAAAGATGTTTCTTTCACCATCACTTAGCTTTCAGCAGCCCAAATAACCCCGTATAGAAATACTTATGTAAGTAGTGACAGCTGAATTCATCCACCAAGTGTTTCTAGGTACTAAAGCTAGATTAACCTCAGAACAAACTAAGAAAAGATTCATACCATTCTTTGCACGCCAGACAAGATACTTGAGACAATATTTCTTCATAAGTACAGGTTTTTCGCAAAATTAACAAACATTTTTAGCCTAATTCTGTTTCTTTTGCAATGGACCTTTAGCAGCCTGAATTGGAGCCTTACGAGGTTGAGACTCAACTTTCCTTTTCTTACCCATATCTTTAGAGGTATTAGCCAAATGAGCATTTTCAGATTTATCTTTCCTCAATCTCTCTCTCTCTCTCTCTCTCTTGCACACAATGAGAAATGAGCTCGTTTAGAGTCCATTTGTCTTTTTGACAGTTGTAACTAATTTTAAATTGGTTAAATTGTCTAGGATGAGATACCGAAACCATAAGAACGAGCAACTCCTCAAACAGTTCAATTTTTAATGACTTAAGTTTGGAAACAATACGAAACATTTCCATGATGTGCTCCCTTACATTTCCTTGGCCCTTATACTTCATATTCATCAAATATATCAAAAGTAAAGTCATCTCAACCATATCGTTTTTGGCAAAACGCTTTTCGATTTCGTCAAAAAAATATTTGGCCTTAGTAATCCCTTTGGATTCTGACCCTCTAAAGGCTTCCGGAATAGTACGATTCATCATTATGAGACACATGCGGTTCGAACGCTCCCACCCCTCAAAATACCTTTTCTTATCAGATGTGCTTTCCGCAATGAGAAGTACGATTTGTTCTTCCCTTAACGCAAGGTCCACGTCCATGAAACCAAGTGCTATTTCTAAATGTCTTTTTCAATCTTCAAAATTTGTATCATTAAGAATTAATATCGAACTGATGCTAGCATATATGGATGCAGCAAAAGAACTAGTTGGAATTTAACAAAGCAAGTAAAACAAGCTCACATCAAAATCCCGAGTAAACAAAAAATCAATGTAATGACGATTCTCGTCTCAAGATACCAAGAGCTACATTAATGTATACCCTTGGGAATATCAACATTAACAACAATTGTACTCTTGTTGTAGTGATTAAATATTGAAAATAAACGTCAAACAAAAACATATCTTTGGACCATTGTACGCTTAAATAAAATTGCTCACTTAGAGCACCTTATTGTTGTCACACACTTACCACCACAATTGTCATTCAAAATCTGACCAAATATTAACTCACCTTTGGGTTTGTTAATAAACACATGAATAACAAGGACAAAAATAGATTGATATTTTAGTAAACAATCTACACAAAGAAGTCATTTTGGCGACATTATGCTTCACTTAATTCAAGAAATACCCGATATCACCAAAATCTGAATTTTATTATTTCAAAAACGAATTTTGCACAATTTCAAAATAAAATCATGACATAAACCGAAACTTAACAAGGAGAAAAGAATATAAACATAAATTTGGCATTCTTACTCACATGCATAATGAATTTATACAAATCCAGAAGAAAACACATAAAATCAAGTAAGTAAAGCCTTTTTTCTTAAAACCATGTAATCAACTTTTAAGAAATCACCAAAGCTTCTTGAAAATTTTCCACACACATGAATGACTTCAAGACCTTTACTTGAAACCAAGTCTGTAACTTTTAAGAAACCACCAAATTTTTAGTACACCGAAATGACTTCAAAACTTTTACTTGAATAAAACCAAGCCATTAACTTTATGAAGCCATCAAGTTTTCTTGACGTTTTTTCTCCACACAGGATTGACTTCAAAACTTTTACTTGAAACCAAGTCATTAACTTTAAAAAATCATGCACAAGATTGACTTCAAAACTTAACCAGTATCATGCATCCAAGTTAAAAATTGTGCATGCATTTGAAAAGTCGTATTCTTTGTAGTTCAAAAACGTTAACCATGAATGCTTACCTGTACCCCAAAAGTGATCGAAATTAACATCGATCAAACCATAAAACCTTTAGATCCTTCAAATACAATGAAATGCAACCATAAACAAGTTTCAAGAACACCAAGTTCACTATTAGTTCAACAAAGATGGCTATGATACCACTTGTTAGAGGTTGGATAGATTTATGGCTCAACCAAAACAGCAACCAAAGAGTTGATCCAAAAACATAAACCATGCCCTTAAGTCTTTGTTGAACTAATAAGAAAAAAAAGATCAAAGCAGCGAAAATAATTACTTGTTACTTATTTGAAGCCATAGGAATTAATTGATGAAGATGAACACGATTATGGATATTCCAATAGATTATACTTGCTCCATAGATTCTAGGGTTATTATCATCCGAGTACCCTAAAAATATTTGGTTTTCATCCGAGTACCTTAAAAATACTTTGTGATAGATAAGTACCCAAACGAAACATTGTGTTTCAAATCAGTACCTGCCGTTAGTTTTCCATCCATTTTGGATGGAAAATGGTCATGTGCCTGGCACATGACCCTATATTTTTGAAAAATACCAAAATACCCCTTACCTCTTTAAACCCTAATACCCTTTTGTTTTTTTTTTGTTTTTCTTTACTTTTACTCTTCAACCCCTTACTCTCATGTTGTCCCTCACCCTCTCAAGCTCAACACCTCCACCTCCACCGTGCCTCATCTCCGGCCACCGTCTCCCCCGGCCACTACCCACAGCCCTCCAGCCGGATCTACAACCCGTGAAGATCCCCATCGCAACGACGTCCTCCTCCCTCATCCCGCCGTCTTTAATCCCCTTCCGGCCAGATCTGTCGGTCGCGCCAGCCTCTCCGACTCCCACGGTTCCTCCCCTCGCCTTGCCGACCACCTCTCTCTCTCCACCGTCCTTGTCTCTCCGAAACCGTCACCACCATCCTTGCACCTCTCTCTCTCCAGATCTGGTGTTATTTTTTTTCAATTTCTGTGTTGTGACTGAAATTGGTTTGAGTTGAAATGAAATTCAAATTGAAATGTGTTGAAATTGAATCTAATTGAAGATGGGTTCTTCATTCTTATTTTTTTGTGACTGAGAAGACTGGTTTGAGTTTGGAAGAAGGAGATGGCTTTATGACTATGGTACACCCAAATTGAAATTCACTCACGAAGAAGATGATGAACTGGATTTCTTTTTGGTTAAATGTAAAGTAATTAAATAAATAAAAATTAGAAAAAAGTAAAAGATATATATTAATTCAAAATGTAAATTCTGATTTTTTTAAATAAAATGTTAATTTTTCAAAAATAAAAACTGATTTTTTAAAATAATAACTGATTTTATAAAACAAATATTGATTTTTTAAAATAAAAAATATATATTTTTAAAATAAAAAATATATATTTTTAAAATAAAATCTGATTTTTAAAATAAGAAATGATTTTTAAAAAATAAAAATCAATTTTTAAAAAATATATTTAATTTTCAGAAAATATTTTATTTTTATAAAATAAATAAATAAGTAAAAAGAAAATTTGAAATTCAATGGCATTGGTTTGAAAGTTTGAGTGTTGGGGAGGGGTATTTTGGACTTTTTAATGTTTTGGATGGAAAAATGGATGGAAAATAGACAGAAACTAACGACGGGTACTTATTTGAAACAAAATGTTTCGTTTGGGTATTGATGTGTCACAAAGTATTTTTTGGGTACTCGGATGAAAACCAAGTATTTTTAGGGTACTCGGATGATAATAACCCTAGATTCTAACTCTTAGATGGGGTTAGAAAAAAGAGGAGAGGAAGCCAAAAGGTTTCCAATTGCCAAATATCTCTATTGGGGACCATAACCATTTATTTGTAGATTCTAATAAAAAAAACCCATTTATTTATAGATGACCAATGCTTAGTTGGCCATTTATTTGTAATTTCAATTCGGTCCCTCAACAAAAGAAAATTACAACTTAGTATCTACACTTTAATTTCCATGATACCTTAATGATACCTATGGATATATACCTTAATTCACCATTTTAAATTGTATCTTACCTTAATGATAACATGTACATTAATACATATGTATCCACCAAAAGGATTTTAATCCAATAAAATAGAGAGAGAATACATGTGGGCTCTATACATCTATGCACTCTTTTTCGAACTTTTTTATCAACGATTTTTTTGATAACTTCCAATCCTTTGAATGAAAGGAAAGAATAAGGAACTGATTGAATCATCCCTCAATACAAACAAGAGCGTTTGCAATGAAAACCCTTAAACCCGAACAAGTAAGGGTCTTAAAAGTATACCCAGATATACATAAAGCAAACTATAGTATTCTCAACAAGGGGAATGTACAATATCAGGTCTTAAAACCAGATATAAGAATTTAGCAACAATAAATCCAACAAGGGGAAAACTAAACAAAATAACCAAGGGTCTTGTACCCAGATAACCTTAACAAGAAGAACACCGAAAAGATAGGGTCTAAAACCCGTAAAAACCACCATGAAGCACAAGTGGGCAACACAAAACCCAGTCACTTCCCCAACAAACCAACCAAACAACCCAGAGGACCAAGAGAAACACCATACAACCCACACCCAACAAAAACCGGATCTTACAAGGAAATCCAAGCAATCAACGCCTTCAAACCCTCACGACGGAGAGAAGGAGAAGATGTAACGACCGGTCGGCGGCCAACACCGCTAACAACCAAGATCCGGCGAGGATAAAATCGTCATCGGAAAATTCTCACCCCAAACCAGAGATCTGATCACTTCAAATGGCCCAAGAGCCGAAACACTTCGTCGTAGGCTAGCACCTATGAACACGACGAGGCCCTAGCCCCAAAAGGGCTGAGGAAAGGAGAGCTGGAGCAAAGAATGGGGTTTAGAAAATCCAGAGGAATCAAAATTGGGGGGGGGGGGGGGGGGGAGAGAAGTTCACCTGAATAATCGTGACCCAGGCTCACAAACATAGAACTAGGCTAAACGGCCTGAACAAATTCGTACGGTCAACGTCGTCGACGAACTTCTAATCTACACGTTGCACCACCACTATAGGCTAGAATCAGAAGGACGTATGGAGCTGTGAGCGAGGAAGATCTGGTAACGAAAAGCAACAATAATTGAAGGAGGGGCGAGAACTGGAGCGTGAAGGGAGATCTAACGGTGTCAACAGTCATGGAGACCAGGGCTGAGGGTGGAAGTTTGAAGGATTACCAAACCCATGTGAACGAATCCCTAACACCCCGAGAGATGGAGGTTGACCATATCTAAAACCGAAGTGGACAGATCTTACGGGCCAAAAACACAGGCAAGAGAAAGGAAGAGGGGGCTGAAGCTTCTGTGGAAAGGAGGGGGGGGGGGGGAAGAAGAGATGAGAAGAGGGAGGAAGAAGAAGCGAGTCAGCGATGAAAACGGTGGCCAAAACCTTCGAAACCACCGCCAACGACGATTGAAGAGAAGAGGGATTAGGGTTTGAGAGCTTCACTAGAGAAAAAAACAGATCTTCTTCGAACTTAATTTATTTTCTTTTTTGAAATTGTGTGATTTTGATCTTTCGTAGATGTTGAATGGGGAAGAAAGTGTCCTTGAAACATGTCATTTAGTCCAATTTCGTCAGTATGATCGTAACATTACAAGATGTAAATTGTACCATTTATAAACATTGGAAAAATAAGATATCATTTGTCACGCCCCAATTTCAGTAAATCGAACTCGGGACGCGAACATTTAAAATAATAAAACATTTAGTTGCCTTTTTCATAAATCACCGTTTGTTCAACAAAAATAATATTTACAACTTAAAACACGTCCCAACAAGTGGACAAAAGTATGGTATCCGTCGCTAGACTCAAAATAAACCCAGAATCCCGCTCCTAGCTCTTCAAGCTTCAGAAGCTCCCCTAGTCCAACCTGCGACCGGTACCTGTAGGAAAAGCAGCTAGGGGTGAGCGTTCGCTCACCACCACGGATAACAGACTGACTACGGCATAATCAACCGACAAAGCTGGTAACACCAACAACCAACTCAACACCGGGGATCACCATCCTCAAACTCAAGTAACCCGACCGACACCCATACACTGATACTTCCCTCAGCCGACTCAACACTCGGACACGTAAAATAGACCCGACACAACGATCACGACCTCTACCAAGGGCTCAAAAGACCACCACGCACACCCAAGATCACAAAGGATCGTACACCAAACAAGATCACAAAGGATCGCACACCAAACAAGATCACAATGGATCGCATACCAGCTGCTCAGAAACCTCCCTCAATCACGCGCTTTGCCGAACCACTCAGGCCAGGCGGTCGACCTATCACACTCACAACCCGTTACCTTCCTCAACAGACCCAACCTCAAACTCGTGATGTAAACCCGACATAACCATTGACGACCTCCTCCAACGACACGAACACGGATCAGGCTAGCCAAAGAATGCTCACAACCTGCCGAGACTCGAACACGAATCAGGCTAGCCAAAGAATGCTCACAACCTGCCGAGACTCGAACTTGGTTAGGCCAGCCAAAGAATGCTCGTAACCTACCGGGACTCGAACTTGGTTAGGCCAGCCAAAGAATGCTCGTAACCTACCGGGACTCGAACTTGGTTAGGCCAGCCAAAGAATGCTCGTAACCTACCAGGACTCGAACTTGGTTAGGCCAGACAAAGAATGCCCGTAACCTACCGGGACTCGCACCACTTCCCGACACACAGTCGGGTCACTAACCTCGGGCAAGCACAATCACAATCACAAGCAAAGTTCAACAAACAACAACAACACAGGTTCAACACTCCACATGCATTCATGGCCACCCAAGACACCAACAGTAAAACATGGACTCAACAACCCCACGGGCACTCACGGCCTCCCAAGACACACCAACCATAACTCACGGGCTCAACAACCCCACGGGCACTCATGGCCACCCAAGACACACAGTAACTCACGGGCTCAACAACCCCACGGGCACTCATGGCCACCAAGACACACCAACAGTAACTCACGGGCTCAACAACCCCACGGGCACTCACGACCACTCAAGACACACCAACAGTAACTCACGGGCTCAACAACCCCACAGGCACTCACGGCCTTCCAAGACACACCAACAGTAAAGACACGGGTTCAACAACCCCACAAGCACTCACGGCCTCCCAAGACACCAACAGTAAAACACGGGCTCTCATGGGCACCCAAGACACCAACAATAATACACGGGCTCTCATGGCCACCCAAGACATAAATTAAACAATCAACCTCCGGGCATGGTCATATGCCTCCAGTACTCCTAATACCGATAAGTTCACAATCAACCTCCGGGCATGGTCATATGCCTCCAGTAATTCTAATATCGCTAAGTTCTCTGCTCCTACGACACTACTAAGTGTCACATGCTTTTCTAATATTTAAATAAACCTACTCAACCCACGACACCCCGGTGTCACATGCAATTCTACTGTTAACTTTCCCCAGTCAGGGCCGAGATCCGGCTACTTTTCCCTACCTCGTGCGTGTTCTCCAAAAGCCAACCAACGAGCTTCGGTGTGATCTCAATCACTCACCCAGCTTTCCCTTGCCTCAGTCCGCGGCACGATCTAAAAGAACACAATTTTAAACGCTTTTAAGCTTGCAGGCATAATGCTGAATTTTAATAAACCTGACGCCCAAAAGTAACCCCGACAATGTCGATCACTCCTAAACTCCCCAATTACTCGACATTGTCGATATTGGACCCGTAAAGGCCCGATTCGCCCGACATGGCGAATCTGCCCGGGTTTTGGAAATGCCCTTCCGGGGCTCCAAAAATTCCTGTTTTTGTTTCTACGGTCTTAGAATAAATCAAGGGTCCCAATGCACTTGACTGAATTGAATTCCGACTTCCGAGTCAATTAATTAACGTTTAAAGTTTCTAAACCCGTCAATTACAACATTCACAATTTAATTCCAAATTTCGATTCGGTTGTGGACAAATGACTTGGGGGACGTCCTAAACCACCCGAACACGAAACCCGAACACTCGAGCACGTGGGCTCCACCCGACCAACTTTGGCCGTGGGTGGCTAGGGCCAAAATGGGGCCGGTTCACCATGGTGGTGGCTGGTCCTAGCTCCGGACAGCCACCGTACAAGGCCGGCCAGCCACCGTGCACGGTGGCCGGAGCTTCCCCGAGCTTCCAGTCACCGGAAAACGATCATCCTTTCGCTCCAAAACACCTCCAACGAACCCCACACCTCAACTCAACCACAAACCACTAGTTTCTAACCAAACCCTAACATTTCAAACTTAACAAAAATGAAAATCGGTTAGGTGCTTACCGTAGAGGAAGACGATGTGAGCTCGAATCTACTATCGTTGAGACAAACCCATGGCTCGATGCTCGTGAATAGTGACCACAAACCCCAACTCTTTCTCTTTTCTCTCTTCTTCTCCTTCTCCCTCTAAAAACTAACTCTCTTTTGTTGAATAGTGACCACCCCACACTTAAGCTTTTCTCGCCCCGAGAAAATTAAACTAACAAAGCAGTAAGATATGTCCCGGTTAAACCCCGAGGTTCACCCCGATAGGAGGAGTCCGGGCCTCCTTTATTCAAGCATGGTAATATAAAGATGCAGCATGCAAAAAGGTTACGAAAAATTGGTGATGACTGAGTTAAAGTGTGCTTGTGGTTCATAAGAGCTTTCTCAGAATTACACACTACAAGATCGAACAAAGTTCAAGAAAACACATGAACCGATGAATGCATATAAGCAAGTTGCTACTCACATTAAAGACCGACTCCCTTAACGAGCACCTCCTCGTTCACTTTACTAGTGTGCTTCCTCTTTTCCCTAGTACACGGATCTTAGAGATTCATATGCTACTAGTTAATCCCATCTCCACTAATCGTGAGGAATCATGGCAATCAAGAATCAAAAAGGACTTATACTCGGCTTGTAATGTATGGCTTGGCAAAGGGCATGGAAAGGATTTAAAACACGAAGCTCATAAAATAAAACGTGTCAAACATGCTTCATCTCACCCCCTAACCACTTTTCACACATCCCGCTTACTTTCACCTCAAGTCTCTACCAAACCATTTCTTAGACACTCTTTTTGAGTCTACTGTTGGGCTAATATATATATTTTTTTCTTTTGCCCCTTTTATTTCACCTTTTCGTTTCTCCTCTCTCGATTTTGTTTTCCTTTTTCTTACCCATTAAATTCCTTGGGTACAAGAGAGGTCTCTACCTTATTTTCTTTTTCTTTTCTCTTTTTTTTTCCACAAACCAAATGACATATTATCATCAAGACTACCTTTTCCTTGTAATCACTCAACTCACAATTAAATCCCCAATACCCCCTCTCATGAAGCACATAAGGCACGAAATATGGGTTCAAAAATAACATGAGGATAAACAAGAAATGATGGGCACATAGGTTTGTAATATAATGGTTAGAAACGAAAGGCCATAGGCTCAAAATGGGTGACTAAGAAAATAATGTAAGGTTAGAGATTTGGCTCAAACGTTCCAAGGATGGCCTAAAATCATTTTCTCAATTTAACCATGTTCCTCATTCTATTTCGCCTTGACTGGGATACACAAGTAGTTCTAGACTCAGCTTACAATGCATAGGAATCAAAGGAAGCAACGACTAATCAAGTAAACACTCAAAGTGCAAGCAAAAGAGCGATCTTAATGCATGTGTTTACTCTACTTAATTTATTCATGCTAATCTATGTATTATTTGAACAGTGTAAGAAACTAGCATGTGTAACAGTTCAATCATCGAAGTCCTAAGAACCTGCACTCTCTTACTCAATCATATCACCAGAAAATATTTTTTTGATTTTTTTCAAATTTTTTTTTCAATGCAGCACAATATGCAGACCAAAAGTGTGAAATGAAATGCAAGAAATGCAAGCACCCCACCCCACACTTTAAAACACAGCACTGTCCCCAGTGCGACTCTTACATAATTGACCAGATGCATCCCACAACAAATATTCAGAACATGTCACCCCACACTTGTTAGTTAGCATAAATTCAACCACCATACAGTCCTATATGTTTATACTATCAGCACAACAATTCAGGTGCTCAGCACCCACCATATGACATATAGGAGTAAAACAGCGAAAAAACAATAATAAGCAAGAGGGTAAGAAAACCGCCCCTCGAAGAACCGATGTGTGGTACGCCACTGACGTGGGGATCCTGTGGTGCATAGATGAATGGAGAACTCCTCGCCCGATCAAGCCCGTAGGAGCCTGGCGCCTCGCGTGTAGTCAATATCCATACGCTCTCCAATCCATAGTTGGGGTGCCTCCCAACAAGCGCATTTGTTTAACGTCGTTAGCTCGACGAAAGGGGCGGCCTAAGCCCCCCGTTTTATCCTCTTAAAGGTTCATTGGAAAGTGATGTGAGGCTTTCTCTCGCCCAAACACCTTCACTAATCTCTTTCGGCTTCTTCCACACATTAACCACCAAGCTCAGGTCATTCTCCACCAGGATCCTGCACATGCAACAAGAAGGATTACAACCTCGAATATGAGTTAAAGTTTCACCTAAAACTTTACTCTTTTCCCTGAGTACATTCAACAATTCTCCTTCCCTGCCATTAGATAAGTCACCTGGTATTACAATAGGGTACAAGTCATTCTCATTCAGATATACATATTTCAGATTATCAGGAAGAGATTTGAGTTTGACTTTCTGATCTGTTCTAACAGGTTTTTCTAATTCAACTTGTGAGTGATCTACACTAGCCATTTGGTGAATTCTGGATTGTTGCTCATCTCTAATACCTACAGACTCAACTTTCGAGATCTTATCTTCTTTCCTAGAGTCAGTCCTATCCTTCAGTACATGAAACACTTTTTGCTGCTCACCATATCTCACTATTATTTCTCCCTTTTCTACATCAATAAGGGCTCTAGAAGTAGCCAAGAAAGGTCTCCCCATAATAAGAGGAATTCTATGATCTTCCCCCATATCCAAGACTATGAAATCTGCAGGGTAGATGAAGTCCCCAACCTTCACAAGTACATCTTCTATGATTCCCCTAGGGTACTTAATAGATCTATCCGCTAGTTGTAGGGTCACAGAGGTTGGTGTAGGTTCATTCCCAAGTCCTAACTTCCTAAACATGGATAGTGACATTAAATTAATACTTGCTCCTAAATCGCATAAGGACTTGTCAAATTGTATGTTACCTATTTTACAGGGAATCGAGAAGGTGCCTGGATCCTTGAGTTTAGGTGGGAGTTTATTCAACAACACAGCAGAGCATTCCTCATTCAAGTTCACAATTTCCCCCTCTAATAATTTTCTCTAGCTACCCAACAAATCTTTCCGGCATTTAGCAATTTTGGGCATACTAGTTAAAGCTTCAAGGAAAGGCATATTAATCTCAAGTTTCTTAAAAACATTCAAAAACTTTGCATATTGATCATCAAGCTTGTTTTTCTTAATAACTGAAGGAAAAGGAGGAGGTGGAGTCCAAGTTTCTGATTCAACATCGGACTCCCTTACTTTCTTACCTGAAGCGTGCCCCTCGATCTCTACTTCCTGTTTTTCCACTTCTACTATAGCTTGTGGTTCCTCATGCGTTTGGCCACTACTCAACATTATGGCATTGACACTCTCCCTGGGGTTCCTTTCTGTGTTGCTCGGGAGGCTTCCAGGAGCCCTCGAATTCATTGCATTGGCCAGTTGACTCATCTGGGTTTCCAACTTTTGGAACCGGGAATCATTGTTCCGGTTCACTGTCTTCTGCTCTTGCATAACTGCCTTGTGCAGCTCACTATCCTCCTTCATCTGTTCCATCATAGTTAGCATCATCTGCTCTAGTTTGGAGGAGGACTCTTGTGGTGGTGCATTCTGGGGCTGCTGATTCTGAGACCTTTGCTAATACTGCTGGTTTTTGGGCCTTTGTTGATAGCCTTGTCCTTGAGGTCTCTGTTGATACCCAGAAGAACCCTGATTCTGCCCTTGGGGTTTCCAGGCCATGTTCGGGTGGTCTTTCCATCCTTCATTGTAGGTAGAGGAGAACGGGTCATAATTTGGCTTCCTCTGGTTGCCCACAAAATTTGCAGTTTCTCCCTGAGGTTCTCCAATACCTTCAATGTAATCAATGGGATCTATAGGTGAAGGTACCTGCATTGCATCCAACTTTCTTGTCACACTCTGCACAATCTGGTCCACCACTTTGTCCATTGAGGAAGACTCCACTGCATTGACCGTCCCCTTAGTTCCTGCACCTCTTCTGCTGGATTGCCAAACTCTATTAGAAGCCATGAGGTTCAAGAGAGACACATTGTTCTCTGGAGTCAATTGCACAAAAGACCCTCCAACTGCTGAATCCAACTGACCTTGACTGACTTCATTCAGACTCGAATAGAAAGTCTGTAGCTGCACCCATAGTGGTTGCCCATGATGTGGACACTGCCTCAGCAAATCAGAGAACCTTTCCCATGCTTCCACCAATGTCTCATCACCTTGTTGGGCAAAGGTGTTAATGTCTGCCCTCAGCTTTATTGTCTTCTTAGGTGGGAAGAATTGGTTCATAAAGGCATCCACTAACTGGTCCCATGTTCTGATGCTCCCAATCGGGTTCGTGACTGGTGGTGCGACAATGCTGCCTTCAATGCCTCAGAGTGATGGAGTTCCATACTCCATCAATGCCCTTTGCCTTGGTGGTTCTTCCGGAGCAAATAGCAGATTAAAGCCCGGAGGAACCCGATTCTGCTCCCTAATTGGGTTTTCATTGCTTGGCTGGATCGCTTCCCTTTGAATGTCATTCTGGTTATCTTCATTGTCTGAGTGATGACTCGAACCAGAATGATGACTTGAAGCGGAGTGATGACTCATAGCTTGCTTCCCTTGACGCTTCGCGATCCGAGCGTTTCTCTTGACCTCTGAAATATCTGTAGTTAACAAACTCGGAGAGGGGTGAGACCGCAATTGCATACACAAAATTAAATTAAATAAAATAAATAGAAAATGAAATAGTCTTAATACGAATTATAAACGTATCAGAGTTGCCTTAGTTGCTCCCCGGCAACGGCGCCATTAACTTGACACTCCGAGATTTAACCCTCAGAATGGTACGGTAAGCGTACCGGTCGTCAAGTAGTATTTGGGTTTTAAGTCCGAGATATCGTACCCAAGGGAGCAATTAGACAAACACTTTAGTTAATTAATTCGATGGTCAAGCTATTCCTATAACGATGTTTGGTTTTTGTTTCAGAAAATAGTAAATTCATGCAAGTAATGAGAATATATGAATGATCAGAAACGAAGAACAAAGTCACAACGGGGTTGTAAATCAGAGATAAAAAGGCGATCTAGAACATTAACGGGGTTCGAATGTGATGAATGACTTAACGGAGTTCGGTATGCATTTGTAACTAATACTATTCTAAGGGCAACGGGAATTCTCTAAGTATAGTCCTAACCATCTCTCGATCGTATTAGGACCCTAACATACTCGGTCCACCTAATTATCTCTAATCTAGGTGTAGAGCGGTATATAACATTAAATTATATGAATTCCTCTAACTTTCGGTTTTTACTCCTATAGCTATTGCACTCGTGTCAGTCTAACCATATTCTGGATTAGATTAAAACCCGAGCTATCTCATTCCTTTTCCTCCTATTAACCTCATTTCTCAATTGTTGGTTAACACGATTTAAACATTTCCCACGTGATCAAGGCGAAAAAGGCATTACGAACAGAATGAGATAAACAAAATCCTAGTACTAGTTTAACAATTGCATAACCCGAACAAGTTAATTCTACTCATCACATCTTTACCCCTAGCCCTAGATCAATGGGAGTTTAGTTCATAGCAAGGAGACGAGAACACAAGGAATTAGTAAAAACCATGATACTCATATTAATCCAATGAAGTAATACAATTGTCAAAGTTTAATCAAAACCTACGAAACCTTCGATGATGATTTCCACCCTCTTTTGATCTTCAAGTCTTCTCCTCCAAGTGCTCTCCAAGTTCTCCCAAGGTGTCTTTTTCTCTTCAATTTCGTGATTCCCTTTCAATCTGACCTAAATCCCCTTTTATATGACGGGTTAACTCTGATAAAAAATAGGAAACGCAGCTGGAAATCGCGTTTTTGACGCTTGCACGGTCGCTTGCACGCCGTGCAAGTTTCTGGTGCACTTAAGTTGCACCAGTTTCTTGCACGTCGTGCAACAAAATGGTGCAGATTCTTGACTCCTCTGTTCTGAGTGCACCAGTTTGTTGCACGGCGTGCAACAAACTGGTGCATGTTGCTGACACTTCTGCCCAACTTCCAAATTCGCTCCGTTTCATTCCCGAATTGCCCCTTTTTGCTCCGAAAACTTGGTGAACCCTGAAACAAGACCAAATACACAATACAAGAGTAAAATGCATCATTTCATATTAACTCGGGACTAAAAAGAGCATAAATGTGGGCTAATGACATCTAAAATAGATGTATTTTATGTCCACATCAGTGGTGGCTGGTCCTAGCTCCGGACAACCACCGTACAAGGCCGGCCAGCCACCGTGCACGGTGGCCGGAGCTTCCCCGAGCCTCCAGTCACCGGAAAACGATCATCCTTTCGCTCTAAAACACCTCCAACAAACCCCACACCTCAACTCAACCACAAACCACTAGTTTCTAACCAAACCCTAACATTTCAAACTTAACAAAAATGAAAATCGGTTAGGTGCTTACCGTAGAGGAAGACGATGTGAGCTCGAATCTACTATCGTTGAGACAAACCCATGGCTCGATGCTCGTGAATAGTGACCACAAACCCCAACTCCTTCTCTTTTCTCTCTTCTTCTCCTTCTCCCTCTAAAAACTAACAATCTTTTTCCATTTTCTTTTCTTTTTTTTTACAATGTATGGACGTGTAGTCATCTTCTTCCCTTTTGTTTTATTTAAAAAAAACATCAAACTAATACTTAATTACAAACTAACACCTAAAGTAGTCTTCCTTGTCTTGTCCCACACCTAACACCACCACTTGCTTGACAAGTGGCAAGGTGGGTCCCACACCTTTTTCGAAAAATGTCTTCTAGATATTTTTCAATCAGATTCGCGAAAATCGGACGTTTCGGGCCCCGAACGGGCATTTTTTCCAAGAAATCACGAAACTTTGCGGGCTACAAGGAAACGGTTCAACTAAGACCGCTGCGACAACGGCTAAGCTTTTTGGATCCAAAACGGTCCTCGAATGGACCAAAATGTCGCTCGGTTGACTTTTCCAGCGAAAAGTCAACATTTCCCAAATTGATCAGAAAGTTGCCCTGAGTCCCCCGGGACTCACTTTGGTCCATAACGGGGTCAACTTAAGTCCGGTATGACCCTTGGGAACAAATTTAAGTTCAACCAAGTGTCTGCTGAATTTTTTTAAATTTTCCTGTTTTTCGCAGATTTGACTGGCGTTGACCGGGAGTGGTTATTACATCATTGGATTAAAATGCACAGTTTGAGCACTGATCCGAAACATTCAACAAGGGTGCACAAGGGAGCATAAGTATGGCCACTCAATTTCAAAACATCCCATGTTTGCGTATACAAGTTGATCAGTTTTATTGTTAGTGAGTTCATTGTAACATATTTTTGTTAATCACAGTTAACCCTATGTTCCCTACCACAATTGAAAATGAATATAGCTGTAAATTTTAGGGAAAATTTCAATTTAATACCCTGGCAAACATTTATTTGCAATATAATACCCTAGCTTGTTTTTTTTGCAATTTAATACCCTGGCAAACATTTATTTTCACTTTCATACCCAACCGTTAACTTTCCATCCAAAATGGATGGAAAGTAGTCATGTGCTTTGCACATGACCTTGTTTTTTCAAAAAATACCCAAAACACCCTTCAATCTTTGATTTTTTAAAATATATAAAAACCAATTTTTAAAAAAATATTTTTTGAGATAAAATATATATTTTTTGAAATATATAAAAATCTGTTTTTTTTAATATATAAAAAACTGATTTTAATATTTTTTTAAAAAATAATTCTTTTTTTTTTTGCATTACATAAAAATATGATTTTTGAAATATATAAAATTTTATTTTTTAAAAAATATATAAAAAGTGATTTAAAAAAAATATTTTTTTAAATAAAATCTAATTTTTTAAAATATATAAAAATCTGATTCTTATAATATAAAAAAAAACTGATTTTAATTATTTTTTTTTTGAAATAAATCTTCTTTTTTAATTATATAAAAATATTATTATGAAATATATAAATATTTATTTTTTAAATATATAAAAACTGTTTTTTTTAAAAATATTTTTTTGAAATAAAAACTATTTTTAAAAACATTTTTTTTAATATATAAAAACTGATTTTTTTAAATATTTTTTGAAATAAATCTGATTTTTTAATTATATAAAAATCTGATTTTTGAAATATATAAAAACTGATTTTTAAATATTTTTGAAATAAAATATTTTTTTGAAATATATAAAAAAATCTGATTTTTTGTGGTAGGTTTTGAAAACATGATTGGTCTCAAGGGGTATTTTGGACTTTTTATCCATTTTGGATGGAAAGTTAACGGTTGGGTATGAAAGTGAAAATAAATGTTTGTCATTGTATTAAATTGCAAAAAAAAACAAGCTAGGGTATTATATTGCAAATAAATGTTTGTCAGGGTATTAAATTGAACAAACAAGTGACATAAAATTTAGAATAAAAAGCTACTTATAAATACTAGAATCACATCGAACAAACAAGTGACATAAAATTTATTGAAAATTTCAATTTAATACCCTGCCAAACATTTATTTGCAATATAATACCCTAGCTTGTTTTTTTTGCAATTTAATACCCTGACAAATATTTATTTTCAGTTTCATACCCAACCGTTAACTTTCCATCCAAAATGGATGAAAAGTCCAAAATACCCCTTGAGACCAATCATATTTTCAAAACCTACCACAAAAAATCATATTTTATATATATATCAAAAAAATATATTTTATTTCAAAAAATATTTAAAAAATCAGTTTTTATATATTTCAAAAATCATATTTTTATATAATTAAAAAAATCAGATTTATTTCAAAAAATATTTAAAAAAATCAGTTTTTATATATTAAAAAAAGATTTTTATATGTTTTTAAAAATAGTTTTTATTTCAAAAAAATATTATTTTTAAAAACATTTTTTATATATTTAAAAAATAAATTTTTATATATTTCATAATAATATTTTTATATAATTAAAAAAGAAGATTTATTTCAAAAAAAATAATTAAAATCAGTTTTTTTTATATTATAAGAATTAGATTTTTATATATTTTAAAAAATTAGATTTTATTTCAAAAAATATTTTTAAAAATCACTTTTTATATATTTTAAAAAAATAAATTTTTATATATTTCAAAAATCATATTTTTATGTAATTCAAAAAAACAAATTTATTTTTTTAAAAAAAATCAGTTTTTTAAACATTATAAAAAATAGATTTTTATATATTTCAAAAAATATATTTTTTATTTCAAAAAATATTTTTTAAAAAATCGGTTTTTATATATTTAAAAAAATCAAAGATTGAAGGGTGTTTTGGGTATTTTTTTGAAAAAACAAGGTCATGTGCAAAGCACATGACTACTTTCCATCCATTTTGGATGGAAAGTTAACGGTTGGGTATGATAGTGAAAATAAATGTTTGCCAGGGTATTAAATTGCAAAAAAAACAAGCTAGGGTATTATATTGCAAATAAATGTTTGCCAGGGTATTAAATTGAAAATTTCCCTTCTTTGTATTATCAATACAGCTCGCAAGTCAGCGCAATTTAAAGCATCGGAAGAGCTTGTTAGCCATGACAGTCGTGATCAAGCAAAAGAAAGTAGTTAATGAAATTGTTATACTTGCATGTTTTGGCCTTTATAATGCTGATTGTTTTCATATAATCATAACAACTATTTCAATTTATAGTTTATTTCTTCTGTGATGCTTTTTCACTACGATGGCTTTGAGAACGAGTGGAAATATTTAGCATTGTGTTTCACATGTGTTTGCGATGAATCAAACAAAATGGTAGAATAAATCGGCTATTTTTTTAGTCAAACATGTATGTATTCAGTTAAGCAAGTCACATGATACAATACCACAATCCAGGGATAAACCTAATACAAGCTAATGAGAAATACGGCTTCCCCTATTTGAGAACAAACAGGTGTTCCGACATACATAACTGCTAAAAAAGATAATTTTACATAAGATGGTAGAAGAGAGATACTTGTTATAGATAAGCACATGAACACGACTCCAAGGGACTAAATTCTCCTGGGGGAGGTTGTCTTGGGTTGTAGAAAGCCTTTAGGTGCCCCCCCCCCCCCCCCCCCCCCCGGGCTGGTAGGGGGTTGGGAGGTAACCAAAGTCGTCCTCCCCTCGAGCCCCGGGCCTATCATGACTCTCGACGAGGTTGTTTGTCAGCCTTCATCGGTAGAACATGGTTGAGGCTCAGTTGGGTTTCTTCCATAATGAGGTCAGTGTCCATGAGCAAAAATGGTCGTTTCTAGGATTTGCTTTTGTTGTTGTCTATCGAGGTCCCTTATCTCTAGTCTTGAGCTTGGTAGTTTTTGCTGGCTGTGTGGCTTGTTTAGCTGTCTGTTTCTTCGGTGGTTCCTTCTTCACTTCACGACCCAAATGGGGCATATGGTATCCTGGTTCGTACCCAACTAAGATCTCGTGCTAGAGATTACGTTGGCCGAGGCATATTAGGTAAAGATCCTCCCTTTTCATCTTTATGCTCCTCTTGGGTTTTGTTTCCCCAACCAAGGTCTGTGTTATTCCACCCACCACATAGTTCTTGCCCTCCCAGTCCGAACTGGATAGAGGTGCCTTCAGGTTAGGCAAAGTTGCGATACTGGTGGTTTGCGAGAACCGGGGAGGTACTACCAATTCCTTCTCCTGATCCGCATCTTTAAACGTTACCGCTGATATGGGGTATCTGATTCACTGATCGTCAGGAAAGTTTGCTATCTTGGGGATTGCTTGATTAAGAAGTGGATCCAGCGTCTTCCGAGGGTTGACATTCTCTGGTTGTATGGGTTCTTGACTGCTCCGAGCACCTGTTAAAATATTAGAGTAAACCTCGTTAGTAGCAAGGTTTGCCGGAGGTGACATGACATTAGCTCGTTCCCCTGGTCTGTGCAAAAGATCCCCTCGACATGGATCGCTGGTGGAGCTCGGAGGGACTCTCCATAGCTCATAGCAAGTTGATCTACATCCGGAAGGATAGCAGCACAACTTATGTTCACATGGCCGAGGCGACCACGCCGAAAGAAAAAGTCCGGTAATTTTTCATACTCGAACCATATTTTCAACGGTCGGTGCTCTCGTCCACCTGTAAAATGATGTGACGGCGGAGCGGTCTTGTGGCATCAATTTCCACCCGCAGCCAGAGGTAGGTATCCCGACCCCGAGGGTTTGTTGGACCTCTCGTATTGTTAATCCTACGGTATTCGACCTCCCTGTCCATGCTTGATATGGTGAAAGCTTTCATCTCGGAGGTCCTTGTCTCCATAGTGATATCATACGTTCGGGCCGAGATCCGTAGGGACTAGAAGTAAAGACTTTTTGGTTGGTTTCTCGACGACAATGACGTAAGCAAGAGGACCGTGCCATAGAAAGCCCACGGCTCCCTGGCTCGGATACCGTCCATGGCCTCCCTAGAGGAGAAATAAAAGGTGACTATTTTGTCGGTGAGTGGTTGGACCATCAGATCCTCCACATTCCAAGCGTTTGCAATAACCTTACAAAGGGTACGGGGTCTTACTCGTTTTTCGGTGAGTAGGCGACCTGCGAAGGAAAATTTGTACCTTGAGTCGTTGAGGGTTAGGACCGTATTGGCCGGGACGGCCAGTATCTCATCGTCCTCCTCGAAGAAATCGTCTGACGGAGTTGATCCGAGGGACACTTGGGTAAGCTTCTGCTGGACCGTGTCCAAGTTCAGAGCCAGCTTCCGTATAGAAGACTGGGGTCCGGTGGTCGACGCGGTGGATAAGGGGCCACTTGCTGCAGAGATGGGTCGAGGAGGGGGGTTTGGGTACTCCCCCAGAAGAGACACCGTTACATGTGGGTTTTGGTCCCCGATTTGGCATCGTAGTGGGGTTGTGGTGTCGGGAATGACGAGGGGTTGTAAGATTTTTGTGGGGCTGGGTGGTTGGGAGGTTGGAGGCGGCTGTATCGATGGGGCTGTGAGTGACGGAGGGTGGGTTTTGTTGTGAGACAAGAGTGGAAATAAGTTTATCGGTGAGTGTTCTCGGTGGTGGTCTGAGAAAAGGGCAGAAGAAACGATACAGGATATATATGAAGAGGAAGAAAGAGATGTTGGGATATGTTGAGGGATGAGAGTGGAGAGGTTCCGGCGAGATTGAAAAGGAGGGTTATGCATCACCACCGCCGCTTCGGACAGAAAGAAACGTGGGCGAGATGTGATAGAAGAAGAGCACGTGAAAGGGGGAAGGGCATGAGAGAGAGTTCAGACATAAATCGGCTATTTCACGTGAATAACAAACCATACTAACGATTTTGGGTCCTGAATATGATTTGTAAACTCGTGAAAGAAAAACATAAAACAGAAACTCATTGTTAGGAAAGAATTCAAAAGTCCATTAGTGTTGATGAGAGGTTGAGCAAAGGTTCCAATGCACCGGGAGAAAATTTCCTGGCAAACAGATAACACATAGATGTTGTCTTAAAGTTATATGTACAAAGCGTCCTATTACTCCTTATAGTCCGGATAAAATCTTCCGTAACATTAGCTCGTCCATAGATCGCCGGGTGCGGGCCCCCCATCGACCAGTCAACCCAAGTCACGCTCCGGTTGGCATTTGCCGACCCATGGAACATGTTGAGGTAAGTTGCAATGTAGTGCTCGTCGGGGTAGCAAGCGGGTCTGCAGTACTTCCTGAAGCTATTGTAGTATTTGGTTTCTGAAACTATGTAGATGGCTATGGCGCGGTTGAGCTCAAACCACTGGGAGCCTTTGCGCCACTGGTGGAGCTTGATGTCCGGATACCTATGGCGGTTGTAGCGCCCACGTCCATAGCGCGAATGTTCGTCATACAAGTCGGCAAAGCTGTGGAGAGAATTGGTCAGGTACTTGTAGACTGTTGGGAAGTTGAAAACCGGGATGCAGCTCTCAGAGAGAAGAATGAATCTCTCGTTTGAGAAGTCGAGGAGGGCGTTGGCTAGAAGCCGCTTCTCAGCATCAGCTAGCTCTATGGTTCCCCATTCAACTCTCTGCACCGCAACAGTTTGTCACATAATCAAATACCATAGCCATGAATGAAACATGGTTTGAGGTTTTTAGTCGCCCCCATTCCATGATCCAAATTATCTTAACGAGCATGCTCTACTTGAGATCTACGGACAGTGTATCTATCCCATTTCTACATTAACTTTGACATCATTAATTAATTCTACTGAACCTCCCCGTAAGCATGTGATGCGTGTGCATTTTAACACGTAAAATGGCCACTTTATATCAAGTTTACGGGCTTTTGGTCCCGATTTTCTATCATATATTTAGATTTAGCATGAATAACTAATTTTATCGATATGTTCGGTGTTCCGATGGATTTCCGGCGTATTTTGGGTGTTTTGTGCGTGTGGACCGTTAAGAGGGTCAGTTTTGGTCGCTTCGAAATATACTCATGACTGGTCTTGTTTTGTAGGTCTTGAAAAGAGGAATTTTTTGGTGCAAGAATGAGATCTATCGGAGTTCAAACGAAGCCGGAGCGAGCAAAATAGCGAAAAAGGATAAAAATGGAGCAGCAAACCACCACCTGACACGTGTCCCGGTCCCAGCAGCCGCCACTCCCCTTCTGCGTGACACGTGGCGCCGCCCTCAGCCGCCTTGCTCCCTGCGTCCGCCACCTGTCCCAGCCGGCCCCTCCTTGACACGTGGCGCCACCCTCAGCCGCCTTCTCTCTTGAGTCCGCCACGTGTCCGCCGCCAGCCGCCAAACCCCCAGTTCGCCGCCACCTGTCCACCCAACAGCTACCCTCAGCTTCTCCACTCCTCTGCAGCCGCGTGTCCCACCCACGGCCACAGCTAACCCTATTCACCATTTGCACAGTCGCACTTGAGAGGGCAGCTTCAGTTTTTGGTTTTGAATTTTTTTGACAGAGAACGGAGGCGAGAGAGCTGGAGCAGAGAGGCTCTTGAGCACTGATTTTTATTTTTTTTCTTCTTCTTTTTCTTTCTACACACAAACAGAGATATATACACTTTTGATAGTTAATTTTAAAGGAGATTTTTTAGAAAGAGTGTTTATTTTCTGAATTTATTTGAGAGATTTGTGGGAACACAAGGTGGAGCTTCATTGATTGGAGAGGGATTTGAGCCAAGGGTGTCATTGTTCTTGGAGAAAATTCATCTTTAGGAGAGTTTCTTTGTGCTTCTACTCTTGGGTTTGTTGCCAACACAAGAGGATCAAAGCTAGGGTTTGGAGGAAGGGGAAGAGCAACCATTTTGTCAATTTATTGTGGTGATTGTATCTAAACTTTCTCTCTAAATCTCATTATGAAATCATTTACTTGTTGGTTCATCTCTATGTCATTGATTATCATGAACAACTAAACCCCCAAATTTCTAGGGTTTTGGGCGATTAGAGTAGGGATTTCCATGTCGTGAATGCTTTAAATTGTTGTGATTGTTGAATTGTTTTAGTGTTTATGATCGATTTGTGCTTAACGCTTTATCTCCCGGGTAGGCTTGATAATTGATTTGAATTAGAATTTAACGCTTGAAAGAGGAGAATTCTAATTAGTCTAAAGTCGATCGTAAATTGGATTTAAACCCTAGCTAGAACTAGCGGGGTTAATACAATTGCAATAGCTATAGACTTGCTTGGTCGAAAGTTAGAAGTTGTCATAGAACTAAACGCTTTGGGTCTTCCTACATCGTGATTCGAAAGAACTCGGTGGTTAGATTCCATTAGGGTCCGAATCGTTCGAAAGAAGTTAGGACTAGAGTTGAGATGACTCGTTGCCTCTAAATCAAGTCTTCATCACAACAATCGAGTATATTTGACTTTATGGAATGAACTCTATGAACCCGATATCCTAGAAATTTCATCCTTTGATTCAAGACGTTACAATTTCTCGGTTTTGTGCTACGAGTGCTCTACTCAATTTCAATTACTTGTTAGTTTATTTTTGAAGCATAAAAACCAAGTTTTTATAGAAATAGCTTAGCTACAAGCTTTAAATAGTGAGTGTTTGTTTATTGCTCATTTGGGCTCGATATTCCGGACTTCAAATCCGATTACTACTTGACGGCCGGTGCACTTGCCGTGCTCAAGTTTACGTTTAAAACCCGCAGGACGTCAAGTTTTATGCATGCCAGGTCTTGGTCGCGTTTTCAGGTCAGATAGTGACTAGTCCTAAAATAGAACTATCGAGTTCTCAATGGCTCGGCTTTCTTTTAATGTTATCACAGTCTAACCAAGGTTAATTTCATGTAATATTTGTCGGCCCAATTAATGACGAATGATTTTCCAGTCTTTCTAAATCTCCTTTCACTCATCCTCATCCCCATCCCACGCCCAACAATAAAGATATAGCTCAAACACCAAGTAATAATGAATGCTAAAAGGGAAAATGATAATGATCTCAGGGCTTAAGGTTTTATAATTGAAAGGTCAGACACATGAGCTTCTTGAGTCTCCAGTCTTACATATATAAGGTTACAAACGCTAATCTGCCCCAGAAGTCCTAACAAATTAGGTGTCGTATTAATTAGGCTATGAAGTGAATCATGCAACTTCTTTTCAATATGCTTTGAATTTTCCTTGATTACTAAGCAGAGCTAGAAGGCTTAGCTAAAACCAGTAATCACATAGAAGTCCTGAAGCAGCATAGAGTCCCAGAAATGTATTAATCATCAATGCACCACATCAATGTTTTGTATCTAAACGATCTCAACTTTTATCTAGCAGACCAATTTGTATAGACACTTTGCACAAAGATAACATTACAATCATAGGCACCCTAAGCAAAGAAAACAAGAAACAACCTTAACACATATGACAATACCTTACTTGGGATCTGCCTCTTATAGAATGCAGAGGTAGTGGACACATTTAGCTCATGCCCTGGAACAGAATGCACATAAATGGAGAACAGCTTCTCATGGCCCTTAAAGAACCTTTCCCACAGAGGCAACAATGGCAAGGGCCCTCTGGTCAAGAACATGAAAGCAACCTTAGGCACTCTTTCATACGGAACCTCTTCCTTGGTCGGCACCATTGAAGCCCTCCAGAAAAGCTCTTCATCAGACATGCCATGAGTCAAATTGTTCAAATTGGGATGCAAATAGGACCCCATACTCAAACAATCCACCTTCTCACAAGTTTGTACAATGCTACAGCTCTCATTGACATGATCAGGCACATAAGTCACAGCTTTATTGATGAAAGAGTAAATCTCAGACTGAGCACTGAAGCGCCTATTGAAATGGGGGCTGGTGGCTAATCCAATGACAATACCAGCAACAAAAATGACCAAAAAGGAGAGAACCTCAACCAGCCTCATCAACCCAAAATGCTTGTCTCCTTCTTCTCTACTCCTGGACAATGCCTTCATCTCGCACAATAACCAGACTCCCCACCAAATTTCTACACAAACCACCCCGAAACCCGCATCACAAACCTCAACCCCAATTCCCAAGCAGCCTGAGCATAACCCACAATCGAAAAACAAAATTTCTCAAAAACCCACCAGCCAAACCGTGAAACCCAAAGCAATCTTGAAGAAGAGAGCTAAATCTCGAACTGGGTCGAAGAATTTGAAGCGAAACTACACAAATTCGAACTGAAATCGGAACTGGAGCTTGCGGTTGAAACCAAGTGAAAAACAGATCTGTGAGAATTTGATCTGTACAGGAAAAAAAGTGCAGGGCTTCGGATCACGGGCGGAGAGTGGCCGAAGAGCCGTCGCCGGAGATAGCAGAGAACTGAAATCTGATAGAGGAAGATCAAATCGAGGCCGCGAAACCTTTCCTTTAAAGAGACACGACAACTACAAGGCACGACGTGGACACAGATTTTGATAGCACGAAGAGTGGTACAGTTGTAATGGAAGTTTGTAGTTGATGATTTTGACTGTAAAAAGCCAAAGCTTTTTCTCTCTCTCCCTATTTCTTGTCCGAGACCAATCGGATTCTACGGAGAGGAGAAAGAGGATTCGCGGCAAACCACGGTGCCCCTGTAATCGTTCTAAAAAGCCCAGGCTAAAATGTTTAATTCATCGTCTTGTTTAAGCCTCAAAATCTAAAATCTATCCGATTTGTCGTTTCGTCTGATTATCGGAAATTTGAGACTGTAATTTGTAAAATTGGACATTTGAAAAACACATGTACATGTGAGAAAGACAATATGTTTATAATGGTCTTGAATTTTTTAATAAAAAAAGTATGGAACGTGTCCCTCTTTATCGGTTTATCATTATAATTTAGCTTTTTTTATTAAAATAAAGAGTAAAATCAAAATGAGAGCATTATTTTGTTTATGTTATGAAAATATGTGTTGGATGACTACTTCAATTCATGGAAGATTTTAGTTTTATGTTGTAAGACCTTTGGCATTCCATTTCCCGTTTTAATGTACAGATTAATGTGTATAGATTAAATATGTCATTAAGGTTATGACCTCTCATGTACATGTTATGAGCCTACAAATAGAGGATATTGTAAAGGATAAAAGAAGATGAATACGATAATCTATTCTACTCTCTCCATGTTCTCTTCTCTCTAACAATTGGTCTACTTCACAGTATGGTTTGATGTTAAAATCCATGGGTTTGGAGGATATTATACTTCGCTCTTTTGGGAATAGAGTTTTGCTCCTCACAGTTATTAATCCTTCCTTGAGAGATGATCTGGAGAAAGAAAATTGGGCTAGACTGAAACCTTGGTTTGAAATTTTGAGCAATTCAGGGGCATTGGTTACATTGGGAGGCTATATTCAATGGGTTATGGTGGATGGGATTCCATTCCAGGGAAGAACCGTTGATTCTGTTTTATCAATTGGTAGGAAATTGGGGACTGTTCTCCATCATATTTGTGATTTTGATCCAATTTCTGCTTCTTTTGACAATATTTTTATTTTGGTGCATAGAAATTCGAAAGTCTCTTCCTTGCCTATGGACTTTCAGTTAGGAAATTCTTTCTTTCCTATTTCTATTACCGGAGTTAGTGTTCTGCATGTCCCAGATATTTTTTTCCTAAGTGTTATTATGCCGGACTCCTCCTCTGATAAGGATTGGCTAAGTCAGAAAGACCAGGATTCTGAAGTTAAGTCTCCAACAAGAGCTTCAAAAACAAACTCAAACTCTTTCTTTCCAGTTTCGAATGCTGATGATATGGGCCTTAATTTAGATACGCGATCAGTTGACCCTCATTTGCCCTAAGTCCAGAACGTTTTGGTAACAACTAAATAGGCTCAGCCCTTACGTGTACCGCAAGGAAACACTCCTCCTATGTCTTCTGAAAAAACGTCAAAAGCAGATAAAAGCAGCGGTTTCCGATCAGACTCCGATTTTCTCTCAACATAGCCCTTGCAGTCAGTTACGCCAGACAAGACATGGGGAATGGGATTATGTCAAACAGGTTGGTTTAAAGGCTTTGAAATCTGATACTTTAGTGCTAGATCAATTCAATAATTGGGATTTGGAAATACTTAAAGGTGTGGATTTGGAAGTTGATGAGGCTGACCTATATGAGGATATGTGTGGTGAAGATGATTTGGAAGCCTTGAGATCCATTCCTCCCTCATTAGCCATACTCTAAGGAGATGTAGTTCCTCTCATGGAATGTGAGAGGAGAAAAATCCGTCCAGAAGAGACGGAGTATGAGTAACAAAATTAGGCATGAACGCCCTGATTTTGTGTTTTTACAAGTAACGAAGGTTGTATCTTTCTCTCCTGTTTATTTGCGTAGTTGCGGGTCCGCTAAAGGGGCGTCTGGAGGTTTTTCCTATCTTTTCGGAAGTCATCTATTTTTTTGCGTTGAGGTTATTCCGCTAAAACATGTTATAATCTGTTTAGGGACTTGAGGTGGACTGCTGATAAACGTATATGCCCCGACAAATGAATATTGCTTTGTGGGTTTTATGGTTGAGGAGGAATGTAGTGCATCTGTTCCTGTTGAATCCTACTTCTTGAAGCTACAACATTTGTCCTTTAGTCTTCTCAGACATGCATGATTGATTTGCTTGGAGACAACCTTTGTGGATTGGCAATTTTGTCCGAAGCTTTGCTTGGGATATTTACCTTGTTTATTTTTGTTCCAGCTTCTTTTAGTCTGTCGTTTTACTAGTACTTTCAGGCTATTTGTGATAGCTCGGTTTTTATCTTGTTTTGGTTTTTTTTCTTCAGAATCGGCCATATTGGTTTGGTATTCTGCTTTTCATTGTACCCCCCCCCCCCCCCCAAGTATAATGTAAATTTCCTATCGCTTATCAAAAAAAATTTATTGTTCTTCCATTCTCTTATACTCTCTAGTATTGTCCTTACTTTCACAACACATTATCAGCACGATTGCTCTAATGTCCATATATCAAAGTTTTATATTATTGTGAATTTGTTTATATTTGATTGATGGTTACTTATACAAATTAATTTACAACTTTCAATAAGTATGCTCTGTGACCGTCAATGAAACTTTGGATCTTTCACATTAGAAATTTGATGTTTATCATATACTTGTGTTTTGTAGTTGATACTCGAATGTGAGACTTGTTGAAATCGAATCATTTGGACCTGAAGTTTCAAGATACGGACTGTATTTCTTATAACATTCAACTTGACATAAAAGCATGAAGCTTAAAAAATTATATACGGTAGTTTGGCAACCCCATGTGGTCGCTCGTCGCATGGTTGTTTTATGAATGAATTTGCGAGGCCATATATTTATACCCCGAAGTTTACAAATTATGATGATATGTTGGATCAAAATGTTCAAATACATAATATCATCGACTTGATGTATGTTAGACCAGAAGTTCCAAATGCATGGTACAACAAATGGTTGTGTATTATAGGATCTTAGATGTAGAGTTGTGTCCAACGCTCATTCATAATAATCCTTCCCATCCAGCTTGAGGGGTGCATAATTGAACTTTGTCAGGTTCTCCATCCTATACACTGATCAAAATAATTATATGTCAGAATTATGACATATATGATCCTTACCATACTCGACTTCAGGTCATTAGTATTTCATTTTGGAACTTCTGGTCCAACATATATTGGGTCGCTAGTACTGTATATTTGGAACTTCTGGTCCAACATACATCATGTCACTGGTATTTGGAACTTCTGGCCCAACATATCATCATATTTGTAAACTTCAGGCTACAAATATATGCCCTCATAAACTTATTAACGAAATGATCATGTTGCATGTTATATCAAAAAAATAGTTTTGCATCTTGGAACTTCAGGTCCAAATGCTTTGGTTTCAACAAAACTCAAAAATCGAGTATCAACGATAAAAACACAAGTATACAAATAATCATCAATTTTCTGATGTGAAACATCAATATAGATTGGCGATCATAGAGCATACTTATTGAAATCTATAATTTTAAAAACATGCATAAATAAGAAAAACCCAAGTATAAATAAGTTCATGCTAATACAAACTTTGATATTTGGACGGTAGAACGAGTTGTGCTGATAACGTGTTGTAAAATCAAGTTTGGAAGGAACCAACACCAAGCCACCGATGACCCCAAATTAATAACAAGGTTGGTGTCTACAGGTTGATAACCGAGCAAACAAGAAAAACACTTGAGATTGGAAGTAGATAGAACTTTTATTTCTTGAGAGTTTCTTATAAGATAATATTTGTTTATATGAGTTGTGTGTCAAATACAAAGGGTTGATACCTCTACTTATAAGAATAAAAAACATATGAGATATTATCACATACACTACCAACATATAAGTAATAGTTCCATGTAAATTGTGGTGGCCACACATAATATTGACATACCATTTCATAACATTTCCCTTTCAAAAAAAAATGGGAGGGAGAACCTGATGTTGGGCTTAAGGTGACACACGCATGGAGGCTGACTCTGGTACACACTATTGACATTGGGCTGTAGGTCCAAACTGACGAGGCTCTCCTCTTATTCGTAAGCCTCGTTATTTTTCTATTTTCTACGGCTACTAATTGGAAACTAAGAGACAAGGGCAGTTTCACATTTTGCGGGCTCCTTCCCTGTTTCTCTCTCCATTAAATCACAGAAGGGAGAGGTCATTTTCTCCAGGAAGACGAAGATGGATCAGAGTGACACAGTGATCGATGCGTTGCTCTATGATAGGAAGGGGAAAGGGTCGGCAAATCAAAACTCGCCGTCGTTCCTGGAGGACAGTGAGTCTGGGATGAAGGAGCCACTGCTCGTCAAGATCAGAAGGAACGGTACTTCTCAGTTCGCCATTGTTGGGTCCAACTCATGCCCTATTGAGAGCCTCGATTACGAGTCTGTTTTCTTTCCTTCTCACCCAATTCCTTATCTCCTTCATTTTCTTTCCCTTCTCTTTCTCTCTCTCTCTCGAGGTTGTTGTTTGGTTGCCTAGAAATGTGTGGGGAAAATAGTTTTTTCTTATCTGGGTTTTAGTGTTTTCCAAGCTGATTTGGTGCTTTGGAATCAATCCTGTGTTTTTTGCTTGCTAGTACACCTGTTGAGGGAAGAAGAAATGCACGTGTTTTATCTGTTTGGTTGCTGGGAAAATAAATGACAAAATTGGATTGATTTTGGAATAGATAAACCTGACTATTATGTCATGTTCATTCCAAAGTTATTGTCTTTTAGCCGAACCAGAGAAAATGTTGGACTTGTCAATTTTTTTTTGTTTATTTTGGTTCCTTCACCTTCACATTGTCTCCAGTACAATGTAAAATAGACCATCTCATTAGAGGGTCATCATAAAGTGCAATTTGGGTTGTTTGATAAAGAAATTAGGGTGAAAAGGGTAACAATAAGTTTCTGATCCTTATATGCAGGATAAATGAGAATGACCTTTTTAAGCAGGATTGGAGATCTAGGAAGAAGGTGGAGATATTTCAGTATGTGTTCCTCAAGTGGACACTTGCACTCCTTATTGGGTTTGGTACAGGGCTTGTTGGCTTCCTCAACAATCTTGCTGTGGAGAACATAGTTGGCTTTAAACTGCTGATCACCAACAATCTCATGATCCAGGAAAAGTAAGTGTACCAACTACCAGGCATATATAGCATATTATCTCATTCTCTAAATGGACATTTGTTAAGAGTATTTAGCTTGTAACAATGTTAATTAGTAGCTTCATATCAAGTGAAACAACTGAAAGTATCTGCTTAGAATTGTTCAAGGCTTGAGAATAGTTACGGAGAGTAAATTTGGTTTACAAAGTGTTCACTTGTTTATCAACTTGTACATCTGTGCTTAACCTACTCTATTGGAGTGCTTAAGGAGATCATTAGCAATTGCCCCTATTTACCTTTTAAGGGCACCTCCGACGCAAGCGAAGGAGGTGGGCGAAAAAGGCAAAATCCTGGGCTATTCACTCAGGTGATGAGCTGGCCAAATGGGCTTGCGAAAGATGGGTAGGCGGTGATGGGCCCAGACGAATGGGAAAATGGTTGGACGATTGGCCCAACTCTGTCTCTATCCTCCAATGCCTTGCTACCAAACAAGAAAAGAAATCTAACAATTTATTTACTATATATATACACACACATTAATCTAACAATTTGTTGATATTAAGAATAATCACACACCCTATTCACTCATTCATTGTGGAGCAAATCTTATTCACTTACTAATCGCCTTCTCTTTCCAAAATCCATTTTTCCCTCTATTCACTGACAATGGGCTAGTCCTATTGGAGATGCTCAAACAGTTTTAATTAGTAGCCTCATATGAAGAACAATTCAAAGCCAATGATATCTTATTGATGTGTTCACTTATTGTTCAACTTGTGGTTAAAGAGATTCTTTCTGTAAGAAGTTTATGCTTGGAAACTTCCTTTCCATGAGACATTTATCTTTTGGAGTAACTACGAATGATATCTTCTCCAGTGCAGGTATTATCAGGCGTTTGCAGTGTTTGCGAGTTGCAACGTGGTTTTGGCCATGGCTGCTGGAGCCCTTTGTGCTTACATTGCCCCTGCAGCGGCAGGCTCTGGCATGCCAGAAGTAAAAGCTTACCTCAATGGTGTTGATGCTCATTCTATATTAGCACCAGCTACCCTCTTTGTAAAGGTGAGTGAGTGAGTCTCTTGTTAACGGTAGGTACATTTACAAGTGTAGGGGACATTCCATTTTTAAGTTCGTTGTAATTAGGGATAATGGTAAAAAAATACTTTGTATTATAAATATTTGCAAGTTGGTACCCTTATCTTTCGTTATGGGTTGTGACACTTAACTTATATTTTGTTGCATTTTGTGTCTATTTATTTCAAAATGATGATTTTGCCCTTGGAATTTTAAACTAAAAGTAAAAAGTAAAAAACAAAAATACACAAAATTTTATTTCCTTTTCAAATTCTACTATCATAATTAAATTTTCTTTTTACAAATTCAATTGAGTTAATCAAATTCTGGACTTTTTGTCTTGTACTTTAAATTTTCAAAGGCAAAGTTGTCGTTTTAGAAAAATCTGACACAAAATGTAACAAAATAAAAGTTCAGGACCACAACTTGCAAGGGTTTTAAAATAAGGTACTTCCTGCAAAAAAATTTATAGCACATTAAAAAAAAAAATTGTCATTATCCCTTGTAATTATGTATGAGTCTTTGGTAGTGAAGTCATGTATGCATTTTGATTGATTTTGTGTACTAGTATCAAGTGTGAACAAGGAGTTTGGTGCAGATATTTGGTTCAATCCTTGGAGTGTCTGCTGGATTTGTTGTGGGTAAGGAAGGACCTATGGTGCACACAGGAGCTTGCATAGCCAATTTACTTGGACAGGGTGGCTCTCGCAAGTACCACTTGACTTGGAGATGGCTCAGATTCTTCAAAAATGACAGGGACCGGCGAGATTTAATCACATGTGGTGCTGCCGCTGGTGTAGCTGCTGCATTCCGTGCCCCCGTTGGTGGTGTCCTCTTTGCACTTGAAGAGGCTGCTTCTTGGTATCCCTCCTTTTCTATAACGTAACTTGTTTTACATCTTTTTCTCTTTAGGGTCCATTATTAAAATTTTGCAGGTGGCGGAGTGCTCTTCTTTGGAGGACATTTTTCACAACGGCTGTAGTAGCAGTGGTATTGAGAGGCTTCATAGAATATTGCAGGGGTGATAAATGTGGACTGTTTGGGCACGGAGGTCTGATAATGTTTGATGTCAATAGATCTACAGCCATTTACAACACCCATGATCTTCTCGCTGTCATGTTTCTTGGCGTCGTTGGAGGCCTTCTTGGAAGTCTCTACAACCATCTTGTGGACAAGGTCCTCCGCACCTACAACATCATCAACGCGTATGTTTATCCATCTCATTATAATTAATTGCAGAGATAAGTAATTTGTACGAAAAGTGGTTCCCTTGATTTGCAGGAAAGGCCCGTCCTTCAAAATCATGGCTGTGGTGATCATATCCCTTTTGACGTCTTGTTGCGCTTACGGCCTTCCATGGCTTACATTCTGCACTCCGTGTCCCCCTCACATGAAGGAAGATCAGTGCCCGTCCCACACCGGTACCTACAAGGCATTTCAGTGCCCGCCAATGCAGTACAATGACCTCGCTTCCCTCTTGCTCAACAGCAACGACGATGCTATTCGAAACCTTCTGAGCTCTGGTGACGAGAAGCGCTTCAATCTCTCCACCCTCGTGGTATTCTTTTGCGCTATTTACTCTCTTGGTGTCATCACTTATGGAATTGCTGTCCCAGCCGGGCTCTTCATCCCGGTCATACTCGCTGGCGCATCCTACGGGCGCCTGGTGGGGACCTTGTTTGCTTCTTTCACGAGCCTGGACGTGGGTTTCTTCGGCCTCCTTGGAGCCGCCTCCTTCCTTGGCGGCACCATGAGAATGACGGTCTCACTCTGTGTCATACTTCTGGAGCTCACCAACGACCTGCTGATGCTCCCCCTGATGATGCTGGTTCTTCTCATCTCCAAGACCGTTGCTGACTGCTTCAACAAAGGCGTGTACGACCAGATCGTGGCGATGAAGGGGCTGCCTTACATGGAGGCTCACGCGGAGCCGTACATGAGGAGCTTGGTGGCGGGTGATGTTGTGACCGCCCCGTTGATCACGTTTATGGCGGTGGAGAGAGTGGACATGGTTGTGGAGTCGTTGCGGGTGACGAATCACAACGGGTTCCCGGTGATCGACGAGCCGCCCTTCACGGAGGCCCCGGAGCTGTGCGGGGTGGTGCTGAGGTCTCACCTGCTGGTTCTGCTCAAGGAGAGGAAGTTCACCAAGGAGAGAGTGAGGTGCGGAGCCGAGGTGCTGAGGAGCTTCAAGGCGCATGATTTTGCCAAGGCCGGGTCGGGGAAAGGGATGAAGGTGGGGGATCTGGAGTTGAGCCAGGAGGAGATGGACATGTACATTGATCTTCATCCCATCACCAATAGATCGCCGTACACGGTGGTCGACACCATGTCGCTAGCTAAAGCCGCGCTTCTCTTCCGGGAACTTGGCTTGAGGCACTTGTGCGTCGTGCCCAAAACACAAGGGGTAACTGTAACATATATAACAACCCTTTTCACTATGTGATGATATATTTATGTATTACAAATTATTAATGTTTTGCAGAAGCCTCCGATTTTGGGAATCTTGACAAGGCATGATTTCATGGCAGAGCACATATGGGATCTGTATCCGCATCTTAAGGAGAAGATGTAGAAGCTATGCGTCTGGCATTATTTGTCACAATAATCTATCCACATCTTAGCTATGGATTTTTGAGCTTCATTGTAAATATTTAGTTTTACATTTCGTGTACATTGAGTTGTCTCCACTGAATAATGATTTTTTAGCTCGCAATGTTACAATCCATTTGTTGGAGAAAATGTGTAGTGTATTTCTTCTCACTGCGCGTAAGGTAAGCGATGTGGTTGACATCAACAAATTATACTTTACCCCGGTGGTATTGTAAAAATCGGTTTTGGATATATATTAAATATATGTAATTTTTATTTTATTAATTTAAATGTAATCAATAATTTAATGTTAGCAATAAGAAAATTGAAGTGATTGGGCTTCTTTCAAACCGTCCTTAGCCACCGCGACCTTGGCCGTCTCCTGACCAACGGAGCATCTCCCAATCTGCTTCGGTCTCCCCTCTGTCCCAGGGGTTTCCGTCTCTACAGCCGCCGTACCTGATGCTTCCGCCGCCGTCCATGAAGCCGTCGCCGCCCCTGTTGCTGTCGTCGCCTCTAATGTCGCAGCCATCCCTAGAGACGTCCCAGGTGTTGCAGCAGCCGGCACGTCCTTCTCCCTAGCCTCCACCGCCGCAACCGCCTTGTCCCCTTTCACGATTATGGCTCTGGCTAATCGAAAGGGTCTCTTTCATGTTGTTTGAGTTTGTCTTTGCAGGATCACTGCCTATTGCTCATAGTATCATGGATTTCTCCGGGGAGGGGAGCATCGGGGACTGGCCCGACCAAGCCGATGCTTTGCCTCCCACCATCACCATTACCGTCGAGGTCCCGCAGGATCTCCGAAACCCACACCGTCTTCTTAGAGTGCCCAAGGGGCATCCAAATACCGTCTGTGATGGTTCTGATATTCAAATGATCTGATTGCCCAAGGGGCGTCAAAATACCGTTTGTGACGGTTCTGATATTAAAAGGATCAGTGAACCATTGTTCGCTAATACTGACCTTTTGGTGGGCGGGGAGCCTATTCCTCGCTGCACGATACTGTAATCGTTTTCAAGTAATAAATTTGCACCTTTCGCTCAATTTTTTTTTGAAGTGATTCTAGAATATTAGATTCTTGCCATTAAACATGAGATAGACCAACCGTTTTGGCATGCTAGTGAACTATTTATCGTTGTCGGCTTAACAAATTCAAGTTGTAGATTCTCGATCTAGGTAACAGGCCTATACAATCTTTAACAATTAGACCCATAGGACAGTAGAAACTCTTCTTCCTATTTACGAGGTCGATTATGACCTCACAATAGCTTTGGACCCAAGTATGGCGACAGAGGTTTCTCTCTAGCCACTCCAAAGCATTTCAGATTCTGCATGCTTTGACTAAAGCCAGAAGTTGTGATCCTAGAGCTGAAGTAGATCTTGCTCCCGCCAACTACCCATTAGTAGGGGTGTACATGGGCGGGTATCCGCCCGCGAAAAGGGATTTGCCCACGCGGACGCGGATTTTGATTTTTGTGATCCACGATCCGCTCAAGACAAATGTACATTTGGTGGATTTCATACACAAAAAATGGTGGTGGATCTAATACAATTTGCGTGATCTACAAACTATAACCAAAATCTAAGATGAAAATTATTTTTAGAAAAAAAAAACTAATACCATTTTCTATTTAATAAAGGGTTATATACTTTTTGGTACCCAAATGTTTCGTCCACGAACGATTTGGTACCCTTATGTTTCAAATGACCAATTTGGTACCCAAATGATTTGTCTACGGACGGAATTGGTATATTCCGTAAGAAAACTAACGAAATATTCCTCTAAGGTAGGCATGTGTAGTTAAGTGGAGTGTGAAATGACGATTTTGCCCTTTCTCAGTTTAACCTTATCAATTTGATACTAAAATTACCATTCTAGCCTCATTTAATAATAATAAAATAAATATAAAAGAATAAATAAATAAAATTATTAATTCAGATAATATTTAAATATTAATAAGAAAACAAAATAATTAATTTAAAATTATATATCTATACCTAAACCTATTTAACATCTAATCTAATGTATTAGCCTAATCTAACCTATTAACTTAATCTTTAACAACTAATTAATTAAAACTTAAAGCATATAAACTAAAAACATATAATCAATCATCTCACACTCTCAGAACCCTGACCCTGCCCATTCATCTTCCTCGCTCCTCTCAATCTCGCCTTCGACCTCGCTCCTCCGACCTTCATCTAACCTAACACAACACTGTCAACCCTATAACCCTCCGACCTTCATCTCTCCTCCGACCTTCATCTAAAAACGGCGGCGACATCTCGAACCCAACTACGGCGGCGACTCACGGGCTTGGGCAGCGACGAACATCAGAGAGCTGGGAACGACGTCTTTTTCTCTCCTCGGCGTCGATGTTCTTCGGCGTCATTCACATATCCGCGACAAGTTAGGCACGACAGACTCAAATGGTGTGGGCGGAGAAGATGGTGGTTCCGACTTCTCCATCCTCTATTGAACCCCAACACCATCCAAAATCGAATCGGATATCAACTCCCTCCTCGATTCACACTCTCCTCCTCTCTCTTCTTTGTTTTCTGGAAGTCATCAGACGCATTGTGGTAAAGTCTTGCAAGAGGTTTTGTTGTGAAACCAAAATCTGTGACGAGGGTACATGGATTTCACGGCGAGGGAAGAAGGATTTCTCATATTCCTCATCTCCCAGATCTGATGAGGACGACGAGAAATTTCCAGAACCTCAACCTGCGATTTTCATTTTCATATTTTTTTGTGTTAATTGTAATGAATTTTTTAAATTTTGTTTAAATTGTTATGAATTTTTTTAATTTTATTTAAATTGTAATAAATATGAATATCGGTATTAATAAGAATTTTTTGATCAAAAAAAGTATTAATAAGAATTTCTGGAAAAATGAATATTAATATTATTTTCTTATAAAAATTGTAAAAAAAATGGTTTTAAATTTTTTTAGAAAAAAAATAGAATTTAGAAATTAAAGATATTTTAAGTTATGAAATTAAAAAAATTAGAAAAAAGGATTTCAAATTAAAGAAATGAAAATTAAACAGAAATGAAGAAAAAACAAAAAATAACGAAAAGGAATAAGAATAGAAAATAATGTAGGGGTAAAACAGTCTTTTAACTCATACGAATATTTGATTTAAAATGTAATAGGGTAAAATAGTCATTCTACATAATTCTTTTAGTTTTTTAACCCCATTAACCCAAATCGTTCGTGGACGAAACATTCGGGTACCAAATTGGAACAAAATTCATAAGGGTACCCTATCGTTCGTGGACGAAACATTTGGATACCAAAAAGTATATAACCCTTTAATAAATTTTCAGACACCTAGTTACATTATAAAAAGGGCTGAATACATTTTGGTACCATTTTGTATGGTCCACGGACCTTAAGGTACCTTTATGTTTGGAAAATATATTTTTGTACCCTTATGTTCGATCCACGAACCTTTTGAGCATTTGAGGGTAAAAAACTAAATGACCATTTACCTTATGCTAATTTAGTTGACTTTTGACTTTAGTGTAGAAAGACCATTTTATCCCTTAAGTTAAAAGGTTAAATTGTTAATGACGAAAATAACATTGATTGTGAAAAGACTATTTTAACCTTCTATACTTGAGACAAAATGAATTTAACATGGAATCCGAACCATCGTCTCTTTATGCTCTGTGGAAGGAACCCATGCGTCGATCTTGGCGTGAAGCTCTATGGAAGTGACGGACAAGGCACGATGACGATCATGTGCAGCACGATCGCGACGAACATTGTAATCTGGTAGAGGTTTCCTTGATGCAAGAAATCGGAAGTTCACTATGGACTCCACGACGACGATCCACCTTCGAACATATCTACCAATCATTGAAGGTACTGTTTTTTCCCTCTTTGTTTCGTTTTTTGTAATATTTGACTGGACAACAATCTTATTGTTGTCCGGTCAAAGAAAACATTGAACTGCGTCAAGACACACAACCACCTATGTAGAAATCCATGACGACTATAAAGTCAAAGGACTTAAGTCATATTACGGTACTGAGAAATACTCATGACAGTTCCTATGTAGTATTCTCACAGTGGGTCATCCAATACCATTTCCCTAAATGACATCTATGATTTGACTTCATATCCAATATGAATGATTAGTAAAACATGATCATCAGCCAACATCATATTAGTCTTAGTATATCGATAAGACCAGGGATCATTGGAATAATACTCTCTTTTTTCTTCTAAGAGTTTTACTATCAAGTCACGTAATTGATGATCTTAGAAATAGTCGATTATTCATGCAATTAACATTTAACAAAATGATAATGAAAGTGTCAATGTATTAATAAATGATAATGTCTTACAAGAAAAGATTGGCCTAGGGCATAAAAACTAACATAAGGCCTCTACAGGAAGAGAAATGGCATGGAGAAAGAAGAACCGGTGGAAACGGAACCAAGGGAGGAAGGGGATATGAACCTTCTAGTGGGCTTTGGGGATTGTCTGCCAGAACTTCCTAAGCCACCGGTCTCGGATCAGGCCGGTGGACAACCGTCCCGCCATATGCCAGAGAGGGTGTGGCGATGGCGAGAAGGTAAGGAACCTGCAAGGGTTCCGAGCGAACGTTCTGAAGATGATGAGCCTCAGATTAACACTTTGGGCCTTGACAGACTGAAAATTGGGCCTCAAGGTCGTGCAGGCTTGGGTCAGAAATGGGTTGGATGGGTAGGCCCAACAACAATTTGATACGGGAAGGAGACCCGAACCGATACAAAATGAACTTGAGGGCAACCTGGACCCGAACCAAAGGTGAGTTTTATGAAGACCCTCGTTTTCAGTTGATGGGCCGAGACCCAATACGAAAAAGGATCGAGATTAAGGAGTACCCGGATCGGGTTCATCAAGGATCGGATAGGCCTAATACTTGGATACATAAAGAGTTTGGGCTGAACCGATACAACCCGAACCCGAGGGCTACCCTAGACCGAACCTGATTCTATAAGAATCCGAATTCCAATTCAAGTAGGTATCGGGGAATAGCAACAATAGCGGCGGGGGGCTATAAGCACCCTCACCTTATAGAATGAGACTAAGGCGGTCCAGTTGGGGGTCGGTCGGTATTATCGCCCCATTGGACGTAAGGTGGAGAAAGTTCCATCAAGATCCGGCAAGATACCCCTCTACTTTCTCGGGGCCAGCAACTTCGCATTTAGGATCCCTACTATTATCATCACAGGGAGGACGACGAACGTTGTCATCCTAGAGGAGTATCCAGTCCACCGCAATACCAATCTTAAAATGGGTCCGCTCAACCCTAGCTTGCCGGTCATATTAGTTGTATCGGTGTCTCATAGTGCTACCGTAGTACCCCCTTCTGCACGTAACAACGAAACGGTTCGGTTCAATGAGCTATATTTTTTGTTATTGAATTTTTATTTTATTAGCAATTTCTTTTCGGTACTTTTATTGTATCCAAATTTCTCATTTTTCAAGTAATAATACCACTCGTTTATCTGTCAAAAATAATTTTTTTTTTAGTAAGTGCAAGTTTCATTCCTTTAAAAAGAGCTAGTACATGTTTGAAGACCCTGACGGGACAAACACAATAACCATGTAACTACGTAAACGTCTAGGACGTTTTTTAACGGATTGCCATTAATGCTAACTAAGACATAAACTAAAAAAGACTGACGAACACCACTCAAAGTAGGGTTTGTATACCGATGGGTCCCTTGAAGGTGACACACTTCTTCTGATGTAAAACCGAACATGTGATTGTTGAGTCCTTTAGTAGAAAACCTAAATCATCTCTCGCGAATGATGAACCGTGCAAAAAGGAACAGAATATGTAAAGTAACCCAAAACCCCTTGAACATAGTAAGCCAAAATCGGGCTAGAGAACGAAGAGGACGAACACCGCTCAAAGTAGGGCATGTATACCGTTGGGTCCCCCGAAGGCGACACACTTATTCTGATGTGAAACTGAACCTGTGATCATCGATTCCTTGAGTAGAAGCCCTAATCCCTCGCTCGCGAGTGATTAACCTTGTAAAAAAGAACAGAACATATGAAATAACTCTAAACCCATTGATCATAGTACCCGAGAATCGGGATATAAATAAAAAAGGAGGTCTCGGTGGAGGACAAAGAGGTGGGTACACCGCTGGCGGCTTCAATGGAGGCGGGGGCCTCGACGTGGGCAGAGCCAAGGAACTGGACATAGGCCAGGAGCGACGACGGCGTGCTAAGGCCAAGGAAACCCTAGCAGTCGCAGGGGGGGCGGAGATGGGACCGGAGACGCGATGTTGGTGGCGAAGTGAAGCCAACATCATGGTGACTAAAGGCAAGAGAGTGGAGCCGGACATAAACCGAAAGCGACAACGGCATTGCGCCTCTCCTGCAGGGGTCGAAACCCTAACAGAGAGAAAGCGGCGCTGCATTTATGTCAAAAATAAATATATACTATGTTTACAACTAACTAAATATTATTTATTATACTTTTACTAAAAGATCAATGTAAAATGGTTATAGGAAGAATCAATCTAAAGTGCTAACAAAATTGATATCGATGGATCAAATGCACGAATTTCAATATGATTGACCTCTATTTTAGTATCTTACATGTCAGACAACCAAAATTTACAACGAAGTAAGCATTACCTTAAGTTCTTTACCTTAGCCTACGTAATTTTTTATAGTTTCCAATTATCATTGCCTTAATCACTTTATTATTATTTTCTTAGGCGGAAAGATAATATTATTAATTAAAGCATTCTAGTGACCGTTAAGACGGTTAGCACCATACAAACCAATAAACTAACATAAAACTAAAAGATTAGTGCTAAATAGTAAATGTTGTTCATGGGCATAAGGGCGGTCGGAGGGGTGGGACTGCGGTAGCATCCAAAGACACCGATACAGTATGCTCCAACCATAAGAAACTGATCGAGCAGAGCAGATGATAACTTTGCAGTGATGGACCAATTACTCCCCCGGTAAGTCAGCGTGCGTCGTCCTCCCTTTATTGATAGTTGTAGGGCTCCTGAACGCGGGATTGCTGACTCCGAAATGGTAGGAAAGTATCTTATCGACTGTTGGCAGTATCATTGCCGCCAATCTGCCAGGGATAAGGTACAGTCGACCAACCCCTTCATGGGGCCCCCCAACACTCATTCTTGGAGGCGGGGGTGCTTGAAGCCCCCCGTCGCTACATGTGACGCCCCATCAGACGCCGATGAACCTTCCTCCTCCTCAGGGTCCTCATCCATCTCCGCCTTTTTCTTTACAGACAGCGATGGTGAGGGATCACGTGGTAGCCATCCTACAGGTATCTCCTCTTCCCTTTCCCATGTCCTCCATACCTCCCATTTTCCTGATGACGTGGAGGTGTCCTTGGTCCCACCTGATTGGGCCCCCCTCTTCCCCTACCTCCCATATATGTCCAGTTCGTCCTTAGGTTAGTCTTCCCATGTTTTGCCTTCTCCAGAGCCGATCTCGGATCCGCCGACGCCTTCAGCGACGATCCCCGGACTCCTCAAAAAACCAGACAGATCGGGAATAGGTGACCCGCACAACAACATCCAAAACAGTATAGGAAATAACCAACCGAGTTCGTACCTGGGATACTGATAGTCGAAACCATAGTTGACTCTGTAAGGGTACTCGAATGTCCCCTGATTCTGATCTTCTTAAAGTCCCCCCAGCAGAGTCCCTCCTTGTCCACATCCACTCCTTGGCAGACCACCAAAGTGTTCCCCACTCTGAATCCCACATCCCTCGTCCATGCCCCCACAGGTAAGTTCGACACCCGCGCCGAGACCGAGAAGTGATGGAACTCAAGATTTTTTACCTGCATATAGGCCCTTAGGTCCGTAAACAGGACAAAAGAGTCCCAGAAGGACCACGGTTCCCCCAACATCACTCTTTCCCTTTCCTTAGCTGTCCTGAAGAAAAAAGCGACCAAACCTCCCTCCAAGGGTTTAGCCTCGACCTTCATTCCCCATACATCTTCCATTTGCGCTACCACTGACTTCCAGAATATCTTCTTGGATGTCAGGACCTTAGCTGCCAGCGCAAATCTATATTGATTCCCACGTCCAGTGACCTCCTAAACCGGTACCACGACCTCCTTGATCCTCATCGCACCCATTTGGGATCCTAGTTCCTCGACTTGTTCCCCCGGGGTACACCAATCTCTCCTATGTGGTTCAAACGGGTTGAAACCCTGTATCGGATTCGATTGACCCGCTTGGGCCGGGTTACGAATCGGATTCGAACCCTGTACAGTCCCAACCCGCGGACCCTGTCCAGACCCGACTCCATATCCAGACAGCCCCCCGGCCCATTCCGCTCATTACCCGACCCGTTCCAGTTGACCCGACCAGCTTCGAACCTGGCCGCCCAACAGGCCACGTCGTCCCCACCCCCACGAGTCCATCCCGGCCTCTGGCCCGATCCAGCACGCCGAGTCCAACCCATGTCCTGTCGTCCAGCCCGCCGAGCGTCCGCCAGTAACCCCCGGCCCAAGCCCACATCCTCACCAGCCCGGCCCAGTTGCTCCTCAGAAACCCTACCGTCCTCCCGCGCCAGTCCCTTCCCCTTGCGTCTCCTCCACGCAAGGGCAGCCGCCGACTCCTCCGGCGTGACTGTCGTGTCCGAGGACACTAGGATCGGAAGTCGTTCCTCACCTTCCTAGGATGCCCTCCCCGACTTCGGCAGCGATGAAGATCCATCCTCCCCGTCGCCAGGCACCTACAATTCCTTCATGCCCCCACCGACACCCTGTGGTTTCCGACCCGAGCCACTCCCCAGCCTTCGTGGGCGTGGCCCTCTCGCCGGAGTCCGTCGAACACATCCCGACATCGGTTGGATTCGCCCCCTACGACCCAACCCTCCTCTTCCGTTCGATGGGCCGAGAAACAGATCGGTGATACGTTCTCGTCCCGCGCTGTCAAAACTCCATCGGAGACCCGACTCCGACTCGTTCTCCGTCACCTACTCAACCTGCTCCGACAGACGCGATTCCTGGGATAGCTCGCCGTTGAAGTACTCCTCCCCACCCTCCATCTCACCCGTGAAAGCCATGGAAACCGAAGAGATCCTCACAAAACCCTAACCCTAGCATACTAGGAAAGAGCTGCGACACTAATCACTTTATTTTAATTTATGGAAACAAAACAATAATCTTAAATTAATATCACCTAAATTATTTTATTTTAATTTACATAATTTTTGTTTCCTTTAATTTTTTTTTTAGAAGAACAGGTACTATTATTACTAGAAAAAGAAATAGGGTGATGAGCACATAACTGTACTCATTGTACAAGATAACTGACCCCCTGTGCCTCCAGCTACAGGTCAAGCCGGAAACAGATGTCCCGCACAGCTGCACCCAAAACAGTGATCTGGCAGATGTTCGTAGGAGACATGAAGGAGGGTTCGTACCTGTGATTCCGACAGCCGGAACCATAACTGACTCTGAAGTGGGATTCGAATGTCAGCTCGAATCCGAATCTTCATAAAGTCTCCCCAGCAGCGTCCCGAGCTATCCACATCCACCCTCTGGCATACCCCTAGGGCATTCCCTACTCTGAAGCCCACCTCCTTGTTCCACGCACCCATCGGCAAATTAGACACATGTGCCCAGACCGAAAAGTGGTGGACGCTAAGGTCTCCCACTTGCATATGGGCCCTGAGATCTGTAAAAAGCACTATAGACTCCCCAAAAGCCCATGGTTCTCCTGCCAGCACCCTCGCCCTTTCCTTGGCTGATCTGAAAAAGAATGCCACTAGCCCCCCTTCCAATGGCTTCGCTTCGACTTTCATCCCCCATAAGTCTTCCATCCTAGCAACCAAAGACTTTCAGAAAAACTTTCTCGAGGTCAGTACCTTTGCTGCCATTGCAAACCGAAATTGCCCCCAGCACGGGCAATATCAACCGTAGGGACAATCACCTCCTTAATGCAAAGAGACGACATCCTAGAACCCAGGTCTCCCAACCGAGGCCTCGGCCCCCTAGCTGCCCCAAATTCCGACCCCACCGGGTCCCCCGAGTCGAGATCACCCGAACCTCGCCCCGGCATCACTAGGTCCCCCCCACTCTCGGGACCGATCCAGCTCCGACCCTGCCTGTCCTGCATGAGTCCGACTCTCAACCCCTGCCCCATAGCGGGCCGCCCTGTTGGCAATGTCACCCGGCCCACCTCGTGTCCATCCTGGATGTCGCCCCTCTGCACGTGACTCCCAGCCCAATCCCGCTCTTGGGGTCCACCCGGCCCGTCTGTCGTCCAGCATGAGCCCATCACCTCGGCCCACTGCATCCACACCTTGGCCCAAGCCTGGTTCAGTAACCCTAGAGGGCTCCCGCAAAATCTCCTTCCCCTTACTTATCCTCCACGCCAGCGCCGCCGGCGATTCCGGCGGTGTGGCAGCCGTGTCCGACGATATCACCACCGGCTCCGACCACTCCTCTCCCGGAGTCCGCCCCTCGCGCTGCCCCTGTGGCAGGCCACCTCCCTCGGTTACCAGCAAAGGCCACCTACCATCCTTAGTTACCGCCAGATGCAGCCGCCCCCGATTTCCTTTCGGCCTAGGTCCCCTCGCCGGCATCTGCCTCACCCTGCTTGCCGCCGAGGACATCCAGCCACGCCCCATCGGGGCACCTCCCGTCGGCCTTTGAGCCGAGAAGCACAACGCCTCCCCGCCGGCTTGCCGCGACGTCAACGACTCCGGCTCCGAGAGGACCTCACCGTCCTCCATAGCTCCGTCCTGTTCCGCCGCCTGGATCACCTTCTCCGACCCCCAGCCCGACTCCTCCTCGGGTTCGACATCCTCCCCCGAAAACAATGTCGTCTGCGCGTCCTCCCCCGACCCCCGACCCCGCACGCAGTTCGCGATCAAGACCCACGCCGCCGGCCACCCGCACAGCCTGCTCGTCCCCTCTCACGCCTCCGCTCCCCTCCACGTCCGACTCCTCGAGTCATACCGAAGGATCGCTGAAAATACTAGACAGTTTGGCTGCAGAATATGCCTTAGTGTGCCCAGAGAAAACACAAAACCTAATCCTAACAGAGAGAGAGGCTGTGACTACACGTATGTCATAGTCAAATTTGATAACAATAAATTGTCACATCCTTTTAAATTAATATTACATCAATTACTATATTTTAGTTTACATAATTTTTGTTTCCTTTTGTAATTTATTTTAATTTGCGTAATCTTTGTTTCCCTTTCTATTAATATTACCATAATTTAGTGTAGACCATTTGTAGACCATTTTTAATCACCCATAAATACATCCAATTAGTTAACTATACGAACGTGTAGTGCGTAGTTACAAATTTACAAAACTCTACACTTACCATGGCTTCTAATCAAAATCAATCTCAATGGATGGATGTAGCACGTGAAGTTACATATATTGGCACAAAAGCTCAAGAAGATAGAGCAAGTTCTAGTTCCAGTGGTCTTCCTAGTAGATCTGTGCGGGTTCGTGAAAATCCTGAAACAAAAGATCTGATAAGTTTGGTAGGTAAAAGCAATGGTCAGCAATCCAATCAAGGGGGATCGAACAAATAAAGCAATGTCTTCAATGATGGAACAAATAAAGTATTGTCTTTTATTTTGAAGTTATATAATAAAGTTACTTAGTTTGAGTTATTATTACCTACTTATTGTTATTATCATTTATTCTTTGTTAAAATTTCATTTGGTTTTTATTTATAAGAATCATGTCTACATGGTTGATTTGCTTCTTCGTGTATGACGATATTAATCATTTTAAAATTTAATGTTCGGCTTTCAAACAAAAAGATCGACTAATAATGTTTGTTGTGTTGGTTAAAACACTGAACTTTTTTGGATAAACCACTGAAAAAAATAGTATGAAAAGAATCACGCATACCTAAATAAGTGGTGAAGTCTCACCTATTATATTAGAGGTCTTGAGCTCGATTCTGGAAAAATAACTACACATATATTACGAGTGTGCACGTTTGTGGTATTGTTTGTATGTATTAGGTGACGTGTTTCGGTATGAAGTTTTTTAAAAATGGAGCTAATGCGAACATGAGCTAACACAAACGTCGTTGACGATCTATTGGAGGACATGATTCTCGTATTCCTCCGCATCGTCCCTTCATTGCGGTGGCAAGGTTCGATATTCTGGTCGGACGTGTCGGTCTCCAAGATGAGGATACACCATTTCGTGTGGCAGCAGCTGACGATCAGTAGTGAGGGGAGTACGATTCTCTCGTGGGGTGATTCACGGGCCCCATCTAGTTGGCCGAGCCGTGAAAGAACGACGGACCGGCAAGCGGGACACACTGATAGAGATCGGCCAACGTGATAAGCGGACATCCATGATGATCGACAACATCAGAGAAGGTTGTGACAGTCGAGAGAGAGAGAGAGGCGACAATGTTTTTTAGGGGTGGGGACAATTTAAAAGGGATAGAAACTCTAATAGTTCCGAATATCAAAATGATGCATTTTCAAATACCAATGTGAGATTACTAATTTGAGGTAAAAGTAAATAAATAAATATCTAGAATGGTCGATTGTATTTCTATTTTTCTTATTTACTATTATTTGTTAATGAAATGGCAATAACGTAATTCTATGGGATATTGGAAACTTTTGAGACAACGATCACAACCACCTATCTTTCTCCCTCTCCCGCTTTACGTATCTCTCCCCTCTCCCCATTGTTTCTCTTTTCCAAACCCTAAACTTTTTTATTGCGTAGAAAAAGTTCAATGTTAAGATCATTTATTGTAAGTTGATTCCTCATTTCTCCAATTATGTTATCGTGATTTTTAGTTTTGTGTTGCAAGGCAATGTAATGCCTATGAATGTTATCACCATTTGAAATTGATTTGTTTTCAATTTATTCGTACATTTATGGGGTGATATTTTGTTCTGTTGTTCAACTTTCATATCCTACCATGTTGGTTTTAGATATTAATATATTATGTAACATTAAGGTTCTAATGCTGTACAGAAAAGGTACAAATTAAAGAGGAGATGGGTTTTTGAAGACGTACATTGTTTTTTTTCCCTCTCTTTCTCATGGAAGCTTGATGAAATTAATTGTCAATGATTGGGTATGAAGTTCAGGGGTTTCTCGCAAACATAAGTTTCGATTAAACCTTGTTTGGGAGGAGGGTTTGTCGTTGTTTATAAGCCATCGATGAAGTTTTAGATTTCTGGGTGTTTGCTTGGGGAAAATAAGAGACATGAGTTTTGATTGCCCAAGAGTTTATTTTAGGAGTCTCCAACCATGAATTTTCCATAGGTTTGGAAGGTTGTTGAAGTCCGAGAAATGGCTTAGGGAGATACTAAGAAATGGGATAAAAAAAATAAGTTGTATGTATATCGTAGCGTTTTAGTGGATACTAATGACATCAAGAACGAAACTTACCGCGTTTCTTTTGGCGCAGGAATGGTGATCCAATGTGACAATGACTATGTGGGCTTCAACTTTCCAGTGAAGCCCTGTGCTCAAGCCTCCAATTGATTCTTCAAGTGTTTGATTGTGGTTTCAAGTCACAATCGACTGGTGGGAAGAAAAAAGAAATTTTGTAAGCTAAGAAATGTTTTAAAAGCTGAATATGTGTTGAGGACTATCAAACAAACTTCAACTTTTGATCTTACACCTTTGCATGGAGTTTTTTATGCTTTATAAACACATAAACTTCACAAATAGCAAGTGTTGTTTTATTTACACTTGGAGCATGTTGTCTACTGAAAACTTGTATTACATCTGTGATGATGTATCAGCATCTAATTTGGTATGTTTTTTTTAATGTAGATTGGATGAATTGAGTCATTCAATGTCAATGCATTCAGAGAACGAAAAGAAATTAAGGTTTAATGTGGAGGGAATGCCTCCTCCACAAACTGGTCTTTCTACAACCAGAACCCCATCAAAATCTTTTAGGATGGGTGTGAAAATGGGATCATCAGGGCTGAAGACGTTTGGACGAACAATCACGAGCGGGGTCACCCGAGCAGTGTTCCCAGAAGATCTTAAAGTGTCTCAGCAAATGATATTTGACCCTCAAGACAAATCCCTCTTGTTATGGAACCGTTTTTTTGTGATAACATGTATTTTAGCAGTATCCATCGACCCTTTATTTTTTTATCTTCCAGAGTTCAACCAACTATCAATGTGCCTTGGCTTCAACGATGCATTGGCATTCATCATCCTCGGTTTACGAACAGCTGTTGATTTTTTCTACCTTATACGCATAGGTCTTCAGTTCCGAACTGCATTTATTGCACCATCTTCTCGGGTTTTTGGTCGGGGTGAACTCGTTATAGACTCTGCACAAATAGCTAAGAGATATATCTGTCGTTATTTCTTTGTTGATCTGCTGGCTGTGCTACCCATGCCTCAGGTTCGGATAGTTTTGTATGTTTATCAAATGTTCTGGACCACAACATTTCAATATGTGAAAAAAAAGTGGTTCTTTAACCTTCTGTTGTTAACTTATCACGGTTTGCAGATTGCTGTGTTAAAGTATCTAATTAGAGTGAAAGGGACAACTATATTAGACACCAAAACAAACTTGCTATGGATAGTCTTTATTCAGTATATTCCTAGGTTTGTCCGCTTCATACCATTAACTTCAGAACTGAAAAAGTCAGCGGGAGTTTTTGCTGAGAGTGCTTTGGCTGGTGCTGCATACTACTTACTCTGGTACTTGCTTTCTAGTCATGTAAGTGCTTATCCCATCTCATACAGGCACACTGTTGTTTAGTACTTCTCTCCATCGTTCCAATTTTTTAAGTGCTATTGGGATCTTCCATGTGCTGCTATGATTAAATTATCATCAAAACAATTTTTGCCCAAGTCCTCTCTGAGTATTTGGACCACAATTTTGACATGAATAGATCTGATCAGGGCCTAAACTTAGTAGAAATAGAGTCAAGTGGTTGCGTTTCATAAACTGGTCTGATTTTGTTTGATGCAACTTGGCAGATAGCTGGGGCTTTGTGGTACCTATTAGCTGTAGAACGTTATGATGCATGCTGGCAGGAGGCTTGTGAGTTAAATGGGAAGTGTGACAAAATGTTCTTGTACTGTGGCGGTCATAGACACAACGCAGGTTACCAAGCCTGGAAAGAAATCAGCTCTGATTATCTCGAATCTAGGTGCTCAGCCCAAGACGAAACTTCACCTTTTGATTATGGAATCTATGCTCAGGCTATCAATGCCCAGATTCTTATGAAGAAAGATAATAAGAGTACTAACAAGCACACGGAAATCTTGTTTTTCCAAAAGCTCTGTTACTGTCTATGGTGGGGATTGCAAAACTTGAGGTAATCTTCTATACACTTATTTCCTTAATCATACTCTATATTCACCAAACAACTATATATGTGATATAATTGTCATATAGCTTACTTTGTCTATTTGTCAACCGCTCTTTTTTACTTGCTACAGCACACTTGGTCAAGGACTCCAAACCAGTACCTACTACGGAGAGGTTCTCTTTTCCATATCACTAGCTATATTTGGGCTCATCCTCTTTGCACTCTTGATTGGAAATATGCAGGTAATTTTTCAATACTTGTTTTATCCGGAAAAACTTCTATGCTGCCCATGATATTGTAGTGTAATTTTACATGGTGCTTCGTTGTTTATTAGTAAACAGTTTCTTACATATTTGGTATTTTTGTTGTCATATTTGAATCCTCTAACTAGATAGAGTAAGATAATTCAATTATACTAGCTCATGGAAATAATTATGTCTGAAATAACTCTACACGCTACTTCTGAGGTTAGAAGTTCCATGTTACTGCAACAGACATACCTTCAGTCCCTTACCATCCGTCTTGAGGAGATGAGGATCAAGAGGCGTGACTCCGAGCAGTGGATGCATCACCGGTTGCTCCCACAAGAACTCAGGGAACGAGTTAGACGGTATGATCAGTACAAATGGTTAGAGACGCGCGGAGTGGATGAAGAGACCTTAGTCCAGAATCTGCCAAAAGATCTCAGGAGGGATATCAAAAGACATCTCTGCTTAAATCTAGTCAAAAGGGTAAGTAGCATTACTTTTCTTCATACCTCACTTTCACGAACATGCACCAACTAAACTGAGGTAGCAGAAGATAGCTGTGGATTAGAAGTAGTACATATATGAATTCATCATTTTCATGGCAAACTAAGGGTTGCAATTCCTTACTCCCCTCAAAGTATCGTTGTATTTTTTTTCCAATTATCCATATATAACAAGTATAGAGGTTACTGGTTCCAATCTTATGGAACTGAAGTGTAAATGGTCAATTTGTATGGTGGTTTGTGCAGGTTCCTCTGTTTGAGAATTTGGATGAGAGGTTGCTGGATGCCATTTGCGAGCGGCTGAAGCCAAGTTTATACACAGAAAGCACTTACATAGTCAGGGAAGGCGACCCGGTGGGGGAGATGCTCTTCATCATCCGGGGGAACCTAGAGAGTGTAACGACAGATGGAGGCAGGACAGGGTTCTTCAACCGAGGTTTCCTGAAAGAAGGGGACTTCTGCGGCGAGGAACTCCTAACATGGGCACTTGACCCTAAAGCTGCAGTGAACTTACCCTTATCGACTAGAACAGTGAAGGCCTTGTCAGAAGTGGAAGCTTTTGCCTTGCAAGCAGAGGAGCTGAAGTTTGTGGCGACCCAATTTAGACGGCTCCACAGTAGGCAAGTTCAGCACACATTCCGGCTCTACTCCCAGCAATGGAGGACATGGGCGGCATGCTTCATCCAGGCGGCGTGGAGAAGGTATGCAAGGAGGAAAGTGGTGGAGCAGCGGCGCAGGGAGGAAGAAGAGGAAAGGTTCTACGATGAGGACGAGTCCGAAGGCGAGGATGACAAAAAAGCATTGATCAATAGTGGTGGTTCAGGTTCAACCAACATTGGTGCAACCATTCTTGCGTCAAGGTTTGCGGCCAATGCTCTCCGCGGCGTCCGGGGAAGGCCTTCACTGATGAAACCGCAGAAGCCTACTGAGCCTGACTTGGATGCTGAGGGAGAATAATATTTACTTATGTCTGTGTTTTGCTTATTTGTTGTTGATGGTCCTCTGTACAGGTTCTCAACTTAAGTGTGTATATGTAACTTACCTCTTCTGTTCCAAATTAGTCTTCAATTTTAATTACCCAACTATCCCGTAACCTTATTGAGTGGATTTGTGATGTGGAGAGCACAAAGCTGAGGCCACAAGTCATATTGCCTTGAACGTGCAGTTTTCTTTGTAATGCAATGAGCTCTCAACCAGTCACCACCACCACACCACGCACAAAAAAGAAACTTTCTTTTTTCTTTGCAGAGCACTATTGAACAAAGATAAGATTGTATGGGGAGGACAAATTAAACTGGGTTGGATTTTATAATATAAATGATAATTTATAGCTTTGAGTGTGTGTTTTTTTTTATCTTTATGTAGTATTTTTATTTTATTTGACGTAAGACATCATATCATATCATAGATATGAATACCTTTCAATCAAAACACAACCGGAAAAGATTTCAGGCCGGGCGGGCGGGCCGCCGGTTACCTTTTGAATGCACGAGTAATGGTGCCACGTGCCTTGCTGACACAGACCGAAAGATTCTTTGTGGCGTCACCGGCAGTAGTTTTAAAATTTCCCAGTCCCACTCACTAAAGGCATGCAAATATACAAGCCTTAAATGCGCAAATAAAAGCAGAGGCGAACTATATACTACGAACCGTTTCTCTCTGTGACTTCGCTCTTTCCCAGTGTCTCTCACTTTCTCGGCAGCCAAACATGGACTTCGTCAACCTCATTTGCCCCAATTCCAAACCCGTACGCTTTGATTTTCTATCGTTCCAACAATTTCTCTTCTGTGTTCGCTCAAATTCCCTCTGTTTTCACTTTCTTACCTCTCTATATTCTTAATTGATCAGTTGATTTTTCAAGTTTTTTTTTTCTTCATGAATTGTACTGCTGTTTAGAATTTGAGTTCTGGAATTTTTATCCTGTTACTGATCTTACTAGTGTTTGTTTGGTTTGCAAGAAATGAAATGTTCTCCTTAAGTAAGACATGTATGTTCCTTTGAGTGGGCCGTTTGAGATGTGACTCCGAGAATGCTCACTTTCTTTTGATTTCCTGCATTTTCTCGCTTACCAAACAGGGCAATGTCGTGGTTCCTAAACATAAGAGTTGAACTGATGAACTGAAAATCTAAGAGAAATATGTTCTGATTGCAATCTTCTTTCTCTTCCCTGGTTTTTCAGGTGTGGGATGGGAACAAGTTCTCGGAGTGTTTCTGTGACATATATCCTTTCTGTTCACGGGACTTAGTGTTTATTTTCTGTTTGATGCAAAAAACTGGTTCTCTCTATGGAATTTTGTTTTCTGCTTAAGAATGCACACTGTTTTAGGTTTTGGAGCAAATGTGTTCACTGTGACTGTGATTGTGATACTAGGAATTACTAAGAGGAGGCTCCCAGGAAGGCTAATGGTAAATGATCTTCTTGCTAGCTAATTGACTTTGATTTTACTGTCTTGCTTGTTGGAAATTCGGTGATCTTTATTTCTAGTCCTAAGTGTAAGTCCCCACTCTCTATTTTAGGAAGTTAGTCATGTATAAAATATCAATAATATTCTTTCTATGAATTAGTTATGACCACTTAATAGGTAGGGGCGTAGGGCATGGCAGCTAACGGGGGAGTGTGCTGACTCCACTAATGCTTAATTTTTTACAAAAAAAAAAGAAGAAGAAGAAGAAAGTTTGATACAAGGATTTTTCAAGAAGTTCATAGATTTTAAGAAGCTTTGGATCATTACTTTTCCCTTGATACTAGGAATCTCATATCCCATTTGGCTCCGCCAATCTACCCACAGTTAGCTCAAGAACATAAGAGCCCTCTTTCTCGCTGATATACAGTATTCTGACATGTCTACTAGTCTCCATTTGTCTATTTGTTTCATATATTTGCAAAAACTATTTAGATCTTTTCTTGTTATAGTTTCTTAATGATGTTAGTTTAGAGTAGCAAGACAAAAGCTTGTTTCTAATTATCATTGCTAAGATTGATGTTTTTTTTGTGTGAAAATGAATCAGTCAAACTTTTCCCACAAGGCATTGTATCTTATAGCCACGCTTGGAGCATGTATATCATTTTGGGATGTAGTTTTGCTTTTGAAGAAATCACATTATGGATACTTATACGACGAGTGGTTTTTCAGATCCTCTCAACTTTCAGTCTGGGTGAGCTCCTCTAACTTGTTAGGTGTTAGGATTCTTACTATATTTACTGGAAGGCCTCATATCTGCATTCTAAGTTTTGGTTATCACAATTTTTCAGACAACTATCTTACTCTTCTTAAGTTGTGCACATTGTGACCGCATTTTTAGTGATCGGGTCCTATACTTCTGGTGGATCTTAAAATCTATATTGGGGATCCCTCACCTGCAGACAACTTTTTCTTCTTCGGAGGTACTATTGTTTGTTGTCGTTTCGAAGTGTTTTTCTTCCACCTGGATATCAGAAATAAAAAATAAACGCAAAAACCTGTTGTCTTAATAACGGGTGAAAAAATTAATATAATTTAGCAAATTATCAAACCATCTCATGACTTTTCCATTGAACAGGCTATGAGCTGTTTTAAAGAGAGTTCTGTTCTTTTGTTGGATATCATGTTTGGCATATCCATTAATGTTATATGGATGAAGCATACACCTCCAAAGAGCAGGTAATAACTAGGCAATTGATGTCATTACCCCCTTCTAACATTAACATCGACTGACAATGTGGTATTCTGGCACAAATTGTAGTTCAGTTGATGAATTACTTCTTTCTGAAGATATAGATCTCGAGGGAGCTGATTTTCGGGATTATGTAAGTGATATACTATCGTCTTATGATATTCTAAGGCTTTTTTTCCACTTTAAACAACGTAGTTGTTTATGGTTACCATCATTTAAGTGTATACCAAAATTTTGTCCTACAACTATGCCGTGCCATTTATTGTTGTGTGCTAGGCAAAGTATGTTTTCTAGAAATACACCAGAGCTTGCAATGCATTCATTTTTTTCATTTATCAAATAAATTTAGTGAATTCTCCTCCCCAAGCTTATTTTTTTCTCAAACCATGCTCATGAAATATAATGTTATCATCCTCTTAACTTTCAGCCAATGAACTTCTGCTTTCTCTATTCCAGTTCATGTAAATTTATAATACTGTTTTTTTGTATTGTGGTTGCTTAAGGGAGACACTCAAAGCTTTTGGGATCTTCTGACATTCAAATATATTGCCTCGGTGATGAATCACGGTTTGACAAAACAGCTTGACTTTGAAGACCTGCTTCAGCTACCTGCTGATTTGAATCCTTCTCTGTGCCACAGCACAATGTTAACCTGCTGGCAATCCCAACAGAGTAATAATTGTACAGAACCGTCATTGTTTAAAGCAATCTGTGGTGCATATGGATGGCCCTATCTTCGGCTAGGCGTATTGAAGGTACTTTTATTTTGAAGGGAAACTTCTCTTTCTGCCGTGGTTCAAGTGCTGCAAATGCAATATATTTACAAGTTTTACACTATTGGAGAATGTTGAGAATGAAGTTTTTAATTGTGCCTGATACCTTTTCTCTGGTCTTCTCTATCTGGCCTGCTCATCCTTTCTTATGAAGTGCTTTTATTTCTGTAGTTTATTTATTGGTTGATGAATATAAGCTGAGAGAAAACGTCTCAAGTTAGTTTACATGGAAAGTAGTAAGAAAGACTTGAGAACACATGGATTAATGTAGAAGATAGAGTTAGATAGGGTGAGTGGGGGAGGAGAATACAAGTAGAAGATTCCAAGGAGTTTTGCTGTCTGTTTTCTTGTTGGTGAAGTCAAGTGCACTTTCTTATAATTCTCCGTAATGGATCCCATTTAATTGGTGATCAAATTGTAAAAGAGGTAGTCAAGTTCACTTGTTTACTTTTTGGTGTTGTTTTATGTTGTAAGGAAGGAAGTGTATAGCTTCATTTAGTATAATTAATTTTTGAAAATGTAATTTTCCTTTCATATAAGTATTTTGTTTTTTTTCCAGGTATTCAATGATTGTATTGGTTTTGCGGGGCCTTTGCTTCTCAATAAGCTGATCCGGTATCTTCAACAAGGTTTTGCAGCACTTGATGATCTCTGCCTATTAATTGTGATCCTAAAACCAGTGCCTACTTGTTCAAGTGGTTAACTACTTGGATCCTTAGCTGGGGCTAGGTTCAAAACTCTTAGGTTTGGGTATTGCTGAGCAATAAAAAAACATGGTTTTGCAGATGCTGAAAAGGCCCTTAAACTTGTGATTGATGCCTAATTATATTATACAATATTGAGGAAAAACATTATATTTTGAGGATCTGTCTACATTTTTACTTGGGTAGCTGCTGTATCTCGTGTTCCCCTCTATAGTGTTCTGTAATGTCAGAATTATGGGTGTCAGTTGGTTGCTATTCTATGGTTGGAAGCTCTGCAACCATATTCATCTTAACATTCAACATTTGAATGGATACTGAAAGTTCTTGTTACTTATTGCTTCCCTAACTGTTTCTTGGCTTTTGTTCGAAGTATACTTAATTGTTGATTTTTTTATCAACTTTGTTTCAGGTTCTGGGAACTTGGATGGTTACATTCTCGCATTATCCTTGGGCCTCACGTCAATCCTTAAGTAACTACTGTTTCCCTCTCAATTAATTTTCTTCTGAACTTTTATGCTGTGTGCTCTAGATATAAATTGAAGAAGAAAGTATGGTAATCTGGGTTAATCAAATACATCATATATTTTCTTAAAAGTCTACAAATTAGGAAATGACACTTATCTTGTTTGGGAATGCTGGTTTATATCATATATATTAATGATGGATGAACTAGCATCTCTTTAATAACGAAATGATTTGAATGTTACTCTCTCCATCCCAACCCAAAATAAGAGTCCTACTTTTCTATATGGATGATTAATCTCAGCAAATAGTCAAATGAGGCACTTATTTATTTTGGGGATATTTGTCAAAATATGCACTAAAGTTTCGTCCACAAATGAAATGGTGCACAATGTTTCGTCCACGTTGTGTGGCTACCCTAAAGTTTCGTCCACGAACATTTGTTAGTAAAGTTACTTAAAATTACTTATGAAACCCAAATCAGCAAATTACTTTAGGGTAGCCACACAACGTGGACGAAACGTTGTGCAGTATTTCATTTTGTGGACGAAACTTTAGTGCATGTTTTGACAATTATCCCTTTATTTTGTGAAAGACAATAGTATTATTAAATAAAATTATTTTTATCTATTCTTAAGCTATTGGGTATATTGTACAGTGATTCTTAGGGAAGTTTGTCCAACTTGTGCAGATCCTTTTTAGATACGCAGTATACCTTTCACCTTTCAAAGCTGAAGCTAAAGCTACGATCGAGCATCATGACTGTCATCTACCGGAAGGTAAAATTTCTGTGCATTTTTCTAATGTTGTGAAACATGTTTTACATCATTTGGCTGGAACTATGAATGGTGTCCTGATTGACTTCAAAACATATCTTTTTAGCATAGTGGACCATATGAAACTGTACTCATATATGGCATTTAGTTTGATTTCTGTATTAGAACTCCCATTACTCTATTTGCGTGTTTAATATTATTTTGCATCCCAGTGTCTATTTGTTAGCCTAGCAGAACGGACAAAATTTTCTGAAGGAGAAATTCAGACTTTCATGTCAGTAGATGCTGACCGAACTGTCAATTTATGCAACAGTTTTCATGATATGTGGAGGTAAAGTTCTAACTGTTATCACCATATGCTACTATTTATTTAGAACAGTGTTTAGCTATAGATGCGCTTGAGCTTAGTACTTCATGTGTAGAATTCTAAAGCGTTTCAGTTTCCACTAATATTTCAGCTTGCCTTTACAAATTGGAGTGGCACTGTATCTTTTGTACAGACAAGTTAAATTTGCCTTTCTTTCTGGAATCGCAATAACAGTCTTATTGATACCAGGTATTCAGTCTGCTGATTCGTCAACTCTATTATTTTCTCATGGATACAACTTTTATGTTGAATATCTTATATTAGCAGTAATGGATACTGGAAATTCTCATTACTAATTGCTATACAGAGTACAGTTGATACATTTATTAATAACCAAGATTATTGATGAAGTGCATATACTTTTCCTGGTTAATTGATATGCATGTACACAGCCTATGGCTCTCTATTCTGGTTGCATTTCTCTGTATGCTCAGCTGGCGTTGTTATATATGCCTTTTAACCATATTGTACATAAGAACACCTTTACCCATAGTCTATGGGCCATAGAGGTGTCCAATAGTTTCATCAGATGTACACCGTTGAAGGTTTACATACAATACTTGTTGATGCTTTATATTTAAGTTGAGAAAAGTTTAGATATAGTGGCTATGTCCATTTGGCTAATGTGCTGTTTCCTTGTGAATACATGAAAAGACTGTATGACAGTGACACTGAGCTATTCCAACAGTGTCGGAATAAAAGTATAATATGATTTCCAATAAAAGACTTTATACAAGTAAAAATATCAACTATATTATGATTTCCAATAGTTACAAATAAAATGTGACAGAAATTAGAGAATGCAATAACATGTGTTGGAGAGATTGCCTTAATGGAGAGAAAGATGTCTAACGTACTCTGCTGTCTTTGCACGATAAAGATTGCATGGGATACTCTCGGACAAAGCACATGATTTGTTGGAGGCAAATACTAGGGATTGCATTACAATTTCTATCACCCTAAATGTGTGTATAGTCATAAAATAACACAATGAAAGCCGACAATCAAATGAAGAGATATCCATTTGATCAGAAGGATAATATTTGAGTATCAGTCAAGATTTCAAAATCAATAACAACAATATCTCCTCTAGGCATATAGTTCATAAATATCAGATATATTTGTCTTGATATTTAACTTTGTTGTGTGCAGTGAATAAATGGATAGCTGAATTGATTGCAAGTGCTACCCAGAAAATGATGAAGCAAAAGGATGAGAGGTACATATAACTTTTAAACCGTTTTGCGGCAGTTATGCAGTTTGCAAAGTAAAGCTCGGATTTCATTTCTCTATTTTGCAAAGTTAAACATGATACTCTTAGCTCAGCTCATAAGTATTGTGCTTGAGGTGCTTAAGTGTTGTGTTTCACTATAAGAGTGAAACAAAGGTATTGGGCATGTCAGATAAATGATGTCATGAAGAAGTAAATCCACACTCATCTGAAACAAGGTTTTAAATAGCTTCTTTATGTTTCCAGCTCTTAGTAATTGAAGTGAGTGAGCATCAAAAGTGTTGATCACTACAATTTGTATGGTTGTACTTGTAACAGTTATAGCTATCAAACTGATGCATTGTAGAATGTAGAGACCTTTTAATGATCTGCATTATTTACTTTCTAATAGGCAGAACTCGTAACAGGATTAGGAGGACGGCAGAACTTTTGGCATACATTCGCACTTTGAAGATGTATGGTTGGGAGATTCTTTTCTCTACTTGGTTGATGGAAACAAGATCTTCAGAAGTGAAACACTTGAAAGTATAAGAATATATTCATACTTGTTAACCTAGAGCAATACATTTGTTATATTTTCCTTCATACTTATTTATCTTAAGATTTGGCTCTGCCTTTTGCTAGACGCGTAAGTACTTGGATGCATGGTGTGTTTTCTTTTGGGCTACAACACCAACTCTATTCTCTCTGTGCACATTTGGACTCCTAGCATTGATGGGACACCAACTTGATGCTGCAATGGTATTTATTCAGTTATCAACTACATGTGGGGCCTTAATGAAAAGTGACGTGTTTTAAATTTATTTGCCTGTGTTGGGTTTCTCAATAAGCAATGATTGCACAGAAAACTGATCTATATGATAACTCCTTACTGCAGGTCTTCACATGCATTGCTTTGTTTAATACATTGATCTCTCCTCTTAACTCCTTCCCATGGGTCATTAATGGATTAATTGATGTGAGTAGTACGTGTCCATTAGTTTTGAGGTAAAGATCTCCATTACTTATAGTTATGGATTGAAATTGATCTTTGATGTCAACTTCATTCCAGGCCTTTATATCTACGAGACGGTTGAGCAGGTTTCTTTCCTGCTTTGAGCACCATAGTGAACTAGAGCAGACTTATGCTTCTCCTTCACCTTTAGTCTCAGACGACCAGTCAGAATTTTCCTCTGAAGCGGGTGGTATTCTCATCCGTGATGCATGCTGTGCTTGGTCAAGCAGTGATGACAAGGAACCACATTTGGTGTTGAATCATGTGACTCTAGACCTCCCAAAGGGTTGCCTTATTGCAGTGATTGGAGAGGTCTAACATACTCCTGAAGCTCTTAAACTTTGTCCATTATTACGTTTTACAATGTTGGGCTATCAATATAAACTAGCTTTTTTAGGTCTTCACTTTATTTGCATCTCTTGCTGACAGAACCATTTACATTGAAATGAGTGTGATGTCTGACTGCTGGATGGCTTTAATCTTGCCCTCTTATGAGTTTTATTTCACATCTACTTAAGTATTTCGCTACTCGTCCACTTTCAGGTTGGTTCAGGTAAATCATCCTTGTTAAATTCAGTTTTGCAAGAATTGCGGGTTGTCCATGGATCTATATGTTCGAGTGGATCTAAGGCATATGTTCCACAGGTACATAGTACATTAGCTTTGACCACTCTTTTTTAAAGCAATAATGTCTTATGTTGGCAATGGATGTTTGAAAGTGCAGGTCCCGTGGATTCTATCTGGAACTATACGAGATAATATAGTGTTTGGGAAGATTTATGAACCCGAGAGGTGTGTCCTTGAAAAGAATTCTGAATAATTTGACAGATAGCTCTTTGCTGCATTCCACTCCACAATTTCACACTTAATTACAAGTCTTCTAATTTATTCTTTACCAAACTGGATCTTCACAAAACACAGTTTTATTTTAAAAGAAAATCTTCTTCTTCTGTAAATTGTGAATTGTTTTTCCACTTGGAGCAGATTCTCAAATGTTGTGCGGGCATGTGCACTGGATGTTGATATTTCACTAATGGTTGGAGGTGACATGGCTTATATTGGAGAGAAAGGAGTCAATTTATCAGGTGGACAGAAAGCTCGTCTTGCTTTGGCCAGGTTACATAGTTTCTTGATGAATGATCCTTATTCTGTTTTCCTTATATACATAACATTACACTTCTTATGATTATTTTTTTACAATGAACAGGGCACTTTATCATGGCTGCGATATTGCTTTGCTTGATGATGTTCTCAGTGCTGTTGATGCACAAGTTGCTCAGTGGATTTTAAATAATGCCATTCTAGGGCCTTTTATGCGTCAACAAACTTGTATCCTCTGCACTCATAATGTTCAGGTTACTAAGTGATATATTTACCTTTACAGAGATTTCCAGATGAGTTAAATTAACATGGTATATGACATAAATGATCTGGCATAGTTATAAGCTTACTAATTCACAATTAATTCAAACATCTAAATGAATAAAAATAATAGGCTGGTGATATGGTTATCTCCTTATGATAACTCTTACTTTTTCCTTCTCTATCGTGAACAATTTTTTTTAAATAACTGCTTTGCTGTGATTTTCAAACCTGTGTTTACAACTTGACAGGCAATTGCTTCTGCTGATATGATTGTTGTAATGGAAAAAGGACAAGTAAAATGGGCGGGAAGTTCAGCTAACTTGCCAGCATCTTCATATTCAGCCTTTTCTTTGTTGGATGATTTTAACGGGCCTATACAAGATCAAAGACAAGAATGCTGCACAAATACGTCTGTCGGAGGCCAACAACATCTTCAAGAGAAGGATATATTACATGTTTCTGAAGGAGCATTAGAAACTGTTGAAGTCGAGCTGAGGAAAGAGGGCAAAGTTGAACTTTCCGTTTACAAGTAAGAAAATAAATTTTACTAAACTTTTGATGCATACTCTGGAATATTCTTCTTCTTATTTTGGAAACTATGATATTTGAAGCTTTTTTCTGTTTGACTTTTACATCTTCAGATGGTAATATTTCAACTTTGTTGAATGCTGCTGCAGAAGTTATGCTGCATTTTCTGGCTGGTCCATTGCAATAATAATTTGTCTTTCTGCAATTTTAATGCAAGCTTCTCGCAATGGAAATGATCTGTGGCTCTCATATTGGGTTGATACCACAGGAAGTGGTCAGACAAGATATTCCACATCCTTTTATCTGGTAATCTATCTGCCTAGGTTTGCATTTAACTACTAATCTGTATCACCTTCCTAAAACCATAGTAAGCTAAAATGAACTTAGTAAAGCTAAGTGTTCGGTCTTGAAATGTAACTGAAATATCGAATGTATATGTAGGAGGCTTAAAAGGATTGACTCGTTCATTTACATATATTATTATGGTTGTCATGTGTTGATCCAAATGAGAGTTTTGTTTGCCAGTGATATTAACCTGACACTAAATTAGCAATTTTTTACTAAACATTATGGTGATTCCTTCAACTAAGTTAGTCACTCAATGTGCAACAAAAGTGCTTTCTTTTTAGTTTATTTAATGTGATGCCTTCCACTAAATTTAGTACTAAAACTTGTCACTTGAAGGTTTCTTCCTCTCTTTTTTGCTTCTCTTCAGCTTCTGCTTTGGTGCAGGCAATACTCTGCATATTTTGTGCTATAAATTCCCTTTTCACATTGGTGAGGGCGTTCTCATTTGCATTTGGTGGCTTGCAAGCTGCAGTTACTGTGCACAATACACTGCTTAACAAGCTTATTAATGCACCTGTGAAATTCTTTGACCAGACACCTGGTGGGAGAATACTAAACAGGTTAGAATCATAACATCTAGGGCCATGAGGCTATGATATTTTGTTATTTCAACTCTACATGATTATGTTCTATGTAGGTTATCGTCAGATCTCTATACAATTGATGATTCCCTTCCTTTCATTCTAAATATTCTTCTAGCCAATTTTGTCGGGCTGTTGGGAATTGCAATAGTTTTGTCATATGTGCAGGTAACCATAGGTTTTTAAACACTTGGACATTTTAATTTTCAGAAATTCAATTATGCTAGCTTCATTTTTCATATGATTCATGTGCCTTTTGCAGGTGTTCTTCCTGCTTCTACTGCTACCTTTTTGGTATATCTATAGCAGACTTCAGGTGTCTTTCGTATCTTTATTTTAAGTTTGACACTGAAAGGGTTTTAAATTGCAATTTTTGCATCTGCTTTGCTCTAAAAAAGAGGTGGCTTCCACTGTTTAATTCCTGGGTGGTTGATCAGAACAATAGTTGTGTGTACTTTGTTTATGAAACAGAGCAACTTTAAGTTTGAAATATAATGACTTCTGTTAAAGAGAGGGATAATTGTCAAAACATGCACTTATGTTTCGTCCACAAACGAAATAGTGCACAATGTTTCGTCCACAGAATATTCGAATCTGTAGCCTCACGTGCTATCATGTGCTTGTGTCTGAAATTTTTTTTGGACGAAATTGCCCTAACAATCCTCAGCCACTCATTTTTTTGGACGAAATTCTTATTTTTGAATTTCAAACCAAAAGGGCAAAATTGTCAATTCAGGTTCTGCTGTTACACTTTTCTAACAGAAGTGCGTGGACGATTCATAAGGGTAGCCAGACGACGTGGACAAAACATTATGCACTATTTCGTTTGTGGACGAAACATAAGTGCATGTTTTGACAATTATCCCTTAAAGAGAAGTATGACAGGCAACTATTCTGAACTTTATAATCTTTGTCTACATCGACCATAAAGTGGAAGAATACTTCTAAAATATAGTTGTCAGTTCTTTTACAGGTCCACTTCACGGGAACTTCGAAGGTTGGATAGTGTGTCTCGTTCTCCCATATATACATCATTCACAGAGACACTAGATGGATCATCAACTATAAGGGCATTCCAGTCTGAGGTTGGTAATTTTTTTTTTCATATGAGCTGAGTTTTCCAATAGTATTGTCTTTTTCTTCATGCACTGTCCATTAAATACTTGAAAACACAGACATGATTTGGAATGAATTGTTAACTAACTTTTGCGATATGGTGCATTATATTGAATTTCCATTATCTACCCATATAAACATCCTTTATTGTCTTTAAACTATGGCAACTGTCTGAAAATTAGGTACATATTGCATCTTTTCTACTATTAGCATACAGCAATGGACGGGAAACTAACTTTCCATTGACACAATATCAGTTACATTACTATATTAACGATGTTTTCTATGACACATATATCTTATGAAGTCCAATGAGGAAGATGTAAATTACAAGGTATAAGTTTTGTAGATTTGAGTTATGGCATATGCAGAAAAGAAAATCTTATAACAGAAGTATCCTGTATTGACTTCACCTTGTCCATCATAAGGGCAAGTGGATGCATAATATGAGATGGTAATAAATTCTCAGACCCCAGAAATTTATAAATCTAACTGCAGAAGAGCTTCCACTATTTGATCACGTCTTGACCTCACTTATTGGAATCATTATTTATTTTATTAATTGAAAGTATAGCTATATCTACTTCCTGCTTCGTAAACATTGTAAAGTTGGCTCATCTTTTCGTTCCTTCATACTAGAACAGTTTCAGAAATAGCTTCCTAGTATTCTATTGAGCAAATTAATGAGATCGCCTTAATTCTAAGTTATTTTTCTTGATGATAAATGATGAACTTTTTGCTTACAATTGGAAATCTATAATAAAAATGGCATCAATGGTTGCTGGTCAAGACAGCAACTTTTCTTGGACAGGTTTATCGAGCACGTGAGGATGTATCAACGAACTTCTTACTCGGAGATAACAGCAAGTTTGTGGCTTTCCTTGCGTCTTCAGGTAATGATTGAATTATGCCATTTAACTCTATACTGATTTCTCCTCATTGTGTGTCGCTGCTATTGTGAAGCTTTTAGATAAACTTATCTATGAAGAATGATACTTTTCTGGAATTCTATTAATCAATCTATGACCTTTCAGTTGTTGGGTGCATTTATCATCTCATTTATTGCCGGGATGGCCATTATCGGATCTCATGGAAACTTGTCAATTGCTTTTGGTACTCCAGGGCTGGTATGTTGTTCTGCCCCCATTTTTCTTCTAAATTTAGCAATCACATTTTGGCACTCCATCCTAGATAGATATAAGCCAAAAGGTACACCCGTGTTTATACATCATAATACTGTAAAATATTAGGGAAACTAAGATATTTCTGCCTGTGTACAGGTAGGATTGGCTCTCTCTTATGCAGCTCCAATTGTGTCTTTGTTGGGAAGTTTTTTGTCAAGCTTTACTGAAACAGAGAAGGAAATGGTTTCTGTAGAAAGAACTCTTGAGGTATGCGGATACTCTTTTTATATATGTACTTAATACCTGATCAAATATTTACATGATGATCCTCTTTGGTCTAGTATATGGACATTCCTCAAGAAGAAGTAGGTGGATGCCAATCACTAAATCCAGATTGGCCATCACTAGGACTGATTGCATTTGAAAATGTCACCCTAAGATATAAGCCTTCCTCACCAGCTGCACTAGACGATCTTACTTTTACCATTGCAGGAGGAATGCAGGTCAGTGCATATACTAAAACTGTCACATTGTCAATGATGATAATTTATTGGATATTTATTGTTTGCATTAAATCAGGTTGGAATAATAGGAAGAACTGGTGCTGGAAAATCTAGTGTCTTGAATGCCCTTTTCCGCCTTACCCCAATATGTGGTGGATGTATTTTGGTAGATGGCATTAACATAGCTGATATTCCCGTTAGAGATCTCCGTTCACATTTTGCTGTTGTTCCTCAGAATCCATTCTTATTTGAAGGATCGTTGTGGTATGTGCTTACTTGATGGATCATTCAGTGTTTATTATATCATTTGATTATGCCAACTTCCTTTTCCTTACGAACTTGTAGGGATAACCTGGATCCTCTCCGTACGTGCACTGAACATAAAATATGGGAGGTTTTAGAGAAATGCCATGTCAAGGAAGAAGTAGAAGCAGCAGGAGGTTTGGATACTCATATTAGGGAATCTGGGGGATCATTTTCTGTAGGGCAAAGACAACTTCTCTGTCTTGCACGTTCGCTTCTCAAATCGTGCAAGGTAAAAGACTAATCTGCCTCTCAAACCCTCTACATTTCATTATGATCATGTTAACTTTCCACAAGATTGATTTATACAAAAATTGTGCCTGATCATATGTGCATACTATTGACTATCTTGTGATTATCAGGTACTGTGTTTAGATGAGTGCACGGCCAGTGTTGATAGTCAAACTGCTTCAATACTACAAAACACCATATCTAGCGAATGCAGAGGCATGACAGTGATTACGATTGCTCATCGCATTTCAACAGTATTGAACATGGACAATATCTTCATTCTTGACCATGGGATCCTGGTAAGTTCTTGGTCCACGTGACTGTTTACATTCGTAAACAAATCTGCCAAGGGTTTTGTTGTTCCACAATGAATAACGCTCTTATGAACTAGCTGTGATCAGATGCACAAAATATATTCACTTTCTACAATATTGTCAAGTGAAACTGCTCTATCCTCAGTATCCTTGTACCATACGCTTCCTGCAGGTCGAACAAGGCAATCCACAGGCTCTCCTGCAAGATGAGCACTCGAGATTCTCAAGTTTCGCTAAAGCTTCGACCATGTGAGTTGAAAGCTATTAAAATAGTACATGTACCTTATAACCTATAGGCTAATAGGGGTTGACGAGTGAGAATCGCCTGAGAATAGGGTTCTTTCTTTTCATGTCACTGCTTTGGCCAAGACCAAAATGAATATTTATGGACTTCAGACTGTAAGGATAATTTCAGTTTCATCTCCTTGTTGTAGCTATTGATGTGTGTTTCTTCCTTCCAAATTAGAAACTATAACTTAAAAGAGCAAAACCTCAACTACAAGAGTAAGAATTAAATATTTTTTATCAATAAGAAATTGATATAGAATTCTGAAGATATAGTCAAAATTTAAAAGGGGGAGAATGTTTTTTCTATTTATTTATGCAAATAAATTTTGATTGGAAAGAGAAATAGTAATGAAAATGTATGAATCAGCAGCCATCAACATCCAATATATTTTCCTCCCAACACGAATCTACAATGGCTGGTCCATATTAGTGTGGCCGTACAACCTGAATCGTCCCTAGCTAGCTCAAGTTCCTGGCCTAATTCATGTAATGGGACCATATTCTCCAAAAATCTGTGCAATTTTTTTATATAATCTTACACCATAAAATTGCAACTAATTTATCCATTATTATCATCAGATATTAATGCGTTTATATTCTATTATTTCTGAATGTGTTTTTCATGATTTTAGTGATCTCTTCTTCTATTATTGTTTAACCAAAAATCGAGTTCATCCATCATGATCATAAAATTAAAATGGATCAAAATCAAGTGTAATTATGCTTGAAATGCCTTTATAATAGATAAACCAAAAAAACGAGAGAAATAATAATAAGATGAAAGTAGAGGAACTTTGGTCCACTCAAGTGTTTGTAAATGTGGTCCCAACAAAAAGTTGGACACTTGGCCACGTGTTTGGAGGACGCTGGTTTTGTGGCTTTCTGTCTACTTAGATTCTTGGATTTATTATTGCTATTATATTTGGTTGAATTAAATTATTTATGGTATTTTGTACATCTTAAAAACAATTTTGTTGTGTAGCTCTTTTCGCCGAAAGGATTGGAAACTTTCAGGCATGGGTCGTTGAGCCAACTAGGCTGGATTGGGGACCAGATCATGGATTAACTCCATAATGACACGTTAACCAACTCATTTCCATTTCTTAATTTCCATCCTACAACCCCTATTTCTTGAGGTGTGTTTCCACATTGTTCATATCAACCTTCTTAACTTTTTTTCTCGGTTAGATTTTCATATGATTATTAATGTGTTTGGTTGTCAACATGTGGTATGTTGTCTTTTATCTTTTATGTTAGCTTTTATTGCTTATATAGTTAAAAATGAAAATCAATACGTTTTTATTTTCGCACAGACAAAAATAATTCATCAATATAAAGATCGATTTTATCTACAAAAAAAACATCTTTTATCATTTATCAAGATTGATGTCCTGAAATGACTTTTAAAAGCTTATTTAAGTCATAAGTCATTGTTTGGATCTGAAAAATCTTATCCCATAAGTTATGTGTATAATTAGATCTTGGTAACTTGCTGGTCAACACCCTAAGTGAATAATGTGCAACACTATATTAACATCGAATAAGCAATATGATTTTAATCGAACATACAGATACTATGATATTTGATATAAGTAAGGAGATTTTGATCAGTGGGTTACAAGTTGAAGTTGAGTAGGCTAAAACTGAGCTAGAAAACTACACACCAAAAGCTAGCTTTGTTATAAAGCAAAACTGTCAAAAATCGCGTGGGTCAACGAAAATCACTTGCGAGGAGGGTCGGGAGGTAATCCAATCGGACGGCCACGACACGTGGTCCCCGTGCGTGAGTTTCTTCATGCACCACATGTCGGCCCACGAGAACCTCCTCCAATGCGGGACCGCCGATCTGACCGGGTCCATCGGGCCCACCTCCGCCACGACGGCCCCACAGCCCACGTCGTCCCTGGCCATGTTGTGCGCGAGCCCGCACAGTGACTTCATCAGCCGCGGCGCATCCTTTCCCCCCTCCATGTGCAGTCCGTACAGCGAGTACACCCCGAACTTCCGGAACACGTCCGGAAACGACGGCACCCTCAGCCACGGCATCCACGCGTCCAGCAGCCTGCTGCCCACGCACGCTGCGTACTTTAGCCTGGACACGCCCTTAACCTCTAACTTAAACACCTCCTTGGTGTTCCACACGCTCAGGATAGCAAAACTCGCCGGCAAGTCACCGGTTTTGGGGTCCCACGACTTCTTGGGCACGGCCATGAAGGTGCCCAAGTTTAGCTTGCTGGCCAATATGGTCTCGATGTCTTTGGGGAAAAACTCGGAGGTGACAAATATTCGTCTGTAGATGGATTCAGCCAGTTTGGAAGAGAGGCGCACGATAAGGATGTCGGAACTAATAGACCTGTAATGGGTATGGACAGGTTGAACCAACATGGTAGGGGTACGAAATTTCAGGTATTGACATCTTTTGGTGAACAAATTGATAGAGGGCTCATTGGTGCAGTCCGTGGCCATATAAGCATATTCTGCTCCGTTTCTCTTACACCAATCCTCCAATTCCACAATTAATTTGGTACCAATGCCTAGCCTCCTGCACAACCACAACCATACAAAAATCCAAATATTAATATGTACACTTGACTTGTTTTATCATCAAAAAGTAGGCAACATTTTTAGAACAAAATTGATGTATTAAATAAAGACCCATAATTGATATTGATATTTCATGTGAGGTCACATCCAGGGAAGGTTTGGGAAGACAAAATATCAGGCACCCAACCAATTTAGGACACTCCTGTGGACTACAATCTTTCATGCTGAAACCATAGTTAGGTTCAACCATGAACATAGGAACCAGAACAGAGGCAAGTTGGATTTATTCAGATTTCAATATCTTTTTTTTTTCTGGGATATTATTGTCCGTTTGTGTTTTTCTGAAAACGAGAACAAACATGTTCCAATGGCAGACCTGTGGATTGGAGAGACCCTCAGACCAAGAATATAAGCTAGATTCACATAGCCACTCGACCTTCCTCTGCTCACTGTCTTCACAGAACCCCTTATGATCCCAACGATTTCTTTCCCTTCTCCGTACTCTGCAACCTAGTACACAACAAACATTCATCATCAGAACGTATCCTTCAAACCCGATTCAACTAAAAGCTCAAGCTATATTGATGTTACCAGCATGATGCGGGTTGTGAAGTGACGTAGACGGCAAATTGGGTCACCCATGAGGTCCGTGACTAGTGAAGGCTTCCCCGACTGCCCGACTTCGCAGCGCCTCTCCATTTCCTCCACGGCTTCCTTGTCCCTCTCTTCCTCGTACTCCCGGATCAGAATTGGCCTCTCTGCCATGTCCATGTTCAGGACATCCTCTGCTGCGACCTTCATGGTTTTGTAGGTTTTGAGGTTTATGTGTGTGGGAGTGAACACTGGTTGCTACTATTTATGTGGGTGTTTGTGATTTAATGAGTGCATGATGTTTGGTTATATATAAGGGACTTGCCTGCTGACATGGCACTCTCCCCTGCTTCTCCACCTTCCTTTTGTTTTTGTCCTTGGCCATGTCAGATTTGGTTTCACACTATTCTTTTGTTTTGGTGATCATTGAGTAGATAATGTTTCAATTATGCATCCCTGAGGTCTCTGTCATGGTTCTGATTGTGATCATCATGATTTGGTTGTGGTGAAAGCTACAATTCTTGATCCTCATCAGATGGATACACTCTATGTTGGATGCTTTCAGATTTGATTGAGGGGTCTTTATTTATACGATCTTATTCAATCCAATGAATTGATTCTTATGTTTTAGGGTAAATTACGTTTGACTATCCCAAATTATATGCGTTTAACTGTTTACTACCCCAATGTTTATTCGTAACAATCACCTACCCCAAACTAACCATTAATAACGACGTTGCCCCTTTCCATCTATGTCTGTTAGTTTTTATTGTAAAATGACGAAACTACCTTCACCTATTATCCGAATTTACACTCTCATACCATTTTCAAATATTTTTTAATTTAATAATTCAAAAATTAAAATGTTTATAAATTGATAAAAATGTTTTAAAAATTCAATTTATTTTTCAAAAATCAGTTTTATTTATATATAAAAAAGTTTTATTTTATAAAATTCAGATTTTTTATTAAAATATCAAATTTCTTTAATTCATGAGAAATATATTAATGATTTTCTAAATTTATTTTTTCCTTTTTTTCTATTCATTTTTATAACTGCTTCTAAATTTTTATTAATTTTCTTCAAAACTTTTTCCTTTCTCTTTTTACGTTTTATTGTTTTCTATTTCTTTAACTAATTTTCTGGAAAAGAAATTATCAAAGGAGAAAAGAATCAAGGTTGAAGAACATGAATTTGCTTTCAATTTCAATAAACTTTAGTTTTAAAATTATCAAAAAATGGGGAAAAAAGATCCGTGTTGAAGAACATAATCAAAATCAATTAACTCACAACCCATAAATAGATTCAGTTCAACAAACCCCAAATCGGAAACCCTAGATCTTGAAATGAAAAAAAAAATCGATGGCAGATCTGCGAAGATAAGGACGCGGTGATGGTTCGAGCGTCACTCCGGTAGTCCTCCATTCCCATCGTCGGTCGGCATCTTCGTCGGACCTGTTTGAGAGCGCGGGTCCAGATCCTCCGTCACCAGATCTGCTCGCCGTCGTCGACCGGAGTTGCAGAACTCACACGAGGAAAAGCCAGATCTGCTGCATGAACTCTCTGCTCCATAATATCTCTAGCGCTGCCCCTTCATCTGTTGATGAGTGAAATATGAGGTTGTTATGATTGTGAGAGATTTTGAAAAAAAAATGGTAAGAGATAATAATAGATTTGGTTTGATTTGTTGAAAGATAATGGAGTAATGGACAGATGGGAGAGATTGGGCTTGCTTTTCTATTTTTAAATTCTTTTTTTGTTAAATATATTAATCATTTTATTTATTTTTAATCATTATTTCTGAATTTTTAATATCCCTGAGGGTAATTTTGGAATTTTGAAAAAAATGAACAGTGAACATATGGAAAAAGTAGACGGAGGGGGTAACGTCGTTATTAAACGTTTTTTCGTGGTAGGTGATTGTTACGAATAAACATTGGGGTAGTAAACCGTTAAACACGTATAGTTTAGGATAGTCAAACGTAATTTACACTATGTTCTAATGTGTGAGTATCACATCACCATTTGACAAGTATTTTCAAGTTTTCAAAATAGATTAGACTTAAACATGATATAATGGTGAGTCCATATTCTATTTGCACTTAGAGGTGTTAGTCTTGAACAACTTTTAATGTTATTGCACCTTTAACCTCTCTACCTAACTAGATAGGGTTTGAAACCACAAACAAGTAGAAGTTGATTGGATCCTCTTGAAAAGGAAGTCTAGTTGATGGTTTCTGGCACTTGATTAGTATAGAATTAAGCAAGGCATGTGGGAAAAGAGAAACCATATCCAATCAAGATTGGCTGTTGATTGGTGCCATTGTTTTGATCTTTAATGTAATGCTGGTAGGAGTTGAAGAAACCAACTAAAGGGTCAATTTTTGCATGAACCCATTTCAAAGGAAGGCCTACTAGTGTTGATGATGGTTAATTGTTCTATGGTGATTGCCTTGGAAGGTATTAGGTAGAGGTAGGAGATGACCCAATTATGGATAAAGTATGGTTATGATTTTGAGCACATGAATTGAACTAAAACATAAAGGAAAAGAGACCTTATGTGTACATCCAATCAAGATGTATCTTGATTTGCTTTTCTTTTCTTTTCTCAAATCATCAATGCCATCTAGTGTTGTGTGAGTGCTTGCAATTGCCAAAATCCATACCATTTCCATATGATATTTGCTTCATCTTGCCCAATTATTGGTTGATCTCAAGTTGAGAATGATGACCATACTCTATGCCATCATGCCCAATATCATCATCATGCATGTGTTATTTTCATTGATAAGATAGATTTAGAACTCAACAAAAAAGTGCAATATACACGTTTTTATAAAACTTGTAATTATATTAAAACATTGCCTTATAGAGCATGCGGTATGGGTCCGTGAGAGGAGGTCGAAGAGGTTAGAAAATAGGGATTGTCGGTGAAAAAACAAGTTTTCTTTCTCTTATTGTTGGCAGAACCGTCGACATACATTCTCTCTTTTCATGTGTCTATCGCTCTCCTGATCTCTCTTTCTCTCATGTTGGGTCCTCTCTGTATGTGACATGTGGATTCGACCCTCCATAACAGATGTGCATCGTACCGACACTATTTTTTTTGTCAAAAGACAGACAGATTAGACCGTCCCACAACAGGTCTCTTAGGTTGATTGAGAAAAACAATAATTTATGAAGTTATGTTTTTAGAAGGTAGAGGAAAAATCTCATCCTCACAAGTTGCTCAATTGTTTATGGCACAAACATAAAGTGTTTGATGCTAAAGAAACGAGAAACTTCCCTATTCTTTTGGAACACACATTTCATGTTTGTGTCATTGCTTGGTGACACACAAGTGTACCATTAATGTGGACATGTACTATGTTTGAGGCAATCCTATTCCTAGATAAGGTGTCATGATGAGTTGGCCAATCCATGACACAGTTTGTGACAAGGCAGCATTTCAAGATGAGAAAGAAGAGCAGATAAACCCCAACAACAACAACATCTTGTACAAATGTTCTTCAATGTTCCAAAACCCTACACTTGTCTCCACCCAACAGGCCTCACAGTCCTTTTCGACTCCTAATTTCCCAACAACATTTGAGATTTCAGATTTCAGATTTCAGATTTGAGATTTGACACCACTCCCTGAATCCTCCTACTTCCACTTCAGACACCAACGTTAGGACAAAACATGAACCTCACCACTAGATAACACCTAACTTTCAAGTTTGTAGGTTTTGTGAAAGTCTATGTAAGTATATTTTAGACCAATTATGCAGCAAAACCATACTATAATACCTATTTGGCTTAAGGCAGTCAACAAGAAACCACCAAATCCTCCATGTCTTAATCTAAAAAGGCCCAAAGTAGGGCCATTATTGGTGCACAATAAGCTCCAAATCGTGCATGCAAAATGGATGTCTCATATTAAAAGAAACCTAGAAGATAAACCACAAGGCTGAGCATATTCCTCTTCACCAACAATATCTTAGTACGGATAATTAGAAGAAACTAAAGGAAGCTATCATAATAAAAACTAAACATGATTCGATCATACCTTTCTTTACATTTCCTTTCTGGATATTTATTCTCATCTATTCTATCAAATGGAACAAGGAAAAAAAATTAATCACACGAGCACACTATCTTTATATTCATTCTCATCCTAACCATCCATAGATTGCTAATAAAACTTGAATGGCCTATTAGTTTTTTTTTTTTTTGAAACGGGTAACAGGAGATAGTATTAATACCCAAAGGTAATCAAACAGGAGAGGGCGTAAACGCCCAGGGTTCCAGATATTTGTCCGGACCGACCGTAGCAAGTCCAGCGCTCATGGACCCATAATAATAGCCTACTTGTAATCGTTGGCAAAAACTCAAGACAACTCCTTACCATCGTCTCAAAACAGTGAGACAGAAAATAAAAGTACCTAACCAAACGAAATGATAAATTGCTCCAGAAATAAAGTAGATAATCAGAAAGCAGATAAAAAGGATGAGCTGTTGATGCAGGCTGCCCGGGACCACCCAGCACTGGCCATCCCGGGTCTGTGAGTATAGTCCGCCATCGGTTCCCCCCACCCCTGCCGGGTCAAATCATTCCTGCATTGGAGGCTGTCCTGCCTCCGCCTACTTCTCTTGGTCCCCTACAACGTTGGCCAGCTGGATGAAGTCTAGAGGAGGGACCAGATGATCCCGCGACCTCTTCGCCCCCGGCGGGCGAGCATACAACGACCCGCTCCTTGTGTGCAGCGAAGATCTCTTGGACTTCCCCCGAATGGGGCCAGCGTTCCCCGTAACTTCCTTGGGGTCTTTCTCCTTCCCTGTCCGAGTCCCTGAGATGTCTACGGGTTCGGCAGAGGTAGGAGGGTTTGCAGCAGGGTGGACGTTAGCCAGATTGTCAGGCTTCGTAAACCCCGATGGTCCTCCACCATCCTGGTCCTCTCCATCCTGTAAACAGATGACCACCCCTCCTGAGGTAGTCTTATCCAGATCGTCAGACTTCGACGGAACATCTGCCGTAGAAAAGCCATCTCCCATGATGATCTCCCTAGACCGGACCACAGGTTTCAGTGAGAGTCCATTCAGAAGATCATCAACGACCACCGAGTCCCGGGAAAGGGGATGCGTGCCATACGGTCTTCAGCAGCCTATCCACATCCAATTGCCTTGGCACCAGGATCGTAGAGTCATAACGGGCCTCCTCCCGACCTATCCCTGGTAGATTCATTGTGCACCCCGTAATCCGGTGTGTCAACCTCCCACACCTGCGACAAAGGTCCGTGAGCCGTTCATATTGAAACTCAATCAGTGAGGAGGTAGCTGTGTCCGGGAACCGAAGACGGAGGCGTCGCCGAAGAGGTTGGTTCAGCTCCATCCGTACCCGCAACCATAGAAACATGTCCTCCCTACGGACGAACGGAATAGGAGCTGACATCACCTGGACACCAATATTAGCAGCAATAAAGCTCTGGATCTCCGGGGTTCTGACCCCTAACGGGACGTTCAAGGCACGAACTCCCAGCTCAATGTGATTAAAATCAATCTCGTGTGCCTGGACATATGGCCCGAGGGGTTCCAGAAGCACCGAGTATCCCTTGAAGATCCAGGGCCCCCGATATCGGATGTTCTCCATCGTGGCAACAGATGGGAAATGATACCCGTAACCTCCGGGGACAGGAACTCCACCTGAATGTCGTTTACCTTCCATTTCTGCAGCATCATTACGCAGACCGCATTCTGGTTATGGTTCCGATTTCCTGCGACCCGGGCCGCCAATGAGAACTGATAGGTCCCTTTTTTGAGCACCGGGACCACCACTTCATCATCTTCATCCTCCCAGTCCGGAACCGGGTCAATACGGACCAGACTCTCTCCGATCCCACCTATCGATCGGCTGGACGACCCCGTTGTCAGACGTGCCAGGGGACGGTGCCAGGGCCCCGCTACTGGCGACTGAGGCTGAGAGACCGGTAGATGATCCGTGTGGACCGGTGCCGACTCTGGCCGGCGTCCTCGAGTGCTCGCCGGTGGCTGGGCCCCTAGCACGGCCGCGATCCCTGATGGGACCGCGCCTGGTTTGTCCTTTGGAGAGGACAGGCTGCCCGTGGGCCGGCCCTGTTCCGGCAGGCAACAAGGAATAAAAAGAGAGGGCTCCAGGAAGGTTACCTTAGGCAGGAAACTCGGCGGAGTCGGGGATTGAGCCTGTTGACGAGCCTCGATGGGTTGGATCTGGTTGCTTCCTTCCATTTCCGAGTAAGCAGGTGCGGCGGATGACAGATCTGGTGAAGGAATGGGGAGTTTCGTGACTGGGCTCGCTGTGGATCCGGCGGCGCTCGGGCGGATGGAGACGCTCAGCATGGATCTGCTGCACCAAGACCGATAGAAAGTGAGATCGGGGACGGGATGGATGGACCAACGACGGCCAGTGATGTTGGGCGATGAACGGTGAAGAGTGAAAATGGAGGCAAGAGAATGAAAACCCGTTTTGGGTTTCAAAGAGCGTTTTTGTTAGTCATTAGTCTCTTATTGGGAGGTTTAGGAAACAGCCGGACAGATTTTGGTGCTTATGGCCTATTACTTTTGAAGTTTGGCCTAACATATTAACGGTCAAAATAATTGATGGCGCTAGAGACAAAAGGATTTGAGTTTTGTGGACATGTAGATGAGAGGAGTTACATGGAGTGAGGAGTGTGTGCACTACACAGGTTATAAGAAGATCACAAGCACGTAACTAACATGAAGGAACCAACCACCAAGAAATACAACACTGGTTCAAAAGCAGAAACCAGCCCGCTTCACGCAGGAAGCCAATAAACCAAAAACAAGATCTAAAACCCAAATTTACCAACTATTAAGCGCAAAACATGAAAACAAAGGATCTCAGACATCCAGATTTTACCAATTTGAATCACAAAAAGATAGGACTTCCAACAGCAAAACCAATGAATCATAAAAACTTAACTCAACCTTATCGGAATTGAACAAGTCCTTTTTCTTCACGCACTCGCTGAGTTGTTTGTTATGTTCCACATGTAAAAGATAATGTTAAATTATATGCAAAATTACACCTGAATGGAAAAAATAAATAATAAGATTGATCGATCCCAATATTTATAACCGATTAATAATCCAACTGATATGGTCTTTTACCGGTACCATTGACCATATATGCCAACTTGATAATTTAGCTTACTTTATCAGTCATGTGATCCCAACTTTATAAACTATGTCTGTCATCAAAAGCTAATACTTAGTCGTGAAGTCCATAGCCGAACAAAAGAATGATTATAACTAATTGTAGCCACATTATCACACTCAGAAAGCTCGAGAAATGTATAAAGAAAGGGTTATTGTATTCCCAAGAACATGAAAGAATGAAGTCGAAGCTTTGGTTTCGAAGAAAAGAAAGCCGGAAAAATGAACGAGAATTGATGCAAATGCGCCACCAACTTTTCATTAATATTAACTAGTTGGTTTCGAGCTCTGTTCCTAATAAAGTGCAACCTTTTCTGATTAAAATTCCAATGGTGAGAGAAGAGGACAAAGAGAGTCTCGAGTCATTTTCACTCTCTTTTCGTGTTTTTCTCTTATGTCATTAACACTACGTCTAATAAAAATTTGGGTTTAATTGTAAAGTCCGTCTATGTTATAAGTAGTATGTTTTGAACAAAATTATGTTAGTCTTAGTGCCCGTAGTTCAATCCTAAATGTCCAAATGTATATATCATCATTAGCAATAAAATTAAAGCGGCTTTATATTACTTATGTGTTGGAGTAATATATCGATGTGTGCTTTGATCTATGCCCACCATGCGAATAGAACCATAGATCGAGATAGATCACACTCGATGGGTCCCTAGTCAACAAAGCTTCACTAGAAGCGACTAGTATGAAAGATGGCTCTTTATGGCTTACGTTCTGTTAGTCATTGGAATGAGATTCCGGAGTCTGATCATAGATATCATGTGGGACATGATATTGGACGACCCGCCCTGAATATGTGCCATAGATTAAGTCATGAACATATTCAGTGTTGTAGCTTGTCATGTATCCTTAGACCAAGGAGTCTTTGTGATCGCTATGTAGTCAACAACTGAGTTTGACCTGAGCCTAACGTTGTCCGTAACAGGGCTTCCATAAAGGCCAGGATTGGCTTGGGGACGGGCTACATGAGTGACACGAAAGACGGCTAAGGGATTTATCCCTCATACTAAGGTATGGGAAAGATATCGGTTCTCGGCCGCTTGATCGAGAGTGACTGAAAGAATAGCATGGCCATGCACATGATACTGGGTATCATATCTTCAGTCATCTCACATATCAAGGAACGGTGATTGAGAATAATAAGGATGACGGCTCTATGCCTTATCTCAATCAGGATATCGGAGATAAAAGGATAATGACAGGGACGACGGAAAGGTTAGAATCGACAGGGTCGATTCGTTATGTAGTGTCAGGCAATACTAAAGTCTCGTTAGTTGCCACTTAAATAGGATCAAGTAAAATGGGATTTTACGTTGATCTATTGACATGCATAAACCTAAGGGTCACACCGGAGGATGAAACTCATTGACACATTTATGGAGAATGGCCAAACGGGAGTTGTCTCGGGACATGACCAAAACTGGGTTTTGGGTCATGTGCCCGTAAGTGAATAGGACTTTACGGATCAAGACAAGGCTTGGAGTCTTGGGATTGATCACGTCGGATAATGTTGGACATTTCCGGTATGGAAGGCATGAAGGCGATGAGCGAATCACGGGACCTCGTTGGAAATGGCCACGGGCCATGTTCCAAGAGGCCCATGAAAGGCCCATGCAACCAAGGCCCATGGAACTAATTAATCAAGTCTTGATTAATTAGTACTAAGTAAGCAAGACAAGGATTAAGGTGTTGGTGATTCACCACCTAACCCAATCTTGTCTTGCCATACTTTGTCCTATTTACACCTTACTTGACATCATACTTGTCCCATGCCTTTAGTTGGACAAGTATGGGTTTTGTTATGTTTAAGTCATCTTTTTTCAACATAACAAACACAAGACAAGAATAGGAAACACAACTTCTCTCCCCCTTCCCTTGCAATTTCGGGTTTGGCAAGTTCCCACCTCCATTTTTGTGTTCTTGAGTCCTCAAAGAGAAGAACTACGTGGCTTTGATTCCCATGTGGATACGTAGGCGTCTTGGAGACTCAAGCCAATCATTAGTTAACCGGTGTTCTTGTTTTGGTAAGAACTAGTGCTAAATTTTTCTCTTGTGAATCCATTCTTTGTTAGTTGTTTCATGGTTTTAATCGTCTCTTGGTTTTCATTGATTTTCCGCTGCGAGTTGGTTCATCTCCAACCCTACCTCGAGACCCAACAGTGGTATCAGAGCCGTGCTACCTTCGGGATTCACAAGACGGTGTTCAAAGTTTCGGTTTTGCTTGAAAGTTTCGTTTTTGGCATGTTGTTTTGCTAAATTGTTTGATAACATGTTTTAAATTCTTGTTTATGGATTTAATGCATGTAAAATGAATTTTTGAAAATTATTTCAAATCTGGAAATTTTGAATTTTTTTTTTATTTTTCGGGTCTCGGGAGCGGGACTCTCGGGGAGCCGAAACCGGGACCGAACGGGGCTCCGTTGGACGGAGCTAGGCCAAGCATGACCATTGGATGGTTGATATGCCAAGGCTAAACCGTTTTGTTAGTTATGACGAGTTTGGAACCGTCATGACGAACTCGAAGATCAAATGTTCAAAAGTTTCATTTTTGAACGGTTTCGATAAACCGAGCATCAAAAAATTTCGAAACTTGGCTATTAATTAAAACCGGAAAATCACATGATGTTTGATAACATGCTTGTTTGATAACACGATGTGTGATGTGATGTTGGCATGGTGTACATAATAGCCCCGAGCTCGATTTAATTATTTATCGCTTTTCACGGCCTGCGAACCGTTAGAGTTAGCATGTAATTATTTTTTCAAGGTGTGGTCGTCAAACCACTTGTTTGTAATATTTATTTATTCCCGACCTGCGAGTCGTGTATTAAATTGTAATATTTTACTCAAGACGAAGAAAGGGCGAAAAGGTCATTTGGTGGCTTTTCGAGTGTTGGCATCGGCTTGGAGTCGGTGGAGCTCAAGAAGCTAGTGGGAGTTAGTTTAGGGGGCTATTATGTGCACATTTATCGCTTTATGCTTGGTTTAGTTTATGCATGATTAATTCTATGTGTTTTAGAATTGCATGCTTAACTTTATTTACCGAGCATATCACCTCACATGCAAAGATAAAATTGGAATTTTAATCCTTGTGTGTGAACCCTTAGAACCGTCATTGCATTGGATGTAGTTGAAGGGTTCAAAGGAAGAATTACATTGGATGTAATTTGAGGCATCATTGCATTTGGAATGTAGTTGATGTGCTCATCGCATCTAGGATGTGCCAAAGTTTTGAACACAACTGGACAAGTAAAAGCGGGTCATGTCTGATACCTCCCAATCATCAACACCTTACTACCTCCCCGTCCTATGGTTGTCGTGCGCATTAGCGGAGCATCCATGGGGAAGCGGGGTAGTAGGTTTGGACGACATATGTGGGTGTCGTGCGCATTAGCGGAGCACCTACATAGTGACGAGCCATAGTTGAAAATTGGTGGACCCGACTACGATTCTCGGCCTGAGGTCGAGCTAGGGTAACAGATAGGGTAAGTCGTGTACATAAGTACATACCCTAGCCAAGAGTCACATTGGATGTGATTGGATGGAGTCCTACCTACATAGCTCGATTAAGTGGTGAGCATTAGTTCAGCTTAATCGAGTGAATCAAGGATCTTGGTTTCAGATTCTAAAGGTTTAGAATCGATTGTTGGTGTTTAAGCTTGATCTTCATAAAATTTATTCAGTTTACTGATTGAATTTTATCTGTTGTAGATCAAATGGCAAATTCAGCGAACATTAATAGTTTGTCATTAAAAACCATTCTTGACAGGGTCAAGCTAAATGGGACAAACTATTTGGACTGGTACAGAATTTTGAGGATAGTCCTCAGGTCTGAACGCAAAGAATATGTCCATGACAAGGCTGTCTCTAAGACCATACCAGAGTTACATGAATTGTCATTAATTGCTGAGAAGAATATATCAGGGATCTGGGATCCAAGGATATTCTGATGGTCAACAAGGGAATTGGAAGTGGCAAGGGCGGGGCCCATGCGCACTTGGCAGGAAAGATGAGACACATGAGAATGTCTTCTTCTACTGCCAACAGCCTGGTCATTGGAACCGGGATTACAGGAAGTTCACGGCTGATCTGAAGAAGGGCAGTGGGACTGCGCCTTCATCAAATAGCGTGGATGATCTGAAGAAGGGCAGTAGGACTGCGCCTTCATCAGGAAACCCGGATGATCTAAGGAAGGGCGTTGGGACCGTGCCTTCATCCGGTATTAACTATATAGAACTACATCTCTCTACTTCCAAAGATTCATGGGTATTAGATACCAGAACTGAATCTCACACATGCACTAATATATAGTGGCTGAAAGTAGGAGAGGTTTGGAAAGCACGAAGTGGACCTCAGAGTTGTGGCAACTGCTGTAGGATCCATGAGTCTTGCTTTGCCAAGAGGCCTTGTCTTAGTATTGTATAATGTATATTGCATACCTACTTTTAGTAGGAATATTATATCTGTATCCGTGTTTGACAAGGAATGATATAATGTTAATATTGGAAATAGAGTTTTTAATGTTCTATGCAATGATATGTTTTATACCAGTACTGACTTGGTTGGAGGATTGTACATATTAGATATGGGTAACAATGCCTCAAGTTCTATATATTCCGTTAGTATCAAGAGGTCCAAATCAAACGATTTAAACCTAACTCTGTTATGGCACTGTCATTTGGGCCGCATAAACAAGAAGCGCCTATCAGCACTTCAGAAGTGCGGGCTTTCAGGTTCATTCGAATTCCATTCGATCGATAGGTGCAAGGTTTGTTTGATGGGAAAAATGACTAAAGTGCCCTTTATCGATCGCGATGAAAGGGCGGGTGAATTATTGGGGCTGATACACTCGAATGTGTTTAGACCAATAAGTTCACTTGCCAGGAGGGGTTTTAGCTACTTTATCACATTTACTGATGATTACAGTAAATATGGTTATGTCTATTCGGTGAGACATAAGTCTGAAGCTTTTGATAAATTCAAAGAGTTTAAGACTATAGTAGAAAACCAGCTCGACAAAGGTATTAAGGCACTTCGATTGGATCGAGGTGGAAAATACTTGACCACAGATTTATTAGATCATCTAAAAGAGAATGGGATCCTTTTGGAATAGACTCCTCCTAGGTCACTGTAGTTGAAAGGTGTAGCCAAACGGAGAAATTGGACATTGTTAGACAATGGTCTGTTCCATGATTAGTTGGACTGATCTCCCAATCTCTTTTGGTGGTTTTGCTCTAGAGACGACCGCATTCATAGTGAATCGGGCTTCGACGAAGGGTGTGGAAGGAACACCATTTTAAAAATGGTACGGGATGTTGCCCGCTTTGTCCTTCCTAAAGATTTGTGGTTGCGAGGCTTATGTGAAACATTTGGTTTCGACTAAGCTCAAACCAAGATCTGAGATATGCACCTTCGTGTGGTATCCCAAAGCAACAAGGGGATACTACTTCTACAATCCCAGTGAGAACATGGTGTTCGTCGCTTGGGGTGGGGTCTTTATGGAAAAGGAGTTTTGTTTCCAAAGACGTCATTGGGAGGCTTATGCATCTCGAAGAAATTCAGGATGTTACAGATCTGTCTAAACCAATTGACAACCCAGTAGAAAGAAGCCAGAGATTGTCGTAGAGTAAGAACCAATTCCTGTTACAATTCCGGAAAGTCCAACGCGATTTGAAAGGATCAATCTTCCACCTCCAAGATATGGTATCCGGAGGTGACAATGAAGTCATGGTGGATCACGATGATCCAGCCACCTTTCAGGAAGTCGTGGATGGGCCCGACTCCGAGTTATGGCTGAGAGCCATGAGGGAGGAAATGCAATCCATGTCGGACAACCGAGTCTGGGAATCGGTTGATCCCATCAATGGTGTGAGGACCATCGGATGCAAATGGATCCTCAAGGTGAAGATGGACATGGACGACAACCCTCTGACCTACAAAGCTCAACTGGTGGTGAAAGGTTATAGGCAGATCCAATGGATTGACTATGATGAAACCTTCTCCCTAGTGGCTATGGTCAAAATCGATCCAAATTCTTCTTGACATAACTGTAATCATAATTACGAGATATGGCAAGTGGATGTCAAAACCGCTTTCCTAAATGGAAATTTGACTGAGTACATTTGTATGTCTCGGTCCAAAGGTTTTCACGATCCGAAGAATATGGGAAAGATTTATAAGTTGTTGAAATCCATTTATGGATTGAAACGAACTTCTCGGAGTTGGATCCTTCGTTTTGATGAAGCTGTAATTGGATTTGGCTTAATCAAGAACGAGGACGAATCTTGCGTTTATAAGAAGGCTAGTGGGAGCAAGATTACCTTTCTGGTTCTTCTTGAAAACGACATCCCAACCTTGCACGAGACAAAAGCTTGGTTGAGGAAGTGTTTTTCAATAAAGGACTTAGGCGATGCTTCTTATATCTTAAGGATTAAGATATGTAGAGATCGCACCAAGAGGGTCTTGGATTTAAGTCAGGGAATCTATGTGAACAAGGCATTGAGTAGGTTCTTAATGCTCGATTCAAAGAAAGGACTCTTACCCACTAGTCATGGCATTCATCACAGCAAGACTCAGTGTCCTAAGACACCTGATGAGCTGAAAAGGATGATGAGAATCTTATGCGCCTGGGGACAGGATCGATCATTTATTCCATGACATGTATGAGACCGGACGTCTCGTAAGCCTTATGTTGTACCAGTAGACATCAGTCTAACCCGGGGGGAAAGATGATGTTGAACTATTCGTCGAAGGATGAGTAGACGCTAGTTTTCCAAAACAAATCCAGATGACTTTGGAAGTCAGTCAGGATATGTGTTTATGCTGAATGGCAGAGCTTTAGCTGGGAGAGCATAAAGCAAGATACCATTGCCGAATCTACGACAGAGGCCAAGTACATGGATGCTGCAGTGGCAGCTAAGGAGGCTATGTGGATTTGGAAATTCACGGCAGGGTTGGGTGTAATAAAAAACCCATCCAGCCCGGTGAATCCATTTTGCGACAACACAAGGGCCATTGCGCAAGCTAAAAGCCTAGATCGTATAACAAATCCAAACATGTACTGCGGCGTATCCACCTCATCAGATAAATACTGAACTGAGGTGAAGTGAAGATAACCGATATTGCAACAGATGATAACATAGCCAACCCTTTGACTAAGGCAGTGTCACTGCCTGAACATGTTAGACATGTAAAGTCGATGGGGACATATTGGAGTTTAGATTGGAACTAGGGCAAGTGGGAGATTGTTAGTCTTAGTGCCCGTAGTTCAATCCTAAATGTCCAAATGTATATATCATCGTTAGCAATAAAATTAAAGCGGCTTTATATTACTTATGTGTTGGAGTAATATATCGATGTGTGCTCTGATCTATGCCCACCATGCGAATAGAACCATAGATCGAGATAGATCACACTCGATGGGTCCCTAGTCAACAAAGCTTCACTAGAAGCGACTAGTATGAAAGATGGCTCTTTATGGCTTACGTTCTGTTAGTCATTGGAATGGGATTCCGGAGTCTGATCATAGATATCATGTGAGACATGATATTGGACGACCCGCCCTGAATATGTGCCATAGATTAAGTCATGAACATATTCAGTGTTGTAGCTTGTCATGTATCCTTAGACCAAGGAGTCTTTGTGATCGCTATGTAGTCAACAACTGAGTTTGACCTGAGCCTAACGTTGTCCGTAACAGGGCTTCCATAACGGCCAGGATTGGCTTGGGGACGGGCTACATGAGTGACACGAAAGACGGCTAAGGGATTTATCCCTCATACTAAGGTATGGGAAAGATATCGGTTCTCGGCCGCTTGATCGAGAGTGACTGAAAGAATAGCATGGCCATGCACATGATACTGGGTATCATATCTTCAGTCATCTCACATATCAAGGAACGGTGATTGAGAATAATAATGATGACGGCTCTATGCCTTATCTCAATCAGGATATCGGAGATAAAAGGATAATGACAGGGACGACGGAAAGGTTAGAATCGACAGGGCCGATTCGTTATGTAGTGTCAGGCAATACTAAAGTCTCGTTAGTTGCCACTTAAATAGGATCAAGTAAAATGGGATTTTACGTTGATCTATTGACATGCATAAACCTAAGGGTCACACCGGAGGATGAAACTCATTGACACATTTATGGAGAATGGCCAAACGGGAGTTGTCTCGGGACATGACCAAAACTGGGTTTTGGGTCATGTGCCCGTAAGTGAATAGGACTTTACGGATCAAGACAAGGCTTGGAGTCTTGGGATTGATCGCGTCGGATAATGTTGGACATTTCCGGTATGGAAGGCATGAAGGCGATGAGCGAATCACGGGACCTCGTTGGAAATAGCCACGGGCCATGTTCCAAGAGGCCCATGAAAGGCCCATGCAACCAAGGCCCATGGAACTAATTAATCAAGTCTTGATTAATTAGTACTAAGTAAGCAAGACAAGGATTAAGGTGTTGGTGATTCACCACCTAACCCAATCTTGTCTTGCCATACTTTGTCCTATTTACACCTTACTTGACATCATACTTGTCCCATGCCTTTAGTTGGACAAGTATGAGTTTTGTTATGTTTAAGTCATCTTTTTTCAACATAACAAACACAAGACAAGAATAGGAAACACAACTTCTCTCCCCCTTCCCTTGCAATTTCGGGTTTGGCAAGTTCCCACCTCCATTTTTGTGTTCTTGAGTCCTCAAAGAGAAGAACTACGTGGCTTTGATTCCCATGTGGATACGTAGGCGTCTTGGAGACTCAAGCCAATCATTCGTTAACTGGTGTTCTTGTTTTGGTAAGAACTAGTGCTGAATTTTTCTCTTGTGAATCCATTCTTTGTTAGTTGTTTCATGGTTTTAATCGTCTCTTGGTTTTCATTGATTTTCCGCTGCGAGTTGGTTCATCTCCAACCCTACCTCGAGACCCAACAAATTTACATCATCAACTTTCTTCCCTTTATTTCTAGCAGCTTCCATGCTCTTTTTTTATGTTGGCTATACTTGCAAATGTAGTGAATTGAGTAACTCTAGTACATTTTGAACAACATTATCAAAAAAATCCTACTCTAACTTATTCTATCCTCTACCTATATTTGCTCCCACCAGATGTACCCGCCGGAATTCTAATTGTGATTCATAGAAAATAACCTATTGATTTTAACATGTCCTTATATTAGAGGAGAAATCTGGTGAGAACCATGTTTTAACGTAGGAACCGCGAGAACCAATCTAAGTCATCCATTTTAGGAATGGATGGATGAGATCCAATTGAGTAGTTGACTGCAAAAAAACAGCACTTTTTAGTAAGTGGTAAGAGCTTTTTAGTAAAACTATCATATTATTATTTTTTAACCAATTCACTAATTTAATTTTTCCCGCTTCGTTTGAACTCCGATTGGCTTCAAACTTGCGCCATTAGTTTTGTTTTTTTAAGGGCTTTCAATCAAGATCAGTCATGAATATATTTTGAAGCACGAAAAAAAAATTATTTCGGGGTAGATTTTTTTATAAAAAAATCTGGATAATTTTTATCAACACTTTTCTCTGGATTTATCAACACTTTTACACTGATTTTATCAACACTTTACACTGGTTTTATCACCTCATTTTTCAAAACTGATCATGATTTTATCACCTCATCGCGTGCTTTTTATGAACACTAGTTTTATCAACACTAAACACTAGGTTTATCATTCAAATTACGTGTGTTTTATCACCCCCATCACATGTTTTTTTGAAGCACGAAAAAAAATTTATTTGGGGCTAGTTTTTAAAGGAATTATATATGAGTAATTTTTATCAACACTTTGCTCTGGGTTTATCAACACTTTACCCTGGTTTTATCAACACTTTACACTGGTTTTATCACCCCATTCTCCAAAACTGATCATGATTTTTATCATCTCATCACGTGCTTTTTATGCACACCAGTTTTATCAACACTAAACACTAGATTTATCATTTAATTGCGTGTTTTTTATCACCTCATCACAAGTTTTTTTTATCAACGTTAAACTCTAGTGTATCACACTTATCATCAAAATTGAAAATGGTTTTTATCACCTCATTATTTGTTTCTTATCACCTCATTACATGTTTTTTTATCAATATTTAGCACTAGTTTGATACTTCGATATAAAACATTTATTAGTGAAGATTTATCAACGCTCAACATTATTTTTATCACCTTGATATAAATTTTTATTTTCGTGCTTCAAAATATATTCATGACTGATCTTGATTTAAAGCCCTTGAAAAAAGAAAAATATTGGCGCAAGTTTGAAGTTAATCGGAGTTCAAACGAATCGGGAAATATTAACTTAGTGAATTGGTGAAAAAAAATGGACAATTGTCCACATGGCACCATGCTATTACAATTATGCCCTTCCTTATATGAGAATAGATGAAAGTGGCGTGAACTATGGTAGAATTGAGATGATGATGTGACATCATGGTGAATGTTGAATCTTAAATGTGTGTGGCTAGAATTGGTTCTCACAGTTCTTATGTTAAGAGTGGTTCTCAATATATTTCTCCTCTATTGTCTTATTAAAGGAAACAAGTATTATATTGTTATTTAGTTTTGAAATCACATGAAAATATATGTGAGTTTTAAAATGAGGAAATTGCTTTTCAAGTAACCAAAATATGGGTCACGTTATTTCGCAGCCAGATTCTAATAGGTCGGTTGCGGGCCCGGTGACCCAAATCCAACCATCCGTTGTGGTTATTTCGGGAGCTACTGTGTCTCACCAGGTGGAAAATGAAGATCCGATCGGGGTTCATCAAAGTAGTCCGTGGAATGAGGCTCTCCTTCAACCTCCAAATCCTAAACCTTTGAACAAGGGCCGTCATTCGAAGCAACCGTCTAGAACTTCGAGCCGTCAAGGTCAGCCTCCCAAGTTCTTAGGGGATTACTACACCGCTCATATCAAACCAGCCCACTCTAAAAGCCGGGGGAGAGTTGTAAATCCTGTGGACATTGGCAAGCAGATCTTACAACAAACTCAAGCTGCACAATGGGCTCATGCAGCTAAAGCTTTTGATGACCTGACTCTGACTTCAAAAGGCGAAGAGTGGGTCACTGATGGGTAATTTTGTTATCCTTTTTATTTTTGTCTCGGGTTTTGTTCCCGCGGCTCCTTTTGAGAGCTCCCTTGTAATAGTTACCTTTGGTTAGATCCTGCTTGGATCTAACATTTTTGTAATAAAATTTTTTGAGCTTATAAAAAAAATATTGGTCACGTATCTTAATAGTATTTTTAGTGGTAAACCATTAGCTAGTGGTTAGAGCATTTTTTTTTTTACTTTCTCCTTCTGCCAAACAGTTAGTGGCAGTTGGTGAGGGGGGCACCAAAATATTTCAATAGTAACACACAACGTCAAAAAAAATTGAGGAGGGGCGCAACCAAAAAATTATAAGAATTTAAGGGGTATTTTTCAAAAAATTCAAAATTTAGGAGCAAAATTTCCCAAAATAAAAGTTGAGGGGGGGCACGTGCCCCCCCTGGGCCCAACCTGGCTCTACCACTGCAAACAGTAGTTGTCACCACTAAATCTGCAATAGTAACTAACAACTAGTGGTTTAGTTGTTTTTGTGAATTTAAATAACTATTTGGAAATTTGTATTTTATTAATTTGACGATGTGAAATACAAATCGTTATTTTAATTATGTTCGACATCTCCAAATTTAGCTCAAATGTAATCGATGAGGTCATTGTAGAGACAGTTTCTCGATCTTGGATCCTTATTTTATACTCCAAGATACTTGTGATGTTCGCCGCTGGAGGTGGTCCTTGACGGGTCGTTGCGGTCGAGACACCAATATCCGTAAATGGATCAATGGGGTACATACGTCGTTGATCCTCAAAGATCATGTTGTGGAGAATAATACACGTAATCATGATCACTGTGAGTGTATATCACTGGCTATTTTTAACGTACCCTTGTCGAAACCCGATCTGTAAGTCGTTTGGGAATTCTTTCTACCCTATTTCCCCAACTTTGGCCAATTCTTGGGGAGTAATTTGACCCAATTCTGTCATTCTTGGACATTGATCCATCGAAAAAAGAACAAAGAAGATTGAGAGAAGAGGTGAATTGTGGTGGAGAAGATGTGTGAAATTGGGAGGGGAAAGAGTTCAATATATATTGGAATTTAGGGCATCCAATTCAGCTTCCATGTGCCGTCGTGACATTGGGTCGATGACTAGCCGTTGGGGCCAGGTTGGCGTTGCCACATTATTGCGCATCGTTACAGGATCCTACGGTGAGTCGCGCTGTAGTATCGTCCTGTAACGTCTCCTACGTCGAGTATTCGTGGCAGGAGGCATGGTAGCATCTGCAACGAGTGCCCTGCAACACCTCTACAGCGATCCACCAGAGGTGTTATAAGAGTCTCAAACTTGAACAAAGCCAAATATGGTGTCGAAAGTTTTGGTCAATAATTATTTACATACTCTTTTGAATTAGTTACAGATCACAAGTCTTTTGAATTGGGTATACATCAATTACAAGTCTTTATGAATCGGATAATAAGATAAAAATGTCGAAAATTTGCCTAAAATTTATTCAATACGTGATCGAAACTTTAAGACACCTAAAAATACATTATCCAAGTTTTAGAAGACTTGAAGGTGATTTACTCGTTAAAAAAAATAAACCCACACTTTTCTTTTTTTAATTGTATCATTGACCATATGCCAACTTTTTCATTTAGCTTATCGATCAGGCGATGTCAATCTGGCTTAAACATATTACTTCCTTATAGTTATTGTGCTTTCACGCTTATGAGCAATTGTCAAGCATCTGTGTCAGGTGTGGTAGGATTACTCATCGAGTTCGAGCATGCACAACACACATAACTAGGGTAGGCCAAGAGAACTTTTGTTTCAACGATTCACTCCGGGCTCCTCTTGTTCTGGACACGGGGCAACTGTTGTGAACGGACTGGGAGGTCACAAGGGAGCGGGATATGCAGCCTGACCGTACAATGCAAATATAGGAACCGGGAGGTAGGATAACTAGGACTTTGGCCCCTCTCTGGGATTCTCAAAGTTGATTCCTCGAGGGACTACAGACATAGAGGATCGCAACGCGAAGACGTGTGATTTGGATAAGGAGCACCCCGCTGGGGTGACTCAAGTAATATAATGGGCTCATTTAGGATCGGATGTTGGAACAATTGCGATCACAAAGACCTGTGATCTGGCTAACCCGTTCTGGGCAGTTTGGACTCCGTGGAGGATGGACATCAAACATTCCTTTACCATAACCTGTCCCGATCCCGGTCACCGAATCTAGAGCATTCAATGGAGGATATCAAGACCCACCATATGGTAGGAAAGCAGAAAGAGCCTTAGTTACAAACAAGGGGTCTTGGACCACGACGGGTCAAAGGATGGAAATCAAAGAGGCGAGGGAAGACGGGACAGTTCTATGCTCGAATAGGGAAGCTGAAGAGGGCTCTTGATTTAGCAGGCATCACCACCACCACCAAGTATCAGATGTGGGATGAAGAGGACGATGAGGTCCTCTAGGCAAGGGTTGCCAAGCAACCCTACCAAGAACCTTGAGTAGCCTCATGAACAAGATGGTGGGCAACTGGTGGCCTACCCCTCATGACCTAAGACCAGATCCCCTCGGAGCCTACCGAAGAAGGAAAGGAACGGTCGGGAAATGGTTGTTTTTTGTGGTTTTCTGTTGTTTCTTTTGTTAGGCTGGTTTATGTTTTTATGCTAGACTTTGGTTTTCTATTTTTGTTTTTCTTTGGGTGGATATCATATTATTTGCAATTTAGACTAAGTCTACGGGTCCAAGAGCGCCAAAAAACCTACGAGAGTCTCGGGCATATTTTGGATCCCAGGATCATTGACCCAATACGTGTTCGCATGATTAATACAAGTCATTTGTCATTTGTTTCAAAAAAAAAATAGTTGTTGCAAATAAATAATAGGGTTAAATATTGAAATTTACTCTTAAGTATTGCTTACGAACACTAAACTACCCATGTTTACAAAATCACATATGTCATACATAAAGTATTGGTCACGTGATTATGTTAGTGAAAATGGACGGAATATTCCATTTTGTTAGCCATGTGGCAGTTAGTTGAGAGTAGAATGATGATTTTGACCTTACTCATATCAACCTTATGACTTTAATAGGGGAAATTATCATTTTACCCTCATTTTATAATAACCTTATTTATTATAAATAAGGGTAAAATGGTAATTTCCCTTATAAAAGTCATAAGGTTGATATGAGTAAGGTCAAAATCGTCATTTTACTCTCAAATAACTATCACATGTCTAATTGAATGGAGTATTCCGTCCATTTACACTAACATAATCGCATGACCAATGCTTTATGTATGGCATATGTGATTTTGCAAACATGGGTAGTGCAGTGTCTGTGACCAATATGTAAGAGTAAGTTTCAATATTTAACCCTAAATAATATTATCGTAGTATCCTTGAGTAAGAACATTCATCTTCCCACAATTAAAATGTAGTTGATGAACAATACAATGTTTTGTTGACCAAGAAATTACTAATCAAGCCCGTAAGACCTTTTCATTGTTCGGGTGTGAAAAGTTTATCGGTAAAAAACCTGTAGGGGAGGATGCTCCCACAATACTACTTTCCATGTGAGAACGAGTTGATCCACGACCACGACCAATCTGTTGACGACCGCGACCGACACCCCTATCAGCCTTGTTATGATCCAACCACCCCTTCAGATATCCAGTAATTCATAGCAATTATTTTTGTCATGTACATTCTTATGACAGTAAGGGCAAGCAATAAAGGTCCAACAAGCTGGAACATCATGTCTCATCCCCTTACAATGACTACACACAAGGCTTTCTAATTTTCCACGTCATTTCCCAACTCCTGTATGAACCGCAAAGTCGAGGGATTCGACTGGCTGGTTCTCTATAACCGTCTTAGCAAGCCGCACACGCTTATCTTGGATCACCAGTTGGTATGCTCAATCAAGAAAAGTTAAGGGATCTCGAGAAAGAATATTAGTTCACAATTGAGCGTATAAGTCGGTACATGACGTACTACAATCACAAGAAATTAGTGGTTCATGCTTAAACAATTCTTCCCACAATACATTCAATTGGCCATAATAAGTTGAAACGAACATAGAGTTTTATTGCTCACAAGTCGTAATTGAAGTCTTTAACTGTTGAATTCTTGGGCCATTAATTATAGAAAAAAGTTTCTTAAGATGTTCCCATAAGCGTTTTGCATCACGGAATTTAGAAAAAAAATGCTTTTTACCTCGGGGGAGATTGTGTTTGTGATCCAAGAGACCAACATCGCATTGACAGTGTTCCAATCAAATTGAGTATAAGAAGGTTGCGGCCCCATGATAGTGCCTTCTAAAAACTCGAACTTGCGGCGTGCCTCCAATGTCAACTAAATATCGGAAGCCCGATCATCATAATTGTCTTCGCGTAAACGAGTCGGAGTGATAAAATCACCTGGTCGGTATCTTATACCGAGAAAAAATGGTGAGTTCGCATCTTTTGGTGGTGGTGCCAACTGTGTTTTGGATTGTTGATCGTCACCAGAATTCACGTCTTTTGATGGTGGCGTTTTGGATTGATCATCGTCCCTGACCATGGTTTATTATACATGTATGTTTCTTGCAATCTTACTCTGATTACTCTCTTTTCACTTACACCAAGGGCATCATTAAAATAAATTTGTTGGTGTATATTGACGATCTTATTATCTGTGGAATGATTCCGCTACATTTAAGACTTTTAAAGTCTATCTCGATGATTGCTTTAAAATGAAAGATCTTGGTGTTTTGAAATATTTTATTGCAATCGAGGTGGCCAGGAGTTCATCTACTTTGTACTTGCGCCAACGCAAGTATACTCTTGATATCGTGTTAGAGGCCAGATTATTGGGAGCCAAGCCGTGTGGCTTCCCGATCGAGCAAAACCACAAGTTGGGACTTGCTATTAGGGAGTTGTTGTTGAACCTTAAGTATTATCTCAAATTGGTATGTCGACTCATTTATCTAGGAGTGACCCATCTAGATTTGGCCTACTCGGTTCATACTTTATCTCAGTTTATGCATGAGCCTAGAGTTGAGTATTGGGAGGCAATTTTGAGAGTCTTTTGTTATTTGAAAGGTACTCCTAGGCAGGGTATCTTATTACGTACAAATAATAATTTGTCCGTATAAGGTTAGTGTGATTCTGATTGGGTAGCATGTCCAGCCACTAGACGTTTTTTTTGTCCAGATGACTTGTGTTTCTTAGTCAATCTCCTATTTCCTGGAAAACATCGAAACAACACACAATTTCCTCTCATATGTAGAGGCGGAATATCAAGCTATGGCTGTAATCTCGTGTGAGCTTAAATGTTGGTTGCTTCTAACCTTGGGTGTGCCCCATCCAAAGACAATTAAACTCTTTTGTAGCAGTCAATCAACACTTCATACGACGAAAAATCTAGTGTTCCATGAACACACCAGTTATCAGAGCTACACGGTTTGTTTGTCACTTTCATCTTGTGGTCTCCGTCCATATACAGAAGTTTAGTCCTATCATAATTCACGTTAAGATGTTCAGTCCTATGCGTGAAAATGAGTGTTGAAATGTATATCCCATATCAAAAATGTGTAAATAAATTAACTCTTTGATACCTCAATTTATGAGTTTCAGTTGTTGGATTAGAGTGAGCTTTAACCGATTTTGAGGAGCAGAACCTTGAACCTTGAGCTGCAAAACAACTATTGGAACATGCGAGAGAACTTATTATCGAGAAGTGCATAACATCTAGTTGGTTGTGAAAATTTAGAGGAAAGATACAAAGGAGAACTCAATTCCCTGGCTTGACACCTCACAAAAGTGACAGTGTACATATAATAATATATATATTTTTTATAATGACCATTTTGACCATGCAACCTTTAGCTTGGCTTTTTTTTTTTTGAGAATAACAAGTGCAATAATATTATAGAATAAGAGAGTTTGGGAGGTACACAAGTGTACCCCACCTATGAAAGTAAATCCAACTAACAAACAGAAAGGAAAAACAAAACAGTAAATTCGGCTCCGGTAATCGGGGGCGGACGAAGGGGAAATCTGCGGTAGCGTCCAAAGACACTGATACAACATGCTTCTTCCACAGGGGACTAGGCGAGCCAACCAAGTTGAATTGAATACTGGTGGACCTACATCTCCCCTGGTGTGTCAGCGTGCGTCGTCCTCCCTGGACTGATAATGGTATGGCTCCTGAACGCGGGTTTGCTGACTCCGGACTGGTAGGGGAGACAGTTATCGACTGAAGATGGAACCGTTGCCATCTATCCGCCGGGAAGGGGTCAAAGTCGACTCACCCCTCCCCGAGCCACCTCAGACTCATTCCTGTAGGCGAGGGTGCGTGTAGCCCCCCGCCGCTGCTGTGTGTGATTCTCCAACCATCGCCGTGGAGATCACAATCGGGATTAGAGTCACCCCATCCCGGAGGGTTTATCCCGATTCATTCTCCTCCCTCGACATGTCATTCTCAGCCGCACGAAGCACCGGACGACGCCGTACCCCTGGTCGCGGGCTAACCGCCTGTACTTGACGGGTCGACCGACCATCTTCCTGTGCCTGTGGCGCCAGCGACCAAACGGACGGAGAAAAGGGCACCGGAGCTTCCGATGACTTCTCCGTCTCCTCCTGCCATTCCAGCGCCTCTCCGGGCATCAACCCCCCAGCCCGATCCTGCCCTGGGCTCCCCGACCGACATCCCTGCAACACCCGAATCCCGTTCCCCTCGATTCGTTCCAGCCACGGACCTCCCGGCCGACTTCCTTCTTCCCCAACCCCGCTCGCTGCCTCACCATCCAAGATAAGGGACCTCGATCTCCCTTCCGACGACCTAGAACTCATGATCGCACACGGAAGGACGAGACTTCGCAAAACCCTAAACCGGGTAAGCCCTATCAGAGAGCTGCGCATTGGTATTGAACTAATAGTAATCATTAATCATATATATTAACGAACCAAAGCACAAGTATTATATAGTAATGGAAAAAAGACGTTGGCTTTTTCTAGGGCACTTGGCATCACATGGGGCTATATCACGGCATCACCTAGACCCTTTTGTGGCCCCTTTAATTAATATATTTAGAGCATTTCTAACCTAATACTTCATTTTTAGTGCGTAAAATTTAGGATAAATTGCGGTAGATTTTATATTAGAAAATGTTTTATCATATCATAGACTTTTACATTACATCATTAAAATGCCATCATGAGTATGTGATGTATGTGGAATGAATGGTTCTTCCAGCCTTTAAATTGGAAATACACTAAATTTGAAATAAGTGATACAGAGAATAGGAATTGAATTACTAAATAATTTGACATTGACGTATACCAAGTAGTACAAATTGTTGTTTTGCTTATATATATATATATATAAAGTAGTTTTATGGGGACTTTGAAATTAAAAGTCGTCTAAAGTTAAGAGGGTACATATACTATGATTATCATGGAATAACACCATTGGTTTAAAGGGTTAAAGCTTCTTTAAGGGATCCCCTTCTAGGGGTCTCAAGAAAAAGGAAAGTTGCCAATTGGTAGATCTGAACAACTGAAAATGGAGACTGGGAGGAGAAGGGGATCATTTTACTCCAATGAACTTAAAGAATATATTTGTAAAAAAGTATACATGTTAATAATAATATGTTGATGGATGATACGTGTGCGGTACAAAACTATGGTATGTTTATGTAATCTTATTTTCAAAACCGAAATATAGGGTTTCTCTCTCAAGCTCTTTTGACTCTCCAACTTACCTTCTCCATTCCGATCTTCTTCTCCGATCATTCCCCTCTCCCTCCTGCTACCTGCTATGGAACCACTACCATTACGCCCATCAATACCCATCATCTCCCGCCTATCATCTGTCGCCCCACCGTAAGTCGCCCGACAAGGCGGGGACCATGGATCCTTTCACGAGAAAAATCCACGAACACTACTAAATATCGCCACAAACTCCCCCATAAAATGATATGCAACCAGCCTAGGGACTGACCTACCACGACAGATTGTCGTCGACTACCACTAAGCAAGATTGCTAGAACCGAGGAGGAGATGAGTGAACCGGCTCTCCGATGGTTGTCGTTGGAGAAACCGATGAAGACAGGCCCCCGAGGAGCTGATAAGGTGAGATTGATGGTTGATGCTCCATCACAGATCGTCATAGGGCACCGACACCCAAGTCCGGGCCTGATAGAGGCCAGGACACTACCTACTGGGAGGGAACCATGGGATCACGACCACGCCCCAAACAAGAATGTTGGCCCTGATCTGAAGACCTTTCTCCATGAACGATGATCCACCATTATGAACGGATCATTCCTGACTAATAACCGTTGACCCCTTTGAACAAGGCTCCCACCAAATTCTGAGGGGTTGTGAAATACTGCTGATGCTTCGTGTTGCGGTGGATATATATATCCCGAGAAAGGATCTAGGGCAGCCATTAACAGAAAACACATGCTCTGGACTGACGACTAGAATCGCCACCTATGGACTACTGTGACAAGCACCTCCACGGTCCCAACTGGGTCTCACCACCATCTGAGCGGGACGAATCTCACGCCGTTATCCACTAGGTGATGGACCCCCGTTGGGACGTCTCATCTCAAGATTTGAATGACTCAAGAACCTACGGTATAGGCATCCCGCACTCCACAGACGCGAACAATACTAAAGAGGCCAGCCTATATGAAGAAACAGCGAAGAACGATTGAGTTCTTCGTGGGTCACCATGAATTGCATCGGGACTCTCGGGGTTTCAATGAGGAGACACACCCCGATCGACACAAGTCATCCCTCTGTTGATTTCCATTCTCTTCCTTTCCCTTGCATACTCCTTGATCGACTTTTGCGAAACAACGGATCTGGCCAAGTCGAGATGGAGAATGCTTTAAGGATATACAACGCCAAGCACGGTTGGAATAAGAACCCACCCCTTAGTCTCTCCCTGGTATACACTGGGCTTTTAGCTATAGGCACAATGTTTTGAATGTCATCAAATTTGTACCTCATCATTTCCAATTATTTTAATTCATGTACGGTCAACTCGACCCTTACATTAATAAAATCGTTTTGTCGATTATAAAAAATATGGTACATTACCTCGTGTCAAACTCCGTACTATTGTAGAAATTCATGTTGTATTTCGCTAAGCAGAAAGTGGATCTCTATACCAAGTTCTCAACTATAAGATTTTTATTAGAAGTCTGTCATTTATAAAGCTAATAAGTTCTGGTTTAGAAGGATTACCAAGAGAGGAAAAAGTTGCTCTATCACTAAATTAAAATATGAATGAGCACATTCTTTTCGGACAATGGTTGTCAAAAGAATGAAATAAGTGAATATTTTGTTATTGGTCTCTGATTTATTCAAAATCATGGGCACCTAAAATTGATACATGGTGTTTAAAGAGAGACATGCATTAACCATCTTTGGTAATTGTTCAAACGTAGCGCTTATCAATCGTTAGTCAAGTCATGACACCCCGACCCCAGCGATAATCCCTGTACTTTCAAAGCCCCTAACAATTCCCTACCTCACGAGTGATAAACATTCTTAAGATAACCATGAAAGCGGAACTATAAACGTGGCCATAAGCTAGGGATGCATCTCTTACTTAGATAAGGGTAGAATATCTAACCCACTTTAAAAAGACGTTATCATTCCTAGTTATCCGGTGTTGATCGTAAAACTCTGATAATCACCTACCTAGTGGTAAAGGAAATTAACCATTCCCTTCGACACATGACAAATCTTTTTGTCCCAAGCCATTACTACAACGCATTTCGGCTATGCATCTTGGTCTGTGGTGTCACCCCATATTACCCTAGTCTTCCTGCTAAGATTACTCTAAGGAGCCTACTGATCAATATCCAAAAATTTTGTATGGCAAGATGGTTCCATCGCATGGGTAACATCAAGACTCGGGCTAGAGTTGACTTAGAGATTGAAACTAGATATTCAGCTCTCAATTGACCTAAGGGGTCAAGATCTTACAACTCCATTAAGATCTCCTTGTCCAAGCTTTTAATTATCTTATCCAATTTTATATTATGGTTTAGATGGGTCCTCAAATTAACCAATCACCTCAAAATTGGTTTTTTTCCTTAATCCAATCTATTGAATGAGCATTAGAGCTATTAATGACTAAACCACCTAAACACTAGTCCAATCTCAAACTAACCAAACCATGAATTTGTCCTAGTTGACATTGGAAGGAAATATAGAAGGAAGAAGACTAGAATAATCACCAAATTCCATATGGAAACACAAGTAACTCAAATTAAATAACATCAATTCATGTATCCAAACATCACCTACCATGAGAAACAAAGGTTCTATATAAGAATCAACAATGTCTCAATACAACCAATCATGGAACAAGAATCATGAAAAAAAAAGGAGTTTAGAGTGTGAGAATTCTCGAAGTACAAAGTTTATTCTCCCTTGCACTCTTCTTCTTGAACCTCTCTTAGTTGTTCTTTCTCTAATTAGCCTCTAATGACTTAAATAAGCTCTCTTTAAGGATATGATGTTACTTATCAACCTTGGACAATCACTCAAGTATAAAACCTTTCTAGTGGTTTCTCAAAGTGTGGAAGTTATCTTAATCCTAAGTTTAATCCTTCTATTCACATGCTTCATCTAATCACCCTACCCGACGTGTAAGGTGTCTCTTCCACTATGTACATTGTGGCATCCACGACGTGTACTCAAGTCTTCCACGATATAGAGGAAAGTTATGGAACTTCACAGCGTGAAGCAGGGTGTCCACATTGTGGGGTAATTGTCTCTATAATCCCAACGGAACCCTAGTACATCCTCTATCTGGATGCTGCCACGTGACCTCTCCTCCACAACGTAAATGGTATGGGATCCACGGCGCAGAGCTTTAGGGTCTATGTTGCATTCAGATGCTTTCTTCGGTTTTGACTTGGCTCGGCTCTTGAGGTCCTGGTCCAGCTCTCATGCTCATTGACTCCTACCTCGAGCTACCTGTGATGGAAACTCCGAGCTGATACCATCCATCAGCGACTCCAATAGTACTTGGTCATTCGAGGAAATCTTAAAAATGATACCATCTACCAACAATTTTAAGCTGACCTTATTGAGCACATATGAGATCGCTTTAGAGCGGATTACGAATCAGATGATTAAGTTTATGCACTTCTTTATTAATGAAATAATAATTAAGCTTATTAAAAGTGAGTTAGTTGAATTTGTTTGTTGTTAAATTTGTGTTTCACGGTTCAAAATAATAATAATAGTTATATTTTTGTGTTATTTCAATATTGAATAAATTTAGGAAAACAATATTAATTATTTTGTTAGCAGACAAGAATCCCTAAAGAACTCTGCAAAAACCCAAATAATGTGAAAACCAGTAGATTCTAGAATATATTATTCAGCACAGGTTCCCAAAATAGTTTTAAGGTATGTACATTTCCCTTACAAAGAACCCCACGATATATATGACTTAAGAGCATACGTAACCAACAACGTTTAGAATCAGGCATTTTCAAAACACCTCTAAAAAAGCTAGCACGTGTCGATTTGTTCGGTTGAAAGGTGAGCTTTTTGAGCTTGCAGCTATAACATTACCGTCACAACAAAACGTCCAAGAGGAGACGTTTTCACTTGTTTTCATCTTTTTTATTGTTTTGTAATTTAAACACTCGTAGCATTAATTAGAAAATATTTATTAAATCTAGATATCCCTTTTTTTCCTGTCACGCCCCTAATCCGATTTTGATCGGACTCGAGACGTGAACCGGTGAAAAGACGAAAAAGCAGTTTTAAAGACAGAGTTAATCCATATAATAAACATAAACCAGTAAAAGACATAAGACGTGTCACGCCCCAATTTCAGCGAACCGAAACTAGGGACGCGAACGTTTAAAGAGTTACAAGACTGAAACCTGTTTTCGATAAATCACCTAAAAAGTCAGTTTAGTTCCACAAAAGAATAATATTTACACCTCAAAATAAAAGTCCCACACTTGGGCAAACCGAGATACATGTCTCTAGACTCAAACACCCAGCAACCCGCTTCAAGCTCTTCAAGCTTCAGAAGCTCACCTAGTCCAGACTACGAACGGTACCTGTAGGAAAAGCAGCTAGGGGTGAGCGTTCGCTCACCACCACAGATAACATACTGACTACGGCATAATTAGTAGACAAAGCCGATGACACTAACAACGACTCAAAGACACGCACACGACCAGTCTTTTCCTCAACTGACTCAACACTCGGATACGTTATGTAGACCCCACACTACGATCGACGACCTCCTCCAAGACACGACTGACCACACAATACCAAACAAGATCACAAAGGATCGCAAACCGGCTGCTCAGTAACCAATCTCTGTCTCTCGCCCTTTACCGATCATAGACGTGGTCAGGCGGTCGACCTGTCGCGCAACTTCTCCCGATCCCAGTCGGGAGGCTAACCCACAACCTCTCCGCTTCACCCGATCCCAGTCGGATGGTTAGCCACACCCGCGCGTCCTTCCCCCGATCCCAGTCGGGGAGCTAGCCCACAACCCCTCCGCTTCTCCCGATCCCAGTCGGGAGGCTAGCTACACCACACAACCTCCACCAGCAACCAGTAACCAATCACAAACACAAACAAGTTCAAACAGACAGTAACGACACCGGTGACAACTCCACAGGCACTCAAGGCCAACAAAACACCGACAACCAAACACAGGTTCAACAACCCTACGGGCCCTCATGGCCACCCAAGACACCAACGATAAAGTACGGGTTCACAACCCCACGGGCACTCACGGCCACTCAAAATACCGAAACGACAACACGGGCTCTCATGGCCACCCAAGACTCAGCAACAAACAACACGCAACAACCTCCGGGCATGGTCATATGCCTCCAGTGAAACAGTTAACGCTAAGTTCTCTGCTCCTACGACACTACTAAGTGTCACAAGCACTTTCAGTAATCGCTACGCTCCCGTATCATGCATTTCTAATATTCGACAACCTAAATACCCACGACACCCCGGTGCCACATGCAATTCTACAGTTAACTTTCCCTAGTCAGGGCCGAGATCCGGCTACTTTTCCCTACCTCGAAAGCAACTCCAGAAGCGCTCCACTAAACCCGAGATGAATCGCAGTCACTCGCCGAGCCTCCCTTTGCCTCGGTCCGCAGCACGATCTAAAAGAACACAGATTTAACTCACTTTAAACTAGTACGAACCGGTCGAAAATAAATAACTCAACGCCCAAGTTAATAACGGTTCCGCCGTTAAGTTAACGGCTACGATTTGTCCATTTTAAACTTGACAGTTGTCGTTTACACTCGAGCGGGATAAAAGTCGGGTTACGACGGATCGGGTTCGAGCACCCGCGCACCGAACCCAGGTTTGATCTAAACCCAGTTAAACCCCTTTTTAACTTAAAACCGTCGTTGAACACCCTTGCTTTAATTAATTTCGTCTTTGATTTTAAAACAAAACGGTTTCCTTCCGTTCGTTTCCAAACTCGATATTTTGGTCCGGAACCCTTATAAAGTCGATTTGATTTCGTTTCCCCCCTTTTTGATTTAATCTAACTATCGACTTTCGTTTTAAAACCCGTTAGTACTTAACCGATCTAGTTTTTATCAAGAATCAATTTACGTCCAAATTACACATATCGCCCTTTTGTTTCAATTCCGATTTTGGTTTTGTTTTTAAAAACTCAGATTAAAAACCCTAAACACACTTAAACAGAACAAAATCGTAAGAAACATAGTAACGATAATTTATATATTTTTTTCGTTCTTCTTTACAGTTCCAGATTTACAACGCTTACACTAATCCTTTAAACAAAACCAGAAATCACGTTTTTTGTGTTCTGTTCCTTTCCATTTCGGGAGCTCCGTTCCATCCCGACCGGATCTGAACGAACTCGGGAACGGGAAAGCAAAAGACGAAGAACGGGATTGGTGCGGCCGACCACCGGCGCCGGTCGGCCGAAGTTCCACGGCCGAGAACTAACCGTGAGGATGGCGGCGGTGTACGGCGGCGCACGGCTGCGTAGGGCTCGGGTCCGGACGGCTCGTCCCGTTCCGGATCTGGCGAGCTCGCCGGCGACGGCGGAAGCTCGGGGCGAGTTAGGGCTCGGACGGTACCGGTGGTGGACGGTGGTGGCGTGGGGAGCTCGGCGGCGAAACTGGTGGCCGGAGCTGGGCGTGGTCGGACGGAGATGGAAGGTCGGGGTTCGGGGACGGGATTTCGTGGCTGGCCGGAGAAGAGGGAGGTCGGGGTTCGGGGACGGGATTTCGTGGCTGGCCGGAGAAGAGGGAGGTCGGGGTTCGGCAGGGGCGTGGCGGCGTGGTCGGACGGAGAACGGTCGGAGCGATGGCGGCCGGTGCCGGTCCGACGAGGAAGACGAAGAGAAAGAGAGAGAGAGAGAGAGAGAGAGAGAGAGAGAGAGGTGAGATCGGGTAGAGAGAGAGAGAGGAGAGGGTGAATGGAGGCTGTTGAGAGAAAATGAGACTGAAACCCTAGGGTTTCAGTCTTATAAAGGGGGTGGGTTTTTGGGCCAGCCCCTTTTGGGCCTCAGGGGACAACCGGGCCGAGGGTGGCTGGGCTGGGTTGGGCCTGCGCGCCTGGCCTGGTCCAGACCTGCTCCCCTTAGTTTTTTTTTTTTTTTTTTTTTTTGCACTCGTTTCAAAAACTTACCCTAAGGTTTTTCGTTTTCAAATTAATACCTTAAAGAAACGAAGCGGGTTTTACAATCTACCCCCCTTAAAGGAATTTCGCCCACGAAATTTAAAACAGCGTACCTTGGGAAACGAACAAGGCGGGATACTTCGCGCGAACCTCGTCCTCGCGCTCCCAAGTCGATTCAGCCCCGTGGTGCTTCCACTGCACTCGTACCAAATAGATAATCTTGCCTCCCCGCAGAATCTGCTCCCGCGTGTCCATAATCCGAACCGGCTGCTCCTCATAGGAGACATCATCAGCCACCTCGATATCTGTCCACTCGATGACGTGGGAGGGGTCTACATTGTACTGCCGCAACTGAGACACGTGGAAGACGTCATGGACTCTCCCAAGTTGCGGTGGCAACGCCAGACGATATGCCACTGTTCCCACTCTGCCCAAAATCTGGAACGGGCCGATGTACCTCGGAGCCAACTTGCCCCCGCTTCGCCTGAACCGCACCAGCCCCTTCCTCGGGCTCACCTTCAGGAACACGTGATCCCCGACTGCAAACTCAAGGGGTCGACGTCGCCTGTCGGCATAATTCTTCTGTCGGCTCTGTGCTGTCCTCAGCCGATCGCGGATCAGTGCGACTTTCTCCGTCGTCTCTCTGACAAGATCTGGCCCCAGCAGACTCTTGTCCCCCACCTCTGCCCAACACACTGGTGACCGACACGGCCTCCCATACAATGCTTCGAACGGTGCCATCCCGATACTGGCCTGGAAGCTGTTGTTGTAGGCGAACTCGGCCAAAGGCAGGTGGGTTTCCCAAGATCCCCTGAAATCCAGCACACATGCTCGCAGCATGTCCTCCAAGATCTGAATGGTACGCTCAGACTGACCGTCCGTCTGGGGATGATGTGCTGTACTGAGTAGCACCTCGGTCCCCAATGCCTTCTGCAGACTCGGCCAAAACCTGGACGTGAAGCGGGGATCCCTGTCAGACACTATCGACACCGGGACCCCGTGGAGACGCACTATCTCCTGAACGTACAAACTGCTCAACTTGTCCACTGGGTCGGTCATCCTCATAGCCAGGAAGTGGGCCGACTTGGTCAATCGGTCGACTACCACCCACACTGCGTCGTTCCCCTTTGGCGATCTCGGTAGTCCACACACGAAGTCCATCGTAATGTGTTCCCACTTCCACTGAGCAATCGGTAGTGGCTGTAACAATCCCGCTGGACGCTGATGCTCGGCCTTCACCTGCTGACAGACAAGGCACCTCGACACAAACTCTGCGACTGCTCTCCTCATACCGCGCCACCAGTAGTGCCGTCTGAGGTCACGGTACATCTTGGTGCCCCCCGGATGCACTGTGAGACGCGAATGGTGTGCCTCTCGTAACACGGCGTCTCTACAGTTAACCGGTACGAATAGCCCCCCGCGGTATCGTAGTCCCCAATCAGTGCTGTCCTGCCAGCCCACCACCTCGTCACCCCTGACGACTCTCTCGCGTATCTCTGATGCTTCGACGTCCTCTGTCTGCGCCTCCAGCACTTGGGCAAGCAGTGAGGGCTGAGCCACTAGTGAGCACATGGCAACACCGCCAGTAACCTCCTCTAGCTCAAGCCCGAATGTGCTCAGCTCCCCCATCATGCCCCACTCTCGGACAGATATGCTGGCGAGGCTCGGAGCCGACTTCCTACTCAAGGCGTCGGCGACAACGTTCGCCTTGCCTGGGTGGTAGTGTAGCTCGAAGTCGTACTCCTCAAGTAGTTCCATCCACCGTCGCTGACGCATGTTCAGGTCTCGCTGGGAAAATATGTACTTGAGGCTCTTGTGATCCGAGAACACCTGAAACCCCTCGCCGTACAGATAATATCGCCAGCTCTTCAGTGCAAACACGACTGCTGCTAGCTCCAAGTCGTGGGTAGGATAGTTGCGCTCGTGTATCTTCAACTGCCTGGAGCCATAAGCCACAACTCTGCCCGACTGCATCAGCACGCAGCCCAGTCCCTCTCCGGACGCATCGCAGTAAACATCATAACCAATTCCTCGCTCGGGCACCACTAACACTGGAGCTGTAGTCAGCCGAGTCTTCAGCTCCGCGAACGCACGCTCACAGTCGTCTGTCCACACGAACCCGACACCCTTGCGCGTCAACAGAGTCATCGGTGCGGCTAGTCGTGCAAAATCTTGGACAAATCGCCTATAGTAGCCTGCCAATCCCAGAAAGCTGCGGATCTCGAAAACACTCGTGGGCCGTGCCCACTTCGAGACCGCGTCGACCTTCGACGGATCGACCAGGATACCGTCACGGGATACAATGTGGCCGAGGAACCTCACCTCAGAGAGCCAGAACCCGCACTTCTCCCGGTTGGCATATAGCTGATGCTTGCGCAGCAGTGTTAGAACAACCCTCATATGGGCCTTATGCGCTGCCTCGTTCTGCGAATATATCAGGATGTCGTCCACAAATACCACCACAAACTGATCTAGGTACGGCCGGAAGATGCTGTTCATCAGGTCCATGAACGCTGCTGGCGCGTTCGTCAGTCCGAATGGCATCACTAGGAACTCGTAGTGCCCATAGCGTGTCCGGAATGCAGTCTTTGCGACGTCTCCCTCACGGACTCGCAACTGATAATAACCGGATCGCAGATCGATCTTCGAGAAGTGAGTCGCCCCTCTCAACTGGTCGAACAAGTCGTCGATCCTCGGCATCGGGTACCGGTTCTTCACCGTAACCCGGTTTAGCTTCCGGTAATCTATACACATCCGTAGCTCTCCACTCTTCTTCTTCACGAAGAGTGCTGGTGCTCCCCACGGCGATGTACTCGGACGGATAAACCCCTTCTGCTGAAGCTCCCCCAGCTGACGCTTCAGTTCAGTCAACTCGCCCGGTGCAAACCTGTAAGGCGCCATCGATATCGCCGCCGCTCCCGGCACTAGGTCAATCCCGAACTCCACCTCACGAATCGGTGGAAGCCCGCTCAACTCCTCAGGAAAGACCTCGGGGAACTCGCATACCACTCTCGGTAACTCTCGGCTCTGCACAGCCGGTACTTCCTCCTCTGCGGACAACGCCGACAGGAGGACCCCACTCTTACTTCCCAGCACGCACGTCACCTTCGTACCGCCCACTGTCACTGTCACTCGTCGTCTATAGCAATCGATGTTGGCTCGGTACCTCGACAGCCAATCCATACCCAAAATCACATCGAAGGTAGTCATCCCCAACACGAGAAGATCCCCAGGGCAAGGACAGTCTGCGACTCTAATCTCGCAGGCACGACATACTCTAGTCAACGATGCACCACCCCCAACTGGGGTGTCCAGGCATAGAGGTGGGCTCAACGGCTCTAAGCTCAACCCCAACCTCTCGGCACAACCCGACGAAATAAAAGAGTGCGACGCCCCGGTATCAAACAAGAATAAAGCCCATAAGTGATACAATAAACACGTACCCTGGATGGTCTCGCGGTACGTGTTAGGTCCTGGGGCTCTAGAGTCGGTGACTGCATAGACTCTCCCCTGCGAGGCCTGCTGCCTTTGACCCGGCGCGCTGGCCGCTGAATGCCCGTGACTCTGCTGCTGTCTCGGAACCGGTGCGCTCGTAGAAGGCTGTGACGGTCTGGACTGCTGACCCTGACGAGGACGTCCCCTGGGCGACTGTACGGTCCGCGACTGCTGCGGTCGCTGCGCTGATGTTGCCCTCGACAGCTCACGGCACCATGCAATGGTGTGCCCAACCTGGCCGCATCGAAAACAGCTGATCTCGTTGGCTCTCGACTCCGTGCCCTGGCCGGTCCGGCTAGTCGCTGGCCGCGCCGTAGGTACTCCTTCCATCGGGCACTCGCGACGGAAGTGGCCTTGCTGCCCGCAAGTAAAGCACGCTGGCGCCCTCTCTGGTGCGACTGGCCCAACTGCTGCCACTGAACCCCGCTGTCTCGATCCACTCTGATGAGGCGGTGGTCGGAAGGATCCCGCGGTCCTTTGCCTCCGCGAGTCTCGTGAGTCTGACGGTCCGGTCCAACTGATCGGCCGAGGTCGGACCTCACGGCCCCTGGCTGCATCCCGGATGCCCTGCTCCACTGTAGCCGCGGTGTCCACTAGATCGGTATACTTCCGTATCCTCAAGGCGAGAACCTGGTTCCGGATGCCCAGCCTCAGTCCGTCCTGGAACCGTAGGCAACGGTTCGTCTCGCTCGACACCATCTCAGGCGCGAATCTGGCCAAGGCTGTGAACCTGGCCTCGTACTGTGCCACTGTCATCTCTCCCTGCTCCAGGTATAAGAACTGCCGATGTCGCTCCAGCCGAGCCGACTCGGGAAAGTACTGTGCCATGAATACCTCCTGGAATACACTGTAGTCGTATCCGACTGTGTCCTTCACCCGCCCCCACCAGTGGTAGGCGCTGTCTCTCAGCTGATGGGCCGCGAAGGACACTCTCCGACGGCCATCCTCGACACCCAAAGTGTCCAGGTCTCGTGTGACCTGCTCTATCTATCGCTCGGCTAGGTCGGGATTTGGCTCCCCGACAAAAACAGGTATCCCGAGCTTCAGGAAATCGAGTAGCGCTCGGGAGGTAAGATCCTCTGTCTTAGCGGCCCTCATCGGAACTGCGGCTGCCTCTGGTGCTGGCGAAGCCGACTCTCGGCTGGCGATGACCGCCACCAAACTCTGAACGGTCCTGGTAAGCTCATCCAGGGCAGTCATCACTGGAGGGTCCGCGACTGGTGGAACACTGGGGGTACCTGCAGATGGCCCCGCATCACTTCTCCCGCCTTCTCCGACGGGAGTGCCCTGTGCCTCCGCGTAGTCGGCGGGCTCGACGGCTGGCACCCTCCCTGGTGCCCCTGCTGACCGCCCCCGCCGGCCTCGCGTGGGTGCCTGACCCTACGTTCCTGACGCTCGTCCGCGCCTTCCGCGAGCCATGAACAGTATCCTCTGCACGGATACACGCAAACGTTCAGTTTGCGAACTCAAATAAGGGCGACAAGTTCAAAAACGCCAACGCTCACACGGTCTAAGTTTACTCTATCGCGTATGTCACTAAAGCGCCACACCGCTCAAGCTAAACACACCTTATATATAGCATTAGTATACGAGACCACACCGACATATACCACACAAGCGACGACAAACCAACCAGAGTCGAACCTTGCCCCCCGGGCCAACCAAAATCAAACATACGCCCACAGGGCCAATCAAGTTCAAGACATGCCAAAAGGGCCAACAACCTTAAACCTTTTTCCGCTTCACAAAAAAAAAACCTCATTTCTTGGCATCAGGTGGTTACAACCCCGTCCAGGCGTCCCCGAACTACGTTGTGGCCACTTGATACCAACACCGTCACGCTCGACCACAGGAGCGCTCCTGAGTCGAGTCGCGACAGTTTAAAAACGTTTCACGTAGCAACACACAAACATTGTGCCAGTAGCCCCGTACTGCACAAGCACAAAACAAAACAGGACTCAAATCCTAACGGGTCTACACCCGAGTTCCGACTTGCGTACCCAACGCAGGACGGGACTCTACCGACTCGACTCTCCCACCTAATTGACGTGTAGTCCGAGGTGTGAAACCTCGCGCTCTGATACCAAGCTGTCACGCCCCAATTTCAGCGAACCGAAACTAGGGACGCGAACGTTTAAAGAGTTACAAGACTGAAACCTGTTTTCGATAAATCACCTAAAAAGTCAGTTTAGTTCCACAAAAGAATAATATTTACACCTCAAAATAAAAGTCCCACACTTGGGCAAACCGAGATACACGTCTCTAGACTCAAACACCCAGCAACCCGCTTCAAGCTCTTCAAGCTTCAGAAGCTCACCTAGTCCAGACTACGAACGGTACCTGTAGGAAAAGCAGCTAGGGGTGAGCGTTCGCTCACCACCACAGATAACATACTGACTACGGCATAATTAGTAGACAAAGCCGATGACACTAACAACGACTCAAAGACACGCACACGACCAGTCTTTTCCTCAACTGACTCAACACTCGGATACGTTATGTAGACCCCACACTACGATCGACGACCTCCTCCAAGACACGACTGACCACACAATACCAAACAAGATCACAAAGGATCGCAAACCAGCTGCTCAGTAACCAATCTCTGTCTCTCGCCCTTTACCGATCATAGACGTGGTCAGGCGGTCGACCTGTCGCGCAACTTCTCCCGATCCCAGTCGGGAGGCTAACCCACAACCTCTCCGCTTCACCCGATCCCAGTCGGATGGTTAGCCACACCCGCGCGTCCTTCCCCCGATCCCAGTCGGGGAGCTAGCCCACAACCCCTCCGCTTCTCCCGATCCCAGTCGGGAGGCTAGCTACACCACACAACCTCCACCAGCAACCAGTAACCAATCACAAACACAAACAAGTTCAAACAGACAGTAACGACACCGGTGACAACTCCACAGGCACTCAAGGCCAACAAAACACCGACAACCAAACACAGGTTCAACAACCCTACGGGCCCTCATGGCCACCCAAGACACCAACGATAAAGTACGGGTTCACAACCCCACGGGCACTCACGGCCACTCAAAATACCGAAACGACAACACGGGCTCTCATGGCCACCCAAGACTCAGCAACAAACAACACGCAACAACCTCCGGGCATGGTCATATGCCTCCAGTGAAACAGTTAACGCTAAGTTCTCTGCTCCTACGACACTACTAAGTGTCACAAGCACTTTCAGTAATCGCTACGCTCCCGTATCATGCATTTCTAATATTCGACAACCTAAATACCCACGACACCCCGGTGCCACATGCAATTCTACAGTTAACTTTCCCTAGTCAGGGCCGAGATCCGGCTACTTTTCCCTACCTCGAAAGCAACTCCAGAAGCGCTCCACTAAACCCGAGATGAATCGCAGTCACTCGCCGAGCCTCCCTTTGCCTCGGTCCGCAGCACGATCTAAAAGAACACAGATTTAACTCACTTTAAACTAGTACGAACCGGTCGAAAATAAATAACTCAACGCCCAAGTTAATAACGGTTCCGCCGTTAAGTTAACGGCTACGATTTGTCCATTTTAAACTTGACAGTTGTCGTTTACACTCGAGCGGGATAAAAGTCGGGTTACGACGGATCGGGTTCGAGCACCCGCGCACCGAACCCAGGTTTGATCTAAACCCAGTTAAACCCCTTTTTAACTTAAAACCGTCGTTGAACACCCTTGCTTTAATTAATTTCGTCTTTGATTTTAAAACAAAACGGTTTCCTTCCGTTCGTTTCCAAACTCGATATTTTGGTCCGGAACCCTTATAAAGTCGATTTGATTTCGTTTCCCCCCTTTTTGATTTAATCTAACTATCGACTTTCGTTTTAAAACCCGTTAGTACTTAACCGATCTAGTTTTTATCAAGAATCAATTTACGTCCAAATTACACATATCGCCCTTTTGTTTCAATTCCGATTTTGGTTTTGTTTTTAAAAACTCAGATTAAAAACCCTAAACACACTTAAACAGAACAAAATCGTAAGAAACATAGTAACGATAATTTATATATTTTTTTCGTTCTTCTTTACAGTTCCAGATTTACAACGCTTACACTAATCCTTTAAACAAAACCAGAAATCACGTTTTTTGTGTTCTGTTCCTTTCCATTTCGGGAGCTCCGTTCCATCCCGACCGGATCTGAACGAACTCGGGAACGGGAAAGCAAAAGACGAAGAACGGGATTGGTGCGGCCGACCACCGGCGCCGGTCGGCCGAAGTTCCACGGCCGAGAACTAACCGTGAGGATGGCGGCGGTGTACGGCGGCGCACGGCTGCGTAGGGCTCGGGTCCGGACGGCTCGTCCCGTTCCGGATCTGGCGAGCTCGCCGGCGACGGCGGAAGCTCGGGGCGAGTTAGGGCTCGGACGGTACCGGTGGTGGACGGTGGTGGCGTGGGGAGCTCGGCGGCGAAACTGGTGGCCGGAGCTGGGCGTGGTCGGACGGAGATGGAAGGTCGGGGTTCGGGGACGGGATTTCGTGGCTGGCCGGAGAAGAGGGAGGTCGGGGTTCGGGGACGGGATTTCGTGGCTGGCCGGAGAAGAGGGAGGTCGGGGTTCGGCAGGGGCGTGGCGGCGTGGTCGGACGGAGAACGGTCGGAGCGATGGCGGCCGGTGCCGGTCCGACGAGGAAGACGAAGAGAAAGAGAGAGAGAGAGAGAGAGAGAGAGAGAGAGAGAGAGAGAGAGAGGTGAGATCGGGTAGAGAGAGAGAGAGGAGAGGGTGAATGGAGGCTGTTGAGAGAAAATGAGACTGAAACCCTAGGGTTTCAGTCTTATAAAGGGGGTGGGTTTTTGGGCCAGCCCCTTTTGGGCCTCAGGGGACAACCGGGCCGAGGGTGGCTGGGCTGGGTTGGGCCTGCGCGCCTGGCCTGGTCCAGACCTGCTCCCCTTAGTTTTTTTTTTTTTTTTTTTTTTGCACTCGTTTCAAAAACTTACCCTAAGGTTTTTCGTTTTCAAATTAATACCTTAAAGAAACGAAGCGGGTTTTACAAGACGGGTCCTACGCCCAAGTTCAAAACCAACATAAGTTAAATCCGAAAACAAGGGTACGTCTCTAAATATGATAACTAACACCCGAACTCTCGCTAGCTCCCAAGCCTCGAGACGTCCTCTAATCCAACTCACGATCATAACCTGTAGGAAAAGTAGTAAAGGGGATGGGCATTTTTGCTCACCTCTATGGATATCCGTCCGATTATGGCATACTAGTAAAGCACAATAAATCACTATTTAAACGAGATTAAAACAACGCGAGGCCTAATCAACAATCAAGGCCATTCAACCTTCAACCCTGATGCTAACCTGTTACGGGGACAACCTCCTCGTCCGTACCTTCACCATTCTTTCCACACAGGAACACAAAATAACGGATAACACAATTAAGCACCAAGCAACACACTCAGCACAACAGTTAATCGACATAACAGATATTCAAAACAACACCGGAACTTAGTCACGGTTTACCAACCTTAGGTCATTATCAATATATATATATATATATATATATATATATATATATATATATATATATATATATATATATATATATTCCACTAAGGAGCACATAGCTATAAGGAGCACACAGCTATAAGGAGCACACAGCTATAAGGAGCACACGACTCTAAGGAGCACACAACTATAAGGAGCACACAGCTCTAAGGAGCACACAGCTCTAAGGAGCACACAACTATAAGGAGCACACGGCTATAAGGAACACACGGCTATAAGGAGCACACGGCTCTAAGGAGCACACAACTATAAGGAGCACATAGCTATAAAGAGCACACAACTATAGGGAGCACACAGCTCTAAGGAGCACACAGCTATAGGGAGCACACAACTATAACCACACTTTACCGTTCATGTGTCGGAAGGACGGGGTCCTTTATATTACTAGGTAATACACAGCTATAGATACGTTTAGTAGTACATTCAATCACAGTCACCACCAAACATAAAACAATCAGTCATTCCGCATTACCACCAAATCATCACCGTTACTTAACTAAAACATCACCTTCTCGTAGCATATCACAACTATTAATTTAACAATATAGCATACCACAATTCAATCAATCCAACGCTACTATTCACAAAGACAAGGTGCAACCAACACACAACCTACGGGCGCGACCTGGCCCACATGCAATTATACGGCACGAAAATTCCACAAACCTACGGGCACGACATGGCCCAATGCGATTCTAAAATTTGAATACCAGTACACTAGTGATTCACATCCTATATCCGATTCTAGTTATTTTACCGGTTGTTAATATCCTATATGCAATTCTAGTAACTTTCCTTAATCGAACCAAGAACCGTTACTTTTCCCTACCTCCAACGCGATCCAACTCGAAAAACCACAAACCGTCTAATAGCCTCCTCCGCTGCGATCGAGAACAACGTCTAGGATCACAAAGTAACAAGAGTTTTAATATCAATCCAAGGGTGATTTAAAGAGAAAACACTCAACCTAACCCCCAATACGTTCGGTTATAGATAACCTTCCTAATTACTCGATAATAACAAAATGGATTTGGAAAGGTCCATTTCTGCTCCATCACGGAGAGGGTCACGGAGCGTTGACGGGCTCCGTCACGAGTTGAGTCACGGGGCCATGACGTGCACCGTCACGGTTGACGTCACGGAGCCGTGACGTGCTCCGTCACGTTTGACGTCACGGAGCCGTGACGTGCTCCGTCACGGTTGACGTCACGGAGCCGTGACGTGCTCCGTCACGGTTCTCGTCAAGGAGCCGTGACGGACCTGAGCCTGTTTCCTTCTTCTTTTTCCCTCAACTCCATCCCAACGAATTCAACCTTCAAAACTCCACTGTTAAGCTCCAAAAACCTTAAAATTCAGCCTCAACAACCCCAAAACTTCAAGACCCAAGGTTGGGTTTCATCAAATTAACAAATCCCAATCATTTTCCATCACAATCCTCCACTTTCCACCATAATCCATCAATTCAACAAGGAAACACTTCAATCCCACAACACCCAATCTTAAATCATGAATTCTAAACAAAAACCATGACCCAAAGTTCATCAAAAGAGGAGTTAATTGAATGCTTACCTTAGGAAATGAGTAGATGATGAAAACTATGGAAGAAATGAGGGATTTTGGTGGTGGAAATCAAAGGAACAAGCTTCTTCTTCTTCTTCTTCTTCTTCTTCTTCAATGGAAGCTCAACACCTCTCTCTCTCTCTCTTGTGATTTTAGGCCAAGGCAAAGGGGAATGCTGAAAATTGGTTCACATGTGGTCTTTAACCTAAAGAGGAAAGGTCTAAATGTCCCTTTTAGCCAAATCCTTTGTTTGTAAAAAGGTAGGGACAAAAGTGACTTTGTCATCTCCCTTTTCTCTCCTCCAGGGACTTAGGGACAAGTGTCCATGTGGGGTCCATCTCCACTCACAAATATCCCAACTCAATTTAATTAATCCGATAAAACCCTAATTCGACCCCTTTTGACCCGAATTTGACTTTTTCGTAAAAATACTTATTCGAAAGGAAATGGCCCAACTAAGCTAACCGTAACAACGGTTGAGCTTTTTGGGTCCCAGATACGTCCCGAATGACTCCCGGAGTCGTCGGTTGACTTTTTCGGCGAAAAGTCAACTCTTCCCGGTTTCCATCGGTTTGACCGGTGTTGATCGAAGGCGGTTCTTACATTTTCTTTGTTTTTTAATTTTTTTGTAATTCAAATATTCTTAGCATGAATTTGAATATATTTATAAAATCTACACATACCCTTTTGTATTGTTTTGAAATTAGAACATTCCTAGTATTAATTAAAAAATATTTATATTGGATAGATTATAAAAAAAATACATAATTAGTTTATCCTAATATTGAGTTTTATAATTGTATTCATGGATGTAAATACAAGCATGTATTTTACAATCTCCCGTTAGATACCTCGACGGAATGGGACCAGAATTCACTGGGAACGTTTGGTGAGGTAATTTAAGCCAACGTTCTTAAGAGACTGAGCCGGAAAGGTCGCTTTTTTGGTTTTGCGGAGTTCAATCTTAAGGAGTCGGCTGATCAGGTGATGCATGTCCTTAACAAGTTCATTTTCAATGGTTATAGGCTGTTTGTAGCTTCTGGAAGGCTTGGGAATGGGAGAGCTCGACCTGAATCGCAAGCACCTACGAATCTGAGCAGGTCGACTACCTCTTGTATAGCAATTAAGAAGACTGTTTGTGGTGTGGAGGAGACGAGCGATGGTGCCATGGTTGTTGTGGCTGCATCAGTTTGGGTGGTTGGGTGTTCGACCGTGCTCTTGACGGTTTAGAGAGCGGATGCTTGGAACGTTGTGCAGTCATCTCCGGAGATCCGTGAATCTCCGTAGGGGGCATCTGTTGAAATAGATATAGTCAATCCCTCCATTGTTCGGTCTTGAAAAAAGGTCTATCTGAGCAGGTCCAAGACCCAGGTTTGGCTGGGTTTTTTGAACGGATTGGGACTTATTTGGGCTTGGGGTCTATTGTGGGTTCGAGTTTAGTAGCCTAGGACAGCGGCGGTCCAGAGGAGGATCATCCGCGGGGTGGTGAACCAAACCCGGTTGTCGGGTTTCAAGGTAGTCATTGGAAGGAAGCCTTATCAAAACCCCTGATTTCTGTAGTTGAGCCAAAGAGATGTGGACGACCAAAGAAGGGTCAGTCGAAGATGGTTTCCCCACCAGTTGTTTTACATCAGACACAAGGCAGGACTTCTGCTAATAAAGGGGTTAATTCGGGACGTTTTATTGTGGACATTGCGAAAAAAGATAGCGCCGAGAATTGGAGTTATAGCAAGAAAGTTGGGAAAAAGGCAGTCGATCTTTGTTCTTTGGCGCTCGATAAGTTCAAAAAGGACTTCGAGGGTAGGAAGGATGAGGATTACCTTGAAGAAAAAGCTTTAACCCCTGTCCCGGTCTCTAATCTGTTTACTTGTTTGAATCTAGATAGGAAGTAGGCAAGTTTTTGTTTGCATCTTGTTTGGGTTTTTTCTGTTTCTTGTTGCTCTTTGTAGCTGCTATGATCTGAGGAAAAGGTCTTTTTGAGGATCTTTTCTTGCTATGTTCTATAGTATTGTAGAACAATTACTCAATAAATTTTTCGCTTATAAAAAAACAATTTTAGTTATGCTCATTTTTCTAAAATCTAAAAAAATGACATTTAGTCCCACCTTTCAACCTACAATAGTCTAATAGGCTGCAAATGAAATTATATCAGCCAGGTCGAAAGAGGAGAGAGAAACTGATTTTCTCCTTTCATTCACAACTAGGCTGAAGGGGAAGGACTGCGAATGCTCTAAGATCCATTGGTTTTTAATAATTCATTTGTGCATAAATTTTATCAGAAAGAAAGAATGCATTAATATAATGGTGTGGGTTACAGGAAGGAAACCACAAATCACCAAACCAAAACAAGAACCAAATAGTCCAACAGAACCCGAAAGGGTCGAAAAAAAAACAAAGAGTCAATCCCACCGCTCAAAAAGAGAGAAACACCCCGAAACTGAGAAGAGGGAGGAAGAGCTCAAGCATGGTGAAAAAGAGCCTCAATTAGCGACATCTTCCAACAACTAGTAGATGAAGTTTTCCATTCCGCTTGAACCAATATAAGTGCCCCAAACTAGGCTCTCAGCAAAATGATAGAAGGATCAGGTACCGGAGCTCCTTGGAAGATCCTGGCGTTTTGTGCTACCCCAAAAGAACCAGAAACCCAAAAGACGGAAGTAGGACCAAGAATTACGCAGTTGGCACACTCTACAAATAAAAGACCACAAAGAGATGAACAAAGCAAAAGATGAAGGGAGACCTGAGGAAACCCCCACCACTGAAGAACCAAAGACCATACATGTCAACCCATCCAAAAGTAATCAGAAGGTGGGATGTGTCCTCAATGTGGTTTCCACACATAGAACACAACCTTAAGCCCATCCGGATCGAGAAACCCCTCACCACCAAGAGGATATAGTAGGGATGGCCTCGAGAGTAATGAGCCAAACAAAAGATTGGAACTTAGGAGGAACACCACTCTTCCAAATTGTAAAAGCCCAATCAACCGAGTCTAACCCGACAATGTTAGAAAATGCATCAAAGGATGTCGAAGTCGAGAAACCATGAGGATCCAAAGAACAATTCAACCTGTTTGTGCACGAATAGTCAAGGCGAGCACCCAAGAGAAATGAGAGGAGGCCCTCCAAGGCAAGGAGCTCTCTATCCTGAAGATTACGACGGAAAGGGAAGTTACAACTAACGTTCGCTTTGAAATGAATAACCGGCTGACCTTGCTCCACTATAAATAAGAAGAGGCGAAGAATCAAAGTTAAAAAGGGAACATTCGTCATCCTTATATCCTGCAAAAAAAGGATGAAATAACTAGACCATAACATCCAACGAACCTTGGATGGGCCAAAAATCTCAAGAAAACGAGGATCTTTAGCCAATTGAGCAATATGACGAAGAACCAAGGTAGAGGAGCGATGATCAAGCATAAGACAAGAAAGGCTCCACTCGGACTCGATCCAACCATGAAAAGCACACAACACCGTCCACCATAAGCAAGTCCGCTCCATGGAAAACCGCCACCACTACTGTAGGAGCAAGCTCGTGTTGACCGCCTCGAGGTTGAAGACACCAAGACCTCCTACGAGCTTGGAACGATACACTATGTCCCAAACGACATTGACAAAACACCCCCCGATCGAAGAGAAACCCAAAGGAGACATCATTGAATTCTCTCCGTGAGAAACAAAAATTGAAAGATTAGTTAAAGTAGATTGAATTAACGTTAAGCAGGAGTTCGAATTACTTGTGCTTATGAATTAGCCACGTGACATACTTTCATTGACTTGCGCAACTCATTTCGTCCAATTTTATACACTAAAGGTAACATATCAATTCACATGCCAAATCGCCACTATTTCGCCTCAAGATGTGCATTCTCTTATGCTTATTTTTTTTGAAAATGTTATATCTCATTAATCATTTCCAAAAACCACAAACAACATCTTGGGAAAATCCCTTACAACCAGATATAGTCCGAAAACCCCCGTTCATTACAGGTGCTTCGGTGCCTTAGTTTACATGATATACTTCTATTACAACCAACAAAAGTAATACGACAACTAGAGATTAGCTCGATTACAAAAGACCAAGGTTCTAAATACCTATATGGGTGGTTGTCTTGGCTTGTGAGGTGATGACCCGAGTCACCCCAAGGAACATGAGCCTTCTAGATAGGGCCCTACTTATGCTGTGAGGATTGTTCCAAAATCCCCCCAACCCTCCTACTGCCTATCATGCCTCCTAACGAGGCTGTTTTACAGCATTCGTCGATTTCCTTGAGGAGAACGTGGAATGCCCGTCCTTTGCATCCGGGTCAACATCCACGAGTTCATAAACTATGTTCTTGATTTTTTCTTTCATATAAACTGCTCGTTGAGATTTCTTTCGAGCAAGTTATTTCACACTTTTGGCTCTTGTTGACTGCTTTCTGTGTTTGACCTTCTTTCTTGTTCTTCACAACCCTTCTTGAAACCACCTTATTTTTCTCGGTACCCCCTTAAGATCATGTGTTGGGGAGTAACCACAAGCTGTGAACCCCGATGGGGTGTCTCACATTGTAGTGTGATCTTATCCACCTGTTTGGCCTTAGTACCTAGGGTATGTAAAGTCCCCAAATAGCCTAGGTTAGGCAAAATTATATGTTTGATGGTTAACGAGGTTTAGTTAGATACTATCAATCCCTTCCCTATTTCCACTCGCCCCTCCAGAGCCAATGTTGGGTACGGCTACCATAAATGTTTTTAGGCAAAATTGTAGGATGAACTTTATTAGCAACCCGTGCCAGGTCTTCTTCCTCCCTTCGATTACCCTCCCCCACGACCACAGTCCGTGGATGAGGGCTCTCGGCTGACTTTGGTACCCCTGAATGCATGAAAACCGAATTAGGAAAATTGAAGGTTCTTATAAGAGACATTGGAGCAGGAAGATGGTACGACTTCCCAATTTGATCGAAAGTATCCATTCGTTCGGTTGACAGGTGGAGCATAAAGGGAGTACGCGTATCTGGTTGCTAATTGATCCACTCCCGAAAAGACTGCCATGTAGTCCCGATTAATATGGCCAAGTCGGTCGCACTAAAAACAAAAGTCTGGCAACTTCTCATACTCAAGTCGGGCTGTGAACGGTTCTTCCAGCCCCTCAAAACGGAGCCCGAGGTATTTCTTGAGAGGACGGGTATCATCAATTTCCACCCAGAGCCAGAAGAAGATGCCCTATCCTCTAGGCTTCAACGAGTTGTTTGTTTCCCTGTTTCCACTTCCTTCCCCAGTTTATAGGCAATATATCTCCTCATATGAAAATTCCTAGCCTCAATCGGGATATTTTATACTCTTATCGACACGCGGACATGTCGGAAGATCAATGATTCTGGTTGAGTACGTGGTGGGAGCCTCGTAAGGAGCAGCACAATACCATAAAAAGACCATGGCTCCTTGGCCCTAATCTTCTCCAACGTCTCTTTGGAAAGGAAGAAGAATGAGACAGTCATGTTCATGTGGGGTTGAACCGTAAGGACTTGGATGTCCCAAGTATTTGATATTAAACCACAAGGGTTCGTGGTCTTACCCGTTTTTCGACAAACAGATGACCCGCAAGAGTAAACCGATAACGAGCATCGTCTATGGATAGAAAAGCGCTGGAATGGATGTCAAAATTCTCGTCATGATCATCAAAATAACCAGCTTGATCCTCCCCATGGTTACATCGGTGATTTTTTCTTGAATATCCACAACTGAGCTCAGAGAGGACATCTTGGCTAGGGGATGAGGAGTGGTAGAAGTAGAGGCACAGAGCCAGAGGTCCCGTCTTTCTCCCAAGAGAGACCCAAATGCATGTTGTTTTCGAGTCCCAAGAATGCCAATAACTGTGGAGGATTTGAGGCAAGAGAAGGTCGGGGGAAAAGTATAGGGGTACGAGAGAACCGACGATAATTGAACTGTAAATGGAGTTGGAGAAGACAGTGAAACTAAATGAGGAGAAAGGGGCTCCAAGAAGATTCGGCGAGTGAAGAAGGCGGAAGGAGAATGGTTGGACGTCATCTTCATCGCTTCAGAAGAAGAAAGAGGAATGTGATAGACGTAAGATGTCACGATTTCTTGCCTTGCAAGCAAGTCCGTTCTTTACATTTGAAGAAGAAGATCAAAACACCCTGTTTCATTTAGAGCCAAGTTCGTTGCTAAAGACTGTTGTTCTGTCACGCGTCTAAATTTCATTAGTCCTCCCTCATCCGTGCTCCACATCAACGTCTTCCTCAGTGGTCCTGCAAAAATAGAGCACGCCGTGCTGGCGTTGCAGACCTTAACTCTCCTCCTAATTCCCAGTTTAGCTACACTATTTAAGGATAGCGATTGCTAGGGTTTCTTTATCGAATTATTCATTTTGATATCGTAGTTAATTTGTAAAAAGATGAGCTAATAGGGCTTGTCTCCTATGTAACCGATTCCCTCAAAATCAATACAAATTTTCTCTTTTCTGCATTTTATATGTCCAATTCGAGCTCAGGGTTATTAGCTACGCATTAGTGGTATTAAAGCCTTCGTCTTCGTGCTTTTGGAGTAAAATGGCCAGTGAAAACAACCTAGAAAATCCAGTTGAAAAAGCTTTAATGGAGGACATGAGAGCTGAAATGGAAATACTGAAGAATAAGCTAGAGATCCTCATGCTCCAGCAAGCTCCATCTTCAGCGATTCACATCTCCTTAAGTCACTGCTTCGCTGGTAATGGATTGCCTCTTCATTACCTAGGAGATAAGGGTAAGAACATAGTTGCTTCTCCTTCCAATTTACAACTTGTATTTTCTAGAGCCGAGTCTGAGATTTTGGACCAACCATATAACCCCATATACTTCCCACCCTTGGTTACGAACCCTAGTGGAATTTTCTCTTAAAATCATAGACAAATTCACCTTGAAATCACCCACCAAATACCACAACATGTTCCTAGCACCACCATATACCACTCATGTATATACCACTCATGCTTCCACACAACCCCCATTACATCAATATGGACCACCTCCAGCTATAAACCAAGTTCTCCCTAATATTTACACAACTATGCCTCAATCCCCTAACCCTCACTACCCACAGACCACCATAAAAATACCCACCAACCCAACACCCAATTCAGGACCCAAAATATCACATTTCCTCTATTCACTGGCTCTGATGTCAGATGGTGGTTGAGAAAAACATCCTTATATTTTGCATACTGTGAGGTTCTTAAAGACCATAAGGTGAGGCTTGCATCCTTGCACTTTTCTGGAGACGTTAAGTATTGGTACACTAAGTACTGTTTGGGTCATAGACTAGGTTTTTGGGACCAATTATGTCATGACTTGATTTGGAAATTTGAGGCAAGAGGCCATGCGGATGTCCATATTGAATTCCAGCACTACAAGCAACGTGGTACTGTACAGGAGTATGAGAACAAATTCACTGAGTTAAAAATCTTGATGCACTACAAATATCCTTATTTTGGGGAGGAGTAATTCATCTCTCACTTTATTGGTTGTCTAATTCCAAACCTGAGAGTTGGTGTGCAGTTATTGAGACCCAGGTCTCTATCTCATGCCATGTTCATGGCCAGACAAGAGGAGATTAGGCTCAAACCTCATCAGGCTGCTCTTCAGGCTTCCTATCAAAGGCCAATCAGACAATTTAATGCCAGAAATCAGAATCAGTACAACCCTCAAGGTCGAGTCCACTAGTCCTCTCCTCAAATGCAGAGAATCAACCCTCCTATACTTGTGGATAGAGCTAGGAAGGGTATGTGCTACACTTTCCCAACCAAGTATAGTAAGGGCAATGTCTGTCCCAACATGCAAAAATTGTATCAAGTGATTGCAGAAGAGACTGGGATGAGCTCCCCCACACACCCTTGGAACAACCTCAATCCTTTCCTGAGGGATTACTAGAGGAAGATTTGGATGAGCACAACCTATGTTGTTTTCAGATATAGCATTTATGTTCCATGGAGGAAGGAGCAACTCATAAATCTATCAGGATCTCAAGCAAGGCTAATAGAAAATAATCTCTGTATTGGTTGACTCTGGCATCAAAATCCTTTATGGATCTTCTTATTGCACAAAAGTTGGATTTGAATCTCTCCCATACATCTCATGTTTTGGTCTTAATAGGTAATGGAAAGAGGTACGTGTGTTCCATTAGTTGCTCCTTGAATGGGAAAATTGGTATTATGCTCTTTACTTAGTCCTTCCTATTCATGCTCCTAGGATATTATGATGTTATACTTGGAGTTGACTGGTTTTACTCTGTCAACCCCATCACATTTGATTATGAGCAAAGATCTATAATTGTGAATTACAAAGGCACAAGCCTTGTTCTCCAAGAAACACCTTCTACAACTCCTTGCAAGGTGATTGAACTGTAGGAGATGGTTAGTGAATTAAATTTGAGTAACTCCCTTTATCTGGGACAATTTTTTTAGTTATCAACAAGTGAATTATCTGACTGTGTTCACCCACAGTTACAAGCATTGCTAGAACAGTTTCAAGATGTGTTTGCCACCCCCATCTAGCTTACCAAGGAGATCTCATGATCATAGAATTCCACGTATCCTTGGGTGTAAGCCTCCCTCTCTAAGGCCTTATAGAAATAGTTTCAAGCAAAAGGAAATAATTGAGGAGATTGTGCAAGAAATGTTGAAATCTGGTGTGATCCAACAAAGTCACAACCCTTATCTTTCCCAATCCTCCTAGTTAAGAAAAAGGATGGGTCATGAAGGCTTTCTGTTGACTATAGACAACTGAATGATCAAACAGTTAAAGACAAATTCTCCATACCAACTATTGATGAATTATTGGATGAACTACAAAGGAGCGTTTTTTTTTCTAAGACTGATATGAGGGCAGGATATCACCAGATAATATTGTAGGAAGGGGAGGCATTCAAGACTACAACCATTTTTTGGCTTAACAAATACACCTGCTAGCTTTCAAGGCTTGATGAATTCTGTGCTGCAACCATTTTGAAGAAATTTTGTTTGGTATATTTTGATGACATCTTGATCTACAGTAAGTCCTGGTCAGATCACTTGATGCATTTGGAAATGGTACTAAGTAAGCTCAGAGAACAAAAGTTGTATGCTAAATTCAACAAAATGTGAATTTGGAAGGGAACAGATTGCTTATTTGGGGCATGTGATAACTACTGAGGCGGTGTCCACTAACCTTGACAAAACTGATGTCACGTTGAAATGGATAATTCCAAAAAATATAAAGGCTCACTAAAGATTTTTAGGCCTTAGTGGTTATTGCAGAAAATTTGTGAAAGTTTATGGGACTATAACTAGGCCACTAGGAAAATTGCTGAAGAAGGATTCATTTTCTTGGTCTGATGAGGATCGAACAAGTTTTGATCTCCTCAAAAAAAAAACTATGTCCACAATTCTTGTCTTACAACTGCCAAACTTTGATCTACCTTTCATAATTGAAGCTGATGCTTGTGATGTGGGTATAGGAGGTGTCTTGATGCGGATTGGCCACCCATAGCTTATATGAGCAAGGGATTGGGACCAAAGACTCATGCCTTATCAACTTATGAAAAAGAGATCATGGTCATTATAGCTTGCATTAAAAAATTAAGACATTAAATGTCACACAACCTTTTTTTTATTAGGACAGACCAGCAAAGCCTCAAGTACTTGTTGGAGCAAAGGCTCTATACACCTTATCAACACAAATGGCTTGTCAAGCTAATAGGACAACACTATACTATTGAGTACAAGAAGGGTAAGGAAAATCCGACTGTAGATGTATTAACCTTTTTTTTATTAGGACAGACCAGCAAAGCCTCAAGTACTTGTTGGAGCAAAGGCTCTATACACCTTATCAACACAAATGGCTTGTCAAGCTAATAGGACAACACTATACTATTGAGTACAAGAAGGGTAAGGAAAATCCGACTGTAGATGTATTACCTAGACTACCAAATGAACACCTGATGGATATTTCCTTTTTAGTGCCTGCTTGGGTAAAAGAAGTTCTCACAAGCTATGAGAATGACAAGGTGGTGGAGAGCCTGCAATTGCAACTATCATGAGAACTAGAGTCATTACCACACCGTGAAATAATAAATAGTATGCTTATAATTGAGTGGAAGATATTTATTGGTGTGAATGGGGGTATAAGGGAAAAGATCATCCACTTTCTACAGAACTATGAGATAGGTGGACATTCAGGTGTAGCTGCAACAACAAAAAGAATCAAGGCACACTTTTATTGGCCCTATATGCAGCAAGATATTGTCAATTTTGTCAAAAGTGTGATACTTGTTAGAGATATAAGGGGGAGAACTAGGGATGGCAAATGGGCGGGTATGTGCGGGTATGGGTAGGGGTCATGATATCGATTTCCACCCATTTACTATTCCTTCACTCCCCATACCCATCCAATACCCATTTAAACCCATCTTTATCTCACCCATCTTTATCCAATAACCATTTGGGTATCCACGAATACTCATTCGTACCCATATTAATATACTCATTTGGATATTCACCTTGAGAAGCTTTTTTTAGCCATTCTAATCACCTTCTTTGATATTTGCAAAAACATGCCATAAACTTAACTTAGTCAATTTTTTGATAGTTGCAAAAACATACCCTAAAGTTAATTTTTAGTCACCTTCTTTGATAGTTGCAAAAACATACCCTAAACTTAATTTTTAGTCAACATCTTTGATAGTTGCAAAAATATACACTAAACTTAAGTTTTAGTCACCTTCTTTAATAGTTGCAAAAAACATACCCTAAACTTAACTTTTAGTCACCTTCTTTAATAGTTGCAAAAACATACCCTAAACTTAATTTTTAGTCAACTTCTTTGATAGTTGCAAAAACATACCCTAAACTTAATTTTTAGTCAACTTTTTTGATAGTTGCAAAAATATACCCTAAACTTAATTTTCAGTCAACTTCTTTGATAGTTGCAAACATATACACTAAACTTAAGTTTTAGTCACCTTCTTTAATAGTTGCAAAAACATACCCTAAACTTAAATTTTAGTCACCTTCTTTAATAATTGCAAAAACATACCCTAAACTTAACTTTTAGTCACCTTCTTTAATAGTTGCAAAAACATACCCTAAACTTAATTGGTCCCATTAATGGTCCCATTCTCTCTAAACTACAATTCACAAAAATGATATAACAGTGCACAAATAGTGATTATAACCTAGCTCCTCCTTGATGGTCTCATTCTCTATAAACTAGAAGACACCTCGCAATGAAACTATTGGTGCTAAAAATAAAGTTAGTTGGAGATGTGTCAACCATCAGAATCTCCAAAAAGAATCACCAGCCAATAAATAAATGATTCTCCAACTAATTAATTATCAATGACAGTAGAAACAGAATCCAAATGGGTTTTCAACACTAGAACTACCAAAGATAACACATAAAAGTCTTTGCAATAACAAATAAGTTTTTCACCATCTCCATCCTTCACATCATTTTCTCTTTACTAAACCTACAATTCACAAAGAACGAATGAAATTAGTGCATCAATAAGAAACACTAACAAGAAACAAGATTGTTACAATTAAAACGTTATACTTCTTCTTCTTCTTCTTCTTCTTCTTCTTCTTCTTCTTCTTCTTCTTCTTCTTCTTCTTCTTCTTCTTCTTCTTCTTCTTCTTCTTCATAACAAACATCTTGACACCATACAGAGGTATAGTCACAACCAATCACAACCAGTCAATGATTTGACATTTAAAATAAAAGCACACCATCTTCAACAAATTTCTATTTCTCCTTAATTACTAAAAGTAAACCCAATGAACCAGCTTAAAAATTGAAGCAAATTCAGCAAATTGACGAGATACAGCAGATATGATGAAAACAAAGCTTCATAGATGGTAATGATGGCGGTGGATATTATATACACAGAGGAGTAAATAAAATCAAAGCAAATTGTCCTCTAGCCATTTTTTTCTTGTATAGACAAGTAAATGCTCACAAGTGTCATGATATCATGTATACAACACATCAATTGTAAAGACCGCTCCTGGTCAACGCCGGTCAATCGGCAGAAAAACGGAAAAATTTAAAATTTTTGGACATACACCAAAATGAACCTAAAATTGACCCCGAGGGTCATATCGGACTTAAGTTGACCCCGATATCGACCAAAGTGAGTTCTGGGTGACTCAGGGCAACTTTTTGACCAATTCGAGAGAAGTTGACTTTTTGCAATAAAAGTCAACCGAGCGACATTTTGGTCCGTTCGAGGCCCGTTTTGGATCCAAAAAGATTAGCCGTTGTAACAGTGGTCTTAGTTGGGCCGTTTTCTTGTAGCACGTGAAGTTTCGTAATTTCTTTGAAAATGGGCCCGTTCGGGGCCTGAGACGGCCGAATTTCGCGAATCTGACTGAAAAATATCTACAAAGATATTTTTTTAAAGGTGGAACCCGCTTGCCACTTGTCACACAAGTGGTGGTGGTTGGTATTTTGAGCAAAATAAAAGGAAAGAAAGGAAAGGTAGTCTCGACAATTAGAGAAAAAGGAGATAAGGAGAGAGAAAAGAAAAGAAAAAAGAAGAGAGAAGGAGGAAAGGAAAAAGGAAAAGGAAAGGGTGGGTTTTTGGTGATTTCCCGACGATCCGACCGACCGATCGACTCAACGACTGCGGATTCGAACTCCCCTCGTCATTCCCTACGGTGAGAACCCATTCTTTTCTCGTTTTGGTACGTTTGAAAATTAGGGTTTGAGTTTAAACGAGTCAAATATGGTTGGGTTTTGGTTAGAATTAGTTTAAAGACGAATGGTTGAGGTTTGGGGTTCGTTAGGAACGTTTTGGGGCGGAAAGGAAAATTTTCCATTGTGGCCGTGTGGGGCCCACTTGCCCGGGCCTCGGATTTTTTCATGTTCGGGTGGTTTTGGACAATCCCCGAATCGATAATTCATACCCGGAACGAGTTATGGAATTAAATTGTGAAAATTGGAAATTTCGGGTTTAGAAACTTCAAACGTGAATTAAATCGCTCGGACGTCGGAAATTGATTCCGTCGATTGCGTTGGAACACTTGAATTATTTTAGGATCGTAGAAACGAAAACGAGAATTTTCGGAGACCCGGAAAGGCGTTTTCCGATCCCGGGCAGATTCGCCGAGCCGGGCGAATCGGGCCTCTTCGGGCCCATTATTGACAATGTCGAGTAATTGAGAAGTTTGGGAGTGATCGACATTGTCGGGGTTGCGTTTGAGCGTTAAGTTCATTAAATTCGGGTTTCACCTGCTTATTTAAAAAGTGTGTTAATTGTAATCATTGTAGACTGTGTCGCCGACCGTGGAAAGAGGAGGTTAAGCGGGTAATCTAGAGCATTGCCGGAGCGCGAGCATCGGGTTTGACACGCTTCAAGAGGTAGGGAAAAGTATCCGGATATCGGCCTTGACTAGGGAAGGTTATCAGTAGAAATGCATGTGACACGGTTGGTGTCGTAGGACAAGTAAACCTGTCGAACAATAGAAATGCATGTGACACTGTTGGTGTCGTAGGATAAGTGAATTTGTCGAATAATAGAAGTGCATGTGACACTTGGTGGTGTCGTAGGTTGAGTGAACATGTCGAATAATAGAATTGCATGTGACACTTGGAGGTGTCGTAGGATCAGTAAACCTGTCGAATAATAGAACTGCATGTGACACTTGGTGGTGTCGTAGGTTGAGTGAACCTGTCGAATAATAGAAGTGCATGTGGCACTTGGTGGTGTCGTAGGGTTAATGAACTGATTGTGGTTGTGTGTGGCCATGAGTGCCTGTGAGGCGTTAAACCTGTATGGTTGTTGACTGACTTGCTGAGTGGTAGCTAGTCATTATGTTATTCTCGCTGGTTGTTGAGTATTCGTGTGATTTGTGTGATTGGCGTGGAGGTTGGCCCACCTATCGATTTGCCATCGATAAGGGGTGCCACGGTATGGCCATGAGTGCCTGTGGGGTGTTGAACCTGTATGGTTGTTGATTGACTTGCTGAGTGGTAGTTAGTCGTTGGTGTTAATTTTGCTATTTGCGGAGTATTGTGTGATATTTGGCTGTGATTGTGATTGTTCTGGTGATACCTGGATGAGCTGTGCCCGAGAGGTGTGTCGTACCTTCCAATGCGCGGTCGGTAAAGTGTTGAGGGTTGTGGTTCCCGTCAGGTGCGTCGTACCTTCCGGCGCGTGATTGGTAAAGTGCTGAGGCTTGAGCTGTGTCCGAGAGGTGTGTCGTACTTTCCAATGCGCGGTCGGTAAAGTGCTGAGGGTTGTGGTTCCCGTCAGGTGCGTCGTACCTTCCGGCGCGCGATTGGTAAAGTGTTGAGGCTTGATTTATGCCCGTGAGGTGTGTCGTACCTTCCGATGTGCGGTCGGTAAAGTGCTGAGGGTTGTGGTTCCCGTCAGGTGCGTCGTACCTTCCGGCGCGCGATCGGTAAAGTGCTGAGGCTTGTGGTTGTGCAGTATGGTGTGCGATCCTTTGCGATCGTGGCTGGTGTGCGATCCTTTGTGATCTTGGCTGGTGTGCGATCCTTTGTGATTTTGACCTGGTGTGCGATCCTTTGTGATCTTGGGTGTTGTGTGATCAGTTGGTTTTGTGTGACCCTACGTGATTTTGATTACTATTGCGTGTGTTATTGAGGTCATGACTGCTGGATCGGGTCTACATTACGTGAACAGGTTGTTCGAGGTTTCCCTCACGTGAACGGGTGGTTTGAGGTTTCCCTCACGTGAGTGGGTTGTTTGAGGTTCCCCCTATGTGATCGGGTAGTTGGGGTATTGATATTGTGAGCAATAGTGATTTGCTTAGTTGAGAACATGATCCCCATTTTGAGGTTTCCCCTACGTGATCGGGTAATTGGGGTATTGATATTATGGTGAGCAATAGTGTTTTACTTAGTTGAGAATGTGATCCCCGTTTGAGGTTTCCCCTACGTGATCAGGTAATTGGGGTGTTGATATGGTGAACAATAGTGTTTGCTTAGTTGAGAACGTGATCCCCATTTTGAGGTTTCTCCTACGTGATCGGGCAATTGGGGTGTTGATATGGTGAGCAATAGTGTTTGCTTAGTCGAGGACGTGATCCCCGTTTTGAGGTTTCCCTTACGTGATCGGGCAATTGGGGTGTTGATATGGTGAGCAATAGTGTTTTGCTTAGTCGAGAATATGATCCTCATTCGAGGTTTCCCTTACGTGAGCGAGTATTTGAGGTATTGATATCGTGAGCAGTTGTGACGGTTTGGTATCTGGTCTTGAGGTAGTCGTTGCCTGTTTAGATTGGTAAGTTTTTGATGCTTTACTAGTATGCCATAATCGAACGGGCATCCGTGGAGGTGAGCGGAACGCTCATCCCCTTTACTACTTTTCCCGCATGCCTTTGAGGTAGGGCCGAGTAGCGAATATTGGTTTGGTTGCGGATTGTTACAAGTAAATGCACATAGGATCGTGTGCGAGTTTGTGCTTTACCTTATCGGTGTGGCTTATGGAATGGTTGTTCGGTCTCTGATTTGGGGTTTACATTACGTGTCCGGGCTTTGAGATGGTTGGGAAGCTTTTGACAGTTGTATTGCGTGATCGTCAGTCTAATTTGTGTTTTTGGGGTAGTAGTCCCCAGGGTTGTTGTTGTTGCCGGTGTTCCCGGCATTTCTGTTGGTATGCCGTGGTCAATCCGGTATCCGTGGCGGTGAGCAAAGTGCTCACCCCCTGCTGCTTTTCCTACATGTACTGGTTGTGAGGCGGACTAGGAGAACCCTCGAAGCTTGAAGAGCTGGGAGCGGAAGTCCGGGTCTTTGGGTAGTTAGTGACGTACCTTGTAGCTCGTGTTGTTCATTGTTTTGAACGTATTTTTCCGCTGTAAAAATATTGTTTTTGATTAACGTAAATGGCAATTTTAAAAAAGGTTTATTAAATGTTTGAAAATCGATTTACTGTTTCACCGTTCGCGTTCCGGGTTCGATCATGCCGAATTCGGGGCGTGACATCAATCCTGTAAATTCAAATCTCAACAACACAACAACAACAAAATTGTTGTAATCAACTTCCATTGATGAATATCCAGAGAGGCCACCACACATGAAAGCTTTTTTATCTCCATTTATTTCTAGACCTCATCTTCTACTGCTTCACCTTAATCTTGACCTTTTGATTAATTGCTTACAAGTTTCAACTTCCATTCATTCCTCGTTGTTTCAATATAAGAGAGACTTGTTAAAACGAATACAAAAATCAGAGAGACTTGGTAAAATGGTTTATCTCTGTAAAAGATAACCCTTTTTCACAAATTAATCTAAAATACATTAATGCTTCAAAAGAAACTCAAATACTTAAATTGCTCATCTGAATCTGATGTGAACAAAGAAGAAGCAACTATCACAGTCAGCCAGAACATCGAATCAACCCCATTATCATCATCAACCCAACACCTTTCAATTCCTATTCATTTACCACCAAACCCATGTAAAAACCATAAAAAAACAAACATTCAACATAGAAACGAAGAAAAAACGAGATCAAACGAGAGTTGAAAGCACAAACCAGAGGCAAAAATCTGGCCTTTTCTGAACAAATCGGCTTCAGGAACGGGTGGGCTTCTTGTGTAGTCACCTGAATCGATAGCAATGTGAGACTTAGCTGATTTGTGAGCGGAGAAAGAGGAGGGATCTTGCGTGAATGGTGAGAGGAGAAAGATCCGGTTTAGGGAGGCTGCTTCTGGGTTTGGATGGTTTAAAACGCAAACGAGGGTTTTAGGTTTCGGGTATTATGGGTACCCGAACCCAACCTCAACATTCAGCCAAACACGTGAGGACCACCCGAACACGACCCGAACCCGGAACCACCCAGACCCGACCATGACCCGAACGAAAATAGAACCGGCTACCCACTGAGTATGGGTATTTTTGCCATCCCTAGGGAGAACATTTCTTATCCTGCCCTCTTGTGTCACGCCCCAAATCTGGTTTTGGCCGGACTCGAGACGTGACCTGAAACAATCGAGATAAAAGTAGTAAAACTGTAATGTTTTCTTTTAAAGCTGAAAGCGAGTCCAAAACATTTCTCAATAATTCAATCCAAAATCAAATATAGTGTCAAAACTTGACAAGTAACATAAGGTAAATAAAGTTCAACAATGTGGACCAACACATCTCTAATACGACCCTCAAAACATCCGGAAGCTCCCGAGCCTCGAATTCCTCAGATCTCAAGTACACCTGTACACACAACAAATAAACAAATAGGGGCGAGCTTACGCTCAGTAGGGAAAACCGTACACAACTTTAGCCTCCAAGTTTAATAATAAAACTGCTTTAGTTCGATGTCACAAAGTGCTTAAAAACCCTTAGACCAAAAGATATAATAAACAAATAAAAAGCAACTAGAACAATAACGCATTCTCAAGGATAACGATAACTTCCCAAAGAACAAATGGAGAACTTTATAATAAAATAGAAGACCATCACAACTGGAAACGAGTAAACACTATTAATCAATAAAAAGCTATGAAATTAGTGTAATGAAATAATATCGCTTTTCAATGATAACAGTAACTTAAAAGATTCCATGAAAATACTATAACGAATCATAACTCATTAAAATGAGAGCAATTAATATCACGCCAACCACTCGCTTTCTCAAGCCTCCGATCCATGGGTAGATTTTGGTATCACATCGGTTCCCATATTCCGATCCACTAGAGTACCCATTTCATATCAGATTTTCCCTCGGTCCAGAGGAGGCACATACATCGGGGCACCGGAAACCATCCCATAGGGACGCTCATCGTCGGGATTCTCGGAAATGCCTCCAAAGGACCATAAGTCATAGGGAATCAAGGTAGTGCTCCCGTAGGACGCATACACTTGGGTGAAGCCACAATAACCATTTCTTACAGAGTAATCCAACCAACTGTCCCGAGAAGTCCATCTCCAATAACCAATGCCCTCAGGCTCCAAGAATCAATGCCCCGTAGGGTCCAACAATCAATTCCCTCCGGCTCCAATCATTCCCGTAAACCATTCCCACACCGGACTCCTCAACGGTGTGGGTACCATACCCAATCACCATTAATCATTTCTCTTCCTACACCGGACTCCTCAACGGTGTAGATACCATAGCGTATCCACAATAATCATTATCTCATCCTACACCGGACTTCTCAACGGTGTAGGTACCAAACCGAACAATCAGATATCTCAAGAACACGAATAAGGGAAAACACACTATAACATATCCATCAATCAATGCTTATCGAAACACACCTTCACCATAACACACCAAAGACAACCATTTACTCCTTCCACTTACCGTATACTTACCTGTCACGAACCATTCGTCCATCGATCACCTGATCGTGCCCATTTGGCAGAACCAGTCATAGTCGATCATCTGCTCAAACAAACAATTAATCACCACTCAATCAATCAACCAATCATTCAAGCATTCAAGTTCAATCATTCAAACATTCAAGCATGCATTCGATCTAGTTTCATTAGACTCTTGATTTTTCTAATAACTAGCAACCAATCATGTGAACCTAGCACAACAACTAATCCGAGAGCTCAACACGGCCTCTCTACCAGTAAATCAAATCCCAAGTATTGAAAGCGAGTTACACTAGTTATTCTCATCCTAAACATGCATTCTAGACACATCCGGTTATTAGTGATTGAAAGACGATTATTCTAGTTATTCGCATCCTATAAGCAATTCTAGGACCTTTCTGATTTTATTAACCTAATAGGCATACTAGTAATGAAATACACGAGTAGTTAGGACTTTCTCTACCTTGTGGTCTTCCTCTAATAATACTCTGATGAAAAAGCTCGAGTGGTCACAACTTCGTTCTTCACACGGGTTCCAGCGTGATCTTCGTTCTTCTAGCTCGGGTCCAGGCCCTTGTGCTCGGGCAAAGTCCCGTCTAGGTTTGACAAAGAAAAAGTCCAATAAAAACCAATAATTGTCCAAAGGTCCACTGATTTAACCAAAATTATCTCTTTAAATAACCAATTTTAACCAATTATATTTAATTAATTAATTATTTGAAACTAATTTTAAAATAATTTTCTTTCCAGTCGGGTTGACCCGGATCCGAGCCCGTACCCGGTCCAGACCCGTGTCCAGACCCGTGTCCAGACCCGGTCTAGACCCGGTCCTGAAGTCTAACTGGGCCCAAGTCCACACTGACCTTCCCACGGCCCAAACCTTCTGCCCGGCCCAAGGCCTTCTCAGCCCAAGGGTCTTCTGGCCCAAAGCCTTCTTGGCCACGACTCCGAGTTGCCATAACTCCGGCGATGTCTCCGACGAGCAGTGGTGCTCCGACCACCACCCATAGCGTCAGATACGCTCGGGAAAGGGAGGAAACAGGGCGGCGAGGAGCGTAGGGGTGCTGGTGACGCCGTAGCCGTGACGGCGAGTTCTGGGACGTTACCCACGTTCGTCCCCCTTTCAGATCTGGAGAGCCCAGCGTCTCCGGCGATAATCCCGTCCGAAACTGCTCGCAACGACCTCGGGAGGTGCGATTCCAGACGAGGTGAAGTCAGAATCGAAGAGGGAAGAGGCGAGGGAGGCACCTACCGCTTGATTTCGCTGTCGCCGGCGACCTTTCCACCCACGCCGCTCGAATCAAGCTCTGGAGGGTACACTCCCCGTCCCGACGAGGTCGATGAAGAGGAGAAGACGACGAGGGGCCGTCCGAACCTCCTGACCCTCGTCACCGGTGAAGAACGCGTCCGGGACTCAAACCCAGAGAGCCTCGTCCGCGCGAGAGCTCGAGCTTGAAGAGAGAGAGAGAGAGAGGTTTCGTGCCTCGGTTTTCGTGCGTGGTTTCTGAGAAGCCGAGACGACGCTGAAGGGTATAGAGCGCGTTAGGGTTGGGAGTGGAAATGGGTGTGGTTTGGGCATGTGCAGGTCCGGCCCAAACTCGGTCCTGTCTGGCCCAAAATTCCCAACTCAGCCCAAATTTCTCATATTCTTTTTTTTTATTATTTTTCCCTCTCAACTTCCACTCGTTGCAAAACTCTACCCCAACGTTTCAAAACTCGAATAATACCCTTTCTGAAAGAGCGGGGTTTTACATCTTGCAACCTCTCCCAATTCCATCTTCACCATGGAAAGACATTGCAATTGATTTCATTGAAGGACTCCCAACATTTGAGGGTTCTGACAGCATCTGGGTCATAGTTGATAGATTCTCAAAGTATGCACACTTCATTCCCAAACATAATCCTTTTATAGCTCCTCAATTAGCTCATATTTTCTTCTCTACTATCTTTAAACTACATGGAATGCCTTAAACCATTCTCTGATAGAGATAGATTATTCTTGAGTAATTTCTGGCTAGAGCTTTTCAAGAGGGTTGGAGTTCAGCTCAAACTCTCTAAGCTTACCGCCCATAAAATGATGGCCAAACTGAAAGAGTAAATCAGTTGTCATGGCCCAAATCCGGTTTTGACCGGACTCGAGACGTGAGTTAGAAATAATGATAAATGATAATAAATAAATAAACCTTGGTAAAGTAAATCTCTGAGTAAAACGTAATCCAAGTCAATACGATGAGTCAAAAGCTCAAAAAGTAACAAAGTGCGACAGGTTTAATACAAAAATGAGAAGGTACGTCTCTAACACAAACACCATCTGGACCCTCCACGAGCTCCCGAGCTCTGAAACGTCCTCTAATCCTACTCCTCAAGGAAACCTGTAATATAGTAATCACGAAGGGGGTGAGCTTACGCTCACTAGGAAAAAGTAGTAAAGTAAAAAGAACCCCCGCTTTGACAAAAAACCCCAATTAGTACAATTACCCAAAAGATACCATAACTAGAGACCAACACGAATTTCAATACTTAATAAAATAGTAATTCAAGGAGATCAAAGGAGAGACAGTTTATTCTTCAATAGAAACAACTAAAGAACACACGAGTACCGAAACATAGGTAATTTAAACCACAAGACTCCGATCCACATACAACCAATGTATCATATCGGAAAGCCCCTCGGTCCAGAGGAGACACATATCATCGGGACTCCCGGAAATGTCCCTAAGGGAACACATATCATCGGGGCTCCCAGGAATGTCCCCAAAGGACCATAGATCATCGGGGTGAAGCAAGATGTCCTCCCGGAAATGTTCCCAAGGAACACATACCCTCGGGGTGAAGCAAGATGTAAACAACCCCCTCGGGGTAAACAACCTCACGTCATACCGGAATACACATCGGCCTAGACGTCTTCCCGGAACACACATCGGGGTAAAAAACGTAATACAATATACCGGAATGCACCGTCGGTCTTCCCAAAAATCCCTCGGGGCTCAAACATGACACCTAATGCCAAAACACAACCATCGGCCTAGGTACTACCCTACACCGGCATACCCCCTCGGTGTAGGTACCCTACCGGAATACAACTCCTCTTGGAACACACATCAAGAGAATAACACACATCAAAAGTCATAGTTCAACCACTGCTTAGCAAACCCAACAATCTTACCACGACACGCCATATAGAACTCATATTATCCATCACGCTTACCGGCATTACTTACCAACCACGTCCCATCGGTCTATCACTCACCCGATCACATCATTAGGCACAATCAATTCACATTCAAACATTCACTCAATCAATCATGACACGGATCAACCATTCACATTACAATCATCATAATTCATCTAGTTTAGTGTGACTCTGATATTAACCTAAGGACGAAACATGCATCGATATTAAGGACGAATAATCATCATTAAGTACATCCAACACGCAATCCTAAGGCTCGACATGACCATTCTACCAGCACGGCAATTTCCCAAGGTATTGAAAGCGGTTAACTAGTGAATCACATCCTATATGCATACTAAGACTCTTCCGGTTATTATTGTAATTGAAAGCGGTTATTCTAGTGAATCACATCCTATATGCAAACTATGACCTTTCCGGTCATTATTATCCTATAGACATACTATTAGCATTCTTTAAATTAAGAGTGGAGTTTAGTACTCTTCCCTACCTTGAATTCTCCAACGCTTAAATACTCCTAGCAGCTGACGACCTAGCTAGCTTCCTCCTCGTTCTCTCACGCGGTCCCAAAGGCCTCCTCCTCCGTCGAGCTCGGGTCCAAGGTCTTGGATCACAATTAAAACTATAATTAAAGGCTAACCAAAGGTGGTTCAAGAGACACACATCAAAGTCAAAAAACCCCAACCGTTTGGTTCAAAATAACCTTTTGAAATGAACGAAAAACACCCAAGAAGGATTCAGAAGGACCAAAACTGGTCTGCCACGGATCGGGTCACGGAGCCGTGAGACTCCCCATCACGGATGACGTCACGGACCCGTGACGAGTGCCGTCACGGTCTCTCTTACGGAGCCGTGACGTCTCCCATCACGGTGCCCATCACGGATCCGTGACGGTCCAGACTAGTTTCGTCCTTCTTCTTCCTCCAGCCTCATTTTCACGAAAAACAGTCCAAAAACTCCATTTTCAGTCACACAAAACCTCCAAAACAGTCATATAAGTTCAATCCTTCACTACCCAAGGTAGAATTCATCAAACCAACAAATACCCAAGAGATTTCCAACTCAAAAACAACCCCAAAACCATAGATTTCTACACAAACCAATCATCTACTTCACTAAAACAACATCTAGCAACAATTAAGGCAAAACCCAACAAGTTCTAGCAAAACCAAGGAAAACCCATAACTTGAAATGATTTGAAATGAGATTGGGATATTGTACTTACCTTTAGAATGAAGAGATGATGGAGAAAAGAAGGTTTTGGTAAAGATTTGAGAAGAAAACACCCAAAAGCTCCTCCCTTTCACTTGCTTCTTCTCTAAGCTTCAATGGAAGCTCTCCTTGCTCTCTCTCCCTTGTGTGTTTCGGCTGCACTAGTGAGGAATAGCTGAATTGGTTGCTTCAATTGCCTTAAAAGACCTGAAAGTGGTAAAGTCCAAAAAGCCCCTTAGCTTTTATCTACTTAAGGACAACTTGTGAGTGGTAAAAATGTCCTTTTAGCCTCTTTTCTTCCCCTCAAAGCTAGCATGGACAAGTGTCCATGTAGGGACCACTTTTCCTTAGTTAAAAATCCAGCACCTCAATTTAATTAGGATTTGTCGATAAAAAGTCCCCGTTTGACCGAAATTTGACTTTTCCAATATTACAGTCATTTGAAAGGAAACGGCCCAATTAAGCTAACCGTAATGACGACTAAGCTTTTTGGGCCCCAGAAAGGTCCCGAATGACTCTCGAAGTCATCAATTGACTTTTCTGGCAAAAAGTCAACTTTCGTCAGGATTCACCGGTTCGATCGGGATCGACCGGGGGCAGTTCTTACATCAGTGCCTAGAGAACTACTTAAGGGCTATGCTACAACAGAATCCTAGGAAATGGGCATACTGGCTAGCTATGTCTGAATTATGGTACAACACTTCATTTCATACTTCCTTGCAAATGAGCCATTTCAAGGTATTATATGGATATGATCCACCTCTCATTGATCTCTTTGATAGACCTTCAAAGGTACCTTTTGTGTAATCATTTTTGAAGACCAGACAAGATCAACTTAAACTCTTGCAGGAAAAATCTGACCAAGGCTCAAGAGAGAATGAAGATGCAGGTTGATAAGTACAAGACTAAGAGACATTTCTATGTGGGAGATTGGGTTTACCTCAAACTCCAACATTACAGGAAAAATTCTGTCAACATGAGGAAGTTCATTAAAGTGGCAGCTAGATTCTATGGCCCTTTCCAAACCATTGAAAAGAAAGGATCGGTTGCTTACACTCCCAGGCTCCCTAGAGGATCAAAAATACACCCAACATTTCATGTCTCCCTGCTGAAGAAACAACTAGGTCACAAGAATAGGTTGCATCAAACATTGCCTGATACTACTCTTGAGGGCTAGCTCAAGCGTTTTCTTGCTAAGATACTTCAAACCAGATTAATTAAGAGGTCCAATGCTGCTGTGGTCCAATATCTGATCTTGTGGGACAAATCGACTATGGAGGATGCGACCGGTGATCCGAGCTTCATTTCCTGATTGGCTTGCTCAAACGCAGGCTTGAGGACAAGCATGTCCAAAGAAGGGTGCATGTCACGATTGCTTGCATTGCAAGCAAGTCCATTCTTCACATTTGAAGAAGAAGATTAAAATGGCCCGTTTCATTTATAGTCGAGTTCGTTGTTGAAGACCGTTGGTCTGCTACGCGTCTTAATTCCATTAGTCCTCCCTCGTCCGTGCTCCACATCAGCGTCTTCCTCAGTGGTTATGCAAAAACAGAGTACGTTGTGTTGGCGCTGCAGACCTTTCCTCTCCTCCTAATTCCTAACTGAGCTACACTATTTGGGGATAGCTATTGCTAGTTTTTATTTATATCAAATTGTTCATTGTGATATTGTAGTTGAATTGTAGAAAGAGGAACTAATAGGACTTGCCTCTTATGCAACCGATTCCCCTAAAATTAATACATTTTTTTCTTTTTTGTATTTCCTATGTCTAATTCGAGTTCGGGTTATTAGCTACGCATTATAAGACAGAAAAAATACCGAAGGGAGGGCCTCTAGAAACTCTCTATGCTTATATATAGCCGTCTTTTTCCTGTAATTATTATGTCTCCCATGGCTGTCTTGAACAATATGAGCACAATTGATCATACAATGTCGGCCATGGCTTGAGTGGAGGGAGCATAACTACAACTTTTATTTTGAATTCGTTTTATAATTTTTTGATTGGGAAGTGTTTTAAGTGGGTTTGCTTTTCATTTATTACACTCCAATGGTTTAAAACTCACGTCTCATTTGAGATTGAAACTGGGGGTTCGAAGAAAGAAATTATGAACAGATTTATGTATAAACTGTAAAAGAAATTTTGAATTTAGCAATGCATAATAGAGAACAGTTACATCTTTTTATCGTAACAAGAAAAAGTTTTTACTACCTGAAACTTTATTCAATCCCGCGAAAATAACTAGTGAGAAAATTGTACGAGAACTAGGGGTTACTCGATGTCCACATTCACACATTTCGTTTGTTACTAAATCCTAATCCATACGTATGAAAAGTATTACATAATAACGTTAACCGCAACCTATTGTATTTTCCGTCTTTAAATTTAACGACCGTTAAGTGAGTAATAAGAAAAGTTGATAAGTTAGGGTTATGATTTGAGAATGAACGAAAATTTTACGTTTTCGCATGTCATTTTAGGAAAGTTTTAGAGCACATGATAATCATGTGACTGGTATTTCACGAAATTAGTCACACTTAATAAAATAAATTTTGATATATTTGTAGAATTAATTGGTAAAACCTGTTAACATGTAATACTTTTCATACATATGAGTTATAATTTGGTAATTGAACTTGGTACAGTGCGGTGACATAGCGTTTTCCATAAGAACTAACACTACAAATTTCCAGAAATTATTTTGGGCCTTAAGCTCATATTAAGCCCAACATCAAAACATGCCTGGCCTTGATTGAGATCTGGTCTAGGCTCAACCCAATTCAGCACGTCAAAAACCAAAGCTTGGGCCCAATAAAATCGAGCTATTAAAAGCAACTGTAGCGGAAAGAGTGAATTAAGAAGATATTTTCCCGAGAAAATCAGGCGAGAAAAAGAAATGGGGATACTGGCAGGCATCGGAGTTGTGGTTCCGTTCCCGTTCTACTACCTCCTGTGGACGCGACCTCAGCAATGGGTGGACCTGTGCGGGAAGGGACGCGACCCGTCGACGGTGATGGCTCAGGTCTCCCATTTCTGCAAGGTCCTCCAGTTCCTTTCTCTCTACTCCGTCGCCACTCTCTCTTGGCCTCCTCCGCTCTACTTCTGGCCCCTCTTCGTCTTTGGCCAGTTCCTCAACTTCAGGTAACTCGAATCCTATACTTACATATATGCATTATAGTCCTGCGTCATGTGTGTATATGTATCTTGACTTACAGTGTTTTGGAGTTTTTATTCAATTTACATAGATTTGCTTTACTAGCAGTTTCTTAATTCTGCGCTCGCCTCTATTAATTGTGGATCTGTGTTGGTTCTAAAGTGAGCTTAGTTGTTTGAATGTTAATTGGATCTTCAACTTAAGTTGCTGGGGGATATTGGGAGGAATTTTGTGGATTATTGCACTATAACTTATAGTGCAATAATCCACAAAATTACTTGCATTTGTGGCTACATTCAGTTGAGGTAGAGATTAGCTTAATCGAAGATATTGTAAGGTGATATTAACTTATTGGCTTTTTTCAGTGAAGTGACATTTTGATTGGGATTTTGACTCTGCTTAGAGTTCGGTTAGCGTACTGTGAAATTGCATTGCTATGCTATGTGTACTTTATGTACTTTAAGCGATACTGAAATAGTTGCTTAACAGGGTGTATCAGTTGCTTGGTGAAGCGGGAACGTATTACGGCATACGCTTTGGAAAGAATCTTCCATGGGTAACAGAATTTCCATTTGGGTATATAAAGGATCCACAGTATGTGGGAAGCATTATGAGTCTTCTGGCATGTTTATCTTGGGTCCCCTTCCAGTACATTCTGCTATGGACTTTGGGCTACGTCTTCATGATACACATTGAATCCAAAGAAGATCAAGCAACACGTGCAAAACCAGTGTCTTGATTGGAGAGAAATTGCTACTACTAACTAGTACTATTTGAAGACCTGAAGAACCAGTTTATGAGAAAATTGGTTTGAGATGCTTTATTTACCTTTTTCTGCAGGACACATCTTGATTTTGTAACATCTTGCTCTTTACACTTCAGACATTGTTTACATTTTCTGAATAATGTACTGTAATAACAACTCATTTTTCCAGCACACTAATTATGATGGTGGACCCTCGGACCCAAAATTGGGACTTTATTTGGTTGGGAATTTCACATTTAGGAGGTGATGTTAACTGCACTCGGTCGCCTTGTGTCTTTTATGTTCTATCAGTCATTTATCGTATCCTCCCAATGAATGCCAAATGTGATCGTTACAAGTAAATTTTATCGATGTCAAAGTCTTGACTATTTCAGCTGTTCAATGAAATTTCTGGCCATTAATATGCATGTTCATTAACTGTTGTAGCTTGAACTTGATGTACATAATAGAAGGTGAAGGGGGGAAATTTTAAATCTGCAGGGACTCTTCTACACGAGAGCCAGGGACACATTGGAAAATCGCATGGCACTTTTCACAGCTTCAACATCAATGTCGATCAACTTCCCAGTCTTGGATGATATGATGGTACATTTCTTCTCTTCTGCATCTGGAACAAATAACTTCGCCTTCTCTTCAGAGCAGAACAGTCCGATACTGCACCAATAAAAGATATTGAAAAATGAACTACATGGTAAATGATCTTATACTTGCTCCCATTTTCTGTAAAATGCATTATTTCAAGGCACATAAAGAAGCCGGAAAACAAATAAAGCTGTAGAACTAAGTTTGTCTAGTTATGGAAAGTCTTTGACAGAAGAAATATACCTACCTTGGTATTTCTCTTGCATTTGCGAGCTGGATTGCCGCTGTGTTGGTGGCTATTACCCCAGCAGAATCATTGATAAGAGCGGCCAACTGAAGAAAATGGATTTGCATAATGCAATCAGATACGTGCCACCATGATAATTCAAACATGCTCGGTTTAAAATCATGTTTTTCTCCTTATCAAGCTATTGTTTAACATGTTCTACAATTTGTTGCAGCTGTTGTGATTCCATCTTTGATACAATTTGTCAAAAATATGCCTTTCATGAACGGTTCTGCTATTCATATTACAGGTGGTAGAGGATACACATACCTGAGCTGGGGTAGTGATGAACACAATTCTGGTATCATCTCCGACTATCTCCTCCACATTTTCTCTTTCTTTCTCATGTGGAATCACAAAAACTGGCTTAACATCACTGCTTGAATCAAACAAATGTAGTTTCATGTTTATTTAAAAAAATGTATTATTGAACTTAAAATGGCTCGTACAACAACTGATTGGTTTTGCATTTTATTTTGCTTTTTATGTCACATGCTGAACTGCTGTTTTGAACAATCCTTAGTGTACCCAAGCCAGAATTTCAGGCTAGAATAGCTTTTCATTGCATAGCAGTTATAATCTTGCCTCTATAGTATTAGGAAAACGGAAAAGGAGGAAAATTCTATACCTTAATCCCTTGGCTATTTTAGCCCATATTTTTAGGGGTAGCAAGCTATCAGTGTCCCCTCTAGACTGCATTGAAGCTTGGGAGTCTGACTCTATGCCATGAATCACTACATATTTTCCTTTCTCTGCACCAGCATTCCTATACTTGGCCTCCACGACCTCCTTAACTTTTTTTGATATCGATACTTTAAGTGGAGGCAGCAGCTGTCTTGGTACACCGCGACCTGGCCTCCCCAACCAATCAACCATCTGGCTGTACCTAAATCAGATATGTCCACAAAGAAAACTTTCAATATCTATCCACTCTAATTTATGTGATTTTTTTTTTCTCTTTTCCAGTCAAATGCATTTGTTTTCACTACGGGACACTCACATGTGAAATCCACCATCTGAGAGATTGGTGGTATCAGGTGTAAATGTCTCTGACAGCATCATGCCTGCTCCTGCAGCATTTACATTCGGGTAGACATAGCTAGCTCTGAATTCGGCTGTGGTCATGAACAAGAATGCTGCATGTCCAAACCCTGCCAGTCTTGTTGACAGAACCATATCATAGTACCTATTCTGCAGGAACACACACAAACGAGTTACTAACAGAGTTTTACTGATCTGCAGATGTTGACCCATCTGGAATGGAAGGACTACATAGCAAAAGTTCAAACCTTGAGAACTCCGACCATGTCAGTATACGCTCTTGGTTCTGGCCAATCATCATCTGGGTCATAATCATTAGCCCATCTCACATTCTTGTTCATCTCATAAGTCTGCTTCCCTCTGGCAGATGTAACCACATCGACCTGAACTCCTGGATACCTGTCCTTGATCAGCTGGATGGCCGGAAAGAAGAGCAGGTTCTCATAGACACCACCTGAAATGATGCAGCAACACCTCCGGACATCCCCTCTGATCTTTAGTCCCAAGGAGGCAATCTCAACACTGAACCCTTTTGGGAACTTGAGGAACCCATATGGATTGTCTGGATTTTCGGGTGGCCTTGGATCCTCATCCTGCTTCCCGTCAGTGAACATCGTGCCCCATACCAAATCAGGATCAGGTCCATCGTCAAAAGGGTCAAGCCACTCATTCTTCTCCTTCTTCTTCAGGTGCACTGTTTGGTGGTTTGGTCTCTTGGTGCGTTGAGACTGATCCGGCGGGCTCAGGAATGAGAGCTTGGTGGCAGTGGTGGTGAAGTGAGCTGTTGACGGAAATGAAGGTGGGTTTGTGTGGAATGGAGATATGGATTTGGGAAGCAGAGAAGTTGCTGCCATTGATAAGAGCTTGAGCTCTGCAAATTTCTTGTGCTCTGTTTTGTTTGGTTCATTTGCGCTATTAGGTGAAGTTCATGTGGAGACAGTTGGGATTTGAATGTGTGGAAGGCAGTTGGATAAGTGGGGCCCTCTTGCTTTGTGTTTTCTAGTCTACGTACGGATGGACATGGTTCCGTTAAACAGACTAACCCATTCTGTGTATGGAATCAAAAACCCAAAAATAATAACCAAATTTGAGGCTCCTAGGTTTTTTGTTTTTTTTTTATATATTTGATTAAGGTTCGATGCTCAGTTATACTCGAACCGGATAGAATCTAATTGAACTTTTATATTGGGTTAGACACTTTCTATAAATTGGGTTTCTAACCTTTTAAGAACCTCAAAGCACACATGGTAATCTTTCTTTGGGTGAAAACAGTTAGAAAATGATCAAACAAAATTCAATTTGGTCACTTTCTAATGATGAAAAGCATAGCTTGATTCATGTTGGCTCTGACGTCAGATTTTGGTGTTAGCGTCCAGCAACAACATTCTAGTTTGGTAGCTTTTCATATGCTAGTTGTGGTCCGGATTCGTCGGTGTCGCTCGATGCTGGGGTGCAAATGTTACAGACGTTCTCTGATGCCTGCTCGAGACATGGTGTGGTGCTCGACTTGAAGAAGTGGCGTGTTTTGGTCTTCGTTGGGAGTTGTAAGACCCTGCTCCTGAGTTTCGGGGTTGGCCCGTTTTTGTTTTGTGTTTCTTTTCTGTTTGTTTGTTAGACTTTGGTTTAATGGTTTGGCTTCTATCCGGGGATTCTTTCCATATTTTATTTATGCATTATTTTCTCTCTGATAAAGAAAAACACATCGCCTGATTATTAGGGGTAGAATTCATAAGTTATTATAAGCTCATAAGAGTAAGTGCAACCACGGTAAAATGCCCCGTGCTAAAGTCAAAGTCAATGTCGGAAGGAGAAGTTCTGTGCTGCTGCGGGGGAGAGAAGTAAGAACATGAGCCGACGACCAACTTCCCAGGCTTACAAGCATATGGCTTTTCTCGATTATTCATTCAACCACATATGTTTTATCCAGAGACCAATTATTACAAGTATGTGGTAGATTCGTAACTGGAAAACAATTTAAGTCGTGACAATTTGATACAAGTGGAATGGGATAAGGACCCGTCTACACCCATTCGATAGACAATTTGTAAGATTGGCATCTCGTTGGACCACTGGGGGAAATTGAGTTACAGGAAAACACTGAATCATATCTGATGGTGTCAACGTAGAATCGCAGAGCTCAATAATATGATGGATCGTCCGTGGGTAAGTCGACGCGAAGAAATCCAGATACAATATGAAGCAACTCTTCGGATTCAGGCAAAATTTTGGAAGCAGAGAACCAAACATCACTAGGTGAAAAATGGGGATCGAAACACGAAGTTCTTCCATGATGTAGCTTCGTACCAGAGAAATCTCAACACTATCTGTTACCTCCAGGACACTTCGGGTCAATCAGTCACATGGGACACGGATCTGTGGGAAATTGTCGTTGACTACTACCACTTCTTCCCGAACCTTACAGATTTATCTATCAATTTTCCTATTAGGGGAGTTACAGATATTCAAAATAGGGACTTGTTGAGAGAGGCCTCGCCAGATGAAGTCTGTCAATCAATATTTCAAATGGGTACGATAAGACCCTTGGACGGATGGCCTGAATCCCCGATTCTTTCAGCACTATTGGACAGTTGTATAGGAGGAGGTCATCTGGTTTGTCCAAACAACGATCCATGAGAGATTTTTTGATAAGTCCCTTAACATTACCATGTCATATTGATCCCGAAGAATCCCAATCTATTATTGATCAACGATCTACGACTTAGTGCTCTCTATAATATGATTTTTCGTATTTTGTCCAAAGTTCTGACTAATAGACTTAATCCCCTCTTGCAGAATCTCATTGCGCCAACACAAGGAGCATTCATACAGAGCTGAAGTATCTAGGATACTGTCCTTATATCCTCAGAGATCATCCACTTCATTTGGTAGAGGCAGACAAGTAGTCTGGGATATATGGCGATGAAGCTAGATACGAGCAAGACATATGATAGGGTGGAATGACCGTTCTCCTTAGCTATCTTGAAGCGGAAAGGGTTCTCAGAGGAATGGATAACGCTTATGACTGCTTGCATGGGCTCGATTCAGTACTCGGTCGCTTAAGGGGAAATAAGACCCCATCTTTACTCAAACGCGGGGAATTCGTCAAGGGGACCCCCTCTCTGCCCAATCTATTTTTATTCTGCATGGAGGGCCTATCCAATCTCCTCACCAAGGCGCAAATCGTGGGACATATTCATGGTATCTTGGTGGCAAGGGGCCCCTCGACCATATCTCACTTCTTCTTCGCATATGATTGCTATATATTCTAGCGCGCCACCCTGAAAGAGGGCAACAAAATGCATACCCTCATCACTTCTTCCGACACATTGTCAGGACATGTCCTGAATTACCAAAAATCCTCGGTTTTCTTTAGTATAAACACCGTCGCAGAAACTCGTAGGAAGTGTTGTACGACACTCCAAATTGAGAGGTATTAGAGGAATCTTTGTATCTCGGGGTTCGAATATGATTAGGAGGCATAGAACCCGTAACATGCATTATTTGACGGATAGGGTGCTATGGAGGGTTCAGTTATGGGATGGTAAATTACTATCGCGGCAAGAAGAGAGGTTATGATACGGTCTGTGCTTACGTCCATCCCAATTTATGTTATGTTCGTATTTAAAGTGCTACGTAAAATCACGAATCGTATTCATATTATTGTGGCCAAGTTCTAATGAGCAGGTACAACCCCTATGAACAAACCGATTATCTAACAGTGTCAGGGAGAAATATATATACTTGGCATGATTCTAAATTCGTGCAAATTAATCAAATTACCATAGAGGCATAGATAATGGAACTCATTTATTTCTTTTCTGTGTATAGCGGTACATACTTTGGGTTTTAAAAAGGAAAGGCCAAATATATAATTCATCATAAAGTGACTTGGCGAGCCATGATTGGACAACGTTACAGCCCCTCCCTCTCCGATTCGTTCCTTTCCTCCATCAGAGAGTCGTCGCTCTCCAATTTTCCCACACTTTCTTTCTCTTCCTTTCTCAGGAAACAATCATCACCACAGCCACAGAACACATCACAGACCCACCGATATCTCCTCTTCATACAAACACCTAGTCTCTTCTCTTCAGCTCGAACAGTTAACAGGTCTTGTCTTCACCAATGTAGCACGCCATATTCGTTCGTCTCTGAAGCTTCCTTCGTTCCCACTCCAAACCCTAGAGATCGAGCTCCCTTACGGATCCGGTTCTCTCTCCAGACTGTCAATGCTGCTAAATTTCTCTCTCTGATCGGATTCAGGAACTTCAATTTCAGCAGATCCGAGCGAAATCGCCTTACGATTTGATCTTCTCTCAGCCCCAAAGCTGTAAATTTTGGATTTCCCGGGTGGGTTTTAAGAAAGTCGTGAAATTGGGTCAATGTCGGGCCCACCTCGAATCCGGTCGACGAACTTGACTGAGCCGGATGCCCGGCCGGTTCTGGTGCCCGCGGGAAACAAGACTCGGGCGACGGAAAACGGGAAATCGGTGCTGAAACCTCTCAAGAAAGCCGAGAAACCAGCTCAGGAGAAGGAAGCTGAGGCTAAAGAGAAGAAACCGGCGTCGCCAATGGCCCGTCTCCAGCAATGCGATTTACCCTCGATTCTGCGGCGCCAAGACAGGAATGGGATGTATAGGTTTTCCTCCACGAGCGCGTCTTGCTCGTCCGATGCGTCGTCCACGGATTCGTCCCAAAGTCGGGCATCGTCTAGTGGGAGGGTGACTACAGTGGGGAGGAGGAGCAATGCTCTGGGTAGGAGGAAGCAATGCGGGTCAAGGTCAAAGACAGACAAGGTTCGGATGGATGGTTCGGTGGAGAAGAATGGATCTGATACTGGACTGGTGGATGCAACTCATGGCAGCTTGGAGGCCGGAAAGAGATGTGCTTGGGTCACTCACAACACTGGTATGATGATGATTTGTTTTTTTTTCTTTTCCTATTATGATTTGAGCTATACTGTTGTGTCTGTGATGAATTATGTACTAAATCTTGGAAGTTTAAAGCTCTTAGCTGCATTTTGTAGACTCTTCAGTCATACTTGTGCAGTTGCATAAACTTAGGCATGGCAACTAGATTATAGTTTGACTTCCAAGGGTGCTAATCTACCTAACCACATAAACATTGCAGAGATAGGTTAAATAAAGATGAACAAGTTGACCTACATTTACACATCAAAGTAAAAAAAAAACTTTTTGTACAATTTAGACTCCTAGAATTAATATCTTGTAACATGCAGTGAAGTGTTAGTGTAGTTGTTCAAGGCAATCCTTATAGTTCACTGTATCTAAATTGACTGATTTGAATAGATTTCTGTATATTTGGGATACGTATGACAGCTTATCAGTTGAATGTCTGGAACCATAGAAACATTTTCAGTCCTGATGAGTTTTGCAATGTTAGTCTAATCTTCACTCTTGTACAAAGAAATTTGGTTTCTCACATTAGCCATATGCTTTGTGGCTGTAAAACTTAAGTTTCATACTCACTCAGCAATGTAAATAACTCTCTTTTACTATGATCGACGTTTAGGTTACTTTGGGCTCTTGAAATGATTCGAAATTCATGATTTCAATTATAATTTTGATGTTTGAGAATTATGGTATTTCAAATGAGAGGATTAGGGGGGTGTCATTTGAAATACCATATTTTGGTCATGTTTTGAACTTGAAGTATGTTGGAATTGATCCAAATCCAAATTTTTTGGTTATCCAACCAATGGATTTTATCTGATCCTGTGTTTAACATGAAATCCTAGGAAAATTACTATTGACTGTCTTGGACATTTTACTCTGTTCACTTTACATCCTGAACTTCCACTTGTTTCATGCCACTCATTCTACGGCTTGTTTAGATATATTAAGAAGATCCTGGTGTTTTAGTGTTAACTGGATAATCTGTTAGGTGGGATATGATCTGTTCCTCGAGATGCAGGATCTTTGAAATTTTACTGCACATGTCACATAATAGACTGCCCAATTTGACTAAATAATGTTTGCATATATAGTCTTGCTCGTGCATAAAATGTTAGATTAGATCTGTCATGTACTTAGTTTAGAGCTTGGGAGAATTTAACCTATGTTTCGTTCACTCGCAATTTCTTGAAATAGTCTATTTTTTACTGTGATCAATGAAAGTGTGACTGCTAACTAGTTATCTTTGTGAAAAAGAGCCATGTTATGCTGCTTTTCATGATGAAGAATGGGGAGTTCCTATCCATGATGACAAGTAGGTAACCTTATGATGATAATTATCTCCTCTGGCTCCAAGGAGCTGCATTTGTTGGTCACTGAGAATTCTTGACAACATGCAGGAAACTGTTTGAGTTGCTGAGCCTTTCAGGCGCTTTGGCTGAACTTACATGGCCCGCCATTCTCAGCAAACGGCACATGTTCAGGTATGAAATGGGTCAATTTGTTATTGCTCCAGTGAGGCGGTGTCTGCTATTGACTGCTGATACACTTGTTTGTGCAGAGAAGCCTTTCTGGACTTTGACCCAATTGCAGTTTCAAAACGAAGTGAGAAAAGGATAATATCTACCGCCAGCTCTTTACTATCAGAGCTAAAGCTGAGAGGCATCATTGAAAATGCACGTCAATCATGCAAGGTAAGAACTAAAGCTTAATGTAGTTGATTGAAGCTGTACTTACTTATGCAAATGACTTTGCTCTGATACAGATTATCAATGAGTTCGGGTCCCTCAACAAGTACATCTGGAACTTTGTAAACCATAAACCTATAATAAGCCAATTCAGGTACCCACGCCAGGTCCCCGTCAAGACTCCTAAAGCAGAGGCCATAAGCAAAGACCTCGTGAGGAGAGGTTTCCGGAGTGTGGGGCCCACAGTCATCTACTCGTTCATGCAAGCCGCTGGACTCACTAATGATCATCTCATAACTTGCTTCAGATTCCACCAGTGCATTGCTGCTGCAGATGCTGATGCCCGAGAGGGAAAACCTGGGATTGTGTCGGAACTAGGATCACAGAAACCTTCAAATGACTTGAGTTTCTGAAATCATAGTTTATGTAAAAAAGCTGTCTTTGTACAAATCCTTACCTGTATGAAAAATGAACCATTTCCATTCAATTCTGATAACTTATTTTTTTTTATTCCATTTAAGAGGCTATGAAGTTTTCTTATCTTTTTCTTTTGTAAATAGTGATCGTTTCAATCAACCCTCTTTGTTTTGCATTTCCTATTAAACTTATCAGAATTGAACAAAAATGGGAATCAATGTTTCAACAATTCCCCAATTCCTTTTTCTCTGGATGTGTGTATATACAGAAGTGCATTTCTTAACTACGAAACTGCCATCATAAATCTACAAAAAAGACGAGGACTTGTTCACCACTTCCCGGTGGTGTTCTGGTGGAAGAACTTGCCGGAAATGGCTGCCGCAAGTGCTGCTGTGAAATTGGGGTCTTTGGTCAGCGAAGAAGCCATCTGCTCTACCAGGATCTGCGGCACCACTTCCGGCGAACCCGCACTCGTTCTTGCCGGAACTCTTGCTTCATAGCTGGGTCTAGACTTGGTCAAGTCAAGAGTAATGGTGTTGGCCGGTCCGGTCGAGCTCAGGGAAGCCGGACAAGGGACCGAACCAAGACTCACAACCCGGTTCGAGCTGGAGTTCACCTCTGCCTGAGATGGGTGCGGATGGTTGTGCTCTCCCTCGTAAGTAGCCACCAAGATCGATTGATCCTCCATGCTTCTCTGCACCTGAAAACCATTCAAATGACCTTTATAGTTAAATCTCCATTCACTTAAAAAGACTTTGTTCATAGATAAAACCATCTAGTACAGTTTAAAAAATAACATTTGAAGTAAAACATGATTAAATTCTTATTAGATTTTCAAATAACCATAATTTTTTTATATGCAAATTCCAATTCAAGTCCATAAGATATTAAATCAGAAATGCCTGAAACCTCTAAAATTAGATATAACTTTTTTGGGGCAAGATATGTGGTGTTATACCCTTGACCCTTATGATTATATCTTTACTTATATTTAGGTCAATTAAGAGTATTCATAACATATGACACTACATGAAACAATCTATAAATTGAAGATCTTACTATAATACTATATTAAATCACTTAATTGGACCGACCCAATTCAGATTAGTGTCTGACCTTCTTCTTGACAGGGCAGGAGGGGGCAAAAGAGCACTTGAAGTAGGCTCTGGGGCAAGGATTGTCTCTGGTGACCTTCTGGCCGTACTTTCTCCACTGGTAGCCATCTTTGACGGCGAAGCTAGCGTCCGAGGATTCGGTCCTGACGCAAATCTTGGACACTTTTGGCTTGATGGACTCCGGCTGTTTCTTGTAGGACTCGTCGTCGGTGGAGCTGTTCTCGGAGTTGTTAACAATGCTCGTCTCGGACTTCCGTTTCCTTGAAGGGCTGAGGTCGTCGTTGTTGTTGTTGTTGGCGATGCTTTCGGGGTTCTTGGCCATGTAGTCTCTCAAATGATTGTGTAGTTCGTTGTACTTGTCGCACACCATAGTCAACATCTCCGTGAGCTTCTTGTTCTCGGAGCTCACTCGATTCAGCTCCTCCACCAATGCACTTGTCTGAACAGAACCCAATTTGGTCAACACACGACACGACATTCTAATTTTAATCAAAATGGAACATGTCTTGTTTCGTACCTCTTCTTTGACCGACGTTGTCTTGGCCCTTCCTTCCCAGTAATTGTTCCTTCCGTGAGTCTGCAAAACAGATTCAACCAAGTGAGACTTAGATATGGTCAACTCCTTCAGAAATCAAGAAACTATGAACTCGATCAATTGAAATTTCAACATACTTATTAGTTATATGGCAAACAGATTTATATTATTTCGAAAAGGGTAACAATTTGATATCCCCACAATTACATACCGGTGATGCTTCCATAAACCGAGGGGGGTTTGTATTGAGATCCAAAGACGTGTTAACGAAGGAAGAATAATCCATAGCTTCGGGCGAAGAATGAACAAGAAACTACCCTTATGTTCTCTAGCAACCCTCTTGTTGTTCTTGTTGATGCAAAAGAAAAAACCAAACAGATATTGTTGGTGGAGGTGAAATTGGGTGGAAATTGAAGAAGCATATATAGTAGAGGTTTTGGAGACAGAAATGTGAAGGTTGGTGGAAGGAGTAAAAGTCTCCGAGGACGGTTCTCCTTTTTCTCTTGGTGTGCTCTTTGCGGAATTGAAAAGGAGACGTCGGTTCGTGTAGTTTGAAAATACTTGCTACCATTCCAAAGTCAAGCACACCAAAAATAAAACTGTAATATATATACCTACGAAATATGTTTCATGTTACATCTGGAACCACTCATCTATCTCTTCGAACACAACAATTATGACCCAAAAACATAACAAACAAGGAGTTATTCAAATGAATTGCCTAATTCAACTATCCATATAAAGTGGAAAGTCTTTTCTATGAAACAACTTGTGAGTTTGTTTTTGTTTGTTTGCTTGAAAAATAAAATATTTATTTATGTGGAAGAACCGGAGAAGTTGATCTTGACCCGGCGTCCTCCGGTCTATTTAACAAATGGACTTCGGTATTTTTTTAAACGAAAAGGTGGAGGAAGATTGTTTTATCTTTTCACGTTATATGCAATATTGTTTTAAGGGGAAACTCTGGTTCCTAACTTTTTTGAACGCTTCATTATCACGTCCTAACCCAAGGCAATGTTTCGTTACAGTTCCATACACGAAAGGTTGGAACTTTTACTAAACCTGTTATGAACCGTTTAAATTAACGATTTCGTTAACAAGGGAAGTGAAAAGTAGAAACTACCCCTCCATTCACGTTAACCTTTCAGCTCTCCATGCCCGTTCAACATGCAATTAGAACACTTAGTATACATATCCAACAATTTTTCAACACTGAATTTCAAAATAATGCATTATTTTGGGAAAGAGGAGCTGAAAGGTTAACGTGAATGGAGTTGTAGTTTCGACTTTTCACTTCCCATGGTAACGAAATCGTTAATTTAAACGGTTCATATCAGGTTTTGTAAAAGTTCCAACATTTCGTGTATGGAACTGTAACGAAACGTTGGCTCGAGTTAGGACGTGATAATGAAACGTTCAAGAAGGTTAGGAACCAGAGCTTCCCCTTGTTTTCAATGTAGTTGGGAAAAGTTCTCCTAACTGCTTCTGTCATTCCAATAAACTATAGATCCGTTCTGCTTGGGAATATTGATTTTTTTTATTTATCTTTTTTATTTTTAAATGAAAGTCGCAAATTGTATTAATAATAACAACAGAGAGTCGAGTCCCAGAAGATCCTTGTTCAAATAATTCTGAGACATATTGATCGTAATTTTTTTTTGATCAATGAAAAATACTAATTTTATTCATCCCAAATATAACTCGGAGAATTACAAAAAAGGGAGAAGAAAGACAAGAAAAAGGAAGACCAGGGGGTATAAGTGCCACCCGAGAGATACAAGGATTAAGAGCTAAAACCTAATCCTCAGGGAGGATCGGAAATCTTGAGGGCTGCATCGTCACCGAGAGGACATGCGAAACCCAAGACTTGCAAAGAGTCCATGATCTCTTGGCTTCAGATTTCTTGCGAAGGGATCAAGATGGGCTAACATCCTTGAGGGAGACAGACGCCTTGTGAAGGCTTGATTTCTTTCGTTTCTTGCGACGAGCAGCTCGGGGGGGCGAGGCAGCCTATTGAGTTGGAGAGTGAATGTTCAAGATAAACTGAGCAAAAGGGACGGGCCTGGGCTTAGGAAGGGCAGCTGCATCCGAAGGGATAGAGAGAACAGGGCCAACTTGATCCAAACCCGATTGAAGGCCCAAGCCTACACAGGCCGGCCCAAGACGTTCTGCTCCACAACCCAAAAGGTCTTGCGAAGAAGGGTTCGGAACCGAAGAGTCGAGAACCTTGAAGAGGTCGCGCTGCCGACACGCATTGAATGATTGAGAGGAAATCAAGGCTTCCCTCGACGAGGAATCTGCACGCGAGGACTTGGGGGAAGCCAAGGGTTGCGTCTCTGGAGCAAAAGCACGTCGGAACTCATTCAATGCGAGCGGTATTTCTGAACTAAAGGGCGGCAAATCGGAAAGAGGGCTCCGGCGAGGGGAGGGCAGAACCAAATCGACGCCAAGGAAATCCATGGTGTCGTCTGAGGACAAAGTATAGGGTTGAAGATCCGCCATCGAATTCTCAGAACCACGGGGGCTACTCTCCGATTGCGAGGTTTCAGAGGAGAGGAATGGAGAAGCAGGTTCGGAACGATCCCAGGGGAAAAAAAATTCACTCTCTTCGAGATCAAATTGATCAACAGTAGGCTGAGGGATGACGGGAACAAGGGTTGAGTCGACAATGGAAACCCAAGTTGGGGAGAGAGAACCCGCAAGCTCGAGGTTGACCTCCCTTCTCCCGGGGAATAGGTGCTTTAGATGAACTAAGACGAAGGCACAATCCAGACGCTGGAGAGAGGATGAGCAAGGGTGAACCGCAATGGGAGTCCCAAAGGAAGAGGCTATATTCCGAGTAGATCCCGAGGACCAGCCTGAAAAAGGAATTCCTTCGATCAATAACCATCTGAGACATCCACCATTTGCAACCTAATTGACTGTCGAGAAGAAAGCGAAGAAGAGAGGCTGGAGGACCGCCCAATTATCTTGTTGCGAGGAGGAGAAGGCCTTAGAGTCCACAAAGGAAAGTAAGAAGGCCCGATTTCCCAGACCAACAATGTGGATGAGGGGAACCGTTGAAGATGGCAGCGCAGTACGGAGGGCCTCAACATCCAAATCAAGGTAAGAGACTCCTATCACACAATGCTTGAGTAGACGGGTGCAAAGGGGATTTAGGACACCGGGGACAGAACCACTAGAGGCCACATGAGGACGAGGAGAGGCTGAGGCAGAGCCAGTAATGACGTCTTTGAATGATGGACGACTTGGTTCAGCTTGAGAGGGGACGGTTGACGACTTACGGTAGGAGTCACGGGAGGGACTGAGAGAGAAGTCGACAATCAGGCGAGCATAGCCCAAAAGAGAACTGTGCTTAGCAAGAACAGCAACGACTGCAACACCCTTGTTAAGGAAAAAGACAAAGCTGTATTTTTTGCTGGCAGAAGAGAGTTTTGATGGAAGATAAGCTCGACTGATGGAACCAAACTCTTCAAAGAGAGCAAAAAGGTTCTCTTGATTGAAGTCGAGCGGGAGGTTACAAACGAAGATGCGGGAAGAGGGAGGCGATGCCAAGAGGTCGGCCGAAGAGGGAGGTTTGGAGGAGGAAGAGGGGTCGGGAGGTTTGGTCATTTCCTTACCCATCTATTCGATCATAATTTTTTTTTTATCAGCAACTTTTAAGTTTTTATAAAATCCCAACATTTCCGAGATAAAAAAGAAGGAGCCTGATAACCCAACACTCTCAAGCACCATAAAAAAACAGTTACAAATATGACCTAACATCATGAACAACTAGTCAACGACAACCTAAACATACAAAAAACCTTATAGCAAGTAGCACTAGGAGAAAGAAATAAAAAATACAGTAAATAAGCAAGGAGAAGAAGGTTAAGGAACCATCAAAAACCAACCAAACCAAGGATGAAAGAAGCAAACCAGAAGAATGGCGTCAAACAGTCAAGGTTTTTTGATCGTAGAACACAATAAGGCTTACTTTTCCAGTCCAAGAAGGAGAAAAGTTTGAACATGTTAAAATTAGTCTATTCTGGATTAAAAGTGAAGTTTATAATTTTATGAAATATCACAAACAATTCTTCAAGAGAATTTTTGAACACCATATCATTTCTTGCCAACCATGAGAATCAGAGTCACTGCCAATACTGAGAACCACTGCTTTTGAGATCTTTTAACAACAAGATCCTTCCAAGCTTCAACCTAAGAGGGAATATCAGGAGAGAGAACCCAAGAGACATTCCACCATTAGGAGATTAGTGACCAAATCTGCCAAGATTTTGAACAGAAGAGGAGAACATGGGATGAGTCCTCTAAATATGCAGTACAAAAAGGGCACGGTAGTTGTTCCAGAAAGAAAGTAATTCCCCTGTTTTCCAAGAAACACTTTGTGGGTAGAGCCTTCACACAAGCTAACCACAAGAAAGCCTAAATTTTAGGGGTCGAAGGATGGAGACCATAAGATTTTGGACCACATATAAAACAAGATGCTTGTAGATGAAGGTACTGATAGTACTTATGGACTGTGAAGCCCTTAGAGTCACCAACCCAATTTAGAACATTAGCTTTGTTTGTATCAAGCTTGAAATCAGCTATCGAAGTCTGAAAGGATCTAGCTTGGCCCTTTTCCCAACCTCTAGTCCTTCTTTTGAATTTGAATTCCCAATAACCATTCTTTCAAAAATCAGCAACTCTTCCATCTTTGTTATCATATAGAAAATATAATATTCTAAATGAGTCTTTCAAAGGAGAAGAGTCAATCCATTTATCCTCCAAGAAGGATACTCTGGATTCGTTTCCCATATATTGATCGTAACTACCGACAGCTGTGAAGAAACATAATAACTTAATTAATTTAAACTAGAAAACTAAAGAGAACCGCTCAAGGTGGCGCCTAAACACTGCTTGATCTCATGGATATGACTCTTTTCGCCATAAGGAGTGCGTCCGAACCTGAACTCAATAGTAGTACGGGGATGATAGGCTTGAGCCAAGGGCCCCTCTTTAGGTAGGTCCCTGAAGCCATGGGTGTCTAACATTCATTCTGGGTGGCTACTTACCAACCCTCGCTTGGTCTATACGAGGTTCCCTTGCAGAGTCCTTTTTCTTCCACAGCGTCACAGATGGGGCAGTCCATGAATTGCTAGTAGACCTAGCCCATTTGCTTGCCTCAATCACCATCTCTCATACCTGGGTGGTAGTTAGAGTATTCAGGGTTGTGATTGGTCTCCTTCCACGAGATGATGAAGTAGTTGGTAGAGTGTTTGCGGTTAATGGTACGATGCCGGGAGGGCTTAGTAGTCATGTATCAAATGTCCCCAAATCCGTGGAATAATACATTGCGCTTTTGTCCAACTTGAATTTCAGTAGGGAATCATCAAACCTAGGTATCCCTAACGTCTCCAAGTCACAGTCTTGGGCCACATGACCGATTTGGCCACAATTATAGCAGAAGGTGGGGAGCCGATCATAGGTCATGGCGACCCTAATCGATTTTAGAAGTCTCGAAACCCTATTATTAGTAAATAAAGAAGTATCAAAATGCCCATATAAATGGTATCTGGTCATTTTTTTTTCTCTCGACTCAACAATGAAACCCTAATCCATTCTTATGTACCCCTTTCTTCTACATCCTGTCGTCGACGGTACGTTTCGCCTCCGGTCTTAGTGAGCTGTCAGTAGCCCCCATCTCCTTATCCTCTCTTCCCTTCCTCTTTCCCATTTCGTTAGTGGTTTCTCTACTGCTCGTCCTCGTCCGACTTCCATCTTAGGTCCTGTGTGGCTCCCACGTGCTTGTCGATTGGCCTAGTCGTACTCGTCGTCCTCCCTGAGACTTTCATCTGGTTCCCCCTCCAGACTCCGTAATTCTCTATCTCCCTTTTCTATTGATTTTGGATATGGGGCCCCGCCGTCGTTTGATGTTTTGTCGGAGGTAGGGTAGGTTGTCTAGCTTCGTCTAGCATCTAGCTGGGGTAGGATTGGGAGTTTCAAGAGTGATAGGGTCATGTTTGTAGTGTTTGGTCTATTCCCCTTCATTGCGCCTCACCCGGTCTTGGTGCTGGTCATCTGTGAGGAAGGATTGGTCTTGCGGTGATTCCTTACTCGAGGCTTTTTCCCTTTCTCTCGTGCGTCTCCATCATTGGGTAAAGGTTCTGGTAGTCTCAACTTCTCTCTTGGTTTGCTCCGTGGTATTGGTCATGGGCATGTTCCTTCGGAACAGAGCAGTATTCAGAGGCCGCTTTGGCATGAAGTGTATGTGGGTTTGTTTCGGTGGTGACAATGGTTCGATGGGGTGGCTTGCGAGCCCGGAGGCGTTTGGTTTCTACACTGTTGTTAAGGGTGGCTGCATCTACTGGATTGCGAAAGTGTTGGCCTTTTTATTTTTTTGCTTTTTCTATTTTGGTAGTCTCTGTTGTATCTCTTGAGTTGGTTTGGGTTTTGTTCTTCATGTTTGAAAAATTTAGGTGCTTGACCATTTGTTTGTTGCTGGGTATAGGAACTTGTTAGATCTTATTTGGTTTTCAGGTTGTTTCAAAATTGAAAATTTTTGGTGTAATTTTTTATATCAGCAAAGCAATATTTAAATTAAAACCTCTCATGAGGTAAATGAGGAGTACAAAATGGTCTAGCTATAGACTTGAAAGTGAAATCAATGACCAGACTCACGCGCTGACATGACAACTGAGTCTCATGACAATCCCAACCATGGGAAACAGCAAAGAAAGATCTAAATAGACCTATGAATCCAATAACCACGGATAGAAACCCAACATGGGTGCAAACAAGATTAACAAGGTCTGCTAACCAAATTTTACAAACTTGAAGAACATGAAAAAGCTGTAAGAGAGGTCCAATACCCTAATTTTCCAACCATGAAGCTCAAAACGATAAATGAAAATGTCTTAGTACCTAGATTTTCCAACCATGAAGAGCTAATAACACGATGACCCAAGCTACAACAGGTCCAAAGAAAAACCAGATCACCGACATCATCCAAGGTCAGCTCGATTGTAGATGGTGGAGCTCGAACTCAATCCTCTGAAACCCAATTTTGGCCTATACCGAAAAAAGGCCCAATGGAAGAGGACCAGTAGCCAGCAACAAGACATCACTTGCGGGGATCCAAGGCTGGATTCGAGCTGAGCATTCTAAAACTGTGACCAGTAACCCCTCGTCGGTCAACACCAAACGAGGACCCAAAGGGAAAGGCCTGTAGTTATACCGAGCGGGAATCAACCCGAACCCGGATAGATTTGACACCAAAGACAACATAGAAGTGCAACACCACGACCGAGAATCCGACCAATACAATCCAACCATGTGATCAAGCTGAGCGTTCCGAAACCTAGACCGGTAACCCCTCGTCGACCAACACCAAGTGAGGACCCGCAGAGGAACGCTTGTAGTTATATCGAGCATGAGTCAGCCTGCACCCGGACATATTTGACACTAAAGCCCGCAGAGAAGTAGAACGCCACCACCGAGCTTCCCACCATCCGCGACGACGAGGGACGAGACCAGATTCACAACGAATCAAAGATCCAAACGATCAAGAAACGCTTCCCACAGTAAATCTGAAACAAGCCGCCTAAGAATCATCACGAACGGGTCCGAAAAAAGAACAACAACCCTGCTTCCACCACCATACCACCAGCTGAAGACTGACCCCTCCACGATCTGGAGATCTGAGACTGGAACTCGAGCTCAACGTTCTGATACCAAAACCGGTAACTCCACGTCGGCCAACATATAACGAGGAACCAAAGGGGAAAGCCTGTAATAAAACTGAGTACGAGCGAAGCCAAACCCAAAAAGAGCCCAAAACCATATTTGACTGGTAACCCGATATGGCGTGCGAGTTTGGACTCCCCCAAACTAAGTCCCGAGTAGTAGTAAAGGTAGGAGAAACCGAAAAGCTTTGCGAGGATTTAGGAGAAATCGACTTGACCATGTCCATACCCGACCTAGTCCACACCTGACCCGATCTAAGCCCTGCCTGGTTCATACCGGCCCCGGCCCGACCCTATCAGAAGAACCCAGACCCGACCCCGACCAAGCCCGAGACGACCGCCGAGAAGCCACCACGCCGGAGCAGTAGAACCAAAACTGAAGAAACAACTCCCGAACCACCGTGAGGCACGAGGAGACAAGGATGGACAACACAAGCAGCAATCAAGTAAACTTGAGCAGTAGATCTTGGCTGGAAGATGCAGATTTGCAAAAACAAGAGGCACCCGCGACCCACAAAGCATACTTCCGATGAACACACGACCAAAAACATGTGAGGAGGAGACAAGACCATTAGAAGGGCAAACAGTGAAGCAGATGCAGATAGATCTGACGAAAAAGACGACGAAGGAAGAAGAACAGAGAGTCAAGGCGAGAATAAGACAAAAGGGAGAGGCTAGGGATCGACCACTGACCACAACCGTGGCCAAAAACCACGACTGTTGCCAACGGTAAAGGAAAAGGATGGGGAAGATTTAACAGAGACGGTGGATAGGACTTAGTTTTAGAGAAAAAAAAGAGAGAGGCCCTCCTAAAGTTTTTTTTATTAAGGACTTTGTTATTCTGGGTGTAAATTTTTTGTTCAATTTTTGTTGGGTTGGTTTGTAGTTCGATGGCTCTTACCCTTCTCATCTTCCTGTATTTTAAAGATTAGGAATACACTTTTGTTGATAAAAAAAAGTAAACATGTTTTCTCAAACTTTCCATTGGATATAAATGATTCAAAACTTACAAGATGGTTGACAAAGTTGGAAACAACTCTCGAAAGTACGGTTGACTTATGGTTGACTTTGCTAATCCATCTAAGTTGATCTTGATTAACAATAACACGCAACACATAACAATGAAAAGACGTGTGTATGGGACACGTGTCTAATTTAAGTAATAATAAAAGTGAAATTAGATCATATTCTCTTAATCAGTTACTTGACAACTAATGAAGCACTTGTTTATTAAATTAAACACCGATGTGAAAGGGACGGTAAGGTCGACGTCACGGAGGTGACCTCACATAACACACATGAAAAAATCAACCAAAAGCCCTAGAAAGTCAAGTCAAAAACCTAATCCTCCCCCGAGGACTCAGCCTTATGGACCATGACCAAAATCACTAGAACGTGAAAATTATTTACAATTCTTGTGTGGTCAGTCCATTGAACTTGTGTAATATATAGAATAGAATAAATAATTAATGATCTAATTGTCCACCAACTACATGTTCCCATTCATGAACTGGTTTAACTTTGTGTCCGCATCCAATCGATTCCAATGGACCTTTTCCACGACCAGTGCCGGAATTCAAACATTAACGGCTACTTGCTCCTTTTGGTGGTCCTGCGAATGTGAACATCTTGATTGATTTGCTAAATTTCAACAATGGGGTCTTGTCTCTTGTGGTACATTAGCTCAACTACTTGGATGCGCTAGGCACGAGGATTGACTTGAGAGTGACTACCTAAATCCATATATGGTGATTATCCTCTACTTGTTATCAATGTCGACATGTCGGTTCCTGAAGAAAATAGTAGTTTCCACTTTGTATGGCTCGTATGGATAAGTGGTCATTGGTGTACATGTGTTCTTTTTTAGGGGTCAAGTATGAGATAATGTAAAATAAATAACCCTAAGGAAATCATCATTTATATATTCACTTTGATATTTTATTATCAATAGTAAATCATAAAGTTCCCGTTCTCTCTCTAACGTTAGGGGTTGTAGAGAAAATAGAAATGAATCCCTCAGGGGCGTCCAAGACGTTTTTGGAAGTTCCTCTTCTAGTGAGTCTAATGGTTCTCTCCCCTCTTCCCTCAGCGTGCTACGGTGGGACTAGCAACAGAAACACGGGCGGGGATGGTCTTTTTGACGTAGGTGAGAGTGAACTCTCTACCGACGACGGGTGGAAGAAGCATGTGATGGGGGATCCTGGCAGGAGGCCTTTGTGGCCTAGGCAGTGAACCCCGACTCTGGGTCCACGAACGAGGCACGTACGAGTGGTGGAGGTGGAGACACTTTCATCTCCACCGATCCGCCACGTTTCTCCGACTGGGTGGCGGGTATGGAGCGAGCTTCCTCAGCCCAGGCCATGCATGGCAACATGATTAGTCATACTGGGGTGATTGGAAGGAGGCAGGGATCGGTGGCGGACAATGTGGAGACAACGGTCATGGACAGGCCAAGCCTTCTGAAGGGCTCTTCCGATCCAACGGGGGATGGTCCTCAAGGGAGTGGGATGTGTTTGCTCCTTCCTCAGGGAAGAAAGGGACGTGGCGGCAAAGATCGTCTTCGCAGGTTGCTATGGAGTGGGTAGATGTGTTGGTTCTAGTAGAGGCATGCTACAAGGGTGACTTGGTAGGGCGTCCTGAATACGAGTAAGTTGAAGTGAATGAGATCAATGATTGAATGGGTAGCCTATTTATCCAATAGGTGATCGTGTCTCCAATCGAACTATACATCATGGGCCTTAATTTTGCGTATGTGGTTGTGGCTTGGGCGCTGCCCACAAGGACCTTCTTCTGGTAATCCCTGGTGTATTGGCTAGTAGAGCTTTGGCATCTAGCGGATGTGGTAGTAATATATTTAGAAGGCGGTTTGGTTGTCTTCTTCTTTCAGACAGCGAAATGGAGGGCTCGACTGCTGGCGGGGGAACTGTGGACCTTTAGGCGCTCCCTTGTCCTGTTTGAGAATCTTCGACTCCGAATACGGCCTCGTGACATGATCTTCACTCATTTCACGGTTCGGATTCGTATTTCCAACCTTCCATTGGGAGCTTGAAACTAGGGTGTCGGCTTTCGGCTACGGAGCGATTTGGGCACCTGTCTAGCTGTGGACGACGATGCCAACATGATGAGCTACATGGATTTTGTGCAATTTAGATGCACATGGATGTGAGACTGCCTCTCTAGACTCAGTTATGTCTCCCTCTTTCGGAATAATAGGTACGGATCCTTTACCTTACTTATAGGGCTGACGAGCTAGGGTTTGGAGGGGGAAGGGCTAAAAGGTCGTTACTTGCAGGAGAAGTAATCTTTGGACGATGTTTTGGCGATGGGCCTTCCAGGACTCGTCTTGACTATCGGGGCCGGGAGGATGGTCCCAAGGAGACTGAGACCCCGTCCGAGGCTTTTCCTACAGGAGGGAGAGTCGGAGGCGGCAACACAGACGGAGAGATAGAGGGAGCCAGAGGCTTGGGTTTTCTCTGACGACGAAGTGTGTCCCCAGCACCGTGAACAGGTTTGCAGGGGACAAGGTAATGCAAGGTGGGTATCACCAGTAGGAGCTATGACAACAGCCATAGTTGGAACCACCGTAGAAGACATGTCGGTGACGGCGAGGATGGAGGAGAAGAGCACCATAGTTTCGGGCTATGGCTAGAAGAGAATCTCAGAGTTGAGAGAGTTTACGGTGAGTCATGACTCATGAGTACGTGGTTTTTTTTATAAGCTAAAATTTTATTAAGAAAATGTTCTACAAGAAAGTAAAACAAATCCGGAAAACGATCCATAAAAAGAACCGTTTCCCCATACCAAAACAGCTACAAAGAGCAACATAACACTCAAGCAGGAAAACAAAGGAAAAAACAATCATCTACTTCCTACTCGAATTCAAACAGATAAACCTGTTAGACACCAGAACTGGAATAAGAGCTTCTTCTGAAGTCGGATCAGGGTAAATCACAATCTCACTAACCTCGATGTGGTCAACCTGCGGGACTCTACGTTCGAGGGCCAAAGATGCAAGATCGACCGGTTTTTTCCCAACTTTCTTGCTTAAACTCCAAGAACCCAAGCTATCCTTTTTAGCAATATCAACAATGAAGCTCCCCAAAATATCTCCTTTATCAGTAGAGGACTTGGCTGTTGACTGATAAAAAACAACATGAGAAACAATTCTCTTTGGTTGCACCTTTTTTGGACGTCCACGACCCTTCTTTTGAGGTAAAACCTCAAGATCCAGAGATTTAGTCAAAACATCCTTCCAAGGGCTTCCTTGGTCGACAACCGGGATGGAAATATCAATCTGAGGTCCATCACCGAACTCTGCCACCACAGAAAGGACGTGGCACTGGACCTGTTCTGAAGGCTTTGTGGCCTGCATAGTCAACCCACACACTTGGGCCTCATCCACAATCCGACCAGCGCCTTCAGGAGCCCGTGACTTAGCCCGACTTGCAACCAAAGCATCTGCAATCGAATCAGCAACCCCGTGAATCTCTCCAGACTCACTCAACCCGTGATCTTCCCCACCAACAACTGAACCCGGATTAGATCGCGGTTTTTCAGAATCAAAAGACGAGGTCGTACCATTGCTGGAGGGAGCAGTCCCACTCGTACCAGAGCCAGAACCTTGAATCAAATCCACTTGCACCACACCACGAGGGTCAGCACGAGGGAACCGAGCATCAAAAGCTCTAATTTCACGGTGGTGAGTTCCGGGACGAGCCAAAGCGACGAAAAGAATATGACCTTTCAATGTCAATCTGTTTAATTGCGAAACAGCCTGAGAAGCCTCACACACCGTCGAGAAAGAGATGAAACCGAAGAACCTCCCTCCCTTGTTCGAACGCTTCAAAACAGAGCACCTTCGGACGTACCCAAAAGCACTGAAGACGTTGCTTACCCATTCCCCTGTTCTGACGTTCTCCGAAGTAAATTCCTTATCATTCACCATAGGTTCTGGTTGAGCTTCTTTGAACAAATTCCCAACTACAACAGCTCTAGGAGGCTCTGTAACGGTCTGAGGACGCACTACAGCAGCCTGTGGCCTATCGACCTCAGGGCCTTTGACCGGAACAGTCCCGGTCCTCTTAATCCCATCGAAAGAAGAGCTACCCTGAACAACACCATTCATTTTCGCCACACCATTCACAACTGATCGTTTCTTCTCGCGTGTCGATCGTCGAAAACGAACCTTGGACTCACGCTTGATCAAAGATCCCTTAACTCTACCCCATTTATTGTTGATTGAACCACCGGAGATGGACCAGTACTCTCGGTATGAAACCAATAAAAACAGAGCAGAAGGATTTGAACGAGAGCGTAAGAGCCTTCATACCTATCTTCTCTGAGAGACGAGGATCAGCTCGGAGACGGACCAGAGACGAGGTCGGTGACGAAACCCCCAAAAACGACCAAACTCAACGCAGCCACAGAACAACTCACCTGAACATCAGCACACCCACCAGGTCTTCGGAACGTCGCCAGAATGCTCGTGCAAAACAGCTGAAAAACGCAGTAGCAGCTTATGCTTCTCACCGGAGATGGAATCCCGGCTTTCTGGCCTGAACCACCAACGTCCATGTGGATCTCCGACCTGTGGCCGTACACACCTGCTCTCGGTTGAGAAACCGGCTTTCCTTTCGGCAACGCCTCAATCGCGACCCTGAAGGCGTTACCGCATCCGACGAGGTTAGCCGGCGATTGTTGAATCAGAGACGAAGAGCGAGATTGCCCTCAGCAACGACACACCACGCTGACGAGGGTACGGTCCCGATGATGACAACCAAGATCTGCACTTCCCTTAGGCGACGGCGGCGAACGACAACTTAGCGAGGACCAAATCGTCGCGCGTGGCGCATGCGCGTACCTTTCCCGAGTCTATAAATTTCCATTCTAGGATACTCATGAGTATATGGTAATTAACAAACCACATATTTTTAATATTAGTCTACTAATTTTGACGATATTGAATAAATTTAAAAGTATAATTTTTTTCTCATAACATGTGATTTTTTTAGCGAAAGGTACGAAATTTCATTAATCAAATTGTGTAATGACAATATAGTGCATCAGAGACTCTCTGACCACGAAGAACAGAGCAAAAACATTTAAGAATGTTCGCTATTCTTTTCCCAGTAGAACTGTCCTCGAAGGTTTTGAATTGATGCCCCTTGGGTAATAACAGAATATGGGTGGGAGGAACGGGGTACAGGAGATCCTGAGAGACCTCGACGGTAATGGTGATAGTGGGAGACAAAGCATCGTCTGGGGACCCCTCCTTGGGGCCAGTCCCCGATGCTATGGCGAAGCCTCATCCTTCCCGGCGGGGCTTCGTCCCCGATTGTGGTAAGTCATCCCACGCCGCGCCAGACGCAACCTTCTTCATTACTCCAGCAGCCCCACCCGTTTGAAAATCGGGAGCTGGAACTTCAGCAGGTCGCGCTTCTGGATGGGCGTGCCCTCTACCTCTAAACCCTCTAGTCAGGGATGACCAAGGGGAAACAATCGAATTAGTACAGAGCTGACCCATTCCCAACCCCCCGACCGTCCTGTGTACAAAAGGGCCCAGGAGAGATGTAGAGGACCACCCAGAGCGGCCTAGCGTGGGAGGCAAACTAGTATCCCAGTTGGGAAACCGGGGATCTAGAATAGGTAACAGGTCCAGTGTTATGCTGGTTCCCCCACATTGAGATAACCTAGTATTAAGTAGCGGGTCCAATGTCAACGGTCGTAGTTCAGCGTCCCCTAAAGCTCCGCCGCGGTTAGTGCATACTCCCTCCATAGCCACCAGTTGTTGACGACTCTTGCGAGGGCGAGGTCCACAAACCGATGCATAACGGAGCAACCCCCGACAGTACGCCAGCAATCATCGATTCCTATCCACAGCAGGAGCCAGATTAGTCACCCATCAAGGCATTGGGTCACCGGTCCCCCGATCAGCTTCATGTAACCATTCTCTCGTTCTTTTCCGCACCCAGCATCGGGAAACCCTAAGGGAAGAAGTTTCCACCATGCTCCACCACATCCAAACTCGATCACGGTTCCAACCCAAAATTCGAGCCTTTACCGACGTGACCGAGATGACAGCCGAAAACTTTGTAACGTCCTGAATCATCCCCACCGGAAGGCGAGAAGGCTGAGGTCACAACAACACTGGCTGAGATGGAACCATAGATTGGGAGGTAGGCCCCCAAGGCACTAGAGCGAGGTCTTGGTACTGGTGGACCCTGAGAGGTGGGGTAGGGTTCGGCCCACGTGGAGAGGACCGGTAGCTTAGGGTCGAACTCACTGAGACCCGTCGTACCCAACTCTGACGTCCCAACGATTGCGACAAAAAGTAGCACCGGGGGGATTGGGGGCGATCCTCGCGGACCAAAGAACCCCGACGATTCCCTCGATACCGGAACCGGGGTCACTGAGCCCACCGGTAGAGGAGTCCGTGGCGAGACCTGTGGGAGAGAGGAGGGGGTGGTGGTGGTGGTAGGAATTGAAGACCAGACAGAGAGTTGCCAAACGATACTAGCGGGAGAGGACGAGGGGGCATGACGACCGGATTAGGAGTCGCCAGAACCACAAGAGGGACGGGTAGGGGAAGAGGCGTCGAGGGCTGTGGAAAATCCAACCACTCCCACCCGTAGTTAAACCCCGCACCAAACGTGGTCTGCGAGGTCAATTGAATGGGATAGGCGAACATAAGGACGAAGAAACCGACAGGCCCAGGCGACGCGACAACAGCGACAAACGGGAGCTCCATAGGGGCGTAACAAGCTAGGGCAAGGGTAGGATCTCAAGTCGAGAGAGAAATATATTTTCGTTGTTAAGGATGTGTTTTTCCTCGTAACATGTGATTGTATAAATACTAAAGTAATTGATTAAGTATATATTTTAATTTTATTTATTTATGTTATTTAAATTTTAAATTTTAAAATAATTATCATTCTTATTAATTTATTTTTTATAAATACTTTAAATATTATTATTTAATCTTAGTATACTTTTGATCGATTTTGGTAATATTTTACCAATTTAATTTCATAATATCTATAACCAAAATAGATTAAAAAAATTAAACATTAATAATTTTTAGTAATTTAATTAATTAGATTTTGTAACCATCAGGCTATCAGAGTAATTTTAGGGGACATATTTAGCTCACTATCTTGAAAGCTTTTATTTTCTAATAAATAGCGATTTTTTTTGTTGCTACCCTAAAAATAAAAAATTTCAAATTAACAGAAACAAAAAAGTTTAGGATACTTATTGTTTTTGAGTGAAAGGTGCAAAATTTCATTAATCAACTTGTTTAATAACAGTAAAGTGCATCAGAGACTCTCTGACCACGAAGAACAGGGCAAGAACATTTAAGAATGTTCGCTATTCTCTTCACAATAGAACCGTCCTTGACGGTTTTGAATTGGCGCCATGTGGGCAAGAACAAAATATGGGTGGGGGGTACGGGGTACCGGAGATCAGAGACCTCGACGGTAATGATGATGGTCGGATGCAAAGCATCGTCTAAGGACCCCTCCTAGGGCCAGTCCCCGATTCTTAGGCATTGCCTCATCCCCCCCGCGGGGCTTCTTCCCCGCCTGCGACTTGTCGCCCCTACCAGATGCCGACATCTCCTTCTTCCGCCCTCCATCAGTTGCTCTTCCTCCAACCCGGGTCGCTTGAACTTCAACAGCTCATCCGCCGCCCATCCCGCCACTCTTCAGTGGTAGGGGATCAATAGTGGACTCAGCAGAGAGCTGGTTCCCACAAGCCCTATTCCGGATCTTCGTGTGCACAAAAGCCGGGGTGTGGGGGCTGGAGGCCTGGCTTTGCCGACTAGTTTGTGGCCCTGTAGGTAACATAGGGACCTTGGTTAGGTACCAAGTCCATTGTTACGCCAGGTCCCCTCCCCCGAGGCAATCCAACAATAGGTATCGGGTCAATTGTCAGCGGGACTGGTGCAACATCGTCCAATTCACCGTCCAGGTCAACTTCTTCTCCACCATAAGCCCCTGGGATTGCGGCCGTACCACCGAGACCAGAGAGCCACCTCCCTTAAGGATAGGGTCGGGAGCAACCCCATCAGGGCAAACCCAGACCCTTGTCCGCTTCCAAGTCCAACCTCGACGAACAAACATGGAAGAGGTCTCCACCATGGTCCTCCGTTCCCCATATCGGTCGCGAATCAGATATTGACGGTGAGTCCTGACTCCCGTGATCGTGGTGTATGCAAAGCACACTGTCACCTCCTTAGTTCTACCCACCCCTAGGGTTTCTGGCGAGGGTCGAGCCCTAGCACTCGCTGCACCATCCCATGCAGAAGGCGAGGAGACTGATGCCGCAGCGACACTGGCTGAGGCGGAACCCTAGATCGGGCAGAAGACACCCTAGGCACCAGAGCGAGGTCTTGGTGGCGGTGGGCCCTAAGAGGCGAGCTAGGGTTCGGGCCCCGAGGAGAGAACCTGTAGCTTAGAGCCGAAGTCACTGAGATTTCTCGCACCCAACTCCAACGCTCCCAGTGCCGCCGACAAAGAGTAGCACCATGGGGATTGGGGGACGATCCTCGCGGAATAGAGAACCCCGACGATCCCAGCGGATCCGAAACCCGGGCCACGAGTCCATCGACCGAGGAGGCCAGGGCGAGACATGTGGGAGAGAAGAAGAGGGTGGTGGTGTTGGGGCTTGCAGACTAGACGGAGGGGGGACTCCAGACGAGTCCAGCAGGAAAGGGCAAGGAGGCATGGCAATCAGATTAGGAGTCGGTACCACAAAAGGGGCGGGGAAGGGAAGAGGCGCCGAGGGCTGTGGAAAAGCCAACCACTCCCACCTGTAGTTAAACCCCGCACCAGGCGTGGTTTGCGAGGTCAACTGGATGGGATAGGCAAACACGGGGACGGCGAATCCGAGAGGCCCAGGCGCGCAGCAGCAGCATCGGCAGACGAGAACTCCATAGCGGTAAAACAGGTTAGGACTAGGGTAGGCTCTCAATTCGAGAGAGAATCTCTAGGGTTTTTCCTTAATAGATACTTTATAGTCGAGGCTCTCAATTTATATAACTAATATATTTTAGGATACTTATTTAAAAATAAAACTTTTCTAAAATAGCCAGCTTGTTATAAAAGTAAGAACGATACTTGTGAATGGAAGAACAAAAACTAGAGAGAACAAGAGAATATGGAGAGAGTAGAGAATCGAATATTATTGATTACTTCATCCTTTACAATGACCTCTATTTATAGGCTCATAATCATAGAGACATAACCTTAATGAACTACATAAATAATGAAATTCAAAATACAAAAGTCTTCTAACTCCCACAAAAATCTTGAAACTCCTATCTAGAATATTCCATGTGGTCATCCAATCAAATATTCATAACACTCCCCCTTTGGATGACATGTACAAATATTAGTATGCCTCGTTAAAACCTTTCTAGGAAAAACCCAGTGGGAAAAACCCTAGAAGGAAAAAGAGTACATAATTTGTACAATACGTATATAAGTTACCTCATTAAAAACCTTGTTAGGAAAACCTATTGGGATAAAACCTAAAGCAAGGGAAAAAGAGTGTAACACGTATTTCTTGTTGGGTCTCGATGTCGTGGACATGTTAAACACAAAATGCAGCGGAAGATTAACCACGAGTCAATCGAGATGAGTTTACCAAATATGAAAAACAAGTCTGAAAAGTCAGCAAAGGTTTATGTACATAACCTTTGCAGGTGTCTCATCTTGCAGCTCGTGTATCTCGAAAACGAACCGTTGAAACTCAAATCCCTTTGGTCAGATTGAAGACCCATATGTGGAGAACGTTCAATCCAAAAATAAGCTTCATCGGACATCGGATGAACCTCCGATCGAGCTCTTGGAAGTGACTGGTCGGACAAAACTGTGCTAAAAATCAGCACCCTTTACTTGTCCGAAATTGGTTCAATAACACCAAACTCTGAATGGCTTGAGCCCCTTGGACGCCTACGTATCCTAAATGGAATCAAATCCAACGTAGTTCTTGAATTTGATGACTCAAGAACATGAAAAACCAACCTTGAAGCTTGGAAGGGGGTTTGGCCAAGGTAGAGGAAGAAGAAGAAGACTCTCTCTCTAATTCTCTACACTTGCATGTTGTCTTCTCCAACCTCTCTTGCATGCTTATTTAAGTGGAATCACTTAACTCTCAACTTAAGACAAGTGTCCATGCCAAGATGCTAGGTGGAGCTAATAAACTACCTAGTTTATTAGTTTAGTGGAAGTTGGGTCCCGCCCAATTTTGGTCAACAAGACTAATTGTCATCTAATGACTTAAGTCTTTGTTGGGCCTAGCCTATATGGGCCGGCCATGGGCCTCTCCAAGAGAGCCCATGCCGAGCCCAATATGCTAGCTGGTCCACTATGGGGATCCCCGCCACAATTCCCTCCAACTTAGGTTCGTCATGTTCTTATCGAGTATCAAACTGTGGTGTGACCCTTAGGTCTATGCATGTCGGTAAGATCAACGTAAAATCCCATTTTACTTGATCTTACCAAAGTGGCGACTGACGAGACTCAGTATTGCACGACCCTGCATAACGAATCGCGCCCTGTCGATTCTGACCTTTCAGCCGTCCTTGTCATTATCCCTTTATCACCGATATTCGGATTGAGATAAGGCATAGAGCCGTCATCCTTATTATCCTCAATCCATGTTCCTTGATATGTGAGATGACTGACCTTATGATACCCAGTATCATGTGCATGGCCATGCTTTCCTGTCAGTCACTCTCGATCAAGCGGCCGTGAACTAGATATCTTTCCCATACCGCAGTATGAGGGATAAATCCCTTAGCCGTCTATCATGTCACTCATGCAGTCATTCCCCAAGCCAATCCTGGCCGTTATGGAAGCCCAGTCACTGTGCAACGTTGGGCTTTCAGGTCAAACTTGGTTGTTTACTGCATAACAATCATATAGACTCCTCGGTCTAAGGATACCTGACAAGCTACGACTCTGAACATGTTCATGACTTAATCTATGGAACATATTCAGGTCGGGTTGTCCAACATCATGTCCCACATGATGTTTATGATCAGACTCCGGAACCCTTTCCTATGGCCAATAGAACGTAAGCCATCAAGAGTCATATGTCATACTAGTCGCTTCCAGCGAAGACTATTGACTAGGGACCTCATCGAGTGTGATCCATCCTGATCTATGGTTCTATTCGCATGGTGGGTACAGATTGGAAACACACACGACATATTACTCCAACACGTAAGTAGTATAAAAGCCGCTTTATTTATTATGTCAACGATGATAATTACAATTGGACATTTACGATTGGACTACGGGCACTGAGGATAACATTTCTCCCCCTGATTACAACATCTCCTCATAAATCAAGGAGTTTTCTCATTCTGATCTTTGCAAGTTGTAGGAAGCGCTTTAGTGAACAAATCTGCAAGATTGTCACAAGAACGAATTTTACAAACATCAATATCTCCTTTTTGATGAAGTTCATGAGTAAAGAAGAACTTAGGAGAAATGTATTTCGTTTTATCTCCTTTGATGTAGCCTCCTTTGATCTGAGTAAAGTTGTATTGGACTTCCTTTATTTATTGCAAGATCGTATGATTCTCGGATATGATGGATAAAAGACCTTAGCCATATACATTCACGACTTGCTTCATAAAGAGCTGTCAACTCAGCGTGATTTGAAGAAGTGGCTGTAAGGGTCTGTTTTGTTGAGCGTCAAGATATAGCCGTGTCACCATATGTAAATACATGCCAAGTTTGTGACCACTCTTTGTGGAGTTCAAATAAATATCTGGCATCAACCATATCCAATCAATTCAGACTTCGAGTCTTTTGAATAAAATAACCCCATATTTAATGTTCCTCGAAGATATCTTTAAAATTTGTTTAACGCCAGTCCAATGTCTTCGAGTCGGAGAAGAACTAAATCTTTCTGGAAAATTAACAGAAAATAGTATATCCCGACGAGTACAATTAGCAAGATACATTAACGCCCCAATGTCACTAAGATATGGTACTTCGGGACCAAGGGGATCCTCTTCTTCTTCTCGGGGGCGGAATAAATCCTTTTCACATCAAGTGATCGAACGACCATGGGGGAACTCAAAGTATGTGAATTTTCCATATTGAATCGTTTAATGATCTTCTCAATATATAATGACTGGTGAACAAAAATCCCCTTCGACAAATGTTCAATCTGAAGGCCGAAACAAATTTTTTTTCCTAAGTCTTTCATTTAGAATTCACTTTTCAAGTATTTCATCATCTCTACAAGTTTTATCATGCATTCCAATGATGTTCAAATCATCAACATAAACCGCGACGATGGAAAATCCGGTTTTCGTCCGTTTAATAAAAACACATGGACATATTTCATTGTTGATGTATCCTTCTTTCAAAAGGTATTCACTGAGATAATTATACCACATTCGACCAGACTGTTTTAGCCCTTACAAAGATCTTTAGAGCTTTATTGAGTACATTTCTTAAGGTTTTAAGATGCATGCTTCAGTCATTTGTAATCCTTCAAAACTTTTATGTAAATGTCATTATCAAGTGACCCATACTAAGTAAGTAAAATAAAACAAAATAAATAAATAAATAAATAAAAAGAAGTAAAATCTGAGTGTGATTGCATCCATAACCGGTGAATATGTCTCTTCATAATTAATTCATGGTCGTTGTGAAAATCCTTGTGCGACGAGTCGAGCTTTGTATCTTACGACCTCGTTTTTCTCATTTCTTTTGCGCACAAATACCCATTAGTATCCTACGGGTTTGACACCTTCAGGTGTCTGGACTACAGGTCCGAATACTTGGTGTTTATTGAGTGAATTCAATTATGTCTCAATGACATTTTTCCATTTCGGCCAATCATTTCTTCGTCGGTATTCACTGACCGATCTTGGTTCATGATCCTCATTTTCTTTTGAAATATCTAATGCAACTGTATGTGCAAATACATCATCCACTATAATTTCTTTTCTATTCCATCTTTCACCTGGAATGACATAGTTAATCGAGATCTCTTCATTGTCATCTTTCTCAGGTGTTTCATTATCTTTTGAAGACGTCTCTTCATTTATCACATTTATTTCTTCGGGAATTGTAATACAATTTGATGTACCAACTTGCCGAACTTGTTCCTTTCCTTTTCTTGGGTTTTTATAATTGGATCCAATAGGTCTGCCACGCTTCTTGCGTGCTTTAGACTCATTTGCTAGCGCTAGCATATTTCCCATTTCTTCATCGGGAAGAGTAATTCTACAAGGAACATTAGGAACTGGTATCTGTGATTTTATTACAGTCTTAACATCCGTAAATGCATCAGGCAATGTATTTTCAACCTTTTATAAGTGGATAATTTTCTGAACTTCTAGTTCATATTGATTCGTACGAGGATCAAAATGAGACAATGTCAATGCATTCCATGAAATTTCTCGTCTTTCTTTTTCAGACGTTTCTTTATCTCCCCCTAATGCAGGGAAATTGTCTCATCAAATTGACAATCGGAAAATCGTGCCGTAAACATATTGTAAGAACCGATCCCGGTCAACGCCAGTCAAATCGGCGAAAAAACAGGGAAATTTAAATTTTTTGGACAGACACTTAAATGAACCCAAATTTGACCCCGATGGTCATATCGGACTTAAGTTGACCCCGATATCGACCAAAGTGAGTTCCGGGGGACTCAGGGCAACTTTCGGACCAATTTGGGAAATGTTAACTTTTTGCTGGAAAAGTCAACCGAGCGACGTTTTGGTCCATTCGAGGCCCGTTTTGGATCCAAAAAGCTTAGCCGTCATCGCAGCGGTCTTAGTTGAGCCGTTTCCTTGTAGCCCGTGAGGTTTCGTAATTTCTTGAAAAAAGTGCCCGTTCAGGGCCCCAGACGGCTGAATTTCGCGAATCTGACTGAAAAATACCTAGAAGATATTTTCCAAAAGGTGTGGGACGCACTTGCCACTTGTCAAACAAGTGGTGGTGTTAGGTTTTTGGGACAAAACAAGAAGACTACAAGGGTAAGGGGGTTCGGCCATGGTTCAAAAAAAGAGGAAAGAAGGTGAGTTTTAGAGAGAGAAGGAGAAGGAGAAAAGGAAAGAAAATAGAATGGGTGTTAGGGTTTTGTGACTTTTCCCGACGATCAAACCGGTGGGTCGTCTCAACGATCAAGGAATCGAGTTCACACCGTCATTCTCTACGGTGAGCAACTATCCAATTTTCGTTTTGTTAAGTTTAAAAGTTAGGGTTTGGGGTTAAAACTAGTAGTTTATGGTTGTGTTGAGGTGTGGGGTTCGTTGGGGGTGTTTTGGAGCGAAGGAGAAACGTTTTCCGATGACCGGAGGATCGGGGGAGCTCCGGTCACCGTGTATGGTGGCTGGCCGGACGTGGGGTGGCTGGCCGGAGCTAGGACCGGCCCAAAACCGTCCCTATTCACCCACGGCCAAGGATGGCCGGGTGGGGCCCACAAGCTCGGGTGTCGTGTTTTCGTGTTCGGGTGGTTTAGGGCGTTCCCCAAGTAGTTAATCCACACCCGGATCGAAATTTGGATTTAAACTGTGAAAGTTGTAATTGACGGGTTTAGAAACTTTTAACGCGAATTAAATTACTCGGAAGTCGGAAAGTGATTCCGTCGAGTTCTTAGGAACCCTTGAATTATTCTAAGATCGTAGAAACGAAAACGGGAATTTTCGGAGCCCCAGAAGGGCGTTTTTCAATCCCGGGCAGATTCGCCGAGCCGGGTGAAACGGGCCTTTCCGGATCTATTATCTACAATGTCGAGTAATTGGGAAGTTCGTGAGTGATCGACATTGTCTTGGTTACATTTGGGCGTCAGGTTTATTAAAATTCAGTTTATGCCTGCGAACTTAAAAGTGTTTTAAATTGTGTTCTTATTAGATCGTGCCACCGACTGAGGAAAGGGAAAGCTAGGCGAGTGATCGTGATCACGCCGGAGCTTGGTTGTGAGATTTTGGGGAAAGCATACGAGGTAGGGAAAAGTAGCCGGATCTCGGCCCTGACTAGGGAAAGTTAACAGTAGAAATGCATGTGACACTTGGGTGTCGTGGGTTAAGTAAGTTTATCGAACAATAGAAAGGCAGGCGACACCGGGTGGTGTCGTATGATATAGGAATGTATCGAACAATAGAAATGCATGTGACACATAGTAGTGTCGTAGGAGCAGTGAACTTATCGTTATTGGAATTACTTGAGGCATTTGATTATGCCCGGAGGTTGATTGTTTAGTTTGTGTCTTGGGTGGCCATGAGTGCCCGTGGGGTTGTTAAACCTGTATGTTACTGTTGGTGTGTCTTGGGTGGCCATGAGTTCCCGTGGGGTTTTTAAATCCGTATTTTACTATTGGTGCGTCTTGGGTGGCCATGAGTGCCCGTGGGGTTGTTAAACCCGTATTTTAGTGTTGGTGTGTCTTGGGTGGCCATGAGTGCCCGTGGGGTTGTTAAACCCATATTTTACTGTTGGTGTGTCTTGGGTGGCCATGAGTGCTCGTGGGGTTGTTGAACCCGTGTTTCACTGTTGGTGTCTTGGGTGGCCATGAGTGCATGTGGAGTGTTAAACCGGTGTTGTTGCTGTTGTTGAGCTTTGCTTGTGATTGTGATTGTGGTTTCCTGAGGTTGGGGTGTGACAGGTCGACCGCCTGATCCGACTGCGTGTCAGGAAAAGTGCGACAGGTCGACCGCCTGATCCGACCGCCGTGTTGGGAAAAGTTGCGTGGGCACTGAGCAGCTGGAGTGCGATCCTTTGCGATCTTGTTTGGTGTGCGATCCTTTGTGATCTTGGGTGTTGCGTGGTTATCTTTCGCGTCTTTGGAGGAAGTCATAATCGTTGTGTCGGGTCTACATTACGTGTCCGAGTGTTGAGTTGTTGGGGAAAGTAACAGTTTGTGTGTCAGTCGGGTTACTTGAGTTTGGGGATAGTAGTCCCCGGTGTTTGGGTTGTTGTTGGTGTTTCCGTCATGTTCTGCTAAGTATGTCGTAGTCAGTCTGGTATCTGTGGTGGTGAGCGAACGCTCACCCCTAGCTGCTTTTCCTACAGGTACTGGTCGCGGGATGGACTAGGTGAGCTCTCGAAGCTTGAAGAGCTGGGAGCGGGAGTCCGGGTTTAGCGACGCACGCCTTGTCTTTTGTCCACTTGTTTGGACGTACTTTTGAGTTGTAAATTATTATTTTGATTAACTAAACGGTGTTTTTAAGCGATTCATTTAAAAGGTTTGAAAATGAGTTTTATTGTTTTACCTTTCGCGTTCCGGATTCGGCTCTACTGAATTTGGGGCGTGACAGCTTGGTATCAGAGCTCGAGGTTTCACACCTCGGACTGTACGTCAATTAGGTGGGGAGAGTCTAGTCAGTAAAGTTCCGTCGTGCGTTGGGTACGCCAGTCGGAAACCGTGTGGAGACCCGTAGGGACTTGAGTCCTGTTTGTGATTGTGTGTATGTGCAATATTATTATTACTGGCATACTGATTGTGTGTTGCTGCGTGAAAAGTTTTTAAGCTGTCGCGACTCGACTCAGGAGCGCTCCTGTAGTTGAACGTGACGGTGTTGACATCAAATGGGTACAATGTAGTTTGGGGACGCCTGGACCGGGTTGTAACTACCTGATGTCAAGAAATGAGGTTTTATAATGAAAAGGAGAAAGTTTTAAAATTGGTTGGCCCTGTGGGCGTGTGTTTTTAAAATTGGTTGACCCCGTGGGCGTGTGTTTGAATTGGTTGGTCCGGTGGGCGTGTGTTTAAATTGGTTGGCCCGGTGGGCGTGTTTTGAAATTTGTTGGCCCGGTGGGCGTGTTTTAATTTTTGGTTGGCCTTTTCAGCTTGTGTTTGAGGATGGGTGACTTGAATTTGTCTGTGAGTCGTTGTGCGTGTGGTCGGTAATTTGGTGATCGAGCGTGTGTGACGCTTAAAACTGTTTTTGGGGTTAAAAGGGGTAAAAATCGAGTCTGAAACAATTTTGGGAAATAGGCCTGTGCGAGCGTCACGGACCCTGTCACGGATCCATGACGGAGCAACGTGCTTTGGCGAGTTTTGGGCCTTCGTCACGGCTTCGTGACCCCGACCGTGACGGGGTCTGTCACGGATCCGTGATTCGTGTCTTGTTCCACCGTCTTGATTGTGCAGTTTGAGTGTTGGTTTTGCGTGGCTGTGTTCACAGTTGTGTTGGTTGTAGAGGTCGTAAGTTCGGTGTTAAAAGGTGAGGTCTTGGGTTCGAGACTCATCAATAACCTACGGTAGTGATACAGCGCCTCGGTGTGAGAGTATCACCATACGGAGAGGGGTTAAGGTTGATGCGCTGCGGCGCCATACGAACTAGGTTTCCCTTATGTGAACGGGTGTTCGAGGTTTCCCTCGCGTGAACGGGTGGTTTGAGGTTTCCTTCACGTGAGTGGGTTATTCGAGGTTTCCCTCGCGTGAACGGGTGATTTGAGGTTTCCTTCACGTGAGTGGGTTATTTGAGGTTCCCTACATGATCGAGTAACTAGGGTATCAAGGTTGTGAGCAATAGTGGCTTGCGGAATTGAGAATAGGATCCCCGTTGAGGTTTCCCTACTTGATCGGGTAATTGGGGTATTGAGGTTGTGAGCAATAGTGATTTGTTGAATTGAGAATGTGATCCCCGTTTGAGGTTTCCCTACGTGATCGGGTAATTGGGGTATTGAGGTTGTGAGCAATAGTGATTTGCTGAATTGAGAATATGATCCCCATTCGAGGTTTCCCTTACGTGAGCGAGTATTTAAGGTATTGATAGCGTGAGCAGTGTGACGTTTTGGTATCAGGTTTTGAGGTAGTGGTTGCCCTGGTTAGATTGGTAAGTCGTTAGTGCTTTACTAGTATGCCATAATCGAACGGGTGTCCGTGGAGGTGAGCAGAACGCTCATCCCCTTTACTACTTTTCCCGCAGGGGACGAGTAGCGAATACTGGTTTGGTTGCGGAAAGTTATAAGTAAATGCATAGAGGATCGTGTGAGGGTTGTGCTATACCTTATCGGTGTGACTAATGGAGTGGTTGTTCGGTCTCTGTGTTTGGCGTCTTTTTGTTGGATACCGGGGCGTCACACTTGTTTGCTTCGTCGATTTGTGCTGAGATGTTGGGGCTGAGTTTAGAGCCGTTGAGTCCACCCCTACGTCTGGATACGCCGATTGGGGGTGATGTGGTGTTGACTAGGGTATTTCGTGCCTGCGGAGTTAGAGAAGCGAACCGATACAGGAGGTTCGAGAGAGGGCTCAAGAGCCCTGATGCTGGATCGAGTCCTCACCCCGAGGATTCGGGTATGTTCGGAGTTGGTAGGCACGACGACGGTAGAGGAGCGAGGTCTTAGAGAGACCGCGAGGTTCCGTGAGGTTCGGCAGCGACTGAGCTTGTGGGTGTATCCGTGGGAAGGATACTTACGAAATTACAGCCTTTGACGTGACCCTGAGAAAGGATTGGCCGGCGAAGTGCCGAGCCAATATCGACTGTTACTGGCGACGAGTGACGGTGTCAACAGGAAACTCGAAAGGTTCGTGTATTTCGGGCAGTAGGAGCGGAGTTCTCCTATCGGCTTGTCCGCAGTAAAGGAAGTATCAGCCGTGCAGAGCCGAGAGTTACCGCGAGTGGCGTGCGAGTTCCCCGAGGTCTTCCCTGAGGAGTTGAGCAGGTTGCCGCCAGTCCGTGAGGTGGAGTTCGGGATTGACTTGGTACCGGGAACGACATTGATATCGATGGCGCCTTACAGGTTCGCGCCAGCCGAGTTGACCGAGCTGAAGAGTCAGCTCGAGGAACTTCGGGAGAAGGGGTTTATCCGGCCGAGCACATCGCCGTGGGGAGCGCCAGCACTCTTCGTGAGGAAGAAGAGTGGAGAGCTTCGGATGTGCATCGACTACCGAAAGCTGAACCGGGTTACGGCGAAGAACCGATACCCGATGACGAGGATTGACGACTTGGTCGATCAGTTGAGACGGTCGACATGCTTCTCGAAGATCGATCTACGATCCGAGTATTACCAGTTGCGAGTCCGAGAGGGGGACGTCGCAAAGACTGCATTCCGGACACGCTATGGGCATTACGAGTTCTTGGTGATGCCTTTTGGACTGACGAACGCACCTGCAGCGTTCATAGATCTGATGAACAATATATTCCGGCCGTTCTTAGATCAGTCTGTGGTGGTGTTTGTAGACAACATCGTGATCTACTCGCAGAACGAGGCGGCGCATGAGGAACATCTGAGGGGTGTTCTGACCCTGTTGCGCACACATCAGCTATACGCCAACCTGGAGAAGTGCGAGTTTTGGCTCGCTAAGTGGAGAGTCCTCGGTCACGTTGTGTCCCGTGACGGTATGTTGGTCGATCCGGTGGAGATCGATGCAGTTTTGAATTGGGCGCGACCCACGAGCGTTTTCGAGATCCGCAGCTTCTTGGGGCTGGCAGGATATTATCGGCGGTTGGTCCATGACTTTGCGCGTCTAGTCGCGCCTATGATTCTTTTGACGCGCAAGGGAGTCGGGTTTGTGTGGACAAAGGATTGTGAACTTGCGTTCACGGAGCTGAAGGCTCGTCTGACTACCGCTCCAGTGTTGATAGTGCCAGAGCGTAGGGTCGGGTATGAGGTCTATTGTGACGCGTCCGGGGAAGGACTGGGCTGCGTGCTGATGCGGTGGGGTAGAGTCGTTGCTTGTGGCTCAAGGCAGTTGAAGACACACGAGCGCAACTACCCTACCCATGACTCAAAATTATCAACAGTCGTGTTCGCGCTAAATGGCTGGAGGTATTATCTGTATGGCGGGCGATTTCAGGTGTTCTCGGATCATAAGAGCCTTATGTACATCTTTTTCCAACGAGACCTGAACATGCGCCACGGCGATGGATGGAACTACTTGAGGAGTACGACTTAGAGCTACACTACCATCCGGGTAAGGCGAACGTGGTCGCCGACACCCTGAGTATGAAGCCGATGCCGTGTCCTGCTAGCATCTCAGTCCGGGAGTGGGACATGATGGGAGAGCTGGGCACGTTCGGGTTGGAGCTAGAAGAGGTTTCCGGCGGCGTGGCCATGTGCTTCTTGATGGCTCAGCCCACCCCGCTTGGCCGGGGGATAGAGGCACAGTCAGTGGATGTCGAGACGACATAGATCCGGGAGAGAGTTGCCAGCGGTGTTGACGCCGAGGGCTGGGATCGTCGTGCTAATTGGGAGTTACGGTATCGTGGAGGTTTGTTCATACCGTGTAATGGTGGATGCGACAAGCTGCGAGAGTCGCAATATTCGCGTCTGACAGTGCACGTGGGTAGCACTAAGAGGAGCGCTACATCAGGCGGCATATCTAGTGGAACGGGATGCGGAGAGCGGTCTCGGAGTTAGTATCGCGGTGCCTCACTTGTCAGCAGGTGAGAGCCGAACAACAGCGTCCCGCTGGATTATTGCAACCACTGCGGGTTGCACAGTGGAGATGGGGGCACGTCACGATGGCTTTCGTGAGCGGTCAGCCGAGTTCGCCTACAACAACAGCTTTCAAGCCAGTATCAGGATGGCACCGTTCGGAGCGTTGTATGGTAGGTAGTGTCGATCGCCCGTGTGCGGGGCGGAAGTGAGAGATGACGGTTTACTGGGGCTAGAACTGGATCGAGAGACAACTGAATCGGTCGTGCCGAAGCGTGAGCGGTTGAAGACCCCGCAGAGTCGGTAGTAGCTATGCTGACAGACGACGCCGACCTCTCGAGTCAGCAGTCGGTGACCATGTATCCTTGGAGGTGAGTCCGAAAGGTGGACTGGTGCGTTTCAACCGCGGCGGAGGCAGGTTAGCCCCTCGGTGTATCGGGCCTTTCGAGGTCTTGAGTAGAGTGGGAGCAGTTGCATACCGACGTGCACTGCCACCGCAGCTTGTGAATATCCACGTTTCCAGGTTGCGGAAGTATCCGCGGGCCCCTGTTAGTCTTAGTGCCCGTAGTTCAATCCTAAATGTCCAAATGTATATATCATCGTTAGCAATAAAATTAAAGCGACTTTATATTACTTATGTGTTGGAGTAATATATCGATGTGTGCTCTAATCTATGCCCACCATGCGAATAGAACCATAGATCGAGATAGATCACACTCGATGGGTCCCTAGTCAACAAAACTTTACTAGAAGCGACTAGTTTGAAAGATGGCTCTTTATGGCTTACGTTCTGTTAGTCATTGGAATGAGATTCCGGAGTCTGATCATAGATATCATGTGGGACATGATATTGGACGACCCGCCCTGAATATGTGCCATAGATTAAGTCATGAACATATTCAGTGTCGTAGCTTGTCATGTATCCTTAGACCAAGGAGTCTTTGTGATTGCTATGTAGTCAACAACTGAGTTTGACCTGAGCCTAACGTTGTCCGTAACAGGGCTTCCATAACGGCCAGGATTGGCTTGGGGACGGGCTACATGAGTGACACGAAAGGCGGCTAAGGGATTTATCCCTCATACTGAGGTATGGGAAAAATATCGGTTCTCAGCCGCTTGATCGAGAGTGACTGAAAGAATAGCATGGCCATGCACATGATACTGGGTATCATATCTTCAGTCATCTCACATATCAAGGAACGGTGATTGAGAATAATAAGGATGACGGCTCTATGTCTTATCTCAATCAGGATATCGGAGATAAAAGGATAATGACAGGGATGACAGAAAGGTTAGAATCGACAGGGTCGATTCGTTATGCAGTGTTAGGCAATACTAAAGTCTCGTTAGTCGCCACTTAAATAGGATCAAGTAAAATGGGATTTTACGTTGATCTATTGACATGCATAAACCTAAGGGTCACACCGGAGGGTGAAACTCATTGACACATTTGCGGAGAATGCCCAAAAGGGAGTTGTCTCGGGACATGACCAAAACTGGGTTTTGGGTCATGTTCTCGTAAGTGAATAGGACTTTACGAATCAAGACAAGGCTTGGAGTCTTGGGATTGATCGCGCCGGATAATGTTGGACATTTATGGTATGAAAGGCTTAGAGGCGATGAGCTGATCACGGGACCTCGTTGGAAATGGCCACGGGCCATGTTCCAAGAGGCCCATGAAAGGCCCATGCAACCAAGGCCCATGGAACTAATTAATCAAGTCTTGATTAATTAGTACTAAGTAAGCAAGACAAGGATTAAGGTGTTGGTGATTCACCACCAAACCCAATATTGTCTTGCCATACTTTGTCCTATTTACACCTTACTTGACACCATACTTGTCCCATGCCTTTAGTTGGACAAGTATGGGTTTTGTTATGTTTAAGTCATACTTTTTCAACATAACAAACACAAGACAAGAATAGGAAACACAACTTCTCTCCCCCTTCCCTTGAAATTTCGGGTTTGGCAAGTTCCGACCTCCATTTTTGTGTTCTTGAGTCCTCAAAGAGAAAAACTACGTGGCTTTGATTCCCATGTGGATACGTAGGCGTCTTGGAGACTCAAGCCAATCATTCGTTACCCGGTGTTCTTGTTTTGGTAAGAACTAGTGCTGATTTTTTTCTCTTGTGAATCCATTCTTTGTTAGTTGTTTCATGGTTTTAATCGTCTCTTGGTTTTCATTGATTTTCCGCTGCGAGTTGGTTCATCTCCAACCCTACCTCTAGACCCAACACCTCGCACGTCATTGAGTGGGCAGATGTCGAGATAGCAGGTGATGTCTCGTATAAGGAGACACCAGTTTGGGAAGTGGATCCACGGGAGCAGGTCCTGCGCGGAAAGGTTATCCGCTCGGAACGGGTGCAGTGGCGGCACCACGAGGCCGAGTCGACTTGGGAGCGCGAGGACAAGGCTCGCGCGAAGTACCCAGATCTGTTCGACACCTGAGGAACGTCTGTTTTTAATTTCGCGGACGAAATTCATTTAAGGGGGGTAGATTCTAAGAACCGCTCCCGGTCAACGCCAGTCAAATCGGCGAAAAAACAGGAAAATTTAAATTTTGTGGACAAACACTTAAATGAACCCAAATTTGACCCCGAGGGTCATACCGGACTTAAGTTGACCCCGTTATCGACCAAAGTGAGTTCCGGGGGACTCAGTGCAACTTTCTGACCAATTTGGGAAATGTTGACTTTTCGATGAAAAAGTCAACCAAGCGACGTTTTGGTCCATTCGAGGTCCGTTTTGGTTCCAAAAAGATTAGCCGTCATCGCAGCGGTCTTAGTTGAGCCGTTTGCTTGTAGCCCGTGAAGTTTCGTAATTTCTTGGAAAAAGTGCCCGTTCGGGGCCCGAGACGGCCGAATTTCGCGAATCTGACTGAAAAATATCTAGAAGATATTTTCAAAAAGGTGTGGGACCCACTTGCCACTTGTCAAATAAGTGGTGGTGTTAGGTTTTGGGGACAAAACAAGAAGACTACAAGGGTAAGGGTGTTCGGCCATGGTTCAAAAAAAGAGGAAAAAAGGTGAGTTTTAGAGAGAAGGAGAAGGAGAAAAGGAGAGAAAAGAGAAGGGGTGTTAGGGTTTTGTGACTTTTCACGACGATCAAACCGGTGGATCGTCTCAACGATCAAGGAATCGAGTTCACATCGTCATTCTCTACGGTGAGCAACTATCCAATTTTCGTTTAGTTAAGTTTAAAAGTTAGGGTTTGGGTTAAAACTAGTAGTTTATGGTTGTGTTGAGGTGTGGGGTTCGTTGGGGGTGTTTTGGAGCGGAGGAGAAACGTTTTTCGGTGACCGGAGGCTCGGGGGAGCTCCGACCATCGTGTATGGTGGCTGGCCGGACGTGGGGTGGCTGGCCGGAGCTAGGACTGGCCACCACCATGGTGGACCGGCCCAAAACCGGCCCTAGTCACCCACGACCAAGGATTGCCGGGTGGGGCCCACAAGCTCGGGTGTCGTGTTTTCGTGTTCGGGTGGTTTAGGGCGTTCCCCAAGTAGTTAATCCACACCCGGATCGAAATTTGGATTTAAACTGTGAAAGTTGTAATTGACGGGTTTAGAAACTTTAAACGCGAATTAAATTACTCGGAAGTCGGAAAGTGATTCCGTCGAGTGCTTAGGAACCCTTGAATTATTCTAAGATCGTAGAAACGAAAACGGGAATTTTCGGAGCCCCGGAAGGGCGTTTACCAATCCCGGGCAGATTCGCCGAGCCGGGCGAAACGGGCCTTTCCGGATCCATTATCGACAATGTCGAGTAATTGGGAATTTTGTGAGTGATCGACATTTTCGGGGTTACATTTGGGCGTCAAGTTTATTAAAATTCAGTTTATGCTTGCGAACTTAAAAGTGTTTTAAATTGTGTTCTTATTAGATCATGCCACCGACAGAGGAAATGGAAAGTTAGGCGAGTGATCGTGATCATGCCGGAGCTTGGTTGTGAGCTTTTGGGGAAAGCATACGAGGTAGGGAAAAGCAGCCGGATCTCGGCCCTAACTAGGGAAAGTTAACAGTAGAAATGCATGTGACACTTGGGTGTCGTGGGTTAAGTAAGTTTATCGAATAATAGAAAGGCAGGCGACACTGGGTGGTGTCGTATGATACGGGAACGTATCGAACAATAGAAATGCATGTGACACTTAGTAGTGTTCTAGGAGCAGTGAACTTATCGATATTGGAATTACTGGAGGCATTTGATTATGCCCGGAGGTTGATTGTTTAGTTTGTGTCTTGGGTGGACATGAGTGCCCGTGGGGTTGTTAAACCCGTATGTTACTGTTGGTGTGTCTTGGGTGGCCATGAGTGCCCGTGGGGTTGTTAAATCCGTATTTTACTATTGGTGCGTCTTGGGTGGCCATGAGTGCCCGTGGGGTTGTTAAACCCATGTGTCTTGGGTGGTCATGAGTGCCCGTGGGGTTGTTAAACCCGTATTTTACTGTTGGTGTGTCTTGGGTGGCCATGAGTGCCCGTGGGGTTGTTGAACCCGTGTTTCACTGTTGGTGTCTTGGGTGGCCATGAGTGCTTGTGGAGTGTTAAACCGGTGTTGTTGCTGTTGTTGAGCTTTGCTTGTGATTGTGATTGTGGTTGCTTGAGGTTGGGGTGTGAAAGGTCGACCTCCTGATCCGACTGCGTGTCGGGAAAAGTACGACAGGTCGACCGCCTGATCCGACCGTCGTGTCGGGAAAAGTGCGATAGGTCGACCGCCTGATCCGACCGTCGTGTTGGGAAAAGTTGCATGGGCACTGAGCAGCTGGAGTGTGATCCTTTGCGATCTTGTTTGGTGTGCGATCTTTTGTGATCTTGGGTGTTGCGTGGTTATCTTTCACGTATTTGGAGGAAGTCGTAATCGTTGTGTCGGGTCTACATTACGTGTCCGAGTGTTGAGTTGTTGGGGAAAGTAATAGTTTGTGTGTCAGTCGGGTTACTTGAGTTTGGGGATAGTAGTCCCCGGTGTTTGGGTTGTTGTTGGTGTTTCCGTCATGTTCTGCTAAGTATGTCGTAGTCAGTCTGGTATCCATGGTGGTGAGCGAACACTCACCCCTAGCTGCTTTTCCTACAGGTACTAGTCGCGGGACGGACTAGGTGAGCTCTCGAAGCTTGAAGAGTTGGGAGCGGGAGTCCGGGTTTCCTTTTGAGTTTAGCGACGTACGCCTTGTCTTTTGTCCGCTTGTTTGGACGTACTTTTGAGTTGTAAATTATTATTTTGATTAACTAAACGTTGTTTTTAAGCGATTCATTTAAAAGGTTTGAAAATGAGTTTTATTGTTTTACCGTTCGCGTTCCGGATTCGGCTCTACTGAATTTGGGGCGTGACACATATCACATGTCATGAATTCCAATATATCTATGTGAATTCTTTCTAAAAATGTTGGACATTCAGTCTCAACTTTCATTGGAGATGATCTTATAATAAGTTTTCCTTGAAAACAAGCAACACATGGGTAATCTTTTGACAAAAAATGACATTTTTACTCTTCAGAGTATGTCTATGTAAATTTTCTATGATTCTTCGCATCTTTATGGAACCCGGATGACCTAAACGATCATGTCATATGATAAGATTTGATGGGTCCATTGGTTTTTGGTTAATCACCACCATATTGGATTCAATTGGATTAATGAAAGTATAATATGATCCAAAACTATATGAAGGGAGTCTCCACAATTTCTTTTCTCCTCAAGACTATGAACATGATGTATAAACATTCAACGTCATTTTCATTTGTTGTCTCAATGTGATAACCATTTCGGCGAATATCTTTGAAACTTAACAAGTTTCTTTTTGATCTGGTTAAGAACTTGCATCATTGATAATAAATTGTATATCATTTGGTAACATTACATTGGCTCTTCCGGAGCCTTCAATAAGATCTGATGCACCAGATATCTTTGTTCACTTTAATTTGTCAAGCAAAGTGATTCCCGTTTCTTTTAACAAAATTATAGAAACTTTTGTCCATAGTTTGTCATAAGACAAAAAAAATTATAAACAAGACACTCCAAATATTTCATTTTTGCAAAAATAAGGTAGCTCTTCCGGAGCCTTCTATTATTTGTGCAACACCCGTATGCCTTGATGTTGTAGCACTATCAACAACACACATATCTTTATCATTTCTGTAATTAGATAAATCACTTTTAGGATCCATATCCTTTAATATGAGAAAATTAATGTATTGGTTTACATACTACAAAAAGATATAACAAAAATATTAATACAAGTCATCCAAAGATTGGCTCATATGCTTGATACTTGTTTTCTCGTCATCAATTACAAATGAGTAAAGACATTCGATTAGATCTTCAGAATCTAAGTCATCAATAAAGTTTCTCTCTACCCTTTCTTATTTGCCTTCAATCAAATCTTTGATCATACTTTAGGTACGCAATCAACTACATTTACAAAATAACTTTCACCATGTTCATGAGTTTTTATTTGATAGCCATATTCTTTCTTGCGCCTTTCATACTCGTTCCACTTCTGGTGGTACACATTATTTTTCCATGGAATTGGAAGTTATCACGCTCATAGCCATGACCACGACCACGACCACGTATGGGGCATCGGCCTTGCTTGGGTTCTGATCTAACCATATTCTATCGCATTCACTTCAAGAAATGGAATACTGCCAGCAGGGCGAGCTTGATGGTTTTCAACAATAATTCATTATTTCAGAAATAAATATATTAAGTCTGATTCTTTTGATATTCTCGGTAATGCTAATTTAGGAACATACTAGATGAAAGAAATGTAGAGGAAAACATTTTCATCGATTACAAATAATATGATGACGTGTGAAAATATTTTCTTTTATCTATCCTGCAAGGATCATCAATTTAGAATTCTGGGTCTTTAAGTAAGATTCAGGTCACATTTTTTTTCCAGTAATTACACGTATCTTGTTTACGTACATGACAATTTCAATAAACTTGTTTCTTGACGGTTATAGAACTTCTTGTTCAAAATATCATGACTTGTGTAAACTTCAGGTTACACATATCAAATAAACATAATATCCACACAAATATGAATAAATATATATTATGATTTACATAATGAACGAACTCGTGGGTGTATAAATATAGAAATTAGATATGTATATAACCACACATCGAGAAAGCTCGTGGGGTATTCGTAGTAAATAAAAATATCTATATATAGAAGTTTAGGCTTCAAGCCATGGACACAAGTTACAAGCTTCGGGTTTGTGGTCTGTCATTTAGTCATAAAAGTAACTTCAAGTTTATACTTTGAACCAAAACTTCATGTTTTGTCATCATTAGCTACATGTGAACTTCGGGTCACTCTAATTCCTTCAAGTTTATACTTTGAACCAAAACTTCGGGTTTTGTCATCATTAGGTACATGTGAACTTCGGGTCACTCTAGTTTCAGTAAGTTATAATACCCACGATCTTTAATAAAAACATCAGGTTCCGTAAATATTTTCTCGTTAATATTTGAACTTCGGGTTCAAAACGATTCGACATTGTGAAACTATAAAATCAATATAATCAACTAAGTAAAAATATAAGTAAAAAATGTTCCATTAGTTACACGAACCATCAACTATAATACTCTTATTCATATATGGAAGAAAATACACAACCATTTGTTTTACCATGTATTTGGAACTTCTGGTCCAACGATGATATTATGTATTTGGAATTTCTGATTCAACATACCATCATATTTGTAAACTTCAGGATACAAATATACGACCTCACAAATTTATTCACAAAATGACCATGTGACGAGAGAATACATGGAGTAGCCAAACTACCCATGTAACCATATATAATTTTTTTTCAAGTTTCATGTCATTAAGCCAAGTTGCATGTTATAAGAGACACGGTTCGTATCTTGGAACTTCAGGTCCAAATGATTCGATTTCAACAAATCTCATTTTCGAGTATCAACAACAAAACACAAGTATATAATAAACATCAAGTTTCTGATGTGAAAGATCTAATGTATATTGGCAATCACAGAGCATACTTATTGAAAAACGTAAATGAATTTGTACAAATAAGCATGAATCAAATTCAAATAAATACACGATAATACAAACTTTTGATACCTTGATAGTAGAGCAATTCGTGCTGATAACGTGTTATAAAAATAAGAACGATACTTGTGAATGGAAGAACAAAAACTAGAGAGAACAAGAGAATATGGAGAGAGGAGAGAATCAAATATTATTGAGTACTTCATCCTTTACGATGACCTCTATTTATAGGTTCATAATCATAGAGACATAACCTTAATGAACTACATAAATAATGTAATTCAAAATATAAAAGTCTTCTAACTCCCACAAAAGTCTTGTAACTCCTATCTAGAATATTCCATGTGGTCATCCAATCAAATATTCATAACACTAAAAAATTTCTCAATCTTTTATTATTAAAGCATTAAAGGATGACTTTCTTACCGAACATATAAAATAAAACTTTCGATGAAACATTTTTTAGCCTATTCTAGATCAAAATTATATTTTGTTTGAAAAAACATGAAAAATATGCTAACACCTACTTTTTGAGTTATTCCATATTATTATTTTTGTTAATTTCGTTCACTTCTTTCCTTCATCTTGATACAAACTTCAAGAGAATGCGTCTTTTGTTTCATTTTTTTTTATCAATAAAGTGTTATAGATGCTCCGCCAAGATGGGAAATGGTGCTCCGCCAGGATGGGAAATGGAGTAATTTTTAGCCTACAGACTCTAACCAACATAAACATACCAATGCACAAGAACATAAATAGATAAAGACAAAGAATTCCACATCTTCTACTTAGATCAAAAGGAACTTTAACAACAAATCAAAGGCAACCTGGACTACTTTGTTGCCGAAGCCTCGAATAGAGACGATCATACCGCCTTACCAACCCCCAAGCCGCTAATTGCACTTTTGCCACTACTTGTTTCACCAACGGGATTTCGTGACTGAAAATGAGCATATTCCCCGCCAGTCACACCCCTCATAACTATGGAACAAATCGGGTTTCACAAACTCCTAATAAACCTAAGGGCCAATAATTGCCACCTTGAGAAAAAAAATCCTCACTTACCTAGTGGCAGCCCATTTAATACCCAACGCCCAAAACCCATTCGCTAATTAGCCCCACAAACTGTTACTGAATCAAAAGATGTCTACAATCCTCACATGTCATCCCACAACGGGGACACCAACTCCTCTAGGGGATACTCACTCCCCTCTCCTCCAAGAACATCGTCGTAGGAATCGCCTCATAACATCCCAACCAAGCGAAAGCTGCCACCTTTAAGGGAGTACCCGACATCCACAACATCTTAACCCAAGATTTATGAGTCCGTTGTGAATCCAACTACTTGACCATCATCCCATCAGAATACCTCTTATCGCTAGGTACCCAAGCACATGATTCCTGCAGACCTTGGGAAATATAAAAAATTAGTAAAATATCCTTTAACTCCTTCTGAAACTAAAGTACTCGATGTCACGCCCCAATTTCAGTAAAACCGAACTCGGAACGCGAACGTTTAAAACAATAAAACATTTTCAATCATTTTAAATAAAACACTTTAAAACCAACACTTACTTAAACAAAATAGTTATTTACAACTCAAAAGTACGTCCCACAAGCAGACAAAATACAAGTGTTCGTCGCTAGACTCAAAAGTAAACCCGGACTCCCGCTCCTAGCTCTTCAAGATTCGGAAGCTCACCTAGTCCATCCTACGACCAGCACCTGTAGGAAAAGCAGCTAGGGGTGAGCGTTCGCTCACCACCACGGATAACAGACTGACTACGACATACTTAGCAGACAATGCCGGTAACACCAACAACAACTCAACACCGGGGACTACTATCCCCAAACTCAAGTAACCCGACTGAACAACACACACCGTTACTTTCCTCAACCGACTCAACACTCGGACACATAATGTAGACCCAACACAACGATTGATGACCTCCTCCAAGACACGACAGACAACCACGCAACACCTAAGATCACAAAGGATCGCACACCAAACAAGATCACAAAGGATCGCACTCCAGCTGCTCAGTAACCCCCTCTCTCACCGCCCTTTACCGATCCCTGTCAGGCCAGGCGGTCGACCTGTCGCGCAACTTCTCCCGATCTCAGTCGGGAGGCTAGCCCACAACCTCTCCCCTACCCCCGATCTCAGTCGGGAGGCTAGCCACACCCACGCGCACCTTCTCCCGATCCCTGTCGGGAGGCTAGCCCACAACCTCTCCCCTACCCCCGATCTCAGTCGGGAGGCTAGCCACACCTCACGCAACTTCCCCGACACAAAGTCGGGTCTCCAACCTCAGGTAACCACAATCACAATCACAAGCAAAAGTTCAACATCAGCAACAACACAGGTTCAACACTCCACAGGCACTCATGGCCACCCAAGACACCAACAGTAAAACACGGACTCAACAACCCCACGGGCACTCACGGCCTCCCAAGACACACCAACAGTAACTCACGGGCTCAACATTCCCACGGGCACTCACGACCACCCAAGACACACCAACAATAACTCATGGGCTTAACAACCCCACGGGCACTCACGGCCTCCCAAGACACACCGACAATAACTCACGGGCTCAACAACCCCACGGGCACTCATGGCCACCCAAGACACCAACAGTAAAACACGGGCACTCATGGCCACCAAAGACACCAACAGTAAAACACGGGCTCTCATGGCCACCCAAGACACAACAGTAATACGGGCTCTCATGGCCACCCAAGACACAACAGTATAGTACAGGCTGTCATGGCCACCCAAGACACAGCAGTAAAGCACGGGCTCTCATGGCCACCCAAGACACAAACAGTAAAGTACGGGCTCTCATGGCCACCCAAGACACAAATTACACAATCAACCTCCGGGCGTAACCAATGCCTCCAACAATTCTAATATCAACAGTTTCACAATCAACCTCCAGGCATAACCAATGCCTCCAGCAGTTCTAATATCAACAGTTTCACAATCAACCTTCGGGCATAACCAAAGCCTCCAGCAGTTCTAATATCAACAGTTTCACAATCAACCTCCGGGCATGGTCATATGCCTCCAGTAATTCTCATATCGATAAGTTCACTGCTCCTACGACACTACTAAGTGTCACATCCATTTCTAATTTTCGATACGTTCCCGTATCATACGACATCATCCGGTGTCGCCTGCCTTTCTAATATTCGATAAACCTACTTATCCCACGACACCCAAGTGTCACATGCATTTCTACTGTTAACTTTCCCTAGTCAGGGCCGAGATCCAGCTACTTTTCCCTACCTAGTATGCTTTCTCCAAAAGCTCACAATCAAGCTCCAGCGTGATCTCGATCACTCGCCTAGCTTTCCCTTTCCTCTGTCGGCGGCACGATCTAATAAGAACACAATTTCAAATACTTTTAAGTTCGCAGGCATAAGCTGAATTTTAATACACTTGACGCCTAAAAGTAACCCCGACAATGTCGATCACTCCCACACTTCCCAATTACTCGACATTGTCGATAATGGGCCCGGAAAAGCCCGATTCGCCCGACATGGCGAATCTGCCCGGGTTTTGAAAACGCCCTTCCGGGGCTCCGAAAATTCCCGTTTTCGTTTCTACGGTCTTAGAATAATTCAAGGGTTCCAATGCAATCGACGGAATCGAATTCCGATTCCGAGCGATTTAATTCGCGTTTAAAGTTTCTAAACCCGTAAATTCCAACTTTCACAATTTAATTACGAAATTCGTTCGTGGTGTGAATTAACGACTTGGGGATCGTCCTAAACCACCCGAACACGAAAACCCGATACCCGAGCATGTGGGCCCCACACGGCCACAACGAAAAATGTTCCTTTTCGCCCCAAAACGTTCCTAACGAACCCAACACCTCAACTCATCCATATTCAACCCATTTCAAACCAAACCCTAACTTTTAAACTTAACGAAATGAAAATCGGTTAGATGCTCACCGTAGAGAATGACGGTGTGAGATTCAATCTTCTATCGTTGAGACGATCCAATGGTTTGATCGACGAGAAACGTCACAAATCCCCAACTCTCCTTCTCTTTTCTCTCCCTTTCTTCTCTCTTCTTTTCTCTCTATAAAAGTCTAATTTTCTCTCTTTTTGCACAACATGGCCGAACATCACAATTTGGCTTCCTTTTGTTTTGTTTTAAAAAAAATCAAATCTATACTCAATTACAAAACTAACACTAAAAGTAGTCTTCTCTTGTCTTGTCCAATAAACCTAACACCACCACATTGGTGACATGTGGCAATTGGGTCCCATTCCTTTTTGGAAAATATCTAGAGATATTTTCCAATCAGATTCGCGAAATTCGGCCGTCTCGGGCCCCGAACGGGCACTTTTTCCAAGAAATTACGAAACTTCACGGGCTACAAGGAAACGGCTCAACTAAGACCGATGTGACGATGGCTAAGCTTTTTGGATCCAAAACAGACCTCGAACGGACCAAAACGTCGCTCGGCTGACTTTTCCAGCAAAAAGTCAACCTTTCCCAAATTGGTCAGAAAGTTGCCCTGAGTCCCCCGGAACTCACTTTGGTCGATATCGGGGTCAACTTAAGTCCGGTATGACACTCGGGGTCAAATTTAGGTTCATTTAAGTGTCTGTCCAAAAAGTTTAAATTTTCCTGTTTTTCGCCGAATTGACTGTCGTTGACCGGGAGTGATTATTACAATCTACCCCCCTTAAAAGAATTTCTTCCGCGAAATTTTAAACAAACGCACCTCAGGAGTCGAACAGCTCGGGGTACTTCGCGCGAACCTTGTCCTCGCGCTCCCAAGTCGACTCAGCCTCATGGTGCCGCCACTGCACCCGTCCTAAGCGGATAACTTTTCCGCGCAGGACCTGCTCTCGTGGGTCCATTTCCCCAACCGGTTTCTCCTTATACGAGACATCACTCGTTACCTCGACATCTATCCAATCAATGACGTGCGAAGGGTCCACATATACTTCTGCAACTGGGAAACGTGGATATTCCCATGCTGCGGCTGCAGTGCAAGTCGGTATGCAACTGCTCCCCCTCTACTCAAGACCTCGAAAGGCTCGATACACCGCGGGGCTAACCCGCCTCCGCCGCGGTTGAAACGTACCAGTCCACCTTTCGTACTCATCTCCAGGGATACATGGTCACCGACTGCAGACTCGAGAGGTCGGCGCCGTCAGTCAGCATAGCTCCTGCTGACTCTGCGCGGTCTTCAACCGCTCCCGCTTCGGCACGACCGACTCAGCTGTCTCTCAGTCCAGTTCTAGCCACAGTAAACCCTCATTCCTCACTTCCCCCCCCCGCACACGGGCGACCGACACGACCTACCATACAACGCTCTGAACGGTGCCATCATGATATTGGCCTAAAAGTTGTTGTTGTAGGCGAACTCGGCTAACCGCTCACGAAATCTATCGTGACGTGCCCTATTTCCACTGTGCAACCGGTAGTGGTTGCAATAACCCAGCGGGATGCTGATGTTCGGCTCTCGCCTGCTGACAAGTGAGGCACCGCGATACCAACTCTGCAACCGCTCTCCGCATCCCGCTCCACTAGATCTGCCGCCTGATCTCGAGCTCCTCTTAGTGCTACCCACGTGCACTGTCAGACATGAATAGTGCGATTCTCGCAACTCATCGCCTCCACCGTTACTCGGTACGAACAAACCTCCGCGATACCGTAACTCCCAATTAGCACGACGATTCCAGCCCTCGGCGTCAACACCGCCGGCAACTCTCTCCTGGATCTCTGTCGTCTCGACATCCACCGACTGTGCCTCTATCCCCCGGCCAAGCCGGGTGGGCTGAGCCACCAAGAAGCACATGGCCACGCCGCCAATAACCTCTTCTAGCTCCAACCCTAGCGTGCCCAGCTCTCCCATCATGTCCCACTCCCGGAATGAGATGCTAGCAGGACACGACAACGGCTTCCTACTCAGGGCATCGGCAATCACATTCGCCTTACCCGGATGATAGAGCAGCTTAAAGTCGTACTCCTCAAGTAGTTCCATCCATTGCCGCTGGCGCATATTCAGGTCTCGTTGGGAAAAGATGTACTCAAAGCTCTTATGGTCCGAGAACACCTGAAATCGCCCGCCATACAGATAATACCTCCAGCCCTTTAGCGCGAACACGACTGCTGCTAATTTCAAGTCATGGGTAGGATGGTTGCGCTCGTGTGTCTTCAACTGCCTTGAGCCACAAGCAACGACTCTACCCAACCACGTCAGCACGCAGCCCAGTCCTTCCCCGAACATGTCACAACAGATCTCATACTCGACCCCGCGCTCTGGCACTATCAACACTGGAGTGGTAGTCAGACGAGCCTTCAGCTCCGTGAACGCACGTTCACAATCCTCTGCCCACACCAACCCGACTCCCTTCCGCGTCAAAAGAGTCATAGGCGCGGCTAGACACGCAAAGTCTTGGACCAATCGCCGATAATATCCTGCCAGCCCCAAGAAGCTGCGGATCTCGAAAACGCTCGTGGGCCGCGCCCACTTCAAAACCGCGTCGATCTCCACTGGATTGACCAATATACCGTCACGGGACACAACGTGACCGAGGACTCTCACCTCAGCGAGCCAAAACTCGCACTTCTCCAGGTTGGCGTATAGTTGATGTGTGCGCAACAGGGTCAGAACACCCCTCTGATGTTCCTCATGCGCCACCTCGTTCTGCGAGTAGATCACGATGTCGTCCACAAACACCACCACAAACTGATCTAAGAACGGCCGGAATATACTGTTCATCAGATCAATGAACGTTGCAGGTGTGTTCGTCAGTCCAAATGGCATCACCAAGAACTCGTAATGCCTATACCGTGTCCGGAATGCAGTCTTTGTGACGCCCCCCTCTCGGGCTCGCAACTGGTAATATCCGGATCGCAGATCGATCTTCGAGAAGCATATCAACCCCCTCAACTGGTCGAACAAGTCGTCCATCCTCAGCATCGGGTATCGGTTCTTCACCGTAACCCGGTTCAGCTTCCGGTAGTCGATGCACATCCGAAGCTCTACACTCTTCTTCTTCACGAAGAGTGCTGGCGCTCCCCACGGCGATGTGCTCGGCCGGATAAACCCCTTCTCCCGAGGTTCCTCGAGCTGACTCTTCAGCTCGGTCAACTCGGCTGGCGCGAACCTGTAAGGCGCCATCGATATCGCTGTCGTTCCCGGCACCAGGTCAATCCCGAACTCCACCTCCCGAACTGGTGGCAACCCGCTCAACTCCTCAGGGAAGACCTCGGGGAACTCGCACGCCACTCGCGGTAACTCTCGGCTCTGCGCGGCCGATACTTCCTTTACCGCGGACAAGCCGACAGGAGAACTCCGTGTTAGTCTTAGTGCCCGTAGTTCAATCCTAAATGTCCAAATGTATATATCATCGTTAGCAATAAAATTAAAGCGGCTTTATATTACTTATGTGTTGGAGTAATATATCGATGTGTGCTCTGATCTATGCCCACCATGCGAATAGAACCATAGATCGAGATAGATCACACTCGATGGGTCCCTAGTCAACAAAGCTCCACTAGGAGCGACTAGTATGAAAGATGGCTCTTTATGGCTTACGTTCTGTTAGTCATTGGAATGGGATTCCGGAGTCTGATTATAGATATCATGTGGGACATGATATTGGACGACCCGCCCTGAATATGTGCCATAGATTAAGTCATGAACATATTCAGTGTTGTAGCTTGTCATGTATCCTTAGACCAAGGAGTCTTTGTGATCGCTATGTAGTCAACAACTGAGTTTGACCTGAACCTAACGTTGTCCGTAACAGGGCTTCCATAACGGCCAGGATTGGCTTGGGGACGGGCTACATGAGTGACACGAAAGACGGCTAAGGGATTTATCCCTCATACTAAGGTATGGGAAAGATATCGGTTCTCGGCCGCTTGATCGAGAGTGACTGGAAGAATAGCATGGCCATGCACATGATACTGGGTATCATATCTTCAGTCATCTCACATATCAAGGAACGGTGATTGAGAATAATAAGGATGACGGCTCTATGCCTTATCTCAATCAGGATATCGGAGATAAAAGGATAATGACAGGGACGACGGAAAGGTTAGAATCGACAGGGTCGATTCGTTATGTAGTGTCAGGCAATACTAAAGTCTCGTTAGTTGCCACTTAAATAGGATCAAGTAAAATGGGATTTTACGTTGATCTATTGACATGCATAAACCTAAGGGTCACACCGGAGGATGAAACTCATTTACACATTTATGGAGAATGGCCAAAAGGGAGTTGTCTCGGGACATGACCAAAACTGGGTTTTGGGTCATGTGCCCGTAAGTGAATAGGACTTTACGGATCGAGACAAGGCTTGGAGTCTTGGGATTGATCGCGTCGGATAATGTTGGACATTTCCGGTATGGAAGGCATGGAGGCGATGAGCGAATCACGGGACCTCGTTGGAAATGGTCACGGGCCATGTTCCAAGAGGCCCATGAAAGGCCCATGCAACCAAGGCTCATGGAACTAATTAATCAAGTCTTGATTAATTAGTACTAAGTAAGCAAGACAAGGATTAAGGTGTTGGTGATTCACCACCTAACCCAATCTTGTCTTGCCATACTTTGTCCTATTTACACCTTACTTGACACCATACTTGTCCCATGCCTTTAGTTGGACAAGTATGGGTTTTGTTATGTTTAAGTCATCTTTTTTCAACATAACAAACACAAGACAAGAATAGGAAACACATTTTCTCTCCCTCTTCCATGGCCATTTCGGGTTTGGCTAGTTTCCACCTCCATGTTTGTGTTCTTGAGTCCTCAAAGAGAAGAACTACGTGGCTTTGATTCCCATGTGGATACGTAGGCGTCTTGGAGACTCAAGCCAATCATTCGTTAACCGGTGTTCTTGTTTTGGTAAGAACTAGTGCTGAATTTTTCTCTTGTGAATCCATTCTTTGTTAGTTGTTTCATGGTTTTAATCGTCTCTTGGTTTTCATTGATTTTCCGCTGCGAGTTGGTTAATCTCCAACCCTACCTCGAGACCCAACAGTGGTATCAGAGCCGTGCTACCTTCGGGATTCACAAGACGGTGTTCAAAGTTTCGGTTTTGCTTGAAAGTTTCGTTTTTGGCATGTTGTTTTGCTAAATTGTTTGATAACATGTTTTAAATTATTGTTTATGGATTTAATGCATGTAAAATGAATTTTTGAAAATTATTTCAAATCTGGAAATTTTGAAAAAAATTTGATTTTTCGGGTCTCGGGAGCGGGACTCTCGGGGAGCCGAAACCGGGACCGAACGGGGCTCCGTTGGACGGAGCTAGGCCAAGCATGACCATTGGATGGTTGATATGCCAAGGCTAAACCGTTTTGTTAGTTATGACGAGTTTGGAACCGTCATGACGAACTCGAAGATCAAATGTTCAAAAGTTTCATTTTTGAACGGTTTCAATAAACCGAGCATCAAAAAAATTTCGAAACTTGGCTATTAATTAAAACCGGAAAATCACATGATGTTTGATAACACGATGTGTGATGTGATGTTGGCATGGTGTACATAATAGCCCCGAGCTCGATTTAATTATTTATCGCTTTTCACGGCCTGCGAGCCGTTAGAGTTAGCGTGTAATTATTTTTTCAAGGTGTGGTCGTCGAACCACTTGTTTGTAATATTTATTTATTCCCGACCTGCGAGTCGTGTATTAAATTGTAATATTTTACTCAAGATGAAGAAAGGGCGAAAAGGTCATTTAATGGCTTTTCGGGTGTTGGCATCGGCTTGGAGTCGATGGAGCTCAAGAAGCTAGTGGGAGTTAGTTTAGGGGGCTATTATGTGCATATTTATCGCTTTATGCTTGGTTTAGTTTATGCATGATTAATTCTATGTGTTTTAGAATTGCATGCTTAACTTTATTTACCGAGCATATCATCTCACATGCAAAGATAAAATTGGAATTTTAATCCTTGTGTGTGAGCCCTTAGAATCGTCATTACATTGGATGTAGTTGACGGGTTCGAAGGAAGAATTACATTGGATGTAATTTGAGGCATCATTGCATTTGGAATGTAGTTGATGTGCTCATCGCATCTAGGATGTGTCAAAGTTTTAAACACAATCGGACAAGTAAAAACGGGTCATGTCTGATACCTCCCCATTATCAACACCTTACTACCTCCCCGTCCTATAGGTGTCGTGCGCATTAGCGGAGCATCCATGGGAAAGCGGGGTAGTAGGTTTGGACGACATATGTGGGTGTCGTGCGCATTAGCGGAGCACCTACATAGTGACGGGCCATAGTTGAAAATTGGTGGACCCGACTACGATTCTCAGCCTGAGGTTGAGCTAGGGTAACAGATAGGGTAAGCCGTGTACATAAGTGCATACCCTAGCCAAGAGTCACATTGGATGTGATTGGATGGAGTCCTACCTACATAGCTCGATTAAGTGGTGAGCATTAGTTCAGCTTAATCGAGTGAATCAAGGATCTTGGTTTCAGATTCTAAAGGTTTAGAATCGATTGTTTGTGTTTAAGCTTGATCTTCATAAAATTTATTCAGTTTACTGATTGAATTTTATCTGTTGTAGATCAAATGGAAAATTCAGCGAACATTAATAGTTTGTCATTAAAAACCATTCTTGACAGGGTCAAGCTAAATGGGACAAACTATTTGGACTGGTACAGAATTTTGAGGATAGTCCTCAAGTCTGAACGCAAAGAATATGTCCTTGACAAGGCTGTCTCTAAGACCATATCAGAGTTACATGAAGTGTCATTAACTGCTGAGAAGAATATCTCAGGGATCTGGGATCCAAGGATATTCTGATGGTCAACAAGGGAATTGGAAGTGGCATGGGCTAGGCCCATGCGCACTTGGCAAGAAAGATGAGACACCTGAGAATGTCTGCTTCTACTGCCAACAGCCTGGTCATTGGAACCGGGATTACAGGAAGTTCACGGCTGATCTGAAGAAGGGCAGTGGGACTGCGCCTTCATCAAATAGCCTGGATGATCTGAAGAAGGGCAGTAAGACTGCGCCTTCATCAGGAAACCTGGATGATCTAAGGAAGGGCGGTGGGACCGTTCCTTCAATCGGTATTAACTCTATAGAGCTACATCTCTCTACTTCCAAAGATTCATGGGTATTAGATACCATGACTGAATCTCACACATGCACTAATATATGGTGGCTGAAAGTAGGAGAGATTTGGAAAGCACGAAATGGACCTCAGAGTTGTGGCAACTGCTGTAGGATCCATGAGTCTTGCTTTGCCAAGAGGCCTTGTCTTAGTATTGTATAATGTATATTGCATACCTACTTTTAGTAGGAATATTATATCTGTATCCGTGTTTGACAAGGAAGGATATAATGTTAATATTGGAAATGGAGTTTTCAATGTTCTATGCAATGATATGTTTTATACCAGTACTGACATGGTTGGAGGATTGTACATATTAGATATGGGTAACAATGCCTCAAGTTCTATATATTCCGTTAATACCAAGAGGTCTAAATCCAACGATTTAAACCTAACTCTGTTATGGTACTGTCATTTGGGTCGCATAAACAAGAAGCGTCTATCAGCACTTCAGAAGTGCGGGCTTTCAGGTTCATTCGAATTCCATTCGATCGATAGGTGCAAGGTTTGTTTGATGGGCAAAATGACTAAAGTGCCCTTTATCGATCTCGAGTAAAAGGCGGGTGAATTATTGGGGCTGATACACTCGAATGTGTGTAGACCAATAAGTTCACTTGCCAAGAGGGGTTTTAGCTACTTTATCACATTTATTGATGATTACAGTAAATATGGTTATGTCTATTCAGTGAGACATAAGTCTGAAGCTTTTGATAAATTCAAAAAGTTTAAGACTATAGTAGAAAACCAGCTCGACAAAGGTATTAAGGCACTTCGATTGGATCGAGGTGGAAAATACTTGACCACAGAGTTATTAGATCATCTAAAAGAGAATGGGATCCTTTTGGAATGGACTCCTCCTAGGTCACTGTAGTTGAAAGGTGTAGCCAAACGGAGAAATCGGACATTGTTAGACAATGGTCTGTTCCATGATTAGTTGGACTGATCTCCCAATCTCTTTTAGGGGTTTTGCTCTAGAGACGACCGCATTCATAGTGAATCGGGCTTCGACGAATGGTGTGGAAGGGACACCATTTTAAAAATGGTACGGGATGATGCCCGCTTTGTCCTTCCTAAAGATTTGTGGTTACGAGGCTTATGTGAAACATTTGGTTTCGACTAAGCTCGAACCAAGATCTGAGATATGCACCTTCGTGTGGTATCCCAAAGCAACAAGGGGATACTACTTCTACAATCCCAGTGAGAACATGGTGTTCGTCGCATGGGGCGGGGTCTTTATGGAAAAGGAGTTTTGTTTCCAAAGACGTCATTGGGAGGACTGTGCATCTCGAAGAAATTCAGGATGGTACAGATCCGTCTAAACCAATTGGCAACCCAGTAGAAAGGAGCCAGAGATTGTCGAAGAGTAAGAACCAATTCCTGTTACAATTCCGGAAGGTCCAAGGCGATTTGAAAGGATCAATCTTCCACCTCCAAGATATGGTATCCGGAGGTGACAATGAAGTCATGGTGGATCACGATGATCCAGCCACCTTTCAGGAAGTCGTGGATGGGCCCAACTCCGAGTTATGGCTGGGAGCCATGAGGGAGGAAATGCAATCCATGTCGGACAACCGAGTCTGGGAACCGGTTGATCCCATCAATGGGGTAATGACCATCGGATGCAAATGGATCTTCAAGGTGAAGATGGACATGGACGGCAACCCTCTGACCTACAAAGCTCAACTGGTGGCGAAAGGTTATAGGCATGGATTGACTATGAGGAAACCTTCTCCCTAGTGGCTATGGTCAAAATCGATCCAAATTCTTCTTGACATAACTGCGTATCATAATTACGAGATATGGAAAGTGGATGTCAAAACCGCTTTCCTAAATGGAAATTTGACTGAGTACATTTGTATGTCTCGGCCCAAAGGTTTTGACGATCCGAAGAATAAAGGAAAGATTTATAAGTTGTTGAAATCCATATATGGATTGAAACGAACTTCTCGGAGTTGGATCCTTCGTTTTGATGAAGCTGTAATTGGATTTGGCTTAATCAAGAACGAGGATGAATCTTGCGTTTATAAGAAGGCTAGTGGGAGCAAGATTACCTTTCTGGTTCTCATTGAAAACGACATCCCAACCTTGCACGAGACTAAAGCTTGGTTGAGGAAGTGTTTTTCAATAAAGGACTTAGGCGATGCTTCTTATATCTTAAGGATTAAGATATGTAGAGATCGCACCAAGAGGGTCTTGGATTTAAGTCAGGGAACCTATGTGAAAAAGGCATTGAGTAGGTTCTTAATGCTCGATTCAAAGAAAGGACTCTTACCCACTAGTCATGGCATTCATCTCAGCAAGACTCAGTGTCCTAAGACACCTGATGAGCTAAAAAGGATGATGAGAATCCTATGCGCCTGGGGGCAGGATCGATCATATATGCCATGACATGTATGAGACCAGACGTCTCGTAAGCCTTATGTTGTACCAGTAGACATCATTCTAACCCGGGGGAAAGATGATGCTGAACTAGTCGTCGAAGGATGAGTAGACGCTAGTTTTCCAAGACAAATCCAGATGACTTTAGAAGTCAATCAGGATATGTGTTTACGCTGAATGGCAGAGCTTTAGCTGGGAGAGCGTAAAGCAAGATATCATTGCCGAATCTACGATAGAGGCCAAGTACATGGATGCTGCAGAGGCAGCTAAGGAGGCTATGTGGATTTGGAAATTCATGGCAGGGCTGGGTGTAATTAAAAACCCATCCAGCCCGGTGAATCCATCTTGCGACAACACAAGGGCCATTGCGCAAGCTAAAAGCCTAGATCGTATAACAAATCCAAACATGTACTGCGGCGTATCCACCTCATCAGATAAATACTGAACTGAGGTGAAGTGAAGATAACCGATATTGCAACAGATGATAACATAGCCAACCCTTTGACTAAGGCAGTGTCACTGCCTGAACATGTTAGACATGTAAAGTCGATGGGGACATATTGGAGTTTAGATTGGAACTAGGGCAAGTGGGAGATTGTTAGTCTTAGTGCCCGTAGTTCAATCCTAAATGTCCAAATGTATATATCATCGTTAGCAATAAAATTAAAGCGGCTTTATATTACTTATGTGTTGGAGTAATATATCGATGTGTGCTCTGATCTATGCCCACCATGTGAATAGAACCATAGATCGAGATGGATCATACTCGATGGGTCCCTAGTCAACAAAGCTTTACTAGAAGCGACTAGTATGAAAGATGGCTCTTTATGGCTTACGTTCTGTTAGTCATTGGAATGGGATTCCGGAGTCTGATTATAGATATCATGTGGGACATGATATTGGACGACCCGCCCTGAATATGTGCCATAGATTAAGTCATGAACATATTCAGTGTTGTAGCTTGTCATGTATCCTTAGACCAAGGAGTCTTTGTGATCGCTATGTAGTCAACAACTGAGTTTGACCTGAGCCTAACGTTGTCCGTAACAGGGCTTCCATAACGGCCAGGATTGGCTTGGGGACGGGCTACATGAGTGACACGAAAGACGGCTAAGGGATTTATCCCTCATACTAAGGTATGGGAAAGATATCGGTTCTCGGCCGCTTGATCGAGAGTGACTGGAAGAATAGCATGGCCATGCACATGATACTGGGTATCATATCTTCAGTCATCTCACATATCAAGGAACGGTGATTGAGAATAATAAGGATGACGGCTCTATGCCTTATCTCAATCAGGATATCGGAGATAAAAGGATAATGACAGGGACGACGGAAAGGTTAGAATCGACAGGGTCGATTCGTTATGTAGTGTCAGGCAATACTAAAGTCTCGTTAGTTGCCACTTAAATAGGATCAAGTAAAATGGGATTTTACGTTGATCTATTGACATGCATAAACCTAAGGGTCACACCGGAGGATGAAACTCATTTACACATTTATGGAGAATGGCCAAAAGGGAGTTGTCTCGGGACATGACCAAAACTGGGTTTTGGGTCATGTGCCCGTAAGTGAATAGGACTTTACGGATCGAGACAAGGCTTGGAGTCTTGGGATTGATCGCGTCGGATAATGTTGGACATTTCCGGTATGGAAGGCATGGAGGCGATGAGCGAATCACGGGACCTCGTTGGAAATGGTCACGGGCCATGTTCCAAGAGGCCCATGAAAGGCCCATGCAACCAAGGCTCATGGAACTAATTAATCAAGTCTTGATTAATTAGTACTAAGTAAGCAAGACAAGGATTAAGGTGTTGGTGATTCACCACCTAACCCAATCTTGTCTTGCCATACTTTGTCCTATTTACACCTTACTTGACACCATACTTGTCCCATGCCTTTAGTTGGACAAGTATGGGTTTTGTTATGTTTAAGTCATCTTTTTTCAACATAACAAACACAAGACAAGAATAGGAAACACATTTTCTCTCCCTCTTCCATGGCCATTTCGGGTTTGGCTAGTTTCCACCTCCATGTTTGTGTTCTTGAGTCCTCAAAGAGAAGAACTACGTGGCTTTGATTCCCATGTGGATACGTAGGCGTCTTGGAGACTCAAGCCAATCATTCGTTAACCGGTGTTCTTGTTTTGGTAAGAACTAGTGCTGAATTTTTCTCTTGTGAATCCATTCTTTGTTAGTTGTTTCATGGTTTTAATCGTCTCTTGGTTTTCATTGATTTTCCGCTGCGAGTTGGTTAATCTCCAACCCTACCTCGAGACCCAACACTCCGCTCCTACTGCCCAGAATACACGAAACTTTTGTGTTGCATGTTGACACCGTCACTCGTCGTCTGTGACAGTCGATATTGGCTCGGTACTTCGCTAGCCAATCCATTCCCAAGGTTACGTCAAAGGTTGTCATTTCGTAAGTATCCTTCCCACGGATACACCCACAAGCTCAGTCGCTGCCGATCCTCACGGATTCTCGCAGTCTCTCTAAGACCTCGCTCTACTACCGCCGTCGTGCCCACCAACTCCGACATACCCGAATCCTCGGGCTGAGGACTCGATCCAGCATCAGGGTTCTTGAGCCCTCTCTCGAACATCCTGCATCAGTTCGCTTCTCTAACTCCGCAGGCACGACAGACCCTAGTCAACACCACACCACCCCCAACCGGCGTATTCAGGCGCAGGGGTGGACTCAACGGCTCTAAAATCGGCCCCAACATCTCAGCACCACTCGACGAAGCAAACGAGTGTGACACCCCGGTATGCAATAAAACTGACGCCCAAATCAGAGACCGAACAACCCCTCCATTAGTCACTCCGGTAAAGTCTAGCACAACCCTCACACGGTTCTCTATGCATTTACTTATAACCTTCCGCAACCCAACCAGTATTCGCTACTCGTCCCCAATCTAACCAGGGCAAACCACCACCTCAAACCTGATACCAAAACGTCACACTGCTCAAGCTATCAATACCTCAATGCTCTCTCACGTAAGGGAAACCTCGAAACGGAGATTATATTCGCAATTCAGCAAATCACTATTCCTCACAACCTCAATACCCCAATTACCGGATCACGTAGGGAAACCTCAAACGGGGATCACATTCTCAATTCAGCGAGTCACTATTGCTCACAACCTCAATACCCCAATTACCCGATCACGTAGGGAAACCTCAACGGGGATCCTATTCTCAATTCCGCAAGCCACTATTGCTCACAACCTTGATACCCTAGTTACTCGATCATGTAGGGAACCTCAAATAACCTACTCACGTGGAGGAAACCTCAAACCGCCCGTTCACGCGAGGGAAACCTCGAATAACCCACTCACGCGAAGGAAACCTCAAACCACCCGTTCACGCGAGGGAAACCTCGAACACCCGTTCACATAGGGGAAACCTAGTTCGTGTGGCGCCGCAACGCATCAACCTTAACCCCTCTCTTTATGGTGAGACTCTCACACCGAGGCGCTGTATCACTACCATAGGTTATTGATGAGTCTCGAACCCAAGACCTCACCTTTTAACACCGAACTTACGACCTCTACTACCAACAGAGCCGTGAACACCGCCACGCAAAACCAACACTCAAACTGCACAATCAAGACGGTGGAACAAGACAGGAATCACGGACCTAAAAATAGCCTTAAGCGACACACACGCTCGACCACCAATTTAACAACTCATGCACAACGACTCACAGACAATTTCAAGTCACCCAACCTCAAACACAAGCCGGCAAGGCCAAACAACAACCACACACGCCCACCGGGCCAACCAAAGTCGAACTACGCCCACCGGGCCAACCAACTTACACACACGCCCACAGGGCCAATCAATTTTAAAACACGCCCATCGGGCCAATTAATTTTTTAAAACACGCCCACTGAGCCAATAAATTTTAAAACTTTTCCTTGTCATTTATAAGACCTCATTTCTTAACATCACGTAGTTACAACCCGGTCCAGGCGTCCCCGAACTATATTGTACCCACTTGATGTCAACACCGTCACGCTCGACTACAGGGGCGCCCCTGAGTCGAGTCGCGACAGCTTAAAAATGTTTCATGCAGCAACACACAAACCGTATGCCAGTAATGACCGTACTGCACATACACACAACAACAACCAAGACTCAAGACACTACAGGTCTACACACGGTTTCCGACTTGCGTACCCAACGCACGACGGGACTTTTACTGACTCGACTCTCCCACCTAGTTGACGTACAGTCCGAGGTGTGAAACCTCGAGCTCTGATACGAAGCTGTCACAACCCAATTTCAGTAAAACCGAACTCGGAACGCGAACGTTTAAAACAATAAAGCATTTTCAATCATTTTAAATAAAACACTTTAAAACCGCCACTTACTTAAACAAAATAGTTATTTACAACTCAAAAGTACGTCCCACAAGCGGATAAAATACAAGTGTACGTCGCTAGACTCAAAAGTAAACCTGGACTCCCGCTCCTAGCTCTTCAAGATTCGGAAGCTCACCTAGTCCATCCTGCGACAAGTACCTGTAGGAAAAGCAGCTAGGGGTGAGCGTTCGCTCACCACCACGGATAACAGACTGACTACGGCATACTTAGCAGACAATGCCGGTAACACCAACAACAACTCAACACCGGGGACTACTATCCCCAAACTCAAGTAACCTGACTGAACAACACACACCGTTACTTTCCTCAACCGACTCAACACTCGGACACGTAATGTAGACCCGACACAACGATTAACGACCTCCTCCAAAGACACGACAGACAACCACGCAACACCCAAGATCACAAAGGACCGCACACCAAAGAAGATCACAAAGGATGGCACTCCAGCTGCTCAGTAACCCCCTCTCTCACCGCCCTTTACCGATCCCTGTCAGGCCAGGCGGTCAGCCTGTCGCGCAACTTCTCCCGATCTCAGTCGGGAGGCTAGCCCACAACCTCTCCCCTACCCCCGATCTCAGTCGGGAGGCTAGCCACACCCACGCGCACCTTCTCCCGATCCCTGTCGGGAGGCTAGCCCACAACCTCTCCCCTACCCCCGATCTCAGTCGGGAGGCTAGCCACACCTCACGCAACTTCCCCGACACAAAGTCGGGTCTCTAACCTCAGGTAATCACAATCACAATCACAATCACAAGCAAAGTTCAACATCAGCAACAACACAGGGTCAACACTCCACAGGCACTCACGGCCACCCAAGACACCAACAGTAAAACACAGACTCAACAGCCCCACGGGCACTCACGGCCTCCCAAGACACACCAACAGTAACTCACGGGCTCAACAACCCCACGGGCACTCACGGCCACCCAAGACACACCAACAGTAACTCACGGGCTCAACAACCCCACGGGCACTCACGGCCTCCCAAGACACACCGACAATAACTCACGGGCTCAACAACCCCACGGGCACTCATGGCCACCCAAGACACAAACAGTAAAACACGGGATCTCATGGCCACCCAAGACACAACAGTAATACGGGCTCTCTGTTGGGTCTCGAGGTAGGGTTGGAGATGAACCAACTCGCAGCGGAAAATCAAGGAAAACCAAGAGACGATTAAAACCATGAAACAGCTAACAAAGAATGGATTCACAAGAGAAAAATTCAGCACTATTTCTTACCAAAACAAGAACACCGGTTAACGAATGATTGGCTTGAGTCTCCAAGACGCCTACGTATCCACATGGGAATCAAAGCCACGTAGTTCTTCTCTTTGAGGACTCAAGAACACAAAAATGGAGGTGGGAACTTGCCAAACCCGAAATTTCAAGGGAAGGGGGAGAGAAGTTGTGTTTCCTATTCTTGTCTTGTGTTTGTTATGTTGAAAAAGTATGACTTAAACATAACAAAACCCATACTTGTCCAACTAAAGGCATGGGACAAGTATGGTGTCAAGTAAGGTGTAAATAGGACAAAGTATGGCAAGACAATATTGGGTTTGGTGGTGACTCACCAACACCTTAATCTTTGTCTTGCTTACTTAGTACTAATTAATCAAGACTTGATTAATTAGTTCCATGGGCCTTGGTTGCATGGGCCTTTCATGGGCCTCTTGGAACATGGCCCGTGGCCATTTCCAACGAGGTCCCGTGATCAGCTCATCGCCTCCAAGCCTTTCATACCATAAATGTCCAACATTATCCGGCGCGATCAATCCCAAGACTCCAAGCCTTGTCTCGATCCGTAAAGTCCTATTCACTTACGGGCACATGACCCAAAACCCAGTTTTGGTCATGTCCCGAGACAACTCCCTTTTGGCCATTCTCCGTAAATGTGTCAATGAGTTTCATCCTCCGGTGTGACCCTTAGGTTTATGCATGTCAATAGATCAACGTAAAATACAATTTTACTTGATCCTATTTAAGTGGAAACTAACGAGACTTTAGTATTGTCTAACACTGCATAACGAATCGACCCTTTCGATTCTAACCTTTCCGTCGTCCCTGTCATTATCCTTTTATCTCTGATATCCTGACTGAGATAAGGCGTAGAGCTGTCATCCTTATTATTCTCAATAACTGTTCCTTGATATGTGAGATGACTGAATATATGATATCCAGTATCATGTGCATGGCCATGCTATTCTTTCAGTCACTCTCGATCAAGCGGACGAGAACCGATATCTTTCTCATACCTTAGTATGAGGGATAAATCCCTTACCCGTCTTTCGTGTCACTCATGTAGCCCGTCTCCAAGCCAATCCTGGCCGTTATGGAAGCCCTGTTACGGACGACGTTAGGCTCAGGTCAAACTCAGTTGTTAACTACATAGCGATCGCAAAGACTCTTTGGTATAAGGATACATGACAAGCTACGATAATGAATATGTTCATGACTTGATCTATGGCACATATTCATGTCGGGTCGTCCAATATCATGTCCCACATGATATCTATTATCAGACTCCGGAATCCATTCCAATGACCAACAGAACGTAAGCCATAAAGAGCCATCTTTCATACTAGTCGCTTCTAGTAAAGCTTTGTTGACTAGGGACCCATCGAGTATGATCCATCTCGATCTATGGTTCTATTCACATGGTGGGCATAGATCAGAGCACACATCGATATATTACTCCAACACATAAGTAATATCAAGCCGCTTTAATTTTATTGCTAACGATGATATATACATTTGGACATTTAGGATTGAACTACGGGCACTAAGACTAACAATCTCCCAATTGCCCTAGTTCCAATCTAAACTCCTATATGTCCCCATCGACTTTACATGTCTAACATGTTTAGGCAGCGACACTGCCTTAGTCAAAGGGTTGGCTATGTTATCATCTGTTGCAATATAGGTTATCTTCACTTCACCTCAGCTCAGTATTTCTCTGATTAGGTGGATATGTTATCATCTGCCGTAGTACATGTTTGGATTTGTTATGATATCTGGGCTTTTAGCTTGCGCAATGGCCCTTGTGTTGTCGCAAAATGAATTCACCGGGCTGGATGGGTTTTTAATTACACCCAACCCTGCCGTGAATTTCCAAATCCACATAGCCTCCTTAGCTGCCTCTGCAGCATCCATGTACTTGGCATCTGTTGTAGATTCGGCAATGGTATCTTGCTTTACGCTCTCCCAGCTAAAGCTCTGCCATTCAGAATAAACACATATCCTGACCGACTTCTAAAGTCATCTGGATTTGTCTTGGAAAACTAGCGTCTACTCTGATGACTAGTTTAGCATCATCTTTCCCTGGGTTAGACTGATGTCTACTTGTACAACATAAGGCTTACGAGACAGCCGGTCTCATACATGTCATGGCATATATGATCGATCATGCCCCCAGGCGCATAGGATTCTCATCATCCTTTTCAACTCATCAGGTGTCTTAGGACACTGAGTATTGCTGAGATGAATGCCATGAGTAGTGGGTAAGAGTCCTTTCTTTGAATCGAGCATTAAGAACCTACTCAATGCCTTGTTCACATAGGTTCCCTGACTTAAATCCAAGACCCTCTTGGTGCGATCTCTACATATCTTAATCCTTAAGATATAAGAAGCATCGCCTAAGTCCTTTATTGAAAAACACTTCCTCAACCAAGCTTTAGTCTCGTGCAAGGTTGGGATGTCGTTTTCAATGAGAACCAGAAAGGTAATCTTGCTCCCACTAGCCTTCTTATAAACGCATGATTCATCCTCGTTCATGATTAAACCAAATCCAATTACAGCTTCATCAAAACGAAGGATCCAACTCCGAGAAGTTTGTTTCAATCCATAAATGGATTTCAACAACTTACAAATCTTTCCTTTATTCTTCGGATCGTCAAAACCTTTGGGCCGAGACATACAAACGTACTCAGTCAAATTTCCATTTAGGAAAGCGGTTTTGACATCCACTTGCCATATCTCGTAATTATGATACGCAGTTATGTCAAGAAGAATTTGGATCGATTTTGACCATAGCCACTAGGGAGAAGGTTTCCTCATAGTCAATCCATTGGATCTGCCTATAACCTTTCGCCACTAGTTGAGCTTTGTAGGTCAGAGGGTTGCCGTCCATGTCCATCTTCACCTTGAAGATCCATTTACATCCAATGGTCCTCACACCATTGATGGGATCAACCGGTTCCCAGACTCGGTTGTCCGACATGGATTGCATTTCCTCCCTCATGGCTCCCAACCATAACTCGGAGTCGGGCCCATCCACGACTTCCTGAAAGGTGGCTGGATCATCGTGATCCATCATGACTTCATTGTCACCCCCGGATACCATATCTTGGAGGTGGAAGATTGATCCTTTGAAATCGCCTTGGACCTTCCGGAATTGTAACAGGAATTGGTTCTTACTCTACGACAATCTCTGACTCATTTCTACTGGGTTGTCAATTGGTTTAGACAGATCTGTACCATCCTGAATTTCTTCGAGATGCACAGTCCTCCCAATGACGTCTTTGAAAACAAAACTTCTTTTCCATACAGACCCCACCCCAAGCGATGAACACCATGTTCTCACTAGGATTGTAGAAGTAGTATCCCCTTGTTGCTTTGGGATACCACACGAAGGTGCATATCTTAGATCTTGGTTCGAGCTTAGTCGAAACCAAATGTTTCACATAAGCCTCGCAACCACAAATCTTTAGGAAGGACAAAGCGGGCATCATCCCGTACCATTCTAAAATGGTGTCCCTTCCACAACCTTCGTCGGAGCCCGATTCACTATTAATGCGATCGTCTCTAGAGCATAACCACATAAAGAGATTGGGAGATCAGTCCAACTAATCATGGAACGGACCATTGTCTAACAATGTCTGATTTCTCCGTTTGGCTACACCTTTCAAAAGTTTCAGACTTATGTCTCACCGAATAGACATAACCATATTTACTGTAATCATCAGTAAATGTGGTAAAGTAGCTAAAACCCCTCCTGGCAAGTGAACTTATTGGTCTACACACATTCGAGTATATCAGCCCCAATAATTCACCCGCCCTTTCATCGCGATCGATAAAGGGCACTTTAGTCATTTTTCCCATCAAACAAACCTTGCACCTATCGATCGAATGGAATTCGAATGAACCTGAAAGCCCGCACTTCTGAAGTGCTGATAGGCGCTTCTTGTTTATGCGACCCAAATGACAGTACCATAACAGAGTTAGGTTTAAATCGTTGGATTTAGACCTCTTGGTATTAACGGAATGTATAGAACTTGAGGCATTGTTACCCATATCTAATATGTACAATCCTCCAACCATGTCAGTACTGGTATAAAACATATCATTGCATAGAACATTGAAAACTCCATTTCCAATATTAACATTATATCCTTCCTTGTCAAACACGGATACAGATATAATATTCCTACTAAAAGTAGGTATGCAATATACATTATACAATACTAAGACAAGGCCACTTGGCAAAGCAAGACTCATGGATCCTACAGCAGTTGCCACAACTCTGAGGTCCACTTCGTGTTTTCCAAACCTCTCCTACTTTCAGCCACCATATATTAGGTCATGTGTGAGATTCAGTCCTGGTATCTAATACCCATGAATCTTTGGAAGTAGAGAGATGTAGCTCTATAGAGTTAATACCGGATGAAGGCACGGTCCCACCGCCCTTCCTTAGATCATCCAGGTTTCTTGATGAAGGCGCAGTCCTACTGCCCTTCTTCAGATCATCCAGGTTATTTGATGAGGCGCAGTCCCACTGCCCTTCTTCAAATCAGCCGTGAACTTCCTGTAATCTCGGTTCCAATGACCAGGCTGTTGGCAATAAAAGCAGACATTCTTAGGTGTCTCATCTTTCCTGCCAAGTGCGCATGGGCCCCGCCCTTTCCACTTCCCATTCCCTTGTTGACCATCAGAATATCCTTGGATCCTAGATCCCTGATATATTTTTCTCAACAGTCAATGACACTTCATGTAACTCTGATATGGTCTTAGAGACAGCCTTGTCAAGGACATATTCTTTGCGTTCAGACTTGAGGACTATCCTCAAAATTCTGTACCAGTCCAAATAGTTTGTCCCATTTAGCTTGACCCTGTCAAGAATGGTTTTTAATGACAAACTATTTATGTTCGCTGAATTTTCCATTTGATCTACAACAGATAAAATTAATTCAGTAAACTGAATAAATTTTATGAAAACCAAGCTTAAACACCAACAATTGATTCTAAACCTTTAGAATCTGAAACCAAGATCCTTGATTCACTCGATTAAGTTGAACTAATGCTCACCACTTAATCGAGCTATGTAGGTAGGACTCCATCCAATCACATACAATGTGACTCTTGGCTAGGGTATGTACTTATGTACACGGCTTACCCTATCTGTTACCCTAGCTCAACCTCAGGCTGAGAATCGTAGTCGGGTCCACCAATTTTCAACTATGGCCGTCACTGTGTAGGTGCTCCGCTAATGCGCACGATACCCATAGGACGGGGAGGTAGTAAGGTGTTGATAATTGGGATGTATCAGACATGACCCGCTTTTACTTGTCCGATTGTGTTTAAAACTTTGGCACATCCTAGATGCGATGAGCACATCAACTACATTCCAAATGCAATGATGCCTCAAATTACATCCAATGTAATTCTTCCTTCGAACCCGTCAACTACATCAAATGTAATGACGATTCTAAGGGCTCACACACAAGGATTAAAATTCCAATTTTATCTTTGCATGTGAGGTGATATGCTCGGTAAATAAAGTTAAGCATGCAATTCTAAAACACATAGAATTAATCATGCATAAACTAAACCAAGCATAAAGCGATAAATGTGCACATAATAGCCCCCTAAACTAACTCCCACTAGCTTCTTGAGCTCCATCAACTCCAAGCCGATGTCAACACCCGAAAAGCCACCAAATGACCTTTTCGCCCTTTCTTCGTGTTGATTAAAATATTACAATTTAATACACGACTCGCAGGTCGGGAATAAATAAATATTACAAACAAGTGGTTCGACGATCACACCTTGAAAGAATAATTACACGCTAACTCTAACGGCTCGCAGGCCGTGAAAAGCGATAAATAATTAAATCGAGCTCGGGGCTATTATGTACACCATGCCAACATCACATCACACATCGTGTTATCAAAAAATCATGTTATCAAACATCATGTGATTTTCCGGTTTTATTTAATAGCCAAGTTTCGAAATTTTTTGATGCTCGGTTTATCGAAACCGTTCAAAAATGAAACTTTTGAACATTTGATCTTCGAGTTCGTCATGACGGTTCCAAACTCGTCATAACTCACAAAACAGTTTAGCCTTGGCATATCAACCATCCAATGGCCATGCTTGGCCTAGCTCCGTCCAACGGAGACCCGTTCGGTCCCGGTTTCGGCTCCCCGAGAGTCCCGCTCCCGAGACCCGAAAAATCAAATTTTTTTCAAAATTTTCAGATTTGAAATAATGTTCAAAAATTCATTTTACATGCATTAAATCCATAAACAAGAATTTAAAACATGTTATCAAACAATTTAGCAAAACAACATGCCAAAAACGAAACTTTCAAGCAAAACCGAAACTTTGAACACCGTCTTGTGAATCTTGAAGGTAGCACGGCTCTGATACCACTGTTGGGTCTCGAGGTAGGGTTGGAGATGAACCAACTCGCAGCGGAAAATCAAGGAAAACCAAGAGACGATTAAAACCATGAAACAACTAACAAAGAATGGATTCACAAGAGAAAAATTCAGCACTATTTCTTACCAAAACAAGAACACCGATTAACGAATGATTGGCTTGAGTCTCCAAGACTCCTACGTATCCACATGGGAATCAAACCCACGTAGTTCTTCTCTTTGAGGACTCAAGAACACAAAAATGGAGGTGGGAACTTGCCAAACCCGAAATTGCAAGGGAAGGGGGAGAGAAGTTGTGTTTCCTATTCTTGTCTTGTGTTTGTTATGTTGAAAAGGATGACTTAAACATAACAAAACCCATACTTGTCCAACTAAAGGCATGTGACAAGTATGGTGTCAAGTAAGGTGTAAATAGGACAAAGTATGGCAAGACAAGATTGGGTTTGGTGGTGAATCACCAACACCTTAATCCTTGTCTTGCTTACTTAGTACTAATTAATCAAGACTTGATTAATTAGTTCCATGGGCCTTGGTTGCATGGGCCTTTCATGGGCCTCTTGGAACATGGCCCGTGGCCGTTTCCAACGAGGTCCCGTGATCCGCTCATCGCCTCCAAGCCTTCCATACCATAAATGTCCAACATTATCCGACGCGATCAATCCCAAGACTCCAAGCCTTGTCTCGATCCGTAAAGTCCTATTCACTTACGGGCACATGACCCAAAACCCAGTTTTGGTCATGTCCCGAGACAACTCCCTTTTGGCCATTCTCCATAAATGTGTCAATGAGTTTCATCCTCCGGTGTGACCCTTAGGTTTATGCATGTCAATAGATCAACGTAAAATACCATTTTACTTGATCCTATTTAAGTGGAAACTAACGAGACTTTAGTATTGCCTAACACTGCATAACGAATCGACCCTGTCGATTCTAACCTTTCCGTCGTCCCTGTCATTATCCTTTTATCTCCGATATCCTGACTGAGATAAGGCATAGAGCCGTCATCCTTATTATTCTCAATCACTGTTCCTTGATATGTGAGATGACTGAATATATGATACCCAGTATCATGTGCATGGTGGGCATAAATCGGAGTACACATAGATATATTACTCCAACACATAAGTAATATCAAGCCGCTTTAATTTTATTGCTAACGATGATATATACATTTGGACATTTAGGATTGAACTACGGGCACTAAGACTAACACTCTCATGGACACCCAAGACACAACAGTAAAGTACGGGCTCTCATGGCCACCCAAGACACAACAGTAAAGCACGGGCTCTCATGGCCACCCAAGACACAAACAGTAAAGTACGGGCTCTCATGGCCACCCAAGACACAAATTACACAATCAACCTCCGGGCATAACCAATGCCTCCAACAGTTCTAATATCAACAGTTTCACAATCAACCCTCCGGGCATAACCAATGCCTCCAACAGTTCTAATATCAATAGTTTCACAATCAACCTCCGGGCATAATCAATGCCTCCAGCAGTTCTAATATCAACAGTTTCACAATCAACCTCCGGGCATGGTCATATGCCTCCAGTAATTCTCATATCGATAAGTTCACTGCTCCTACGACACTACTAAGTGTCACATGCATTTCTAATGTTCGATACGTTCCCGTTTCATACGACACCACCCGGTGTCGCCTGCCTTTCTACTTATCCCACGACACTCAAGTGTCACATGCATTTCTACAGTTAACTTTCCCTAGTCAGGGCCGAGATCCGGCTACTTTTCCCTACCTCGTATGCTTTCTCCAAAAGCTCACAATCAAGCTCCGGCGGGATCTCGATCACTCGCCTAGCTTTCCCTTTCCTCTGTCGGCGGCACGATGTAATAAGATCACAATTTCAAATACTTTTAAGTTCGCTGGTATAAGCTGAATTTTAATACACTTGACGCCTAAAAGTAACCCTAGAAATGTCGATCACTCCCAAACTTCCCAATTACTCGACATTGTCGATAATGGGCCCGGAAAAGCCCGATTCGCCCGACATGGCGAATCTGCCCGGGTTTTGAAAACGCCCTTCCGGGGCTCCGAAAATTCCCGTTTTCGTTTCTACGGTCTTAGAATAATTCAAGGGTTCCAATGCAATCGACGGAATCGAATTCCGACTTCCGAGCGATTTAATTCGCGTTTAAAGTTTCTACACCCGTAAATTCCAACTTTCACAATTTAATTACGAAATTCGTTCCGGGTGTGAATTAACGACTTGGGGATCGTCCTAAACCACCCGAACACGAAAACCCGATACCCGAGCATGTGGGCACCACACGGCCACAACGAAAAATGTTCCTTTTCGCCCAAAAACGTTCCTAACGAACCCAACACCTCAACTCATCCATATTCAACCCAGTTCAAACCAAACCCTAACTTTTAAACTTAACGAAATGAAAATCGGTTAGATGCTCACCGCAGAGAATGACTGTGTGAGCTTGAATCTTCTATCGTTGAGACGATCCAATGGTTTGATCGACGAGAAACGTCACAAATCCCCAACTCTCCTTCTCTTTTCTCTCCCTTTCTTCTCTCTTCTTTTCTCTCTATAAAAGTCTAATTTTCTCTCTTTTTGCACAACATGGCCGAACATCACAATTTGGCTTCCTTTTGTTTTGTTTTAAAAAAATCAAATCTAATACTTAATTACAAAACTAACAGTAAAAGTAGTCTTCTTTTGTCTTGTCCAATAAAACTAACACCACCACATTGGTAACATGTGGCAAGTGGGTCCCATCCCTTTTTGGAAAATATCTTCTAGATATTTTCCAATCAGATTCGCGAAATTCGGCCATCTCGGGCCCCGAACGGGCACTTTTTCTAAGAAATTACGAAACTTCACGGGCTACAAGGAAACGGCTCAACTAAGACCGATGTGATGACGGATAAGCTTTTTGGATCCAAAACGGACCTCGAACAGACCAAAACGTCGCTCGGTTGACTTTTCCAACAAAAAGTCAACCTTTCCCAAATTGGTCAGAAAGTTGCCCTGAGTCCCCCGGAACTCACTTTGGTTGATATCGGGGTCAACTTAAGTCCGGTATGACCCTCGGGGTCAAATTTAGGTTCATTTAAGTGTCTGTCCAAAAATTTTAAATTTTCCTGTTTTTCGCCGATTTGACTGGCGTTGACCGAGAGTGGTTATTACACTCGACCTCTTGGTAGGCGGGTGAACATAAAAAATAACTACTCACCTACCCAAAAGGCTGAGACACTATCATTATGATCTTCAGAAATGTTGAACATGTGATGAAATCTATCCTTCAAAGGATCCCCTAACCCCAAACATCAAGCCATAAACGAACCCGATTACCCGAACTCAAGGTCCACTGAAGGCCCGAACTATTAAAAAGAAAGTGAAAGTTATCCTCCATAGCCAACCCTTAGATATGGCCAACCACGAAGTCCATCATCCACCTCCACCCTTCCCAAGTCCCAATAAGACACCTCCCAGCCAAACTTAGCACGTACCGCCTTCTTCCAAAGAGAATCATCTTCAAGAGAGAACCTCCACCACTACTTGTACATGAGACTTTCATTAATTTTAGCTAGGCTCCAAAGTCGCAAACCACCTTCGTCCTCAGGGGAGCACACTATTGGCCAACAAACTTTATGGATCGCCCTCTTACCCTGCACATTCCCCCACAAAAACCGCCTTTTCTAGAACTCTAACTCCTTAATGACACCTCTTGGGTCTCTCATCACTGGTATGTAATACATCGGTAAGGCAGATAGGGTTAAATGAATCAAAATGATCCGCTCGCAAAAAATTAAGAATTTCGCTTGCCATAGACTTAGCTTCTTCTTGTACTTAGAGATGATCGGCTCCCCCTACTCAAACTCCTCGGATACGCTCCCAGACTAAACCCTAAATATGGGATGGGGAGGCATCCTTTCTCGCAGCCCCAATACCTCAGCCAGTGCCACTTCATCCAACATGTATGAATTGAACACAACACAACTAGATTGGCAAAATTTGTTTTTAAGCCCGAAAAGAATTGGAAACCCAACAAAACATGTTTGAGCTTCCCAACCGTTTCCAAGTCTATGTTGATAAAAATAACAGTATCGACGACAAACAGTAGGTACGAGATAGACATGACTCTGCCCAAAAATTGGACTCCCTAAAAGTCACCCATCTTCTCACTGTCCACCAAAACTTGATGTAACCCTTCCACTGCCAACACGAACAACAATGGGGAAAAGGGGCACCCTTGCCTCAAGTCCTTCCCCATCTCGAATACTGGAGACGACGAACCGTTGATCAACATTGTTATGTGGGCATGGAGACATTCTGAGATCCACCTTTTCCACCTCTTCCCAAACCCCTTAGTCATGAGACATGACTCCAAGTAATCCCAATTGATCGAATCGTAAGCCTTCTCGAAATCAATCTTAACGAGCACAACCTCCTTCTCCTTATTTATATATTGACCAAGCTCAGATGAAATCAAGACCTCATCCCTAATCTATCTATCTCTAGTAAAACCAGACTAGGTATCACTAACTAGCCTGTCAGTAACCAGACCGAGTCTCCGCTATAAAACCTTGGTAGGAGCTTGTAAAAAAGCGAGACAAGACTAATATGCATGTACCGCCAAATCGACGGTGGGGGAGGGGGGTGCTCCACCTTAGGGATCAAGGTTAAAAAGATCTAATTCAACCACTTTCCCAACTTCCATTCACTATGAAAAGCTGTAAATATAGCCATAATGTCCTTTTTAGATCTCCTCTTCCCTCCCTACTCAAAGAATTCCTTTCTCGACTCCCACCCTTTCTACAAAAAGAGCATGGAAAACACATCCAAACCTTGATCCTTTGTTCCCCCACACTCTATCAGCGCCTGCAACACCTCAACCTCCGTTAAATTCGATTCCAATATACTCACTTGCACCCGATAGATTATCTTGAATGCTACCACCGGAAGGTCCTAAACCAGGCTGACCCCCATACTGACATGTAACCCAGAGTGCCTAGTCGCCGCTGCCTTGACCAACCTGGGTTTTGAAAGAGTAACCCCATCAACTACCACATGAGAAATCTTGTTCCTTAAGGCCCGAAAGTTCGCCACCAAGTGAAAAAAAAACCTTCATCATCTACCCTATCTCTCTACCCCAACACACATGCTTTCTAACTCCACAAGTTCCCTAGTAACTCTTACTTCTGGATAAGCAAAGCGGAAGCCAACCACCTTTCCATCAATTCCACCTGGGTGAGATCACGAGTCTCCAGCAAGAGGTCTCAGCGCTCCACCTTCTTTATAAGGGTATCATCTTGGTCCAACCTCCCAAACACCAATAGATTCCATTCCTTTAAAATAAACTTGTGGTATTTCAATTTCCTCCATAAAACATAACCCGGATCTCCTGAACCATTAAACTGTGCTCATGCCTTCTTAACAACAAGAATCAACCTTCCATACACTAATCAGACATTCAAAAACTTGAATGGTCAAGCTCCCCAATCCAACTCCTCCATATACAACTGAATTGGCTTATGATCTGAAATCCTCCTCAGATAATTCTTTTACAGTAAGCAACCAAACAAGCTCAAGGCCTTAACATTGACCAGGAAGTGATCGAGCTTTGAAGCCCTAAGCGCCGACCAATACCAACTGAACCGACCCCCACCATAAGCAAGTCAATCAAACCCTACCCATTAACAAACTCCTCAAATGTTGTTGAATCCCGAGACACAGACACACCTCTACTCTTTTCGTGGGGAACTATGATAACATTAAAATCTCCCCCAAAATCATCGGTCCCACTATGGCTGCTAACTCCCGATCCAAAAAAATCCCACAATTTAGCATTCTGCTGAGACCCATACGAGACATAAATGTTAACAATACAAATTCTTACTTTGGACTAAAGAAACCACCAAAGCAAGAAAATATAGTTTTGGAACTTTACTACCTTATCCAACTTGTAGGAACTCAATAACGTCCTACCGATCCCACCCATTCCATCTCCCATCCCCCCTTATTCCGCATGAACATAAAAGGCCCCTGAAACTATTTCTAACTTTGTCTCCTGAAGAAGTACCTCATAAGGCCTCATATTTTTTACCGTTTCCCTGATCATCTTCCTCTACTAGACCGAAGAGGCCTGTATCACGTTCCGTGAGATAATGGGGATCATTGCATTGAATAAAACTTCCCATAACCACATCCCGGTGACTCCTCTTCCGTTTTAAAATTTTTGAAGTTCTGATTAGAAAACCACTGATTTTCCTACTCGTCTAAGGCAAGAAGTTATTGTGCAAATCTTATTATGTATCTTTTATATTTAAAACCTATTGTCTTGCAAAAAATCCCATGCTTCTGAGTTAGGTTTGGTCGAGCCCTTCTTTAAACTTGGTTCGGGCCCGATCATTTCCTCTTTGAAATTCAGGTTAGGTGCAGTAGCAAGATGTCTTACAAGATGTTAAGACTTGTTGACTGACATCTGGCTTTAGAACAAAATAGAAATAAGGGTTAAATATTGAAACTTACTCTTAAGTATTGGTCACGAACACTACACTACTCACGTTTTCAAAATGAACACTACACTATCCTTAAGTATTGGTCACGCGATTTTGTTAGTAAAAATGGACGGAATTTTCCATTTCGTTAGTCATATTATCTCAAGTGTCATATAATGGATGGTAAAATGACGTTTTTTTTGCCCTTAAGTATTAGACCTCTATACATTTTATAAGGAACAATAACGATGGTACAATGGTAATGTTCCTTATAATATGTGTATAGGTCATATAATTAAGGAGAAACGTCATTTTACCATCCATTATATGACACTTGAGGTCATATGACTAACGGAATGGAAAATTCCGTCCATTACCAATACTTAAGGGTAGTGTAGTGTTCATTTTGAAAACGTGGGTAGTATAGTGTTCGTGACCAATACTTAAGACTAAGTTTCGATATTTAACCCTAGAAATAATAAGAAAAAACAAGCACACAATAACACACAAGTTGGTTACCCAGTTTGGTGCATCATCACCTACGTCTGGGGGCCTCTGCTAGTGAAAAGGTTTCACTATACGTAATCAATCAACATACAAGTTTCAGATCCTCCATATCAAAACTATGATATTATTACAAGGGAAACCCTATTGCAGGGTCTCCCCCTGAATCCGAGAGCCACTCTCGATTCAACCCTACTAGCCCTTCAGACTCAAATTAGTCTTGTTCTTCATAGGTTGTTCATGAAACTTCAATCACGCAAACACAACTCGAATACACATTCAGTTACGAATGTAGTTTGTGTTGGGTCTCGATGTCGTGGACATGTTAAACACAAAATGCAGCGGAAGATTAACCACGAATCAATCGAGATGAATCTACCAAATATGAAAAACAAGTCTGAAAATTCAGCAAAGGTTTGTGTACATCACCTTTGCAAGTGCCTCATCTTTCAGCTGATGTATCTCCAAAATGAACCGTTGAAACATGAATCCCTTCGGTCACATTGAAGACCCATATGTGGAGACCGTTCACTCCTAAAATAAGCTTCATCGGACCTGGGATGAACCTCCGATCGTGCTCTTGAAAGTGACTGGTCGGACAAAACTGTGCTGAAAATCAGCACCCTCTACTTGTCCGAAATTGGTTCAATAACACCAAACTTTGAATGGCTTGAGCCCCTTGGACGCCTACGTATTCTTAACGGAATCAAAGCCAACGTAGTTCTTGAGTTTGTAAACTCAAGAACATGCAACAATGGAACTTGGAGCTTCTCGGAGGAGTTTGCAAAGATGAGAGAGATTCACAGTTTGTGCTGAAATTTTCTTCTCTTATTTGCATGTTGTGTCTTGCCAACACCCCTTGCATGTAGACTTAAGTGGAAGTGGTCATCTCACTTAATCTACATCAAGTTGCCAAGTGTCCATGCTACTTTGCATGGTAGACTTAATAAACTAAGCTAGTTTATTAACTAGTGGAAAGTGGGTCCAACCCACTTAGTTTAACAAGACCACTTAGTCAACCTTTGACCTTTGGTTCTTGTTGTGCCTAGCCCATGTGGGCTGGTCATGGGCCTCTCCAAGAGAGCCCATATCGAGCCCACCATGCTAGCCCGTCCACTATGGCAATTCCCGACACTACTCCCTCCAAGCCAATCCACTTGCGTTCTTATCGAGTTACAAAATTATGGTGTCACCCTTAGGTCTATGCATGTCGGTAAGATCAACGTAAAATCCCATTTTACTTGATCTTACTAATGTGGCGACTGACGAGACTCAGTATCGCCCGACCCTGCATAACGAATCGCCCCCTATCGATTCTGACCTTTCAGCCGTCCTTGTCATTATCCCTTATCTCTGATATCCTGATTGAGATAAGGCATAGAGCCGTCATCCTTCTTATCCTCAATCACTGTTCCTTGATATGTGAGATGACTGACCCTTATGATATCCCATATCATGCGCATGGCCATGCTTTTCCCGTCAGTCACTCTCGATCAAGCGGCCGTGAACTAGATATCTTTCCCATACCGTAGTATGATGGATACATCCCTTAGCCGCCTATCATGTCACTCATGCAGTCATTCCCCAAGCCAATCCTGGCCGTTATGGAAGCCCAGTCACGGTGCAACGTTGGGCTTTCAGGTCAAACTTGGTTGTTTACTGCATAGCAATCATATAGACTCCTCGGTCTAAGGATACTTGACAAGCAACGACTCTGAACATGTTCATGACTCAATCTATGGAACATATTCAGGTCGGGTCGTCCAACATCATGTCCCACACATGATGTCTATGATCAGACTCCGGAAACCTTTCCTATGACCAATAGAACGTAAGCCATCAAGAGTCATCTTTCATACTAGTCGCTTCTAGCGAAGACTATTGACTAGGGACCCCGTCGAGTGTGATCCATCCTGATCTATGGTTCTATTCGCATAGTGGGCATAGATCGGAAACACATACGACATATTACTCCAACACTTAAGTAATATCAAAAGCCGCTTTGTTATATTGCCAACGATGATATTTACATTTGGACATTTACGATTGGGCTACGGGCATAAATGCTAACAGTTTGAGCACAACAACGTTCTTATTTGATTAATTCACTCAGTCTTCCAACACGCTTAGGAGCCCTGAAATCATAAACAAAGAAAAACGAACAAATAGTCTTGACGATGAAAAATAGCCAGTTACAACGATAGAGTTCGAAAAAAAACAATGGATCTGAACCGAGCTACGAGAGTTACCTCAAGTTTTATAGCTCAAATAATACCTTGTATTGTGCCTCCTAGGGTTTCCTTAATCTTTAGAGTCACGATCAAGTCAAATCTCTTTGTTTCCTTGTGTTGGAGTATTTCCTAAATAGAACATATATCTATCGCAGAAGTATCTTCAAACTAGAAAGTATATTTGCAACACCTGATATGCGCATGATGTTTGTTGACATTTGGACAAACATCTTTTTCATCTTTGATTCCGGGCATGCATAGGATGTTTGATGACATCTTGAATAACATCTTGCTTGACACATAAATTATCAACCTATATGTAACAACACTCTTCCAATTGCTTATCTGACACAAAAAATAGGGTTGATGTTCAAATTCGATTCCCAAGCTTACGAGATTTCCTCCTCCCTCCCGACTTTTCCACAAGGGGCTCCAATAGTATAATTTCAGAGAGATCACCCGAGCCACCCAAAGAGCTACTTCTCTGGGAACTATGATTCCACCTTGAATCGAACCCTCCACCCAAAAAGAGAAGAAGAAGAGTTAATTGAAACTGAGAAAATTGCAATCTTACCTCCATCACTAGTAAAAGAATACTATTCCAACCTAGTTACGTGATCTTCTCGGGAGATATAACCTTCCTTCACCTGACCTCCCCCGAGCTAGCCACTAACCCTCCCATCCTGGAATTAACAAGAACTAGATGTTCCTCCACACACGAAAATCTGACCTTAATTTGGACTTTACCCAAACTCACACAAACGGTCTCGTATTGAGAGTGTCCAACTTCTACCTGTCCAACAATAGCAACCAAATTTCTTTAAAATTTGACTTGGATCAGACCGAGATGGGAAAATCTTCGATCATAAACCAAAGTAAGTAGCCACCATTCATGATAAGATTCGCTTCCCATAAGCTCATTGTCACCCAATTTGAGAGCCCATTCAACCTTTATTCCACCAAGCTCTCTTCGTGCTTCGAATCCGAGTAGGAGATCATAACCACCCGATTCCCCCAAGATTCGAACTGGATTCCTGCCACTCCTTGACGTTCCACCTCCTCCTGAATTAAAGTAGGACTGAGAGTGTAGTGAGTATTTCCCATCCATGCCCTCTTAGCCTCTTCTACCAAATCCAAATTCAGCTCTAACATCACCGCTCGGGCTTCATTAGAGCCATCTTTAACAGCAAGGGAGGACAAGACCCCTATGTTTCCCCAATTCTTCTCTGCCGACCGTTTATGATAAATGTTCTCCCTCCACGTCAAAGCTACAAACAAGGTCTGACCACCCCACCGCGACCAATTTACTCGTCAAACGTTTATGATAAATGTTCTCCCTCCTCCTTTTTGGCTGTGTCTTTAAAGGTAACAAATCCTAACATCTTATATGCCATATCCGTAATTCCAAGTAGATGCACTTCCGACATATCCCCCCCCCCCCAAAGATTCTCTTAAGGCTCGTAGTCGTAACGCCGTCTAGCAGGTTTAGGACGAACAACCTATTCGGGTGCACATCATGAACCTAAAATTTTTCATGCACCTTGGACCCCAACCTTCGACCTCCTCTGCCTCTAAACTCAAACACAATGTGCCTCACCCTTGCCCTGACCCCTCATCCATACACCGCTCCTCAAAGAATTCCCTTCCTCTTCTCATTTCTCCTCTCAACTTAGACCTGCTGTGACGACACTACAACTGAACAAGGCACGAACATTACCCGAGTTTGTCCACTTCCCCTTGAACACCCCTCGACGACGGCACCATTCGCCAACCAGTGAGATTCGATTTAATGATTAAGGTAAATAAGAGGACGTGTGATGGCGCATTTTAAATTTTTTCAATCAATGGAATTAATACAAGTCCATAACACTAAACCCCAAGGTCCATAACACTGAACACATAAAACTTCATTAGTATACCGTCTGTGAAGTACTAAACCCCACAACACTAGTTGTCGCACTATAAACTAGTAATTTAAACTAGATACAAGCAAGGAAGTAAGCAAAAATTGATAAGAAATATTACTCATTTGTTGACAAAGTAGACAATGACAGCTGATCAATGAAACCTTTATTAGATGGACGACATATAAGGAATAAAAAAATCAAAAAAAGGTTAGAATATAACTATAACTGAGCTTTCAATTTTTAGTTTTAGTTTTCAGGTAAGTTGTTTTTCTAATATAGTATAAGACATTGGTGCCTCACAAACACGGGTTTAAACCCCAACTTCTACAAAAAAAAATACTAATTTTTACTCAACTTAGTAAACTTGCTCCTCTAAGACAGAACTCCAGGCAAGGACCAAGTCCTTACATCACCAAAAACAGAAAAATGACAAACAAAATGGATCACAAACCAGCCCGAACACACTCAACACCAGTAACCTTCAAAGCAACTGATAAATCTGCGGCTCAATTACAAACCACAACCCCCTTGCTTCAAAATCCTCTTCACGCAGCTCCTTGGATCTCTACTCCAATCGAAAAATGTAACCGACCGCCTTAAAAAACTTGATTCCCACGCCATAGCGAAAGTGTAGAACTGAAGTTTTAGAACCATCGTGCCTAAAGCAACAGATTTGTCATTAAAAACCATAGAGTTACGCAAGAGCCAAAGACCCCACAACGCTGCATCACCGACTTGCAGCCAAGCCATTCTCCACCGCCCTCTTCCCACCCCCTGCCACTCACATAAAACAGGCCTGATTGAGTCCGACACCACTCATACAACTCCCTACCACAGCATAATTCTACCCCAAAAACTCCAGGCCACACTGCAATGCAAAAGGATATGCACCATTGTCTCCAAATTTGCACGACAACATGAGCATAACCTTTGGTTCAGAGTGAGCCTCATGCCTCTATCCTCCAAGAAACTAGTTGTGGGCATTGTGAGCTGCCAACCACACCATAGTGCAAAACTTCGGGGGGACTTTAGAAACCCATAAAAAACGTGCTCAAGGAAAGGAAACATCCTCAGGTACCGCCATATTAACATAAGCACCTAGAACTGCAAAACCATCCTTTTCCTCCCACGGTCGAAGACTCCTTCTAAACTCAATGAACCACCCTTCCTCGTCCCAAAAATCAGCAACCCTTCCTGCTTTCACCGTTGACAAATAGAATAGTCTAGGAAACTGAAATCTCAAAGCACCATCCCTTAACCATACGTCATTCCATAAAGAAATTTGAGTACCTGCACCCAATCTCCATTCCATACCCTGATCACCAAACAAGCTTCTAAAGCGGGGCTCGCTGGACAAAGCTAAAATATGCCCCAAAAGAGATGACCTGCCACCCCCGTCCACTTTAGACAAATCCCACTCCCGAATGCCCTAGCCCATTTTTGCGCAGATTACTTGTTTCCAAAGTGTACTTGTTTCCAAAGTGTACTTGCTTCCACCGCAAAATGCCACCACCACTTGGCCAGCAAGCTGTTATTCATCTCCTCCAACCTTATGATCCCTGGTCCCCCCCTCCTCCTTCCATGCGTTAACGAAATGTCCCGGCTTCGGGCCCCAATCGATGTCCATATCTTCTAATACAATCGGCCTATGATCTGAAATGTTACGAGGTCTTGCACTATGCTTTAACGATCCCAAAACTGCCAAAGCATATGGTGTTACAAGGAACCGATCAATTCAGGACGCCTTGGACCCAGGACCATACCAAGTGTAAAAGCCTCCATTGAGGTTTAAGTCCACCAGGTCCAATTTTTATATAAAGGCCGAAAAATCTCTTGTGCCTCTTCTGGATTGCAAACAATTTATACGTTCTTCCGGATGCATATCTACATTGAAATCCCCACCCCCTACCCCCGATTATTACTGCATCCTTAAGAGAGCTCTGCATGCGGATCAGCCTCTCCCACAATTGCTCTCTTTCTCTATCATCACATGGCACATAGATAGCTAAAATACTCAACCTCACATTCTTTGGTCGTCTTTCACAATTACCTTGTATCCGATGCGTTTGAGGTAAGCCCAAGACTCCTGGCCATCCGTTTTGGGCTTAGTTTTTCTCTCCTTAGTTAAAGTATCCAGCCCATCTTTGGTTATAACTTGTACTTCACGGTTCTTAAGTTCTCTACTATGAGATCTCGTATGATAAAAAACTGCGTTCGCCACTTCTTTCAATTTCTTCCTTTGATTGTGTGATTGGGGATCCAGCCTGAATTGGGGGTGCTTCCTTTTCTGTAGCAAAAGACTGAATCTCTTTGCCTGTCACAAAATGATTTGGTTTGAAATTGAAAAACCCCTAATGCCTTTCTCTTCTTGCGTATCTTCCGATCTTGATTAGCTCCCGAAACTACAGGCATCATAACGCTCCACACAAGCTTTGTCAGCTTCCAAATTAGCGCCTCTTTCCAAACCAACATTAATTTCCTTTTTAGCTTCTCCTTCGTCGGGCACACATGCAGTAGCCGAGATTGATGAACCCATGTCCTCCAATGACACAAAGCTGCTCTGATTTCTAATTGGCGGAACGATTAATGCATCCACAGAATGAACATGAATTTGAAAAACAACATTATTGATAATAAGCTCCACCAATTGATTAACGCCAAATTTCATGGTTTTGAGAAGGACCCAAACTATATCAAAACTGGTCTCAAAGTTGTCATGGATGAAAAGGACTTGACCAAAACCGCTCACGATTTTCCTCACATTTTCCACACTCCAACCATGGAAAGGTAACCCATCTAAGCATACCCACTGGAAAATCCCTTCCTGCAGACAAATTTCTCCCGGGCAGTCTAAAATCTTAATCCAATATTGTCGCGCCCAACCAAGGTTTGCCTTCTAAACCCTAAACCCTAAATTCTAATTGACTCATCTTCTCTTCTAAATAATTCATATTCAAACCTGTAAACGGATTTGTCTGAGAGAACGCGTGTTAGGCATCAACCCTTATTTCTCTTCTCAATAGGCTTTCTTTCTCTTTTAAATGTTCGTGAGGACGCGTATTAGAATATGATTATAATTGAGTCTTCAACTATAAATTTGAGCTTTTGGTTGAGTTGATGTTTCAATATAAGGTGCTTACCGGAGAAAATTTTATCAGTTTTAAAAAATTAACACTTTTGTAAAGAGTACTGTTTAAACACATGCATATAAGATACCAGATTTTGACACTATATAAAAAGATCAATTCGACTCAAACCTTAAATTAATAATGAAAGACTAACATGGTAACAAAGAGTTCTTTGAAAATTTGGGTTGAGAAAATGGAAGCAAGTGAGAGAAAAAACAAAACAAAGATGGTAAAAGAATTTGGGGTTAATTGTTGAAACTTACCCTTATGTATTGGTCACGAACACTATGCTATCCTCATTTTCAAAATGATATTTGCGGTACCTTATCTATTGGTCACGCGATTACGTTAGGAAAAATAGACGGTAAAATGTCGTTTTTTTTCCATTTCGTTAGTCATATGACCTCAAGTGTCATATAATGGATGGTAAAATGACGTTTTTTCCCTTAAGTATTTGACCTCTATATATTTTATAAGGAACAACAACGAGGCTGCAATGATGATGTTCCTAATAAAATGTATAAAAGTCAAATCATGAAGGAAAAAACGTCATTTTACCATCCATTATATGACACTTGAGGTCATATGACTAACAGAATGGAAAAAACGGCATTTTACCGTCTATTTTTCCTAACGTAATCGCGTGACCAATAAATAAGGTACCGCAAATATCATTTTGAAAAGGAAAGTAGCATAGTATTCGTGACCAATACATAAGTGTAAGTTTCAACAATTAACCCAAGAATTTAATGATTTGGATACTCTGTGCTAAACAACTACAATTTCTTAATTAAAACACGAAATAAAAAATATCTTTTAGAAGTTCGTGGATGGTCCCCCAATGTCTACCAACACAGGTTCGTGCGTGGACAGGGGGCACGTGCGGGTGGTGATTGTATCCGACAAGACATACGCCATGCATGACATCAGCAACAAAGCGTAGTGTCGGTAAATGCGTGTACTGATCAAAGGCACACGCTCACGGTTTCTGAAAACATGTGGTCAATTTTCTTAATCTTGCTCGACCAAAGCAACCCCAGACTATGGACTGGTTGTTTCTGCCCGTATTTTTTTATTCTGATTCTTGTCTGTTTCTTGTTGCCCTAAAATAAATATATTGATTTGAATTTGCACGCATCGAGTACATTATTATTTATTTTCAGAGCCGAAATAGGAACAGTGAATTTATTTATTTATATATTGGATAGGGAAATGTAGAGAGAGTATGTGTGTGGGTCCAGCAGCGAGTGGAAGTCGAGGTGACAAACAAGTAGTAAAGTCCAGCACGCACGTGTGTTACTCAGAGACAGCAGATCAAAACACCATTGGATCACGTTTCCTACTTCGTCTTCTCTTTCCTATGTTCTGACTTCTGACTTTTAGTATTTATGTAGTGACTAGCACGAGTCCATTTATTAAATTTTGAAGGGAAAATATCACAAAGTTACCCTCAACTTATAGCTATTTTCAAAAAGTTACCCTCAATTATAAACGTTTTCAAACTGATACCCTAACTTCTAATTTTGCTCAAATTAGTCAACGTCGTTAACTTTCCATCCAAAAAACATAAAAAGTCTAAAATGCCCCTCACTTACAATCTAATTTTCAAACCCCTGCCACTCTACAGATTTTTATTGAAAAATTATTTATAACTTTCATTATTAGTATTTTTTATTTTTTATTCTTTAGCATCATATTTATTTAAAAGGTTAAAATTTTCATCAAATTAAATTTTTTACACAAGTTAATGAAATTAAATTTAAATAATTTTTATTTCCTTTTTTTCTCATTGTTCTTTTTTTTTGTATTTTCTTAATTTTTTCCTTCAGGTCCTGCCAATTCTTGAACATCCCCAAAACTATGAAGCCAAAGGACTAAGCTATATACCCACTTTCTATCAAGAATTTGAACAACAAAAAAATGGGGTGAATAAGTTATCAAACAAATCGTGGCATTCCAATTAATGGTTGGGATGAATAAATTATCAAAGCAATCATGGCTCTCTATTGTTCCACCAGAATCTCATGTACAACTAAATCTAATCCATTCTTTGTCGAGAAGCAGGACCAAAATCCTTGGCAAAAAATACAGTGAAAGAAAAGGTACAGGGACCCCTTTTCTTTTCCTTGGTTGATGGTATGGAGGTGTGGAGAAGCTCAACCAAAATCATTTAAACTTACAGACATACGACAATAGAACAAATTTGGAGGTGCGACGGAGGCAAGGTGAGATGCGACGGAGAAGGTGGAGATGTGACGGAGGAGGTGCAGGCGCAGTGAGAAGAAAAGCTAAAGGTCTCGAGCTCTGTCAACGGGTGAGTGGCAATAGTGATGGTGTCAAGCTCTAACAGAGACAAAGAAAAGTAGTGAGGAAGACATAAATGAAGAGATGAATGGTTTGGGGATAAGGGTGTTAGGATTAAAGGGATAGGGGTAACGTTGGTATTTTAGAAAACAAATCAGACATGTGCACTGTATATGGTTACTTTTCCATCCAAAATCAAACGGAAATGACTAACTTGATATTATGAAAAGGTTGAGGTATCGATTTGTTGCTTTAAAAGTTAAGTGTAACATTTTGAAAATAGCTGAAAATTAAGGGTAATTTTATGATATTATCCCAATTTTGAATGTTGAAACTAGAAATCAGGACAACCTTAAATACTTTCTAAAATTCAATTTTCTTCTTTTCGGTTATCGATCATTTTCATTTACATCCGACTCGAATTGATTCTAATAGATCCCTATGATTTGGGTAAGTAATTGGCCACCCGTTGTCTATCTACTAAGAGATATTCTGAAATCATTAAAAAAGATAATTTTAATTTTTCTTCCATAGAAAACCATTTAGAAGTGTTTATCACTCCCTAAAAATAGTGTGAAACATGAAAAATACTCTCGGTTACGTTCTCATCTCCACGTTGTTTTCAGTATCACTCACACAACAATCAACCTGCCTCCCTCTATCGACATTCGCGCCACAAGTCACACCAACATCTTTCAACAACCCTACCAACGCTTTCGCCGCTCCTACCAACATCCCCAGCAACACCCCCTTCCTTTACCCACAACATCGACCTACCACCAATCGATCTTCGTAGTCTTGCTGGAAATGCCAAGCTAAGGGATCAAAAACACACTCCCAAGACACCTTTAAGTGCATTCCTAAATTCATTGCCCACGTACGGTCATCCTCCGAAAACCTTTTAACTTGTGTCAAACTTACCTTCCTCAAACGAAACCTCGACTTTCATTGCGGAACAAGTATGCATGCGGCGGGTCCTCAACATGGCATTGACCTCCTCTGGACAACATGCCTCACGACAGACATGGCAACCACTTCCCCGAATCATATAGACGCCTGATCACGTGTCCGGGCCATGAGAAGATCCGAATCACGAGAACCTACGGTGAACCACAACGGGACCAACGCCATATAACTTGGTACCTTCTTCAGCGTTTGGGGCGAGGGCCGGCCATAGATAGATCCTGATTGGGTATTTCAAAGGGATCCTCAACCAACAAGAGGTTAAAGGAGGATTGGCTATCCTATTGCTCTAATTGAGGCATTTCAGGACACGTTGGATGATTTAGGTCTAGATGTGTCGATACAAGGCCATCCATTCACTCGACATAGGTGAAAGAATTATCATCGCCAGACGAAATCCCACCTAGACCGGAACCTGGTAACCCGATATTTCTACACTCTTTCCCCTCCGTAACACTATTACCACTACATCCTACCACTGGCCAATATTCCTTAAGTAAGTTTTGATTTGAATCCTAATGGACCCAAGACTTGGAGTGTGGCCACATCGTCCATGCAGAATGGACCAATGAACCCTAAGTACATATTGCATTGACCATCAAATATATAGGTGGTACCCTACACCGATGGGGTCGAGACGTATTCCAGACAAATAGAAAGCACACCTAATTGTGTCCGCGTAGGATTCCAGAGCTGAATAGATGCATAAATAGGGAAGAAGTACATCGTCAGAAAGCTATCCAGATTCAGTATAAATGTGCGCTTCGTAAGAAAGAAGCTTTTTAGCGTTAGCGAGCCAAACACCATGTCGGGCCGTTTATTTTTTTTAAAAGTTTTCGAATTGTGAAGTCGAAAACAATGTTGTGTTATTTAAAACTTGGTCGATGAATTCACGATTTCGTCATCCAAGTCCATATTTAGGTATGTCATATCGTAAAATCCCTCATTCCTTCTTTTTCTTTCTTCCCATTTCGAGCCGCGACGATTTCTAGTGAATTCCAGTCTTCACTCTGTCATTCATCTCAGGTGTTGTCCCTTTATCCTTTTACTAGTTCCTATACTGATGCGCCTCTCTGCATGTCAGGTTCCTTTATCGTCGTCGTGACGATTTGTAGCGAGTTATAGTCTTCACTTCGTCGCCAATCTCCATAGTTTTCGATCTATCCGAATTCCAGTCTCCCCGCATATTTCTTCTACCGTCGCGCCTCCCTCACTGTATGGTTCCTCTACCGCCATCGCCACAACCCTTAGATGTAATGGTTTTTGGTGAGTTGTAGGCTTCATTCCAACGTTTCATCTCATATGTTGTCCCTCCAACATAGTTTTGTTCTCCCTATCTGGTTCCTCCATCGCCGCTACCGCGATCCATCGCGACAATGATTTTTGGCGAGTTGCATTTTTTACTATGGTGTCGTCCACATTCTGTTTTTTCCATCAGTTTACTCTACCTCTGCGCCTCCCTCTTAGTCCATTTTCCCTGCGCCATAGTGTATCGACGAGCGATACGTAGGTACCTTTCCCTTCTTCTTGTGCTATTCTTTTACTAAGAGCATCTCTAGTAGCATGAGGTAGTAGCAGGAGAAGATTTTCACTTTCTCTCCCTTCCAAACCACTAACTCCTACCACTAGCTCTATAGTGGTAACCTCTACCTAATGGTAACAGTTACTGGTTTGGATGTTTTTGTAATTTTTAATATTTTCAAAAGAAGCCCAAAACTAACTACTAATTGTATTCATGTAACTGTGAGAAACAAATCATTATATTATATTACTCTAATTATGACTGGCATCTCTATATTTAGCCCAAATGTGATCGATGAGGTCAGTGTGGGCACGGTGATGATCTTCTCGATCTTGGATCCTTGTTATAAGGGACATGATACTTGGATGTTCACCGCTGGTGGTGGTCCTCGACGAGTCGGTACGATCGGGACACCAATATCTGCAAATGAATCAATGGGGTACAAACGTCGTTGATCCTCAACGATCATGTTGTGGACAATAATACAATACAAGTAGTCATGATAATTGCGAGTGAGTTCCTACCTCACATTCGGCTCGGACGAGTGATGATATGAAAACGAGCATGCATAACTCCAAATGCTCGTTCGATATCCTTCCTCGCCGGCTCTTGGTTTCTAGTAAAACACATTTTCTTTGCCGTTTGTGAAACCGGTGATGTTTTCACAAATACAGACCAAGGAGGATAAATTCCATCTGTCAAATAATAAGAGGTTGCGTATTCGTTGCCGTTGACCTTAAACTTAACCAGTGGAGCGAAGCCTCGAACTTTATGGGGAAAAATGTTGACATATTAAATATGTTGATGTAGTTGTTGGAGCCCGATGTTTCGAAAAAAGTGTCCCATATCCACAGGTCTTGGGATGAAACGACTTTTGGCATGATTGTGGGGACGTTCACGTGGTCTCTCCTTGAGAATTGTGGATCCCATGCCATCGGACAGTTCTTCCACTCCCAGTGCATGCAGCCGAGACTCTCTATCATCCCTGGGAAGCCGCAGTCTTCATTGATTTCCAACAAACGGAGAACATCTTCCTCGGTCGGGCGTCGTAGATATGTTCGTCCAAAAATGTTGATGGCGCCCAAGCTGAACTTCCTAACACACTCCAAAGTAGTGCTCTCCACCATTCGCAAATACCCATTAACGGTATCAACGCGAGTTCCATAACAAAGATGACAAAGGGTTGTCGTGCATTTCTGGTGTGTAGAGAATCCAGGCTTCCATATATCATCGGGTCGTTGACGAAAATTTGCGTACCGCTCACTCAATGCATTGATGATTTGTAGGAACAATTCCATCAACATCTAGTAGCGACGCCGAAATAGTTGCTCGCTGTACACCAGAATAGGAGCGAAGTAGTCACCCATCAATCGCTCGTATGCTTCCTTTCGATTTCGATTTGTCCATCTCTACTTTGGCACCGCTGACGATTGTGACCCCCATCCTCCCTACTTCTTCCCTTTGATTTACCCTTAACAAAATACGGTCTACAAGCCGTTTGAATATTCTTTGTCCCATCTTTGGAGATTCATTTGAGCCAATTCTGTTACTATTGGATGACGATCCATCGTAAAAATAATATAAAAAAAATTGAGAGAGTAGAGGTGAATTGTGGTGGAAAAGATGTGTGAAATTGAAGGGGAAAGAGAACACAATATACAGGGGAATTTGTGGAATTTTAAAAAATAAGCGTTGACACGTGCACGTCGCCATCGGACCGACAACCAGCCGTTGGACGCTGAGTCGACGAGTCCCACCGTTGCAGGATCCATCGGCGATGGCCTTACAACGCAATAATATAACATCTCTTGCGTCGAGATGCTGCAATGAGCTGCTTACATCGCTCCAACAACGTCCCAGTACAGGTGCTATGAACAAAGTGTCAATCGTGTTTTGGAACCCAAGAAGTTATAATGCTCTATGTGATATGCTTAAGCTTGTATGGACGAGGAAGAGTTAGAGATCCAAATCAGGGAACCTAAAGAAGTGATTGTTCCATCACATATTAAACGAAGGAAACTACATTTTTTTTTTGACGAAAAGCGGGAGGCATCATTTTTATATAATATAATATTACCGAAACTCCCTACTAGAACGCACATAGGACGCCCTAGAACGTGCAAACACGTGCACGTCAAAAGTGCAACAAAGTGCACACCAAACCGTGCCACATACGGGCACACCAAACAGTGGAACAAGTGCACACAATCCGTGCAACTACTGCACACCCAATCTGCATCAAGTGCAGTTATTAAAACACTGTAAAAAAGACGAAAGGAAAAAAACCTAGCCGAATCAGAGTCGCCACCGTCTGACAAGGGACCTTGACCCGAGGAATCCAGAAAACGCGAGCTCCAAATCCCCGCTAAAGGTAACCTTTCAGGCCGGATCTACAGCGTGACGAGTCATCGGAGCTTCCCACCACCGCTCAGACCCACCTTGCGAGTCCGTTGGCACCAAAACAGCATTAGTCGGAGACGGACACAGACACCGGAACACGAAATTCCGGCGACGACCCCGCCTTGAGAGGAGAGGGGGGAAAGGGGGGTGTTGAAGCCGGGGGAAAACGGAGCAGAAGAACAAGAGGACCTACCGGCGACGTCCATGGCCGGAGACCATGGCGTCGCTGGCAGGAAACGGATATCTCAAAGGGACGGGGGCGGCGGCTAAGATTGAAGAGAGGGGTTTGCGTCTGCGTTATTTATGAAGGAAACTACACTTCATTTAATTAAAATCAAACTCAATAATGTCTCATTGATATACTCATCAACAATCTATACATACGGTAGATTATAATTTCTAAAGTATGCAGTGGCAAGAGCGAGGTTTTTTTTTTGAAACGGGTAACCGGAGAATAGTATTAATACCCAAGGGTAATCAAACAGGGAAAGGCGTAAACACCCAGGGTTCCAGATATGTGTCCGGACCGACCGTAGCGAGTCCAGCGCTCATGGACCCATAATAATAGCCTACTTTTAATCGTTGGTAAACACTCAAGACAAATCCTTACCATCGTCTCAAAACAGTGAGACATGAAATAAAAGTACCTAACCAAAGTATACGATAAATTGTTCCAGAAATAAAGCAGATAATCATAAAGCAGGTAAAAAAGATGAGATGTTGGTGCAGGCTGCCCGGGACCGCCCATCACTGGCTGTCCTGGGTCTGTAGGTATAGTCCGGCGTTGGCTCCACCCACCCCTGCCGGGTCGGGTCATCCCTGCATTGGAGGATGTCCTTCCTCCGACTGCTTCTCTTGGTCCCCTGCATCGTTGACCGGCTGGATGAATTCTGGTGGCTCCGGCAGGCACCGTCGAGGACGCACCGGTGGCTGTGTCCCGAGTAGGGCAAGGGTCCCGATCGGGACTCCGCCCGGCTTGTCCTTCATTAATGAAAGGATGCCGATGGGCCGACCATTTTCCGGCGGATGACAAGAAACATCAGGAGAGGACGCTGGAAAGGTTACTTCAGGCAAGAAGCTCAACGCTGACGGGGGCTGGGGCTGTTGAGCATCCTTAGTGGGCCGGATCTGATCTTTGCCTTCCATTTCCGGGCATGCGAGGTTTGGGGATGAACGGATCTGGTGAAGACACGGGCAGGGACGGGAGCGGGAGTTCTCTGTGGTGTCGGCGTTGCACAGGCGGACACAGGAGCTCGGAAAGGATGAGCTCGACCTGATCGGAAAGAATGGGAGCAGTGAACCAGTGGAGGGAGAGAGGTGTCGGTGTCAGGCAGCGAAGCCGGAGCAGGCGATGGCGGGCAGCGAGGGGACGGCGGCGATGGAACCCTAGTTAGGGTAGAGAGAACCTCAAAGGAGAGGTAGCCGAATGTTTTTTCATCTCGAGCCAGGTTTTTTTAGGGGAGGCACAAAACTTTATTTACGCTCATGGTTATAATTTTTTTTTCTTCCAATAATTCAATTTTTCAACACCGACCCGATTTGTTAAAATTGGACTGTTCCTGATAGATTGGTCAATTTTGGGCAGTGTTGTAAAAATCAGGAATTAATAGGCTCCCAAGCAGAGATTTTTACAACACCAACCCGATTTTTATGTTCTTATCTTAAATATTTATTATTAAAATAATATAATATTAACATATATCTTAAATATATGTAATTTTTATAGTTAACTACAAATTTAATAATAATAGATAAAAAAATATTTACATCTTAAATATTTATTATTTCAAGTTTTTTTTATAATATAGTTCTTAATTTTATAGTATATATATATATATATATATATATATATATATATATATATATATTAATAATTAAAAAATTAAAAAAAATCCGATTAATCCCCGGCTAGTCCTTGCCTATAGCGTCTAGGACTCCTTGCCATCCAACTAGCACATATTGTTTTTTATAACCTTGTTTACACTAATACACATAAAGTTTAAATAATATAAAAATAAGGTTAATATCATCCGAGGAGGAGAAATCAAATACAAACCATGTCTTAACCTAAAAACAAGAGAACCGTCTAAGCCATCTATTTTAAGAATAGAGGGATGAGATACAATTGAGTTGTTGACTGCAAAAAAAACGACACTTTTTAGTAAGTGGGAAGAGCTTTTTAATAAAACTATCATATTACTTTTTTTTACCAATTCACTAATTTAATTTTTTCCGCTTCGTTTGAACTCCAATTGGCTTCAAACTTGCGCCATTAGTTTTGTTTTTTGAAGGACTTTCTATCAAGATCACTCAGGAATATATTTTGAAGCATGATTTTTTTTCCGGAGCTGATTTCAAAAAAAAATTATACATGGGTAATTTTTATCAACACTTTGCTATGCTTTTATCAACACTTTTACACTGATTTTATCAACACTTTATACTGGGTTTATCACCTCATTTTCCAAAACTGATCATGATTTTATCACATCATCACGTGCTTTTTATGAACACTAGTTTTATCAACACCAAACACTAGGTTTAACATTAAATTACGTGTGTTTTATCACCTCATCACATGTTTTTTTTGAAGCACGAAAAAAAGAATTATTTTGGGGCTGATTTAAAAAAAATTATATCTGGATAATTTTTATCAACACTTTACATTGATTTTATCAACACTTTACACTGGTTTTATCAACACTGGACACTAGTTTTATCACCTCACTTTCCAAAACCGAACATGATTTTTATCAACTCATCACGTGTTTTTATGAACACTAGTTTTATCAACACTAAACACTATGTTTACCATTAAATTACATATCACCCCATCACATGTTTTTTTATCAACGCTAAACTCTAGTTTATCACACTTATTATCAAAATTGAACATGGTTTTTATCACCTTAGTACATGTTTTTGTCAACATTTAGCACTAGTTTGATACCTCCGATATAAAACATTTATTAGTGAAGATTTATCAACACTCAACATTATTTTTATCACCCCGATATACCTTTTTATTTTCGTGCTTCAAAATATATTCATGATTGATCTTGATTTAAAGGCCTTGAAAAAATAAAAATGTTTGCGCAAGTTCGAAGCTAATCGGAGTTCAAACGAATCAGGAAATATTAAATTAGTGAATTGGTGAAGAAAAAAAATGGACACTTGTCCACATGACACCATGCTTTTACAATTATTCCCTTACTTGTGTGAGAAATGATGAAAGTGGCATGAGTTTGGGTGAAATTGGGGTGATGATGTGGCATCATGGTGAATGTTGGATCTTAGGTGTGTGTGGCTAGGATTGATTCTCTATTTTTTAGGTTAAGAGTGGTTTGTAGCCGATTTCACAGTACCCTAAAAGTACTTGGTTTTCATCCGAGTACCCTAACCAAACTTTGTGACATATCAGTGTCCAATCAAAACTTTTTGTTTCAACTTAGTACCCGCCGTTAGTTTTCCATCCATTTTGGATGGAGAATGGTCATGTGCTTGACACATGATCCCAGTTATTTAAAAAATGACAATACTACCCCTATATCAATTCATATCCACACACCTTTTAATCCATCAATTCATATCCACACATATTTTAATTTTATATTAAATTTTTTTAATCAATTCAATTCAGATCCACACAACACATCTTTTAAGCCATTTTCTCCTTCAGATCTATTATTCAATGACTCATTCCCACTTTCTCCTTCAGATCTATTATTGCTACTGGATCTCCTTATGATAAGGTATCAAAATGAAAAGAGTCTGATTTTTTAAAAATAAAAACTGATTTTTATATATGTAAACTGAATTTTATAAATAAAAACAGATTTAAAAAAAATAAAATCTGAACTTTTAAAAATATTTTTTTTATAATAAAATAAAATCTGATTTCTTAAAAAAACTAATTTTTTAAATAAAATATGATTTTTTTAAATGAAAATTTATTTTAAAAAAATAAAATCTGTTTTTTAAAATAAAATCTAATTTTTATAAAATAAATAATCTGATTTTAAGAAAAAAATAAATTGAAATATTTTTTTAAATTCAATGGCATAGGTTTGAAAATTTGACTGTTAGTGAGGGGTATTTTGGACTTTTTAAGTGTTTGGATGGAAAAATGGATGGAAAATAGACTGGAACTGACGGCAGGTACTAAGTTGACATAAAATGTTTTGTTAGGGTACTGATGTGTCACAAAGTTTGGTTAGGGTACTCATGTGAAAACCAAGTATTTTTAGGGTACTCGGATGATAATAACCCTAAAAATAACATTAAAAACATAAGCGAAAACTACAAATACATATCCTGAAGTTGTCACGTTTAATCGATGATTACCCTGAATTTCAAAAACTACTAATGCATACCCTGAAGTTACAACTTGTAACTAGAAACCCCCCGTCAGCTAAAATGACGAAAATACCTTCGACTACACTTCAATAATTATTTTTTAAAATTCATTTAAAAATCACTTTTGTTTTATATATATATTTTTACTTATTAAATGACTTTATTTTTATTTAAAAATTCACTTCGGTTTTATTTTAAAAAAATCACTGAGGGTATTTTCGTCATTTTAGCTGATGGAAGGGGTTTCTGGTTACAAGTTGTAACTTCAGGGTATGCATCAGTAGTTTTTGAACTTCAGGGTAATCATCGGTTAAACGTGTCAACTTCATAATTTGCATTTGTAGTTTACCCAAAACATAAATATCACATAAAAATATCAAATATATAAGTATCGTAAGATGTGATGTCGAGATTCCATAAAACAATTAGAAAACAAAGATTCATAGTTTCAAATCCTAAACCATGATTTAAATAGGAAAGAGTTTATTACATAAACTAACTAGATTAGGAAATTAAAATTATGAGGGAGACTAATGAAGAAATTAAAATAATAAGTAATAAAAGAAGATTCAAATAAAATTCAGGGGGCACAATTGATAACTTGGAAGAAAGTTAGGGGAATAATTAAAAATTAGAAAAAATATATATAACAAAAAAATGAGGGGGGCACGTGCCCCCCTGGTCATCATGTACATCCGCCCCTTAGAGTATGTGCAGGAAAAATATAACCACAACACGTGTGCACAAATTCTCTTGTTCTATTATTCAAGTGTCACTATGTACTCGACTATATTCTCTCTCACCAAATAAAGATTAGGGTTATGTAAATTAGGATGGATGTGGCTTTACCCATGGTGTGTATACAACACGTTCAACGACGAGGCCTCAGACACTAAGGGTCAAGGCGACGGAAGGGACTGATGGTTTGGGGATTTGGTTGGAGGTTGTGATGTTGACGGGAGGTGCCGCCCAGGATAATGGGTCATTCACGTCTCGTCGTTTCCAATGGGAGGAGGGGCCATCTCAGTATGGTTAGACATCACACTGGATTGACTTATTAGGAGGTCAAGGTTAGAGCAACAGAGAGTTCTTCAGTATATTGTTGACCACTACACCGTAAGAGGCGTGACGGGACGGATGAAGGCACGATAGTGACGGCGGCACGGGGCAACTCTATTGGTTGTGCGTCCCTCTCTAGGCGTGGGACAAGCAATATGGTGAGGTCAGGTCCAACATGGATACCCCGAGCAATAACGGTTTATGAGACCAAGCAGAGGAGGACTTCTAGTCACTACGTAATAGGGCCGACTTGGCTTCGGACCGGGTAGAGAACCTCACTGATGGGATAGACTGGTATGGAGGTTGTAGGAGACAAGTGGGGGGAAGTTAGCACCCTTTCCTCTGTCAATGTGTATCATTCGGATCAATGATCGGTCAGCAGGTACCATCATCTCACTGGTTATAGGGTGGCCGAGGTTCTACCAAGTACCGATAAGTTTTTCCCATACTATCTTTGGTCCTAGTATCTCCGCGTTTTTAGGATCCTCATCTATCATCTGAGGGAGGACGACTTTAGTTGGACCTGCGAGGGAGCACTTAGTCCATATATTCCGAAAATGGGCGAGCTCAACTCTGACTCCCCGTCGTCAACAGTTGTACCAGTGGTTTGGTCCGCTATCACAACATCACCCTAGCAACACCTATGGAGTGGTTCGGAAAATGAGTATCGTTTTCATTTTCTTGTTAGTCCCACGATGATAGGAATTTTTATTTATTTTGTTGTATGTGTTTCTTTTGATATTGTCTTTTCTAGGCGATCCTTCTATGATCGGTTCCTTTAAGAGGGTTTTAATTGAATATGTGCATGACGGAAGTAAAAATAAAAATTACTACAAAACAACAAGTTCAGTTGAGGTTTTTTTGAGCATATAGTGGAACTTTATCAGATAATAACGATTATAGACGTAGACCAAAGCCTAAAACAAAAGGGAAAACTAACATAATCTTAACGAAATAGAAGGGTGAGATTTGAGTCTTGAACCTTAGGTATCAAACACTAATCCAGGAACGATCTAGTGGTGGCCAGAGTCTACACGGGTGGCTACAAAACTGTAGCTCACAGTGCACAACTCCTGACTTGACCTAGAAATGCCGGTACTATGAGATATCTGGCTTTAGAAAAGACATCGGGCATCCAGGGAAAACACTAGGGGATGGGGGGATGAGGTTGTCGGATTTATACAGACCTTGGCAGGGCGAGATGTGTATCCCCATACACACCCTGTTGCTTGGTCGTCGACTCATTGGATCGTGTGAGGTCTCGTAACAGACCTCACTTGAGTAGTGGCGACATTATGGAATCCCAATCTTGATTCACAATAGGTCAAGAGCGCCTATGGTACGTTCATCTCCGTGGGCCTATCTTTGGGAGCCAAGACTGTTTGGGAGGTCTCCTCATCTGCCTGCGGTGGCCATAGGCGCAAGGTCGACAATTTATGTAATTTGTCCAAGTAGACCTCAAGGGGCCATGGGACCTTTACATAAGTATTCAGTTCAGGAGTTCTGCTGGCTTATCATCCCGGTCCTTCATCGCCGCTCATGTCCCATCTACTGCAATAGTGTAAGTATCAACCTCTTCCCAAATCGGTCGCTCCTGAAGAATCGACCATGTGTCCCACTCTTGGAGGTAAAGCCCAAGCGATCGGGGGATCTTCTCCCAGGGTTCTTCGATAGGTGGCTTCCATATTACTGTGATTCCCCCTACTATCCCACCGTATCCTATTTGCCTTGGACTTAAAGTAAGACCAACACCTATAAATAATGGGTTGTCTTGGCCAAAAGTTACAAGCATAACTACTGCGATTTTCGACCACCACATAGTGAGTTGAGAGTTGTTCGTTCAAGGGCTACTAGCGTGCTCAGTTGTGGATCCCTCTTTCCCATAAGGATACAGTTAGAGGGCGAATACTTGGGCGCCTACACAACTCTTCTAGAGGTCTCCGTCTCGAACTAGTTGATTGGAAGTGCTCTTTATTGAGTTAATCTTCGTTAAGTTATCACATGGATAACGAATTACATGATTGTGTGATTTAGGTTAAATGGATTATAACCAACAAAAGTGTTTGAAATTTTTTGTTTTCCGTCATGTTAACGTAAAACACATTATGATCCAACATCGACCGCACCGACCGCCTTTGACCATCACCAGCGGTGAACATCACAAGTATCATGGAGCATAGAACAAGGATACAAGATCGAGAAGTTCTTCACCGTCTCCACAATGACCTCAACGATCACATTTGGGCTAAATATGGAGATGACCAACACAATTAAAGTATTATAATGTAGCGATTTGTATTTCCCATCGTTAAATGAATAAAATATGAGTTTCCAAATATTTATTTATAATTGCAAAAAAAGCCAAACCACTAGTTGCTACCACTAGCTAGTAGTTACCATTGCAGAGCTAGTGGTATCAGCTAGTGGTTTGGCAGAGAGAGAAAGCACGACATACCATGTCTCGAGAAAGTTACATAATATCTTAGATCTTTCATATATCTACAATTTGATATTTTTACGGGCCTAAATCGGAATTCGTATGAAGAAGTTCTGGTCATTTAAAGATCGGTTGCGTGTTTAACCACATCTTACACCAAATAATATTTTTAAACTCTAAACGTCTATATCACTTTCCAAAAACCTCATTCACAAGTTTTTTTTATGTTGTATATGAAAAGTATATGTGGTTCAGCTGTATACATCTACTTGTTATTTATAGTAATTAATAATGAATTAGTTTTGACTCATTTAGAAAAAAAGTGATGTATCGAGTTATATCATTTACTATATTGTAATTAATTTAAACTAATGTTGGAATATAGTCATATGAATGATTGGATTTTCAATATTCGATTATGTAATATGCATATATTAGGTATCGTTGAGTTTTCCTTATATTTTTATAATTGTAGAAGAGTTGACAACTTTAGCTTTTTCAAGTTCATTTTTTAATTTCTTTATTGTTTTTTCCAAGTCTATTTTTTAATATTTACATTGCCGTTTGCAAGTATAGTTTTTAAATTCTTCATTTTTTGAATAAATTTTGTTTTGAGCTAAAACTCCAAAGTTGTGAAATGTGAATATTGAATTTGAAAAAAGTTATGTGCAAAAAAAGGAGGAACATGCAAGTTTTGGTTTGTAAGTTCTACAGAAGCATACATCCTGATAAATGACATCTCTACGACTGTTTGTTCCATACTTTCCCGCATATACTGTATGACTACTGTATGTTTTTCTTATAGCGCTCTATCCATATTGGACCAAACGACGAATGAATGAAAATTTTACTTGTATGACGTGGTGGGCTTATAACTCTCTTTTTTCCTATATGAAATTCCTTCATGAAAATTGTAGATATCTAATTCCATTCGATTAAATATCTTACAGACAAAACTCATAACTCATATGAGAAAGTTTTATTCTTTAAAAGAACGATCAAAATCTAAGACTCTTTTTTATAAGCGCATTTTTTTAATTAAAAAAAGAGTACCCTGATGCGGACGCATCTTAGCATTAAAAATGCCACATTTAGAGGGATTTTATTGTTGATTTTAACCCATTATTGTCTCAGTCTCTTATGTTTTGCTCGTTTCTAGCGTTTTTCATGTTTCACAGGGTATAGCATGGAATACGAGCGAAAACACATAAAAAAGGGAAGAAATTCGAAAGCAGCAGTCAAGATGGTGGAACAAAGCAGGGCCATCACGGATCCGACAGAACCCGTCACGGGTAGGGTCACGGAGCCGTGACGAAGGAACAATTTCGCCAAAAATGCTCTGATCCGTCACGGATCCGTGACGGTGGCCGTGACGGAGGCCATCACGGAGCCGTGACGCGCGCACAGACCTATTTCCCAAATTCGCTTCAGACTCGAGTTTCACCCTTTTTAACCCTAAAATCAGCCTCCCAATGGAGCTAACTTGTATTTTTGAGAGCTAAGAAGAGAGGAGAGTTGAGAGCAAGCTAAGGAGAGGATTTCCACTTGGAAGAACATCATTGTAATCAATATTGGGTATTGTATTTCTCTACTTTGTTCAATTATGAAGCTTTGTTTATGTTCATCAATGGTGCTTTCTTCTTCCTTGTTCATGAGTAGCTAAAACCCCATAATCTAGGGTTATGGGGGATTAGAGATTTTTTTTCCAATGGGTTGAATGTATGAATGAAGTATTGTGTTGAATGATTCGATTTAGGGTTTGTATTTGATTTAAGCTTAATGCTCTATCTCCCGGGTAGGCCTGATAGAAGGTGGGAATTGCAATCTGATACTCGTGAGAGGTGGGTTGCAATTAGGTCAGAAATCTTATACAAATTGGGCTTAAATCTAGACTAGTGATAGCTAGGTTAACACGATTGCAATAACCATAGGGTTCAAACCGAAAGTTAGAAATTATCAAAGAACGTAATGCTTTGGGTCTCCCTACATCCTGATTCGTGAGAGTTGGGTGGTTAGATTCCATTAGGGTCCAAAACAACGTGAGGAGTTAGGACTAGTTCGAGAGATGATTCGTTGCCCCTAAAATCAAAACAAGTTCACAATGTTCATCGTCATTTAAATGCATTGGAAACGATCTCTATGAACCCACAACCTTAGATTACTTTTTCTCTGAATTAAAACTCTTCTAACCTTTGTGAGTACTGGTTCACTGTCATTTCGCTTACTGTTTACTTTTCATGTTTTAAAACAAAACCACCATTTAATCGAAATAGCTTGATAACGACTTTGAGATAGAACGTGCTTGACTCGTGCTCCTTTGGGTTCAATAACTCGGAACTAAAAATCCCGAAGTACTACTTGACGACCGGTACGCTTGCCGTGTCCTTTTCTGTGCGAAAAACGCAGGGCGTCAAGTTAGTGGCGCCGTTGCCGGGGAGCAATTGAGCCAACCCTTTCTATATAAGTTGTGTTTCGACTCTTTCACTTTTTAATTTTTGTTTTACATTCATCTTTCATCGTGTGTATGTCACTTAAGTTATTTTATGCTCACAAGATCTAAAACCACTCCAAGTGATTAGTGATACAGATTTACTAGAAGCAGGACAGTTGAAGATAACAACTTTAAAGAAGAAACTTGGTGAGGAAGTGTCAATTCAGACACAATGGAAAACGTGGGCGCTGATGCCACTAGGCAGAATGCAGGAGGTGGACAGCAGAATAACTAGGTGGTCCAAGGAAATCAACAAGAGGAACCTATCACTGTCGCGGAGCCACCAAGATATCTCTGTGACTATGGCACACCTCATACCAATAACCTACATCAGAGCATTCTCCTACCACCAGTGGAAGCTCACCACTTCGAGATTAAAACCTCTACCATCCAATTACTTCAACAAAATACATTTAGTGGGAATCCAAACACTGATCCCGATTCCGCTGCACATCTGACTAAAGTTAATGAGATTTGTGCTACTTTCAGGTACAATGGAGTGTCAGACGAAGCAATCAAACTACTGGTCTTCAAGTTTACTTTAAGGGATGAGGCACCTGACTGGATTTCAAGCCTGCCTAACCACACAATTACATCATGGGCCGATTTATCACAGAAGTTTCTAGCTAGATTCTACTCGCCAAGGAAGACTAAGGAGCTCAGAGCCAAGATCCAGAATTTTGCTCAATCAAACTTTGAATCACTAGCAGAAGCTTGGGCGAGATATCAAGGACTCATGAGGAAGTGTCCTCACCATGGACATGAGTTGTGGTTGCAGCTGTAGACGTTCTACCAAGGGTTAAACAAACCAAGTCAAGCAGAGCTGAACGCAGCATATGGTGGTTCTTTCACCAAATACACTCTGTAGGAATGCCAAGAGATTCTAGAGAATATCATGGCCAATGATGCTTGGCATTCTGAAAAAGGACCTGGAGGGCCTACAGTCAATTCAGTAAACTCAGCAGCAGAAATAAATCAAGTCATGGAGCAATTAAAGAAATGAAGCTGATGATGGCAGGCATGCAGGGACAATCGCCACGGCCTAATCCAATGGACTATGAAGAGGCTAACTGGGTGAATCACAACAGCAACCAAGGGAGGAAGTACGATCCTTATTCCAAAACTTATAATGAGGGTTGGAAAGATCGCCCTGAGCTAAAATGGGGAGGAGATCAGAACCAAAGAAGCCAAAATCCAACACCTCCCGGATTCAATCAGAGACCTCAAAATCAGGCCAACCTTTAGAGAAATCCTCAACCTTAGCAAAATCCCAACAACCTTCTTCTGACCCAACTTCTTTTAATTTTAAAAATGCTGCAGGTACATGAGGAGAAGAATAGGATACAGGAGGAGAAGAATAGGATACAGGAGGAGAAGAATAGGATACATGATGCGGAGAATAGGAAAATACATAAACGATTAGAGGAAAAAGATCAGCAGATAAGGGAGCTGCTTAGGAAACAAGCTGAAGCAGATAACAACTATAAATCAATAAATACTCAGCTAGGACAGGTTGCCACATCAGCAAACGACAGACCTCCAGGATCCCTACCTAGTGACACTGAGAGGAATCCTAGAGAAAATGCACATGCAATGACTACAAGGAGTGGTAAGGTGGTGGAACCAGAAGAGAAGGAGAATGAGAAAGAGCTACCCCCAGAAATCTCTGTAGAACAAATTCAAGATCAAGAGCAAGAAGACTTAACAGAGGTAGTAAGCAGAGAGCACTCCACAGGTAAGAAGGTAAGGGAGCCCGTGGTTGATTCAGAAACCCGAACTCCACATCTTCCTTTCCCCTCTGTTGTTAAAAAGTCTAAACATGATGATCAGTATGCTAAATTCTTGAATGTGTTTAGGAAACTTGATATTAATATTCCTTTTCTTGATGCAATGAAAAACATGTCTATCTATGCAAAATTCTTGAAGGATATTATATCTAACAAAAGGAAATGGCAAGAGCATGAAAGGGTGAGTTTAAGTGAGGAGTGTTCTACTATCTTGCGGAATAAACTGCCTCCTAAATTGAAAGACTCGGGTAGCTTTACTATAGCATGTGAAATGGGGTCCCTTTCATTTGCAAAAGCTTTGTGTGATTTAGGGGCTAGTATAAATTTGATGCCTTTAAATATTTTTAAGCAATTAGGATTGAAAGAGGAATTAAAACCAACTTCTATGTCCCTAAAGCTAGCTGATAGATCTATTAAGTACCCTAGAGGGATTGTGGACGATGTGTTGGTAAAAGTTGACAAATTTATTTTCCATGCTGACTTTGTTATCTTGGACATGCAGGAAGATTATGAGATTCCCCTAATCCTAGGAAGACCATTCTTGGCCACAGATCGAGCTCTTATTGATGTAGAGCAAGGGAAATTGATCATCCGATATGGAAAAGACGAAGTGATTTTTAATGTTTTCAGATCCCTTAAACATGCTATAATTGATGATCATTTACTGGCATGTTTAATTAATAAGGATAGAACTACTTGCGATCTTATGCAGGATAAGGAAGCAGAGATGGTCAATCTCTTGGAGGCATGCCCTCCAAGAAGGAGGGATAGACCCCACACTCGTCTCACCTTGGAGGCGAGGCAATGGCCTATGCTAAAACCCTCTGTTGAGCAAGCCCCTGAGCTTGAATTAAAACCCCTCCTAGATAATTATAAATACATGTTTTTAAATGAAGACAATACATTACCTGTGATAATTTCTTCTGAACTGTCTTCTCTACAGGAGGAAAAGCTTATGAGGGTGCTCAAGGAACATAAAAAGGCCTTTGGATGGACAGTAGCTGGCATTAGAGGAATTAGCCCGTCAACATGTATGCACAAAATTTTAGTGGAAGATACCTACAAACCAACTGTGCAACCACAAAGGAGGCTCAAGCCATTAATGCAAGAGGTAGTAAAAAAGGAAATTATAAAGCTACTCGATGCAGGTATTATCTATCCCATTTCTGATAGTGCTTGGGTTAGTCCTATTCAATGTGTGCTTAAGAAAGGGGGGATGACGGTAGTAACAAATGATAAGAATGAATTAATTCCTACTAGAATTGTTACAGGGTGGACAGTATGCATAGACTATAGGAAGTTAAATGGTGCCACCCGAAAAGACCATTTTCCCTTGACTTTTATTGATCAAATGTTAGAAAATTTAGCTGGTCATGAATACTATTGCTTTCTAGATGGATATAGTGGGTATAACCAAATAGCTATAGCTCCCGAGGATCAGGAGAAAACAACTTTAACTTGCCCTTATGGAACATTTGCATATAGGAGAATGTCGTTTGGTTTGTGTAATGCACCTGCTACATTTCAAAGATGCATGACTGCTATTTTTCATGACATGATTTGTGATTACCTTGAAGTATTTATGGATGATTTTTCTATGTTTTGTTCTTCGTTTGATGATTGTTTAAATAATCTGCATAAAGTGTTGACTAGATGTGGAGAAACAAACCTTGTTCTTAATTGGGAAAAATGTCATCTTATGGTACAACAGGGAATTGTTTTAGGCCATAAAATCTCCTCTAAAGGGATTGAGGCAGATAAGGCCAAAGTAGATGTAATAGGTAAATTACTTCCACCTATTAATATAAAAGGAATTAGAAGTTTCTTAGGACATGCAGGGTTTTATAGGAGATTTATAAAGGGATTTTCTGAAATCTCTAAACCATTATGTAACCTGCTAGTAAAAGATGTCCTTTTTAATTTTGATGGTGCATGTTTGAAAAGCTTCTTAACCTTAAAAGAAAAATTGGTAAATGTACCTGTAATGGTCAGTCCCGACTGGTCTGTACCCTTTGAATTGATGTGTGATTCTAGTGATATAGCGGTAGGAGCAGTTTTAGGGCAAAGGAAAGATAAGATTTTTCATACCATATACTATTCTAGTAGAGTTCTCAATGAGGCTCAATTAAATTATGCTACTACTGAAAAAGAACTATTAGTTGTGGTATTTGCATGTGACAAATTTCACCCATATCTTGTTTTATCCAAGGTTATAGTATATACTGGCCATGCAGCTCTTAAGTACCTGTTTAGCAAGAAGGATGCTAAGCCTAGATTGCTAAGGTGGATTTTACTACTCCAAGAATTTGATTTGGAAATACGGGATAAGAAAGGAGTAGAGAATGTGATAGCAGACCACCTGTCTAGGATTGAGAATCCATACGAAGAGCTTAGTAAGCCAATAAATGAGGAGTTTCCAGATGAGCACCTATTCCAGGCAAAGCACATCGAAGCCCCGTGGTTTGCAAGTTTTGCAAACTACTTGGCAAGTGGTGCTCTAATTCCTGACATGAAACCCTACTAGAAGAACAAATTCTTACATGATGTGAAAAAATATTTTTGGGATGACCCTTTGCTGTTTAAAATCTGTGCAGATCAAATGGTGAGAAGGTGTGTCCCTGAAGAGAAGCAAGAAGCTATTTTGCATAAATGTCACGGGGGTGATGTAGGAGGTCATTTTGGACCACAAAGGACAGCTCAAAAGGTACTTCAATCAGGTTTTTATTGGCCTAACTTATTTCATCATGCCATTCGGTTTGTTGAGCAATGTGACAGGTGCCAAAGAACAGGAAATATATCAAAGAAGCATGAGATGCCTCTGAATGTTACCATAGAGGTAGAGTTGTTCGATGTGCGGAACATCGATTTCATGGGTCCATTCCCTAGATCTAACGGTATGGAATATGTACTAGTTGTGGTAGATTATGTGTCAAAATGGGTAGAGGCGATAGCCTTACCCACTAATGATGCCAAGCCGGTGGTTGCTTTCCTTAAGAAGCACATTTTTTCCCGGTTTGGCACACCTAGGGCAATAGTAAGCGATGGTGGGAAACACTTTTACAATAAAATATTTTGGAAACTTCTAAGTTAATATGGAGTCACCCATTGCTTAACTACACCCTACCATCCCCAAACTAGCGGGCAGGTGGAAGTTACCAATAGGGAATTAAAAAGTATTTTAGAAAAGACTGTTCATATGTCTAGGAAAAATTGGGCACAAAAGTTAGATGATTCACTTTGGGCATATAGAACAGCATTTAAAACCCCTATTGGAATGTCACCGTATAAGATGGTATATGGGAAGTCATGTCACTTACCGTTATAGTTACAACATAAAGCATATTGGCGCTTAAGTTTTTAAATTTTGATGCTAATCTTTGTGCTGAAAAGAGGTTGATGCAGATTAATGAGCTGGACGAGTTTAGGTCCCTTTCTTATTTCAGCACTGAGTTATACAAGGAGCGCACCAAGATCGCCCATGATAAGAAAATTGTGCAAAGGGACTTTAGGGAGGGAGATAGGGTCCTTCTCTATAACTCTCGGTTGAAGATCTTCTCTGGAAAGCTCGTTTCGAAGTGGAGCGGGCCCTATAAAGTTACTCGAGTCCTATCGAAAGGGGCAGTAGAAATTTGTGATGGAACACGCCCCCCATTTTTAGTCAATGGACATCGAATTGAACATTATTATGGGGACCGTTGGGACCAGAGGAGTGCCTATACCTGGAGGATCCATACTATGAGGATGAAGAGGCGGCCTAAAGCCGCCTTTGAGTCGAGCTAACGACGTTAAATCAAAGCGCTTCTCGGGAGGAAACCCGAGGTTATTTTGTGTTTGTTTTCTTTGTTTTTCGTGAATTAATAGATGCATTTGTGTGCAGGATTGTCAGAGGAAGAAAAGGGGGATCAGAACAATCAAACATGAGCGCTACAGAGGGACGGATCCGTGAGGAACTCCGTCACGGAGGTTGTCACGGACCCGTGACAGATCATAGCGAAAATATAAAAAAAGGAGCTCCATCACGGCTCCGTGAAGGTAGTCGTTACGGGTATAGTCACGGCTCCGTAACTGAGCGAAGTGAAGAAAAAAAATGGTTCAGGTCGGATGACCCATTCAGTCAGGCCCGGTCCGAAGCTCAACCCGTCCGGCCCACTCACCCAAGCCATTCAATCAGTCCCAGCCCAAAGCCCACTCACCCAAGCCCAATCCGACCCACCTTATCCCTCCAAAACCCTAACTTCATCTTCCTCTTTCACGCTTCCACCCTCTCACTTCTTCTTCTTCAAACCCTCATCTTCCATCTCTTCGATCCCCATTCTTCCTCCACCTTAAATCTCCACACCTTACACCCTTTTCACCTTCAAACTCCACACAACCACCTGCAAACAAAACCCCTCCCTTTTCCATCTTCATCCTCTCACTCGGCCATCCACCATAATTCCTCCACTAAAGCTTCGGCCCGGAACAATCCTTGGACGTCGGTATTCAAGGAAGGGCCATCGGATTTCCTTTAGTTGAACACCCAAGGAGCTCCGGTCTGAAATGCGTCACGGCTCCGGCCTGTAAGCCGTCACGGACAGCGTCGCGGCTCCGGCCTGTGCTCCGTCGCGGGCCTTCTCACGGTTTCGACTAGTTCACTGTCACGGACCTGACAACGGCTCCGACATGTACTCCGTTACGGACCACTCACGGATCCGTGATCACCTCCGTGGCTGGACAGTGAAGGTTCCATTTTGAAAAATCCAAAAAAAAATTAATTGTGTACTTTGATCTTTTCTTGGTTGTTCTATTTCAGATGACGCCTGCTAAGAAGCGGAAAGGAGAGGCATCAGGATCGCAGCCTCAACCGTTACAAATTCTTCATCCGAGCACGAGCTCTACTTCGAACAGGGCGGACTAGCAACCTCGGATTCCTCTGAACTCGGACATAGGTACTCCCAATAACCCGTGCCTCATTTTTGCTCAAGATTCGGAGATTAAGCTCCTTGAACAAAACCTGAGAAGAGGAACTATGCAAAATCGGTTCTTGGATACCAAGTTCGTCACACGAACTTTGTGTCTTGCTGATGAGTTCAAGGCACGCCTGGATGCCTTTGGATGGCCGAGGCTATGGGGTTGGGAACTCCGTCATTATGAGAAACTCACAATCGAGCTTCTCACATCATTTGGTCGTCCAGTTTGGAGCGACAAAGAAGTGAAATTTAGATTGTGTGGGAGAGTATTTAAACTCACCATATCTGAATTTCTAGAAGCCTGCGGGTTCACTCCAATTGAAGGGGGTTATCCCGATTATTTCCTACTCGAGGATGCTTGGGCTGAGATAAGTGAGCCCAACACACCTCTGACCTCGAGCCCCCGAGCTAAGAACCTCAAATCCATTATGCTTAAGTACATGCGTAGGGTGCTGAGTTACACTCTTTTTACACGGAGTGATAACTTACACATTGTGAACCATAAGGAGGTTCGACTTCTTCACTGTTTCGAAAAGAGAATTCAAGCCCCCGTTGAGAAGCTCCTTATGGAACACCTGGAACAGCATGCTGCGAGGGCTAATATGAGGATTAGTTGTGCGGCGATCGCCACACAATTAACCCAATATTTTGGGGTTTGGGACAACCCGAAGGAAGCCCACATGCTATTTAAATCCATCTATGTCGGCCAGTCGGTTTTTAAGGGTACCGACATACGCACAGCAGGCCCCGAGCCCAGAGGGGACGAGGGTGAAGGAGATACTCGGTATGCGGCCCTGTCGGCCCAGATCACTGCTCTCCAAGAGGAGATGCGCGCGGCTTTCCAGAGACAGGAAACCCGCCATGATGAGTATATTACCCGATTTCAGGGTATATCTACTCAGTTCGACGGGGTCGAGACCCGGTTTGGTGGGATGCATACTCAGTTTGACAGGGTTCACACCCGATTCGACACGGTGGACTCTAGTCTTGAGCCCTTGTCCATCGTGCCTATGACTGTTGACTGGATCTAGACCCGCATGAGGTCTGACTGGTGGGGTAGTGGCCGGTCTGGACAGTCTGGCCAGCCCTCTGACCTCCCTCCTGACCACCCTCAGTGAGTGGGTGCATTTGCATCCTGTATATATGTGTTTTACGCTTTCCCATCATTTATTTTATGCATGCTGCGTGGTTTCTGATCATTATCTGATTTCAGCATTGCAAGGGCTTGATGGATCTGGGAAAGCGTAAGTTGTGTTTTTATTTCCCCTGCATTTGATGTTTTTTGTTTGAGTCTGTGTCAGCATTAGCTCTGCCGATCAGTGGCTTCTGGAGCGGTGCTTGGGTGGCTTTTGTGGCCACCCCTTTCGTTGAGCTAACGACGTTAAACAAAGGCACTGGTTGGGAGGCAACCCAACACATGGCATGGGGGGCGAGATGAGTTCAGCGGAGCAGATTATGGCGTCGAACCTCCTGGAGGTTCTCTCAGGCGAAGAGCTCTCCATCCATACATGCACGAGGATCTCCACAGTCAGTACAGTTCACGTAGCGGTTCTTCGAGGGGCAGTATCTCTACCCTTCCTCTTTTACACTGTTATCGCTATTTACTTCCTTTATGATATCTGGTGGGCCATGAGTGCCCGAATTTCCGTGCTGATAGACTATGCATATAGGGTTGTGTGAATTGTATACCTGGTGACGATGAGTGTGAGGTGCTTCATTGTTATCTTCTATCGTGTGCATGCGTATATATGTGTTTAGATTGTAAATATGTGTTCAAAGTCGCATTGGGGACAATGCTTAGTTTTAAAGTGTGGGGTGGGGTATGCCTTGCATTGCATTGTGTTTTCTTTTGTGTGCTCATGCATCATTTCGTGTTATAAACTTTTTGAAGAATCCAAAAAAATTGAAAAAATTTGAAAAATCAAAAAAATATTTTCTGGTGATATGCAAGTCTAGTGTTTATGTTCCTAAGGATTCGATGATTGAATTGTCGCTATTGCTTATTTCTTGCATAAATCAAGGTTGTAGATGAGCATGTGTGAATCAACTCTGTAGTGAAAGCACATGCATTAGGATTAACTCTTCCACTTGCTTTTGAGTGTTTGCTATAACCCGTGTTGTTTGCCTTTGATTCACATGCATGGTAATTTGAGTCTAAAACTACGTGTACGACCCATTCGAGGCGAAATAAGTGTGGGGTAAGGCTTGATAGTGGTTTAGAAAAATGGTGAACTTATGGATAGCTATGACATATCATTGCTGTCATTAGTATTCAATGAAAAGAAAAAAAAATGGTATTAGAGATTGGAAGAGTTGGATGGTAAACATGGGGTTTGGGATGTGTGACATACTTTGTGGGTGTGAGAATGAAGCAGCTTTGTCTTGAGGTATTTATGTGAGCTTCTTTGATTATCCTTCCCTACCCTTTGCGTAGCCTTACATTACAAGCCAAATTAAAGACCTTTCTGATTCTCGAATAACCATGATTCCTTACAATTAGTGGAGATGTGTCTAGCATGATAGCATATGAGTCTCTAAACTCCATGTATGGGAAATATGGAAACACAAAGTTATGGTGAATGAGTGAAGGCAAGCTTAAAAGGAAAGAGTTAACTCTTTAATGTGAGTAGCGTCTTGCTTTACTGTATTCATTAGTTCATATGTTTCTTTGATGAGTGTAAGATTTTTAGCATGTGGCGACTTTGAGAAAACCATGTGATCCTCTATGCACGGCTTTGAATGTCACCTACTTTTCGTGCCTTTTTCATACATCGTATAGAGTGTTATAGGAGTGCATTAGAGTTAGGATTCATGCATTGCACGTGCATATTTATATTTACTGTCTTCAATAAAAGAGTACCGGACTCCTCCTATCGAGGTGAACCTCGGGGTTTAACCGGTTCTATCTTAGTGATGATGTCTTCTAGTGTTGATTTTCTCGGGGCGAGAAAAAGTCTAAGTGTGGGGTGTTGATGCGGACGCATCTTAGCATTAAAAATGTCACATTTAGAGGGATTTTATTGTTGATTTTAGCCCATTATTGTCTCACTCTCTTATGTTTTGCTCGTTTCTAGCGTTTTTCATGTTTCACAGGGTATAGCATGGAATACGAGCGAAAACACATAAAAAAGGGAAGAAATTCGAAAGCAGCAGTCAAGATGGTGGAACAAAGCAGGGCCATCACGGATCCGTGACAGAATCCGTCACGGGTAGGGTCACGGAGCCGTGACGAAGGAAAAATTTCGCCAAAAACGTTCTGATCCGTCACGGATCCGTCACGGTGGCCGTGACGGAGGCCATCACGGAGCCGTGACGCGTGCGCAGACCTGTTTCCCAAATTCGCTTCAGACTCGAGTTTTACCCTTTTTAACCCTAAAATCAGCCTCCTAATGGAGCTAACTTGTATTTTTGAGAGCTAAGAAGAGAGGAGAGTTGAGAGCAAGCTAAGGAGATGATTTCCACTTTGAAGAACATCATTGTAATCAATATTGGGTATTGTATTTCTCTACTTTTGTACGAACCACTCCCGGTCAACGCTAGTCAAATCGGCGAAAAACAGAAAAATTTAAATTTTTTGGACAGACACTTAAATGAACCTAAATTTGACCCCGAGGGTCATACCAGACTTAAATTTGACCCCGAAGGAGAAAAGGGAAAAGAGAAGAGAAAAGTGTTGGGGTTTTGCTATTTCCCGACGATCCAACCGGTGGATCGTCTCAACGATCAAGGAATCGAGCTCCCATCGTCATTTCCTACGGTGAGTACCCTTTCGATTTTCATTTTGGTACGTTGAAAGTTTAGGGTTTGGGTTAAAACGAGTAGACTATGGATGAGTTGAGGTGTGGGGTTCGTTGGAGGCGTTTTGGAGCGAAAGATGAACGTTTTCCGGTAACTGGAGGCTCGGGGAGCTCCGGCCACCGTGGATGGTGGCTGCCGGAGTTGGGGGGTGGCTGGCCGGAGCTAGGGCCGGCTACCATGGTGGTGAACCGGCCCAAAACCGGCCCAAGCCACCCACGACCCTTGATGGCCGAGTGGGGCCCACATGCTCGAGTCTCGGGTTTTCGTGTTCGGGTGGTTTAGGACGATCCCCAAGTCATTAATCCACACCCGGAATGAATTTTAAAATTAAATTGTAAAATTTGTAAATGACGGGTTTAGAAACTTTAAACGCGAATTAAATTGCTCGGAAGTCGGAAATTGATTCCGTCGATTGCGTTGGAACCCTTGAATGATTCTAAGATCGTGGGAACAAAAACGGGAATTTTCGGAGACCCGGAAGGACGTTTTCCAATCCCGGGCAGAGTCGCCGGGTCGGGCGAAATGGGCCTTTCCGGGCCCATTATCGACAATGTCGAGTAATTGGGAAGTTTGGGAGTGATCGACATTGTCGGGGTTGCGTTTGGGCGTCAAGTGTATTAAAATTCAGTTTATGCCTGCGAACTTAAAAAATGTTTAAATTGTGTTCTTATTAGATCGTGCCACCGACCGAGGAAAGGGAAAGCTAGGCGAGTGATCGTGAACACGCCGGAGCTTTGTTGGGAACTTTTGGGAAAGCGTACGAGGTAGGGAAAAGTAGCCGGATCTCGGCCCTGACTAGGGAAAGTTAACAGTAGAAATGCACGTGACACTTGGGTGTCGTGGGTTAAGTAAGTTTATCGAATAATAGAAAGGCAGGCGACACCAGGTGGTGTCGTATGATATGGGAACGTATCGAACAATAAAAATGCATGTGACACTTAGTAGTGTCGTAGGAGCAGTGAACATATTGATATTAGAATTACTGGAGGCATTTGGTTATGCCCGGAGGTTGATTGTATTGTTTGTGGGTGGTCATGAGTGTCCGTGGGGTTGTTGAACCCGTGTTTTACTGTTGGTGTCTTAGCTGGCCATGAGTGCCCGTGGGGTTGTTGAACCTGTGTTTTACTGTTGGTGTCTTGGGTAGTATGAGTGCTAGTGGGGTTCTTGAATCCGTATTTTACTGTTGGTGTCTTGGGTGGCCATGAGTGCCCGTGGGGTTGTTGAACCCGTGTTTTACTGTTGGTGTCTTGGGTGGCCATGAGTGCCCGTGGGGTTGTTGAACACGTATTTTACTGTTGGTGTGTCTTGGGTGGCCATGAGTGCCCGTGGGGTTGTTGAACCCGTGTTTTACTGTTGGTGTCTTGGGTGGCCATGAGTGCCTGTGGGGTGTTAAACTTGTGTTGTTACTGTTTGTGAACTTTGGTTGTGATTGTGATTGTGATTGTGGTTGCTTGAGGATGAGGACAGGTCGACCGCCTGACCCGACATGGATCGGGGAAGTTGCGTGGGTGTTGGCTAGCTTCACGACAGAGGTCGGTAAGGTTGAGCATTCTTTAGCGATGAAGGGCAGCTCCCCTTCCGACCAGCTATCGGAAAAGTATTGCGTTGTATATCGCTGAAAGGTCGACCGCCTGACCCGACTGCGTGTCGGGGAAGTTGCGTGGGGCAGGCTCGAGCCCAGCCGGTTAGCAACGGGCACTGAGCAGCTGGAGTGCGATCCTTTGCGATCTTGTTTGGTGTGCGATCCTTTGTGATCTTGGGTGTTGCGTGGTTATCTTTTGAGTCTTTGGTGGAAGTCGTAACCGTCGTGTGTTGGGTCTACATTACGTGTCCGGGTGTTGAGTTGGTTGGGGAAAGTAACAGTTGTGTGTCAGTCGGGTTACTTGAGTTGGGGATAGTAGTCCCCGGTGTTTGTTTTGTTGTTGGTGTTTCCGGCATTGTCTGCTAGTATGCCGTAGTCAGTCTGGTATCCGTGGTGGTGAGCGAACACTCACCCCTAGCTGCTTTTCCTGCAGGTACTGGTCGCGAGACGGACTAGGTGAGCTCTCGAAGCTTGAAGAGCTGGGAGCGGGAGTCCGGGTTTCCTTTTGAGTTTAGCGACGTACGTCATGTCTTTTGTCCGCTTGTTTGGACGTACTTTTGAGTTGTAAATTATTATTTTGATTAACTAAATGGTGATTTAAAGAAAATTATTTAAAAGGTTTGAAAATGGTTTTATTGTTTTACCGTTCGCGTTCCGGGTTCGGTTCTACTGAATTTGGGGCGTGACAACTTTATTCAATTATTAAGCTTTGTTTATGTTCATGAATGGTGTTTTCTTCTTCCTTGTTCATGAGTAGCTAAAACCCCATAATCTAGGGTTATGGGGGGTTAGAGATTTGTTTTCCAATGGGTTGAATGTATGAATGAAGTATTGTGTTGAATGATTCGATTTAGGGTTTGTATTTGATTTAAGCTTAATGCTCTATCTCCCGGGTAGGCCTGATAGAAGGTAGGAATTGCAATCTGACCCTTGTGAGAGGTGGGTTGCAATTAGGTCAAAAATCTTATACAAATTGAGTTTAAATCTAGACTAGTGATAGCTAGGTTAACACGATTGCAATAACCATAGGCTTCAAACCGAAAGTTAGAAATTATCATAGAACGTAATGCTTTGGGTCTCCCTACATCCTGATTCGTGAGAGCTGGGTGGTTAGATTCCATTAGGTTCCGAAACAACGTGAGGAGTTAGGACTAGTTTGAGAGATGATTCGTTGCCCCTAAAATCAGAACAAGTTCACAATGTTCATCGTCATTTAAATGCATTGAAAACGGTCTCTATGAACCCACAACCTTAGATTACTTTTTCTCTGAATTAAAACTCTTCTAAGATTTGTGAGTATTGGTTCACTGTCATTTCGCTTACTGTTTACTTTTCATGTTTTAAAACAAAACCATCATTTAATCGAAATAGCTTGACAACGACTTTGAGATAGAACGTGCTTGACTCGTGCTCCTTTGGGTTCGATAACTCGGAACTAAAAATCCCGAAGTACTACTTGACGACCGGTACGCTTGCCGTATCATTTTCTGTGCTAAAAACGTAGGGTGTCATACCCTATGAGCAAGAAAGTATCTAAGGGGGCAAGCCCCCAGAAAACTATTACAAGGGAGCTCGACAACGGGAGCTCAAAAGGAAAAAAGTCCTTGACCGTATAGTCCTAAAAACTTAAACGAAAACTAGAGGGCAAATTCTTGACGAAATCAACCCTCATCGGTGACCCACTCATCACCTTCCGATATATCATCGACAACCTTCACTTGAAACGACTGCTCTGTATAAGCTTTATGAGCTTGCACGACTTGTATGCAGACATCAAAAATCTAAGACTCTTTAAATCGATTTTTTTCTTTATATATTTTTCATTATCGGTGCCATACCTGATGCGTGCCCATTTTAACACATAAAAGGGCCACATTATATCGAGCTGTATAGGCTTTTATATCTATTTATTATCATATGCTTAGGTTTAGCATGAATAATTGTTTTTCTCTATGTGTTCGGTGTTTTGATGGAAAATCGACGTATTTTGGGTGTTTCGTGTAGGTGGATCGTTAAGAGGGTGTCTTTTGTTCGCTTTAGAATATATGCATGACTGGTCTTGTTTTGTAGGTATTAAAAAGATAAATATTTTGGCGCAAGAACGAGATCAATCGAACTCCAAACGATGCCGATGCGAGCAAAATAGTTGAAAAAGAGAAAAAATGGAGCAGTCCATCAGAGGCTGACGCGTGGCGCCGCCAACACAGCCACAAGAGCTCCAGGACGCGCAACGTGGCGCAGCCACCAGCCGCCTGTCCTCTCATGCGGACGCGTGGCGCACTGCCGCCGTCTCTCTTCCAGCGTTCTACACATGTCCGAGCGCCAGCGGCCAGCTTCCGCTCTCTTGACACCTGTCTAGCCCAACGCCGCCAGCCCCTTGTCGACAGATGTCCATCTCACTAGCCTCTCTCCTCTTGCCACTTGCTCCTGTAAAGTCCTGAAAGTTCAATTGTCTTTTTACGGGTTTTAATTGACGGGATTGGAAGCGGTTCAAAAAAAAAAACTTTTGGGTCGGACCGGACCCGACCAGAAGACCCGGCCAGGCCTGAACCGCCCGATCCAGTTTCCCCTCACGTTTGGGCCGTGCGGCCCACTTCACTCATGGCCTGCTGACCAGGCCCGGTTCTGGAGGTCCAAGCCCGTTTAGGGCTCTGGTATAAAAAGGGCTTGTTAAGGGTGGAAACCCTAATCATCTTGCCCAGCCCTCACTCCTTCTCCTTCTTCGAACTCCACCCGACCCTTCCTCCCTCTCAATTCTCCGATCCCGACCACACCAACTCCCTCCTCCACGCCTTCTTCGTCTCCCTCACCGGATCAGGCCATCACTCGCCCTTCCTCGCCGTCTCCCGTCCTACTTCCACCGGCCGTCTCTCTTTCCTCACTCAGTCCCGAGCCCGAGCTCATCCTTCTCCGATCGTCTCCCCATCTCCTCCTCGTCTCAGACCACGCCAGCCACTACCGACCACCACGATGCCGTTCCTCCTCTCCGGTCTGTCCAGCAATAACCCGACCTCCACCTCCGTCTCTCCCTCTCTCTCTCTTCCAGTCAACAACGCCGAAAACCCCGACCTCCTCTCCCTCACCGTCCGCTTCTTCTTCTCCGTTCAACAGAAGTCGGGCCGTCACCGTGCTCGTCCAGTCGGGACGAACTCGCCGGAGCGTCGCCGGATCTGGGACGAGACCCGTGTGCTCCGCCGCTTCCTCTGCCACGCTCCCAGGACGGCGACCTCCCCGCCGTTGTTCTCCCCTTCACGGTTAGATTCACGACCCTTGAGGCCTTGGTCGCCGGCGGCGTCTCCGTCGGTGGCCGGCCGGTTTCAAAACCGAGCCCCTCTTTTCGGTTCCCGTGCGGTTCTTTTCGAGTTAATTTGGATCTGTTGAAGGGAAACCATATCTATTAAACCTGATAAGGAATTTGATTAATATTTGGAACGGTTTTTGAATTGAAAAGGGAAGTATTTGGATCAAAATCAGATTGGAGTAAAAGATGGTTTTCGGATCTGTTTTAAGTTTGACCAAAGTCAGTTGAGTTAAACAAAAAGGAAAAGAATTTGTTTTCGAATCGAAAAATCATTTTATTTAAAATAAAAAGGAATTAAAATAAATTTGGTTTTAAAAACGGTTTTAGATCGAGGAGTTTGAGAATCAAATTTGTAAACGGGATTTAGGGACGGTCGTTCAAAAACCGAAATTAATTCATTCTGGGCTCAAAAGATCGGAACAGAAACAGATTTGAAATAAAAGGGAATTTGATTTGAGACAAAAACCGTTCTGTTTTGAAAAAGGGTTATTAATCGGAATTGGGAACGAATCTGGAACTCTGGTTAAAATGGATTGCTATTTGAGTTTAAAAAGGAACAAAAGCGGACCGCTGAATCGGACCTCGGGATTCGTGCATTGGGACCGTGCCTCGCATGCACCGGTTTCGGTGCTCGGGTACTCAAACCCGATTCGCCGTGACCCCGCTTTTATCCCGCTCGAGTTTAAGGGACAACTGTCGGTTCTAAACTAGACTAATCGTAACCTTTAGTTTAACGGTGGAACCGTTATTGATTTGTGGCTTCGTGTTAAATTTAGAGTCCGACTTCGATCGAAGAGAAGACCGGAGGTAGCGAGCCAGGACGTCAGCAGCTAGGAGACATAGCGGTTGCTCTTCAGTTGAGGTAGGGAAAAGTATCCGGATCTCGGCCCTGACTAGGGAAAGTTAACAGTAGAAATGCATGTGACACTGGGGTGTCGTGGGTTGAGTAGGTTAGCGAATATTAGAATTGCATGATACGGGAACGTAGCGATTATTGGAAATGCATGTGACACTTAGTAGTGTCGTAGGAACAGAGAACTTAGCGATAATTGAATTACTAGGACTGTTGTTTGTGAAATTTGCGATCTTAGGACTGTTGGAGGCATCGATTATGCCGAAGGTTGTTGTGCGTTATTTGTTGTTGAGTTTGGGTGGCCTTGAGAGCCCGTGTTAATTGTTCTTGAGTTTGGGTGGCCTTGAGAGCCCGTGTTATTTATTGTCGAGTTTGGGTGGCCTTGAGAGCCCGTGTTATTTATTGCTGAGTCTTGGGTGGCCATGAGAGCCCGTGTTGTCGTTTTGGTGTCTTGGGTGGCCGTGAGTGCCCATGGGGTTGTTGATCCCGTGAGTTACCATTGGTGGTTTTGAGTGGCCATGAGTGCCCGTGGGGTCGTTGAGCCGTGAGTTACTGTTGGTGTATCTTGGGAGGCCGTGAGTGCCTGTGGGGCTGTTGAGTCCGTGTTTTAGGGTTGGTGTCTTGGGTGGCCATGAGTGCCTGTGGAGTGCTGAACTTGTGTGGTTGTTGTTTGTTGAACTGTGTTTGTGATTGTGATTTTGGTTACCTGAGGTTGTGGGCCCGCTTCATTAAACAGGGGTCCTCGATCACACGCGTCTGCACGTTCAGACGGGGTAGGGGGCCCGCCCGTCAGTAAAGGGGTCCTGGCCGCGCGTGTGTGGTTCGGTGGTTGTGAGTGTGATAGGTTGACAGTCTGATCCGACTTTGTGTCGAGGAAATGCGACAGGTCGACCGCTTGACCTGATGAGATCGGTAAAGGGCGTGAGGGAGGTTAGTGAGCAGCTGGTTTGCGATCCTTTGTGATCTTGTTTGGTGTGCGATCCTTTGTGATCTCGTTTGGTGTTGCGTCGTTTCTTTCGAGTCCTTGGGAGAGGTCGTGATCGTTGTGTCGGGTCTACTTTACGTGTCAAAGTGTTGAGTTGGTCAAGGAAGTTAACAGTGGGTGTATGATCAGTCAGAGTCCTTGGGTTGGGGACAGTGTCCCCCGGTGTAGACTTTATTATTGGTGTTACCGGCATTGTCTGCTAATTATGCCGTAGTCAGTCTGTTATCCGTGGTGGTGAGCGAACGCTCACCCCTAGCTGCTTTTCCTACAGGTACTTGTCGGAGGTCGGACTAGGTGAGCTTCCGAAGCTTGAAGAGCTAGGGGCGGGAGTCCGGGTTACTTTTTTTTAGTCTAGCGACGGATACCTCGCTTTTGTGCGCTTGTGGGACGTTTTATTTCGAGTTGTAATTATCATCTTGTTGAACTAAACTGGTATTGTAAAGTGTTTTAATGGAAATGGTTTCAAAGTGTTTTCTTATTTGAAACGTTCGCGTCCCGAGTTCGGTTTACTGAAATTGGGGCGTGACAGCTCCTCTCCAGTTGGCTGAGACGCTAGGGAAACACACACATTTTGTGGTCGGCCGCAAATCAAAAGGGGGGAGACTATAGACTACATCTTCTTCATCCTTTTTAGTTGAGAGAGAACACGAAAACCAGAAGAAAAAAAGCTTTGTACAGTTTTTATTTGATTTTCAAATAGAACTAAATAGGAAGCTTTTTATCTTGTAGTATTTGTTGAGAATCAATTTTTTTGTGGGTAGAAAACCAATTTGAGATTTATTTGACGTAGTGATTTTTGGAGACAAACTCCATTGTTGGCTACACAAGTGGATTTCTATTGGTGGATTTTCAAGAGCATCAAGGCTAGAGATTGGAGGAGAGAAAGAACAAGCTTTGGACAACTAATTCGGTGATTGTATCTCAACTTTCATCTTGATTATGAGTTTAATTGTTTGCTTCTTTTCATCTTTCCATTTTCTCACCATGAACACCTAAACCCCCAATTTCTCGAGTTATGGGGGATTAGAGTAGTGATTTCTATAAATTAGATGCTTCGATTGTGATGATTGTTGATTTGATTTAGTGTCTATGATTGATTTGTGCGTAATGCTTTACCTCCCTTGTAGGCTTGGTAATTGTTTCGAATTAGGATCTGTCACTTGAAAGAGGAGGATTCTAATTAGTCAAAAATCGATCATAGGTTGGATTTAAATCCTAGCTAGAACTAGTGGGGTTAATACAATTGCAATAGCTATAGACTTGTTTTGTCGAAAGCTAGAAGTTTTAATAAAGCTTAATGCTTTGGGTCTTCCTACACCGAGAGTCGAAAGAACTCGGTGGTTAGATTCCATTAGGGTCCGAATCGTTCGAAAGAAGTTAAGACTAGAGTCGAGATAACTTGTTGCCTCAAAAATAAGTCGACATCACAACAATCGAACGTGTTCAATTTTATGGAATGAACTCGATGAACCCATGCCCTTGATTTCTCTTCACTTGATTCAAGATAAGAAAACTCTCTACTAAATTCTATATTTGTTTTATTTGCTTTTTAGTCGCTGTAGGTTTATTTTTAAAACTAAAAACTATATATTTATCGAAACAGCTTAGCTACGAACTTTAGATAGCAAGTGATTGCCTATTGCTCTCTTGGGCTCGATATCCCGGAATTTACTTCCGTTTACTTCTTGGCGACCGGTCCACTTGTCGTGTCCCGTTTTTGCGTTAAAACCCACAGGACGTCAAGTTTTATCATCAACAACCTTCACTTGAAACGACTGCTCTGTATAAGCTTTATGAGCTTGCGCGACTTGTATGCAGACATCAAAAATCCAAGACTCTTTAAATTAATTTTTTTCTTTCTATATTTTACATTATCGGTGTCACACCCTAAAGTAAAAGTCTGCATCCTCCCCTACAGTAGAGATGCTCTAACAAGTATTTTTCGCTTCTAAAATTTGACAACGGGATCGAGTTAGTTCACAAACGGTCTCTCTTCTTCAATTCGATGCAAATGCAAACAATTTCTTGATTTCTACTGTAATAAACACTCCCGGTCAACGCCAATCAAATCTGCGAAAAACAGGAAAATTTTAAAAAAAATTTAGCAGAGACTCGATTGAACCTAAATTTGACCTCGAGGGTCATACCGGACTTAAGTTGACCCCAATACTGACCAAAGTGAGTTCCAGGGGACTCAGTGCAACTTTCTGATCAGTTTGGGAAATGTTGACTTTTCGCTGGAAAAGTCAACCGAGCGACGTTTTGGTCCATTCGAGGACCATTTTGGATCCAAAAAGCTTAGCCGTCGTCACAGAGGTCTTAGTTGAGCCGTTTCCTTGTAGCCCGTGAAGTTTCGTAATTTCCTGGAAAAAGTGCCCGTTCGGGGCCCGAAACGTCCGAATTTCGCGAATTTGATTGAAAAAAAAACTAGAATATATTCTCCAAAAAGGTGTGGGTCCCACTTGCCACATGTCACCAACGTGGTGGAGTTAGGTTTGTTGGACAAGACATGAGAAGACTACTTTTAGTGTTAGTTTGTAATTAAGTATTAGTTTTGAGTTCTTAAAACAAAATAAAAGGAAAGGGTGGTTGTGATACACGTTCATTTCAAAAAAAAAGGAAGACTTGGAGAGAGAAAGTGGTGTTAAAAAGAAGAGAGAAGAAAGGGAGAAAAAGAGAAGAGAGTTTGGATATTGGTGGCTTTTCCCGTCGATCAAGCCGTTGGATCGTCTCAACGATAGTAGAATCGAGTTCACAACGTCATTCTCAACGGTGAGCACCTAACCGATTTTCGTTTTGTTAAGTTCGAATTTTAGGGTTTGAGTTTAAACAATTCAAATATGGTTGGGTTATGGGTTAGAATTGGTTTAAAGATGAATGGTTGAGGTTTGGGGTTCGTTAGGAACGTTTTGGGGCAAAAAGGGAATTTTCCATTGTGGCCGTGTGGGGCCCACATGCCCGGGTATTGGGTTTTTGTGTTTGGGCGGTTTAGAACGTTCCCCGGACCATTTATCCATAACCGAATCGAAATTTGAAATTAAATTGTAAAAGTCGTAATTGACGGGTTTAGAAACTTTAAACGTTAACTAATTAACTCGGAAGTCGGAATTCGATTCCGTCAAGTGCATTGGGACCCTTGAATTATTCTAAGACCGTAGAAACGAAAACAGGAATTTTTGGAGCCCCGGAAGGGAATTTCCAAAACCCGGGCAGATTCGCCATGTCGGGCGAATCGGGCCTTTACGGGTCCTTTATCGACAATGTCGAGTAATTGGGAAGTTTGGGAGTGATCGGCATTGTCGAGGTTACTTTTAGGTGTCACGTTTATTAAAATTCAGCATTATGCTTGCAAGCTTAAAAGCGTTTAAAATTGTGTTCTTTTATATCGTGCCGCGGACCGAGGCAAGGGAAAGCTGGGTGAGTGACTGAGATCACACCGGAGCTCGTTGGTCGGCTTTTGGAAGAATACACACGAGGTAGGGAAAAGTAGCCGGATCTCGGCCCTTACTAGGGAAAGTTAACAGTAGAATTGCATGTGACACCGGGGTGTCGTGGGTTAAGTAGGTTATCGAATATTAGAAAAGCATGATACGGGAACCTAGCAAATATTGGAATTGCATGTGACACTTAGTAGTGTCGTAGGAGCAGAGAACTTATCGATGTTAGGAGTACTGGAGACATATGACAATGCCTAGAGGTTGACTGTGAAACTGTTGATATTAGGACTGTTGGAGGCATTGGTTATGCCGGAGGTTGATTGTGTTACTGTTGTCTCTTGGGTAGCCATGAGTGCCCGTGGGGTTGTTGAACCCGTGTCTTTACTGTTGGTGTGTCTTGGGAGGCCGTGAGTGCTTGTGGGGTTGTTGAACCCGTGAGTTACTGTTGGTGTGTCTTGGGTGGCCATGAGAGCCTGTACTTTACTGTTGTGTCTTGGGTGGCCATGAGTGCCCGTGGGGTTGTTGAACCCGTGTCTTTACTGTTGGTGTCTCTTGGGAGGCCGTGAGTGCCCGTGGTGTTGTTGCGCCTGTGAGTTACTGTTGGTGTGTCTTGGGTGGCCATAAGTGCCCGTGGGGTTGTTGAGCCCGTGAGTTATGGTTGGTGCGTCTTGGGAGGCCGTGAGTGCCCGTGGGTTTGTTGAGCCCGTGAGTTAAGGTTGGTGTCTTGGGAGGCCGTGAGTGCCGGTGGGGTTGTTGAGCCCGTGAGTTATGGTTGGTGTGTCTTTTGAGGCCGTGAGTGCCCGTGGGTTGTTGAGTCCGTGTTTTACTGTTGGTGTCTTGGGTGGCCATGAGTGCCTATGGAGTGTTGAACCTGTGTTGTTGCTGTTTGTTGAACTTTGCTTGTGATTTTGATTGTGCTTGCCCGAGGTTAGTGACCCGACTGTGTGTCGGGAGGTGGTTTGAGTCCCGGTAGGTTACGAGCATTCTTTGGTTGGCCTAACCAAGTTCGAGTCCCGGTAGGTTACGAGCATTCTTTGGCTGGCCTAACCAAGTTCGAGTCCCGGTAGGTAACGAGCTTTTTTTTGCTGGCCTAACCAAGTTCGAGTCCCGGTAGGTTACGAGCATTCTTTGGCTGGCCTAACCAGGTTCGAGTCTCGGTAGGTTGTGAGCATTCTTTGGCTAGCCTGATCCGTGTTCGAGTCTCGGCAGGTTGTGAGCATTCTTTGGCTAGCCTGATCCGTGTTCGTGTCGTTGAGGGCGGTTTCTGAGCAGCTGGTATGCGATCCGTTGTGATCTTGTTTGGTGTGCGATCCTTTGTGATCTTGTTTGGTGTGCGATCCTTTGTGATCTTGGGTGTGCGTGATGGTCTTTTGAGTCCTTGGATGAGGTCGTGATCGTTGTGTCGGGTCACTTGAGTTTGGGGATGGTGATCCCCGGTGTTGAGTTGGTTGTTGGTGTAACCGGCTTTATCTGTTGATTATGCCGTACTCATTCTGTTATCCGTGGTGGTGAGCGAACGCTCACCCCTAGCTGCTTTTCCTACAGGTACCGGTCGCAGGTTGGACTAGGCGAGCTTCTGAAGCTTGAAGAGCTGGGAGCGGGATTCTGGGTTTGTTTTGAGTCTAGCGACGGATACCATAGTTTTTTCCACTTGTTGGGACGTGTTTTAAGTTGTAAATATTATTTTGTTGAACAATTGGTGATTTTAAAGTGATTTTAATGAAAAAGGGTTCAAATGTTTTATAATTTTTAAAGGTTCACGTCCTGAGTTCGGTTTACTGAAATTGGGGCGTGACAGCTTGGTATCAGAGCTCGAGGTTTCACACCTCGGACTGTACGTCAATTAGGTGGGGAGAGTCGAGTCAGTTAAGTCCCGTCGTGCGTTGGGTACGCAAGTCGGAACCGTGTGTAGACCCGTAGTGGTTTGAGTCCTGTTTGTGATTGTGCGTATGTGCAGTGTTCGATTGCTGGTGTGCTAATTGTTTGTTGCTGCGTGAAACGTTTTTAAGCTGTCGCGACTCGACGCAGGAGCTCCTGTAGTCGAACGTGACGGTGCTGATATCAAGTCGGTACAACGTATTTCGGGGACGCTTGGACCGGGTTGTAACTACGTGATGTCAAGTATGAGGTTTTAAAATGAAAAGGGAGAAAGTTTTAAAAACTGATTGGTCCGGTGGGCGTGTTTGATTTTGATTGGCCTGGTGGGCGTGTTTGATTTTGATTGGCCCGGTGGGCGTGTTTGATTTTGATTAGCCCGGTGGGCGTGGCTGATTTTGATTGGCCCTGTGGGTGTGTGTGGTTTTGGTTGGCCCGGTGGGCGTGGTTCGACTTTGGTTGGCCCGGTGGGCGGGTGTCGTTGTTGTTGTTGTTGTTGTTTGGCCGGGCTGGCTTATGATTAAGGTTGGGAGACTTGTGTTTGGTCTTGAATTGTTGTACGTGTGTTGTTAAATTGTTGGTCGAGTGTGTATGCCGTCCAAGGTTTCTCTTTGAGGTTAAAAAGGAGTAAGGGTCGAGTTTAAGACGTTTTTGGAAAACTGGCCTGCGCGAGAGTCACGGATCCGTGACGGACCAGAGGATTTTGGCCATTTTAGGGCCTTTGTCACGGCACCGTGACCCCAACCGTGACGGGGTCTGTCACGGGTCCGTGACCCCTGTCTTTTTCACCGTCTTGTTTACGTAGTTGTCGTGTTGTGGTTGCGTGACTGGGTTCACATTTGCGCGGTTGAGTGTTGGTTTGAGTGGATGTGTTCACGGTCGGGTTGGTTGTAGAGGGCGTAAGTTCAGTGTTAAAGGATGTGGTCTTGGGTTCGAGACTCATCAATAACCTACGGTAATGATACAGCGCCTCGGTGTGAGAATCTCACCGCGGAGAGGGGTTAGGGTTGGTGCGCTGCGGCGCTATACGAACTAGGTCTCCCTATGTGAACGGGTGTTCGAGGTTTCCCTCGCGTGAACGGGTGGGTTGAGATTTCCTTCACGTGAGTGGGTTATTTGAGGCTTCCTTATGTGATCGGGTTTTTGGGGTATTGATAGTGTGAGCAATAGTGATTTACTGAATTGAGGACGTGTTTCCCGTGTCGAGGTTTATCTTACATGAGCGAGTACTTGAGGTGTTGTTAGCGTGAGCAGTGTGACGTTTGGCATCAAGTTTTGAGGTAGTGGTCTGCCCTGGTTAAATCGGTAAGTCTTTAGCGCTTTACTAGTATGCCATAATCGAACGGGTGTCCGTGGAGGTGAGCATAACGCTCATCCCCTTTACTACTTTTCCCGCAAGGGACGAGTAGCGAACACCGGTTTGGTTGCGGAAAGTTATAAGTAAATGCCTAGAGGACCGTGTGAGGGTTGCATTAGACCTTACCGGAGTGACTAATGAAGTGGGTGTTCGGTCTCCGATTTGGGCGTCAGTTTTATTGGATAGCGGGATGCCACACTCGTTTGTTCGTCGAGTTGTGCTGAGAGGTTGGGGCTGAGTTTAGAGCCGTTGAGTCCACCCCTGCGTCTGGACACGCCGGTTGGTGGTGGGGTGGTGTTGACTAGGGCCTTTCGTGCCTGCGGAGTTGGAGAAGCGAACCGATACAGGAGGTTCGAGAGAGGGCTCAAGAGCCCTGATGCTGGATCGAGTCCTCACCCCGAGGATCGGGTATGTTCGGAGTTGGTAGGCACGACGACGGTAGTGGAGCGAGGTCTTAAAGAGACTACGAGGATCCGTGAGGATTGGCAGCGACTGAGCTTGTGCGTGTATCCGTGGGAAGGATACTTACGAAATGACAACCTTTAAACGTAATATTGGGAACGGATTGGCTAGCGAAGTGCCGAGCCAATACCGACTGTTACTGGCGACGAGCTGCGAGAGTCGCAGCATTCGCGTCTGACAGTGCACGTGGGTAGCACTAAGAGGAGCGCGACATCAGGTGGCATGTCTAGTGGAGCGGGATGCGGAGAGCGGTCGCGGAGTTAGTATCGTGATGCCTCACTCGTCGGCAGGTGAGAGCCGAACAACAGCGTCCCGCTGGATTATTGCAGCCACTGCGGGTTGCACAGTGGAAATGGGGGCACGTCACTATGGGTTTCGTGAGCGGTTAGCCGAGTTCGCCTACAACAACAACTTTCAGGCCAGTATCATGATGGCACCTTTCGGAATGTTGTATGGTAGGCCATGTCGGTCGCCCGTGTGCGGGGCGGAAGTGAGGAATGAGGGTTCACTGGATCTAGAACTGGACCGAGAGACAGCTAAGTCGGTCGTGCCGAAGCGTGAGCGGTTGAAGACCGCGCAGAGTCAGCAGGAGCTATGCTGATAAACGGTGTCGACCTCTCGAGTCAGCAATCAGTGGTCATGTATCCCTGGAGGTGAGTCCGAAAGGTGGACTAATGCATTTCAACCGCGGCGGAGGCGGGTTAGCCCCGCGGTGTATTGGGCCTGTCGAGGTCTTGAGTACGTCTTTGAGTGGGCAGATGTCGAGGTAACGGGTGATGTCCCGTATAAGGATAAACCGATGTGGGAAAGGGATCCACGAGAGCAGGTCCTACGCGGAAGGGTTATCCGCTTAGAACTGGTGTTGTTGCGACACCACGAGGCCGAGTCGACTTGGGAACGCGAGGACGAGGTTCGCGCGAAGTACCCTGACTCGTTCGACTCTTGAAGTGCGTTGTTTTAAATTTCCCGGACGAAATTCCTTTAAGGGGGGTAGATTGTAATAACCACTCACGGTTAACGCCAGTCAAATCTGCGAAAAACAGGAAAATTTTAAAAAAAATTAGCAGACACTCGATTGAACCTAAATTTGACCCCGAGGGTCATACCGGACTTAAGTTGACCCCGATATTGACCAAAGTGAGTTCCAGGGGACTCAGGGCCACTTTCTGATCAGTTTGGGAAATGTTGACTTTTCGCTGAAAAAGTCAACCGAGCGACGTTTTGGTCCATTCGAGGACCGTTTTGGATCCAAAAAGCTTATCCGTCGTTGTAGTGGTCTTAGTTGAGCCGTTTCCTTGTAGCCCGTGAAGTTTCGTAATTTCTTGGAAAAAGTGCCCGTTCGGGGCCCGAAACGTCCGAATTTCGCGAATCTGATTGGAAAATATATAGAAGATATTTTCCAAAAAGGTGTGGGACCCACTTGCCACATGTCACCAATGTGGTGGTGTTAGGTTTGTTAGACAAGACATGAGAAGACTACTTTTAGTGTTAGTTTGTACTTAAGTATTAGTTTTGAGTTTTTAAAACAAAATAAAAGGAAAGGGTGGTTGTGATACACGTTCATTTCAAAAAAATGGAAGACTTGGAGAGAGAAAGTGGTGTTAGAAAGAAGAGAGAAGAAAGGGAGAAAAAGAGAAGAGAGTTTGGATATTGGTGGCTTTTCCCGTCGATCATGCCGTTGGATCGTCTCAACGATAGAAGAATCGAGTTCACACCGTCATTCTCTACGGTGAGCACCTAACCGATTTTCGTTTTGTTAAGTTAGAATTTTAGGGTTTGAGTTTAAACGATTCAAATATGGTTGGGTTTTGGGTTAGAATTGGTTTAAAGATGAATGGTTGAGGTTTGGGGTTCTTTAGGAACGTTTTGGGGCAAAAAGGGAATTTTGCCATTGTGTCCGTGTGGGGCCCGCATGCCTGGGTATCGGGTTTTTGTGTTTGGGTGGTTTAGAACGTTCCCCAGACCATTTATCCATAACCGAATCGAAATTTGGAATTAAATTGTAAAAGTTGTAATTGACGGGTTTAGAAACTTTAAACGTTAATTAATTGACTCGGAAGTCGGAATTCGATTCCGTCAAGTGCATTGGGACCCTTGAATTATTCTAAGACCGTAGAAACGAGAACAAGAACTTTTGGAGCTCCGGAAAGGGCATTTCCAAAACCCGGGCAGATTCGCCATGTCGGGCAAATCGGGCCTTTACGGGTCCTTTATCGACAATGTCGAGTAATACGGAAGTTTGGGAGTGATCGACATTGTCGGGGTTACTTTTAGGCGTCAGGTTTATTATAATTCAGCATTATGCCTGCAAGCTTAAAAGCGTTTAAAATTGTGTTCTTTTAGATCGTGCCGCGGACCGAGGCAAGGGAAAGCTGGGTGAGTGACTGAGATCACACCGGAGCTCGTTGGTCGGCTTTTGGAAGAACACACACGAGGTAGGGAATAGTAGCCGAATCTCAGCCCTGACTAGGGAAAGTTAACAGTAGAATTGCATGTGACACCAGGGTGTTGTGGGTTAAGTAGGTTATCGAATATTAGAAAAGCATGATACGGGAACGTAGCAAATATTGGAATTGCATGTGACACTTAGTAGTGTCGTAGGAGCAGAGAACTTATCGATGTTAGGAGTACTGGAGACATATTACAATGACTAGAGGTTGATTGTGAAACTGTTGATATTAGGACTGTTGGAGGCATTGGTTATGCCGGAGGTTGATTGTGTTACTGTTGTGTCTTGGGTGGCCATTAGTGCCCGTGGGGTTGTTGAACCCGTGTCTTTACTGTTGGTGTGTCTTGGGAGGCCGTGAGTGCATGTGGGGTTGTTGAACCCGTGAGTTACTGTTGGTGTGTCTTGGGTGGCCATGAGAGCCCGTACTTTACTGTTGTGTCTTGGGTGGCCATGAGTGCCCGTGGGGTTGTTGAACCCGTGTCTTTACTGTTGGTGTGTCTTGGGAGGCTGTGAGTGCCCGTGGGGTTGTTGCGCCCGTGAGTTACTGTTGGTGTGTCTTGGGTGGCCATGAGTGCCCGTGGGGTTGTTGAGCCCGTGAGTTATGGTTGGTGCGTCTTGGGAGGCCGTGAGTGCCCGTGGGGTCGTTGAGCCCGTGAGTTATGGTTGGTGTGTCTTGGGAGGCCGTGAGTGCCCGTGGGGTTGTTGAGCCCGTGAGTTATGGTTGGTGTGTCTTGGGAGGCCGTGAGTGCCCGTGGGTTGTTGAGTCCGTGTTTTACTGTTGGTGTCTTGGGTGGCCATTAGTGCCTGTGGAGTGTTGAACTTGTGTTGTTGCTTTTTGTTGAACTTTGCTTGTGATTGTGATTGTGCTTGCCCGAGGTTAGTGACTCGACTGTGTGTCGGGAAGTGGTTCGAGTCCCGGTAGGTTACGAGCATTCTTTGGTTGGCCTAACCAAGTTCGAGTCCCGGTAGGTTACGAGCATTCTTTGGCTGGCCTAACCAAGTTCGAGTCCCGGTAGGTTACGAGCATTCTTTGGCTGGCCTAACCAGGTTCGATTCTCGGCAGGTTATGAGCATTCTTTGGCTAGCCTGATCCGTGTTCGAGTCTCGGCAGGTTTTTAGCATTCTTTGGCTAGCCTGATCCGTGTTCGTGTCGTTGAGGGAGGTTTTTGAGCAGCTGGTATGCGATCCGTTGTGATCTTGTTTGGTGTGCGATCCTTTGTGATCTTGTTTGGTGTGCGATCCTTTGTGATCTTGTTTGGTGTGCGATCCTTTGTGATCTTGGGTGTGCGTGGTGGTCTTTTGAGTCCTTGGAAGAGGTCGTGATCGTTGTGTCGGGTCACTTGAGTTTGGGGATGGTGATCCCCGGTGTTGAGTTGGTTGTTGGTGTTACCGGCTTTATCTGCTGATTATGCCGTAGTCAGTCTGTTATCTGTGGTGTTGAGCGAACGCTCACCCCTAGCTGCTTTTCCTACAGGTACCGGTCGCAGGTTGGACTAGGCGAGCTTCTGAAGCTTGAAGAGCTGGGAGCGGGATTCTGGGTTTGTTTTGAGTCTAGCGACGGATACCATACTTTTGTCCACTTGTTGGGACGTGTTTTAAGTTGTAAATATTATTTTGTTGAACAATTGGTGATTTTAATGAAAAAGGGTTCAAATGTTTTATAATTTTTAAAGGTTCACGTCCTGAGTTCGGTTTACTGAAATTGGGGCGTGACATCTACACTTTGTTTTTAACCCACCCTCCTAATATAAAATGAGGATACAAAAATTGAATTTAAGAAATATAGTTAAAGAGACAGGGCTCGGGCTCCCAAAGGTGTTATAAAAGAAATGGAGAAATGGAAAAACAGATTTCTTTGGAGTGGAAAATTGAACAAAAGGGTACTTCATAAAGTCAAGTGGGAGAACATATGCAAGCTAAAGAGTGCTGGTGGTTTGGGGATAAAGAGGTTGGAGATCATGAATAATGCATTATTGGCTAAATGGTGGTGGAGGTTTGCACTTGAAGAGGACTCTCTTTGGAAAAAATTATTATGCTCTAAATATGGTTGGGATTCATCAGCTTGGGACCTCTCCAAATTTTTTCTAGGAAATAATCAGAGCTTCTTGAGGCATGTAGGGTCTCTACTGGTCTGTCCTAGGTTTGCTGATGCTTTTGGGGCAGTGGGGTTAACTTGGACTGTTAATTCTGGGAATTCTATTCTATTTTGGGAAGATTTATGGATCACTGATGTTCCACTCAAAACACTCTTCCAGAGGTTATATCACCTCAGTCATCAAAAGAGGGCATTGGTTTCTCAGGTTTGGGTGGATGGAGATTGGGTACTACTCTTCAGAAGGGAATTGAGGGGTTGGGAGGAAGATATCTTTGAATTTTTATGTGGAAAAGTTAATGTTCTGCCTCCTCTAAATTCTAAGGCTGATAAGGTGTCTTGGAAAATTGATCAAAAGGGTTTCTCAGTGCACAAAATGTACCAGCATCTTGAGGACAGCTCTGAGGAAGACTTACTTTGGCCTGCACTTTTATGGGAACTAAAATTACCTCCAAAAATTGCTGCTTTTGTCTGGTTATTGTGTGTACAAGCTGTGCCTACTAAATGCTTTCTTTTAACTAGAGGCATAGTGTCTTCAAATATTTGGTGCCCATTTTGCAATGATGAACCAGAAGAAGTGGACCATCTTTTCCTGGGATGTAGATTTTCATGGTCAGTTTGGTCTTTGGTTTTGAATTGGTGGGGGATCAGGATAGCTTGCCCTGATGATATTAAGGGTTGGTTCATCTCTTGGAGGTCTTTGGGGAATTTCTCAACACATTCACTATGGAAATTTGTGGTGTCCTTCACCATTTGGAGGTTTTGGTTGTGCAGGAACAATTTGGTGTTTAATTTGATATTACTCAATCCTGATGAGGTGTTACAACAAATTCAAAATGATGTATATCAATTGATGTGGGCAAATTATCAGAAAAGAATCTTTTTCTCCTTTTTGGATTGGATCAACAACCCCTGGACTTGTACCTTCAAGAAAATTAAAAAGAGGTAAGGTGATTGATGAGATCATTGGCACTTAAGTGCAGTGGAGGTGTTCTACAGCTGGAGATGCTGTATTTTTGGTTTGGTTTTCATTTTGTTACTGGTTTGGGGTGTGTTTGGGTTAGGATGGTTTGGGTGGTGAGATTTTAGGGTGGTGAGGATAATGAGTGTCTTTGGGTCTGTTTTGTTTTCTCTTGCTGCGAGTGTGGGTTTCTAGCCTTGATTCAGGCTTCCTTTCTTTTGTTTCCCTTGCTGAGTGGGGTTTTAGTTTTAGGATGAGAGTGTTGTACTGTGGTGTGGTATTGTTGCTTTTGTTTTGGCTAGAATACTACACTTGTTACTGCAGGTTGTTTTTTCTATCTGATAGAGTGTAGCTGACATTTTCTGGAGGAGGCTTTGTGAGTTGTGGCTGCTGCAATTGGTTTGGAGGGTTTGTGGGTTTGATGTTGCTGCATTTTGGAATTTCTGAATTGTTGGGGTTGCATTTTATCTCAATGTACTGGGTGAAGCTGATTTTTGGAGACTTTGGGGACTGCAACATCTTTTTGAAGAGTCCTTGGTTAAAAACTCTTCATTTTTGCAGAACTTGTGGAGTTGCACTACTGTTTGAGGTTTTGTTTGGGTTACTTCCCACGCAAGGTAGCTTCAAGGGGAGGTATTTTGATTTGTTTGAATTGGTTGGGTTACTTCTACCGCAAGAAAGTTCTAAGGGGAGTAGTTTTAAACTGTAAGGGTTATTGTAATAGGTTGAGATAATGGTTTGATGGTTGGGTTGTAAACTTTTAGGGCCTAGCCCTTGGTCTCGTTTTCATTTCGAAAACTTAAGTCTTATATATAAGAAAATCGTTGATAAAAAAAAGAGACATGGCTCGTTTATTTGGTCGCAATATTTTTTTTCTAGCGTGAGCATTTTCTTCATCTTAAGCCTCAAACCTCGTTGACACTCACATCACTAGTTCACCCGTTGTATTCAATTTGACAACATGGTATTGCGATTATGCATCTGTTTTAGCTTTGAGTTGGTGTTGGGGAATTTGGTGGCAAGAACTTTGGACAAATGAAACGGTTTAGAATTTTTAGACAAAGATATGACATTATTCAGATGTGATTTTGTTCACAACTTGATCTTTTATGATTATAGACTTAACATTTTGGATAAGTTGGATTATGGCACCCACCTTTACAAGATAACTGCTATGAAGTCTAAGAAGACGGGTGTAAACAAAAAACAACTTGGGAATAAGCCTATATGATCGGTCCCTTCAAGCGGGTTTTAATTAAATATGTCCAGGCGGAAGTTAAAATAAAAATTACTACAAAACAACAAGTTCAGTTGAGTTTTTTTTTAGCATATAGTGGAATTTTATTAGATAATAACGATTACAGACGCAAGCCAAAGTCTAAGAACGAAGGGAGAAAGTAACATAATCTTAATGAAATAGAAGGGTGAGATTTAAGTCTTGACCCTTAAGTACCGGACGCTAATCCAGGAACGATCTAGTGGTGGACAGAGTCTACACAGGTGGCTACACAGCTGTAGCTCATAGTACGCAACTCCTCACTTGATCTACAAATGCCCGTACCATGAGATATTTGGCTTTGGAAAAGACATCGGGCATCCAGGGAGAACACCAGGGGATGGGAGGGGGGTGTGAGGTTGTCGCATTTACACCGACCTTGGCTGGGCGAGATGTGTATCCCCATACACACCCCGTTGCTTGGTCTTCGACTCATTGGATCGGGCGAGGTCTCGTATCAGACCTCACCTAAGTAGTGGTGGTATTATTGAATCCCGATCTTGATTCACAACTGGTCGAGAGCGCCTCTGGTACGTTCATCTCCGTGGGCCTATTCTTGGGAGCCAAGACTGTCTGGGAGGTCCCCCCCCATCTGCCTGCGGTGACCATAGGCGCAAAGTCGGTCATTTAGGTCATTCGTCCAAGTAGACCTCAAGGGGCCATCGGACCTTTACATAAGTATTCCAGTTCAGGAGTTCTGCTGGCTTAGAATCCCGGTCCTTCATCGTGGCCCTGTCACATCCACTAGTGTAGTGTAGGTATCAACCTCTTCCCATATCGGTCGCTCCCAAAGAATCGACAATGTGTCCCACTCTTGGAGGTAAAGCCCAAGCGATCGAGGGATCTTCTCCCAAGGTTCTTCGATAGGTGGCTACCATATTATTGTGACTCCTCCTCCTATCCCACCCTATCCTATTTTCCTTGGACTTAAAGTAAGACCAACGCGTATAAATAATGGGTTGCCTTGGTCAAAAATTACAAGCATCACTACTGTGATTTTCGACCACCACATAGTGAGTTGAGAGTTGTTCGTTCAAGGGCTACTAGCGTGATCAGTTGTGGATCCATCTTTCCCATGTGGATACCGTTATAGGGCGAACACTTGGGCTCCTACACGACTCTTATGGAGGGACCCGTCTCGAACTAGTTGATTGGAAGTGCTATTTATTGAGTTAATCTCCGTTAAATTATCGCATAGATAAGGAATTGCATGAATGTGTGATCTAGGTTAAATGGGTCATAGCAGGATTGGACATCTGCATATGGACCAGAGACCATAGGATGGAAGTGACAAACGGGGTATGGGCCGAACCAAGCTCTGATACTTTATTAGAGGACAAACTCAACTAAAAGGTCTAGCTGCTAATTCAAGGCACAATTATAATTATATTCTAACATCATATGTAACAGTGATTGATATTCTTGTCCATTACTTTGAATTTGAAGTTATCCAAGTAAATTATTTACAAATGTGTTATGTATTTGACATATGTCAAAGAAAAAAAACTATATCGTCAGGTAATTGCTATGGATAAGAGGGTCTATTTAAGAAAGTTGTATACATTATTGTTTAGGGATGAGGAGTCAACGCTATCTTCCTTGTACCGGGGACAATATCACAAGATTAGGAGAACAATTATCAGATCCATTTGGATGCATAACTTGAATGTCCCTTGCACCTTTTAGCAATTCACCTACCATCAAAATGAGGACACCAATTGTAGTGGCCGAGTTCTCAATTATTGCACAAAATATTAATAGTTAAAATAATAAACTGAAAAAAGAAATTTACACAAAATCAAACCAGGAAACAAAGAAAGTGATGATGTTCTTCTTCTAGAAGTAGTTCCTCATCTTTTTCCATACAATCAAAGATTCTACAACGGGACAACTATTTAAACAATCTTATGTACAAATAAGGGCTTGCACAACTATTTGTGAATCTGTTTGTGAAATCTTGATAATAACAAACCGAAAAGCCGACATGTACCTAGTTTCTTCAGCAATTGAATATGACAAACTCAAAGGTTTTCACTCACAATAACAATACAATTTTTAATAATGTGCATGTACTATTGGCATGTACCATATAAGTAAGAGTGATCGACATTCTTGTTCCCTATTCTAAATTCAAAGTTATGCAAGTAAAACTAGTTACAAGTGTGTTAGGTATTTGACATATATCAAAGAACAAAAAAACTATGTTGTCAAGTATTTGCCAAGGATGAAGGGTCTATTTAAGAAGGTTATATAAATTACTGTTTGGGGAAGGAGAGTCAATGCTATCTTCCTTGTACCGGTGACAATGTCACAAGATTAGGAGAACAATTATCAGACCCATTTGGATGCACAAGTTGAATGTCCCTTGCACTTTTCCCACAATAGAGTGCAGGTTGTTTTGGATCTGGAACATGCGTCATCATATTCGTAAGCATAGAGACCACACTGGACATTGTAGGCATGTTAGCTGCATTCTCTTCCACACATAGCAGACCAACATGAATGTGTCTTACGAGTTCCTCCATATTATGCATACCTTCTATGGTTTGATCAATGAGCTCTATACTCTTGCCTTCTTTCCACATGTCCCATCATGCCTAATCCATAACAAAACAAAACATATTCATTCCTTAGTGTACATAACAAAAGTATAGTGCAAATTAATATACTAAAATGACCCAAATCTAATTATCCTCAACCAATCAAAGGTGGGTCAAGTTCAACAAGATTATAAAATCTAGATTAGAGGATTTGACTGAACAAGGCCTGTATAAGGAGAATCACACAACAAGAACCTCAAGATATACACATTGCCCCTTATTTAATAAATAAAAAACTAGTCAATCAGGTCATGGGTTCTTTTATTCCTTGTCTATCCGATGTGAAACTCTTCACTCATGTGTACACACACTTGTCAAGGCACGTGTTATCCTTCCTCCATATTGATACATGATCGGAAATCATATAGATATTGGGAAGTAAAACATGGCCCAGACCCACCCACTGTGGCCATTCCCTGGTGAAAATCTATGATCTAGGCTACAAAAGTTTTAAAGGTATCTGTTTGACTTACATATCTTATAAGATTATGAGGGTGCTCAACCCCGGAAAAGCTCGTAGCTTTCTTTCCAGTCACAATCTCTAGTATGATGACACCGAAGCTAAACACATCAGATTTTTCCGAGTAGACTCCAGCCATTGCATACTCCGGAGACATATAACCACTGCATTTGGTATCAAATTGTTCAGTTTCCAACTATAAAAAAACAAACTATGTAGTGGTGTGTTGATGAACACTTACTATGTTCCAACCACTCTGTTCGTGTTTGCTTCGGACGTGTTGTGCTCGAAAATCCTTGCCATACCGAAATCTGAAATCTTGGGGTTAAGGTTAATGTCAAGTAAGATATTACTCGTTTTCATGTCCCTGTGGATTACTTTGAGCCTGGAATGCTTGTGTAGATAAAGAAGGCCTTGCGCAGTTCCTTCAATGATGTGAAGCCTCTTCTTCCAGTCCAATAGCGTCTTCTTGGTAGGATCTGCTTTACATTATATTCCTATCCATTTACTTAACTCCGGACTGAAACATTCATGAAAATTACAGAGTGAAGGAAGTGTTTGGCAGTGTTACTAACCAAAGAGAAAAGAATCCAAACTTTTGTTGGTCAAAAACTCGTACACTAATATCTTCTCGTTCCTCTCAATGCAACACCCCAAAAGCTTAACCAGATTGGTGTGTTAAAGTTTTGCAATGAGCTCAATTTCGTTCTTGAACTCGACCATTCCTTGGCTTGAGCTTCTGGAAAGTCTTTTCACGGCCACTTCTTGTCCGTCTTGCAGACTACCCTGATTATTACATGATTCTTACTCTAGAGTGTACTTTATGATTTAGTACTAACATAAGGTTAGTTCAAATTTTTACCTTGTAGACGGGTCCAAACCCGCCCTCGCCTAGTTTGTTTGTTGATGAGAATTGATCGATAGCAACACATATCTTCTTAAATCTGAATGTTTGCATCTCTTCTCTCAGTTTCTTGCACTCGTCGAGCTTGCGCATCCCTTCAGGGATGCAAGAAGGTCTGGTTTGAGCTTGTGAAGCAAACTTTGAACTTCCTTTTCCTAATGCCATATGCAGAGCTTTACATATATAATGAGTTGAGGATCGACATAGCAACAAAAGAGGGGGAAAGGGTACCATGTTCATGGATGTTTTCGGTTGTTTTGGTCCTTGCATGACACATTACTGTTATGTAGCAGAGTGCTATCGTAGGTGGAACGGCTGCCAGAAGCCATATCCACTTATAATGACCTGTCTTTGAGTTTTCATGTGATCGACTGGTCGTCTTTCGTTTATATTGACGTTCTTCTGTAGGTTCAGATGCGGTTGCTGGTGGAATTGAGGGTACAAGTACTTCAACATCTGCAGGTGCTTCAGCCGGTGGATCTGCTGAGATCAAAATTGACTTTTTAGTTATAAAGTTTTGTACTATGCATGATGGTTTTAGAGTTTAAATGACATGTTTTTTTATCAGAAAGAAATACAGAGAAATCCTATTTTAGTCTAATCTAACCTATTATCTGTACATGCTTTCAAACAAGTGTACTTTTTTTATCGGTAAAACAAATTTAAATTAAAACCTCTCCTAAGGTGAAAGAAGAGTACAAGAAAGTCCAGCTACAGACCCAAAAACCCAAAAAAGGACGCAACCAACTATAAGGGTAAACTAATGAAAATAAGAAGGGTACAACACAAAGAAACGACAGTCAGGAGCCTGCCACACAAGGTGCTCTGAATACAGCCACAAGCATGTCATAAGACTTTTTTTTAATCGGCAAAGACTGAATTTAGATTAGCCTCTTCTGAGGTAGAAAAGGGATACAAAAAATAGCAATCTCCCTACAGATTGCACCAACCAAAGAACTCCAAACAAAGCTTCAACAATAAACAAAAGAGCAAGTAAATAGATAAGCAATTGTGGATTGCTTGAGAAGCAAGAAATCAAAGAAGAGGAAACTTGAGGAGCAAGCAAGCTATCGGCCAAGGCAAGATAAGGGTGAAATGCAAGCCAGGCTGTGGGTGAGTGTAGCTTGATCAAGCACAGAGGACTGCTGGGGCAGGGAAATCAGTAACCAGGAGAAGAGAGGAAACCAAACCAAATTCGAGTAATGGTAGGTGGTTGTGAGGTTAACAGTGTAATAGTGAGATAAGATGGGAAGAGTGTTGTATCAAGACTGAGATAAACCAACTGAGGTGTTGAGGTATTAGTGATGTAGCAAACAACAAAGATGCAGCAATGTTGTTGTAGAGTGAGAGCTGCAGGTGCTAAAGTTGATGAGTTGTGTGTTGATCCTTAATGTCTTAAGGCCAGCTGATGATCTGCAATAAATGAGCAGTAGAGTGAGAGCTTCAGGCTTAGTAGCAGCAAAGAAGAGGCCTCAGAGTCAGAGGGAAAACATCTGCAAAAAAGACAAAGAAAAGAGAGAGAGCACTCAAGCCTAGAGAGGATCTACCCTCACACAACAGAGAAGAAAAAGAAACAGTCCCCCCCCCCCCCCCACCAGAAGGCAAGAAGCCCCAAACCAAAGAACAGCAGAAGAAGACCTTACCAAACTCACAGTCCACTCCCCCAAACCACCCAAAAAAACCAACCCAAACCACCCAGAGCCCCCAGAGCAGACCTTAAAGACAAAGCCTAGGAGAGGATATCCAAAGCTGGAGAGGGAAATGGTAAGATGAGTCAAAAGTGGCCCATTCCCAGCTGTAGGTGGTATTCGGGATTTTTATAAAGAGTTGAGAGGCTGTTTCCTGAAGTCCATTGAAAATAAGAGCATTTCTTGAGAGCCAGAGATGCCAAAGAGCACATTGGATGATGTTGCACCAACTTCTTCTGAGTTTTGTGGAAAGCAGATAGGGCCAAGAGCAGAAAATATCTTTGACAGTAGAGGGACAAGTCCAAGCAATACCCCACCAAGAGAGGATTAGATTTATTAGCTCCCAAGCTTTCTTGCAGTGCAGCAATATATGGGCTCCATCTTCAAAGTCCCAGGAACAATAAGGACAGATGATGTCTTGTAGAGGGATAGACAGTCCCCTCCCATCTAGGAAGCATTTAGAGGGTATAGCCTCTAGGCAGGCTAACCAACAAAAGGCAGTTATCTTTGAGGGAATCCCAGGAACCCAAAGGTATTTTGTCCAGAGTAGGGGTGAGGTTTCTTGGGATGCAAGCAAGGTATACATTTTATGGACACTGAAGCCCTTATCATCTCCAGACTAATTGAGCTTATCTTCCAATTGTAGCAGCCTAGTGGCATCAAGTATAGCACAGATACAACCCCATTCTAAAAGCTCCCAAAGAACTTTAAAAGGTAGCTCCCCCCACCAAACATCTTCCCAGAAAAAGATTCTGGTACCTCTCCCTAAGGTCCAAGAGAGGCCATTAGTGCCAAACCAGTCTGCAAAGTGATGATCCTTGGCCAATGAGATGATATGACTGAAAAGGCTGGAGCCCCCAAGTTCTGAAAAATTATTCAAGTCCCAGTCTTTAGTCCCTCCTCCATATCTAGCACAGATAATTTGTTTCCAGAGAGAGTTGTCTTCAATAGCTAATCTCCACCACCACTTAGCTAATAGGGCCAAATTCATCAGCTTCAGGTTTTTGATTCCAAGACCCCCATCATTTTTTTGTTTGCAGACCTGGTTCCAGTTAACTTTGCAAAAGACTCTTGTTGGTGCAGAGCCATGCCCTAAAAATCTCTTTTGCCATGCTTCCATTGTTTTGATGACTGATTTTGGAGCCTTCAGTAGTGATAAAAAATATAGAGGGAGAGCACTGAGGGTGGTTTTGATCAAGGTAATTCTTCCCCCAAAGGAGAGAGTTTTTGCTTGCCATAGACTTAGGGATTTTTTAAATTTGTCTATAATTGGTTTCCATGTGATCAATCTTCTAGGATGAGATCCAAGGCTGAAGCCTAGGTACTTGAAAGGGAGAGCTTCAATGTCATAAGACTTCACAACCCAGAAAAGAACACACACTGAATTTAAAGAAAACAAGGTTAGGGTATGAGCGATATTTTATGGCCTAACTACAGAATATTAAAAACAAGAAGAACAAAAAAAAGGTCTACAACCCAAATATTACCACCATGATGCACAAACAAATAATCTGATTATCAAGAACGACTTCTCGGTACTTAGTGATTGAGGATGCCTAGAGAATCATACCTAATTTCAGAAGCCAGAAAATGCAAACGATCAGTGCTCAGTCTTCAAAAGGAAGACCCAATCCGATCCTACACCACGGGTCGACTCGAAAAGAGTCGACTCCGCTGACCCCAAAACCAACCACGACAAATCAGAATGCGGAGGCTTAGTCGAGCTCGAAAACAGCCACCTTAGCACTGAAGCAAGATCTGGAACCTTAAATTTCCACTACATAAATGTGATTTACAAGCCCCACACTGCTCAAAAGTTAATCCGTCGACAACCAACATATATGACGATCTAATAGGAGAGTTAGGAGAATCCGACCTCAAATCTCCACCGATTGAGAAGAGGAGCCGGAGGTATCCTAAATGAGACAAATAAAACAGCGGGAAAGAATGAAAATAGAAAAGACAAACAAGTAATCAGATCAGCGAAAATGCTCCTTACTTAGGTTCAGACCCAAACCGAGAAACAACACCGCATATCAGCAAAAATAACTCCATTTTTTATGAGAACTCCGACCTGACAGCGAAGAACACCGAGTTGTGGCCAACACCTACAACAGCCACACCAGAAACGTCTCTACCATATCCCTACAATCTACGAACCAGGGCTGAGAAGTACATCCCACTATAGGACGAGAAAGAGCTGGCGAGACACACCGGAGATCCGAGCAGGAGGAGGTTGACACCGGAGATCCGAGCACCGGGGACGACTGTAAATCCAAGAGGAAACTGATGGTCTTGTCGCATGCAAGAGAAGAGCTTGCGCGCCCAAGCACTCCCAGCCAGTGTAGAGAATCGGGCGAGACAGAGGCGCCGGCTGCAGGGCAACGACAAAATTTCTCCAACTAGATCCGAACCCAGCACACCACGAACAGAAGACGGTCGACCGAACGTCTGGTGAAAACACCGGCCTGTCCCGGTCACCGGAACACGGCGACGCCAATACCGACGCCGGACATAAAGAACGAGGCATTGAAAGGAAAGAAAAGAGGGGGTGAAGTAAAGGACGAAAGAGGAAACGGGGGGAGATAGGGTGCTGCCGACAACGACCACGGTCGTGGCCGTGCCCGTCACCGACGACAACAAGTAGAAGGGAGGCGGCAGGGGCTAAAGGTGATCTAAGGTTTTGACTGTCAAGAGAGAAAAGCGGACAATTTCTGTTTTTTTGGCTGTCCTGTGACTGTCTTCAACAAGTGTACTCATTAGGATTCAAATATATGATCTCAAAGCGTGAAAAGGCATTCACCATTAGACTAACCCAAGCGTACACCTAGAAAAAGACATGTTACTAGCTTTTTTACCGGATTTAAATTATTTGCAAAGAAGAGTAGCGTGCAGTTTATGAAGTTATTTGATGAGTGATCAAAGATACTTACAATGGCCTGTATCAGCCGTGTGGATATAAACATCAAAAGGATAAAGCCCATCTTCTGTGACTTGCGGTACTGTCCCAAAAAAAAATGCAGCCTGATTGCGGAAGAGGGCCAATTGGTCAAACACAAGGAACGCCCTACACGAGGACATTATGCAGGCGTTCATGCACGAATCGACCGACAGAGTAGTGTTTATGTGAAGAATATGATGAAAAATAAGAGATTCAACACAAACAAAGAGACAAGAGATGCTGAAATTCCAGATGCTTTGATCTGATTTCCATTGAGAGATTTATAGCAAAATGAAGCAAACTACGGTTACAAAGATAATTGCCCACTAATTAGCCTAATAAAGGAATTTAAAAATGTAATAACAAAACATAAAACTGAAGTAACTGAAACTACAATTAACTAAGGCATTGAGAGCCATTTATTTGCTGCATAACCACCAGAGACAAGATTAACTAACATTCAGCCCCTTAAGCTTGTGTCTGGCCTTATTTCTTTGAGGCTTAGTTTCTCTCGCATTTCATTGAATTTGATTCGTCCAAGAGCTTTTGTTAGGATATCGGCCTTCTGCTCTTCAGTATCAACATATTCCAGTACAATTTTCCCCTCCTCAACACATTCTCGGATAAAATGAAAGCGAGTGTCAATATGCTTGCTACGTCCATGAAACACCGGATTCTTGCTAAGTTGAATAGCAGACTTGTTATCAATTTTTAGTACCACTGTTTCCGGACTTTTTCTTAACATTTCTCCAAGTAATCTTGACAGCCATACTCCTTGACATGCTGCCCCAGTAGCTGCAATATATTCAGCTTCGCAGGATGAAAGTGCCACTATTTTTTGTTTTTGTGATGACCATGTAATCAAACTTGTACCAAGAAAATATGCAGTCCCTGAGGTGCTTCTTCTATCATCTACATCCCCAGCTAAATCACTATCCTAAAGCCAATGAGATTAGCTTCTTCATTTGAGCGCTCATACTTCAACCCAAAAGAAATTGTCCCATTTACGTGCCTCAAAATGTGTTTTATTGCAGCAAGGTGGCGTGCCTTTGGGGCTTCCATGAATCTACTCACATATCCCACGGAGTAACCCAAGTCGGGTCTGGTGTTCAAGAGGTACCGCAAACTTCCAATCAAGCTTCTGAAATGTGTGGCATCTATGGCTTCTCCTTCATCATTTTTGCTCAATTTCAAGCGAACCTCCATAGGAGTATGACAACTATTGCATTCCTTCAAGCCTGCAATTTCTAGAATTTTCTTTGCATAGCTTGCTTGGCACAAAGTAATACCTGAGTCGGATTGACATACTTCTATTCCCAAATAATAAGTGAGCAACCCCAAATCACTCATAGCAAATGTTTCTTTCATCTGAAATTTGAAATCATCAATAGAACTAACCTTGTTTCCCGTAATCACCAAGTCATCGACATAAACCCCAATTAGAAGAATTGTATCCTCAGTTGCCTTGGTGTACACGGCATGTTCCAACGGACTCCTTTTGAACCCTAAAGCTTCAAGGCTCTTATCCAATTTCTGATTCCATGCTCTGGGTGCTTGACGCAGTCCATACAAAGCTTTATCCAATTTATAAACAAGATGAGGCTTCTTTTGATTAACAAAACCAGCAAGTTGTGAAACGAATACCTTTTCAACTAGTTCTCCGTTTAAAAATGCTGATTTAACATCCATATGATGGACTTGCCAACCTTTATGTGCTGCGATTGCCAACATGAGTCTCACTGTCTCCAAACGTGCTACTGGTGCAAAGACTTCATCAAAGTCTATTCCAGCCCTTTGAGCGTAGCCCTTTGCTACTAGTCTCGCTTTGTATTTGACCACCTCTCCTTCTGAATCTCTCTTTACTTTGAAGATCCACTTCAATCCAATTTGTTTTTGGCCTTGAGGCAATTGTGCGAGATGCCAAGTGTTGTTTTCTTCTATTGCCCTTAGTTCTTCCTCCATGGCCCGTTTCCACTTTTCATCTTTCATTGCTTCTTCAACTGAAGCTGGTTCCTCAGATGATAATAAACAAAGATTAGAAAATCAAAGTTTGTTACCTCAGAGGTTGACTCATAGATATCACGAAGGGATCGTTCTTTCACAGGTCCTTCTGAAGCTTGTAAGTCATTTGGAGGGGGTACAATATGTGTGTCATCATCCAAGTCTTGCTCATTGGCTTGTTCACACGTTTCTTCAACCGGTGCAATTTCCCATATCGTAAAATAGTCCCTTGTTTTTCTTGCTGCTCAATCAGAAGACCAGTTCCAGCCCCTGTTTTCTTCAAATTTGGAGTCACGGCTCACAATCAGCTTCTTTTCCTCAGGGTCGTAAAAACGGTAAGCCTTGGATCCTGCCTCATAGCCAATAAAGACAGCACATATGTTTCGATTATCTAATTTTTCCGGGTGACTTTTGTTTACCTTCACATAAGCGACACATCCGAACACCTTCATGTGTCTGATATTGGGCTTTCTGTTATGCCAGGCTTCATAAGGAGTTACTCCAACAACACTCCTAGTAATGGTTCGGTTGAGGATGTAAACTGCAGTTGAAATTGCTTCTCCCCAAAACTGACCGGGCATGTCTTTGTTTTTCAGCAAGCATCTGGCTACTTCTACCAGAGTTTGGTTTCTTCGTTCTGCCACTCCGTTTTGTTGTGGAGTGCGTGGTGCCGTCAGGTATCTCATTACTCCTTTCTCTTCACAAAACCTTTTGAATTCTATTGACACAAACTCGCCACCTCGATCAGTTCGAAAAGCTTTGAGCTTCAACTCGGTCTCTACTTCTGCCCTTGACTTTACTTTTTTGAATGCTCCAAATGCTTGATCTTTTGTCTGAAGCAATTCAACCCACATATATCGAGTAAAGTCATCAACAAGTAGGAAGAAATACTTGTTACCTCCATGTGTTTCAGGGCTAATTGGTCCACACAAATCTCCATGAACTAGTTCGAGCCTTTTTGTTGCTCGAAACGTTGATGCTTTTGGGAATAGACTTCGTTTGTGTTTCCCAAACACACATGCTTCACACAATTGCTCTGGGTGTGATATCATGGGCAAGCCTTCTGTCATTTTTGAACGTCCCATTTCCTTAAGTGCATGGAAGCTTATATGGCCCAATCGAGCATGCCACAACCAGCTACTCTCATCATATTTGGTCAACATGCACACTGCAGCAGCACATTTTAGTTTCAAAATGTATAATCTATTTTGAGTTTTTTTCACCTTGATTATCAGCCTTTTGAATCGATCATGAATAGTGAGCCACCCGTCCTTCATATTCACTACACATCCTGCCTCATCAAGTTGACCAATGCTGATTACGTTGCTTCTCAACTTGGGAATGAAGTAAACATTCGACAAGGCTTTATGTTCTTCATTCATGCCTTGCATCAAGACTGTTCCCTTCCCAAGAATATCAACCACGGAGCCATCTCCAAATCTCACCGATCCTTTAACTGATCGATCAAGATCAGCAAATGAGCTTTCATCTCCTGTCATATGGTTGATTGCCCCAGTGTCAAGATACCACAAATCTTTGCTCATTTTCCTTCCTTCACCAAGCTCGGGTCGTATATTGCTTTCATTCAACAAGATTTGCTTTTCTCCTTGTTCTTCATTGATTATTGCCATGAGTAAAGCTGGCCCATCATCCTCATAGTGTTCTGCAAAGTTAGCTTCCTCCCTCTCTGGTTTTGAACATTCAAAAGAGTAATGTCCAAGTCCAAAGCAATTGAAGCATCGTACCTTTGATTTTTCCTGATTTCGTGATTCGGTACCTCTCCATGTACCTCGGCCTCGGCCTCGACCTCGCCCACGTCCACGATGAGAGCTAGGACTCTCTTTTGTCTTTTCTTTCGAGATCGCTTCCCATTGAGCTTGGGTCAAGAGCAATTGATTGCTATCACGATCTTGCTTTCTCCTTTTAAGCGTCGACTCAAACGCTTTCAACCTCCCGATTGCTTCTGCCACGGTCATAGTTCCCATATCTCCCCATTGTTGTATAGTACCAACAATAGGTAGGAATTGATCTGAAACTGAGCTGAAGAGTTTATCAACCACAGTTCGATCATGCATTTCTTCTCCCAGTGATCGTATTTCACTCACCACATTAGTCAGTTTGATCACATACTCACTCATAGTTTCTGATTCACCCATCAGCAACCTGTCGAACTCACCACGTAGGATCATAGCATTAGCATCCTTTACACGCTCCACACCAATGTGCATCTCCTTGAGCGTTTTCCAAGCCTCCTTGGCTGTTCGTTTCTCAGTTATGGTCATCATGATGGAGTCGGGAACGGCTTGTGAGATTACTGCCAAAGCTCCCTTATCCTTCTCCACCGATGGCTCATCTTCTCCTTCAATCGCACCCCACACTCCGATCGCATCCATGAGGATTCTCATCCTCGCAGCCCATACTCCATAATTAGTGTCTGTGAGGATTGGATAGGAGACATGCAACCCTTTGCCTTCGATCTGGTTCCGTGTCGGATCACCACTTGATCCTCCCGTTTCCGCCTTCTTTGTCAGTGTTAAATCAGCCATTGTAAGGAACCGAAGCTCTGATACCAAACGATGAAAAATAAGAGATTCAACACAAACATAGAGACAAGAGATGCTGAAATTCCAGATGCTTTGATCTGATTTCCATTGAGAGATTTATAGCAAAATGAAGCAAACTACGGTTACAAAGATAATTGCCCACTAATTAGCCTAATAAAGGAATTTAAAATGCAATAACAAAACATAAAACTGAAGTAACTGAAACTACAATTAACTAAGGCATTGAGAGCCATTTATTTGCTGCATAACCACCAGAGACAAGATTAACTAACAGAATAGCCAGTATCTCCGGATCAGTCACTAAACCTGTCTTCTTTATGAAACAGTAGTCTCCGCCCCTCCCACATTTCTCGCCGGAGTTTCTTGCCGACCCCAGAGCTTTCCGGTGATGCATCCGCCGGCCTTGGCCTATGGCTACGGGGGCACGTGAGTAGAGTACACTACCGGTGAGAATCGATAAGAAGATGAAACCGGCAAATCCTTTGTTGCAAATTTCCATTGACTACAACTAGAAAGTTAAGAACGGGAGATTCTAAACATAGGTTTTGATATCACAAGTCACTTACACTAATAAAAGGATCCATAATGCGAGAATGTTGTTCAAAAGAGGATATGAAGTGTTTTAAAGAAACGGGCCGACAGTTGTCATGTGTTGTTGGAGGTGCAGTTGAAGCTCTTGTCAAGGGTGCCACTGTCGGGGACTGGGGAAGAACAGAGAAACAGCTGGGAAATGGCCACAAGAGAATCCTAGGTAAGCCGTCATCTTAACCCGTACGTAGCTCATTGGATGTGACAACTTTTAATATATACGATATGATGATGTTATGGTTACTAACATTATATATTTGATGATGACGATCTAATTACACCTTACGGGTGGGTGTGGACGGTTACAAAATCCATTGACTCTCCCTATTCTTTTTTTCAAGCTAAAGGGATCTTCAATTATTTAATTATTTGTAGAGAAAATACAGATAAGTACACCGAGTAAACCTTTACCCGACCACATAAGGACAGGAGAAGAACATGTTTTTTTGACGAGTTAGTGAGAGACTTTGTTTGTTGAACTTTAAACGAAAACAAGTTTAGAGTCTTCGATTTGAGATAATAATATGTGGATATCCTGTGTAATGGCCCCAACCGGGAAAACAGAAGGGGCATTCAAAGTTACTATCTGAGTAATAATTTGTGCATCAGACCGACTATAACTTTGGTCCAATCATGATGTTTACCACATGTAAGGGAAACATCAATTGCATGTGCTTCGATTATGGCTAGCTCCCACAGAGATGGCATAACAACCTTCCAGGAAACCAACACTCGGCTCATTGTAAATTGTGCGATTATGCCCCATCCTGACTTCTTAGTATTCGAAAAATTTTCCACATCGACATTGATAGTTATCCATCCTGGAGGAATGGGTTAAAGGTCCCCGGACTTGGCGGTCCTACAGGCATGTTCCTGGAACGGTCCTGGGAATTGGTTGTTGCCAGGCTAAGAGGTTAGCGGAAGCAACTGATCCTACTCCTATAACAGGTGAGGTAATCTCATTCCAAGCCGTGCTTTCCAGATCTCAGAGATCTACTCTAAAGTCTTGGCTACCTGATCAGGCCTGTAGTGAGAATCCCTAACATCATGAAAAGGTAAGTCCATGAGGGATCTCAAGGATGATTATGAATAAAGACTAGAAACATTTAGCAAATCGACAATAACTTTTAACATATTCGTGATGGCGGCTAACATTGGGAACTTCGGTAATATATGGACATATCGGTTGCATAGCGCTCATCTAGTCGGATCGATCTCAAAAGAGCACGCCATAGAAATAGGCGTAGAAGGGCTATGTTGGGATTTTCCATATGTCTGGAAATGGATGAAAGTGTGTTGGGGGCCTACTTTGTGCTTTGATATCACTAAAATGTTTGTTCCATGCTCGAGTTGTGTAGTAACGTTTTCAATCCTTCACCCAATACCAGTCGTACTGCGTACATGTGGCCGATAGTGGGATAGTAAGGATGTCCTCCTGATCAGTCGATGGAAAATCTATCGAATGAGAGATGTGTCCCACCTTTGAGTACAACAACTGAGGCGTTAAGAAGGGACGGAGAATATGATCAGTCGATCGGGACATCTCACATCATCCACGGCTGGTGTAGAATATGGGTATCTGTACCCGACTCAATTGCACTCCGTAGACCAAAGGTCATAAGGCCCTGAGTAGCATAAATACTTGAACATGTGAAGTTCGGATTATATCCTATGGATGATGATAGGAAGTCTCCTTCCGGTAGTATCTTGTCTTAAGCACTCAAGCCATCATGGAATGTGGGTGAAGGAGGAGGTTCCACGCTTATTTACCTAAAGTACGAGGTTTGTATCTTGCAAATTCCTGAACCGCTTCCGTCCTTCCACTTTTGGCCCGCATAATTTGTCTTAATCTTGCAAAACTATTGGTCGCCCACTAGTGGTCAAGGCTCCCTCCAAACTTTCGCAAGTATTATGTGGATTTTTTTAGTAATTCCCTGTGGTACCTTAAAAATAAATATAACGTAAATTGGGATGGATGTGAAGATGGACCATATCATTACATCCCTTCTAGCGGGAGATAGAAGTTTTCCATCCAAGGATTCGATGCGTCTTGTTATCCAATTTTCTAAGTATCACATGGTGCGTATTTTGTGTCTTCCGACCATATTTGGAACTCCCAAGTAGAGGGACGCCTAAGATATCTCACCAATATCCATAATCTAACAACATGTCCTTCGATCAGTAGTAGGGGTGTTAGAGTTGAAGAAGATCGAAGACTTCTAATTGTTCAGGACCTGTCCAGATAACGTTCCAAAGGTGGTGAGGGTGTTTTGGACATTGTTTACCCCTTCTGGATTAGATCCGTGGAAAATGTATCTATCATCAACAAAAAAAAACTTATGAGAGACAATTAGAGTCCCACAGGCCACAATGACGCCATGAGTTCTTCATTCCTCTTGTGTCATACTTAGTAGTCATGAGAGGTCTTCCATGCAAAATAGGATGAGCTACAATAAGAGGGGATCCCGTCAACAAATGCATTGGGTCAGAGAGAAAACACGGGTCTTTTTACCCCCTAGCTGACATAGTAAGTAATTGATCTCATGCCAATCACGAGGTGATCCATCCATTCATATGAGAATCCTAGCATACTCTCCATCAAGAACGACCATTCGATCCTATCATATATATGATTTACTGATATCAACTTTTGTATGACAGGACCTCATCCACATACTCCATTGCCTACCAAACCCCATAAGTTGAAGTACTAACTTCAAGTACCCCCAATCCAGGTGATCATAGGCTTTTTCAAAATCAACCTTGAACAATATCACCTCTTCTTTTGTAGACTTAACAGAATGTAGCACCTCAGAAGCTATGAGAATGCCATCAAGAATTTGTCTTAGATGGCTCTCTCTTTTTCCAAGTTTTGTTCGACGTTTCTTTCTTCCTATGATCTCTACTGTAAGATCGTGGTTCGATTTGTTCAACCTTCCCGCCGTGTCAAGGTTGCCAAGTCAAAGCCGATAACGGATGGTGTGCAACAGACAACTGGCCCTGTTAAAGCTCCGGTTGGTAGAGCTCCGGCTAAATCAAAAAAAAGGAAGAAGAAAGAGAAGAAAGAGAAGTTGTCGTTCTCAGGGGCAGGGGAGAAGGTTGAAGACGGTTGTGCTCAAGGTATGACGGAGGACGGGCTTCGTTCGTTGTCAAGCCTCTATGTTTCACCCACTGTAAAACAGAGCACGACTCTTGCTCTTAAAACTAGAGCACCTCGGAATCTCCAGGACGATGAAGTTTCCGTGTGTAACTTTCCGTTTGAATCTTCCGACAAATGGGTTCGGAATGTTTTCAAACCATTTGGTGAAATCGTCTCTTCATCCACCTTACACCGACCAAATCTCAAAGGTAAATACTTTGGGTTTATTCATTTTCGAGAGAAGGATGGAGCTAATCAGGCAGTTGCTACGATTAACGGGCTTAAACTCAATGGATATGTGTTATTCGTTGCTATCATCCATCGCCGGAAAGCTTTGCCGGAGTCGAAAAGCTTAAAACAGAGCATTGGCGAGATCGAGTCGGTTGGTCGGACACTTGTCGTGGGTGCTGATGTCGTCTCCCCGGGTGATGGGGCGACTGAAGTAGGAGGTATTGTGATCGGTAACTCGCCGGAAAGTGATCGTCCTCAGGCTTTCGGGAAGTTAACTGATTCCGTCACTCACGTACCTTCAAGTTCCAATTTACAACCTACTCCGGACGTTTTGGGCTTGAATGGCGATGCAAGCACGATTTGTGGGGTTTCTGAAGCTTTGGCTCGGCCTCCGTCTCGCCGGAGTCGCCATGTGAATGAAAAACAGGGCTTACCTTGTACTGATGCCCTTCGTGTTTCTTCACCGGCAGAGACTCGTCTGACCATGGAACTCGGGATCTTGATGATTCGATTTCAAATCACTATGATTCTGGGAATTCTGATTTGGTTTTATCACACTATAAAACCGATACGCGAGGTTCGGGATCGCAACAAGATTTTGTTGTTTTGGAGTCGTTTTCGCGAGAAGCTGAAGTCACCCTGCGTGCAAACGAAGCCCAAGTTGAACGTGGGCCTTTGGTTGGGTTGGTTGAGACTACAAACTCAAGCCCGACTGTGACTGGCCAAATTGTTGGACAGGTCCAGATTGGGCCTGTATCTGGTGGCGAAGGTGGGCCGGTCGTGCAGCTTGGAACAGGTTTCGCAACAGGCTCTGGGAGTAAGGATTTTGTTTCAACAGATTAGGTTGCTTTGGGTGTGATTGGTTGTAAGAACCCCCCCCCCCGGTCGATCCCGGTCGAAACGGTGATTTTTGACGAAGTTTGACTTTCGGCCGGAAAAGTCAACCAATGACTTCGGGTCATTCGGGACCTTTCTGGGGCCCAAAAAGCTTAGTCGTCATTACGATTAGCTCAGTTGGGCCGTTTTCTTTCAAATGACTATAATTGTGAAAAAGTCAACTTTCGATCAAACGGTGACTTTTTATTGACTAAAGTTAATTAAATTGGAGTGCTGGAAATAATTAAAGAAAAGTGGTCCCTACATGAACACTTGTCCATTTTAGCTTGGAGGGGAAGAAAGGAGGCTAAAAGGACCCTTTTAGCCCTCATGAGTTGGCATTGAGTGGATAAGAGCAAGGGGGAATGTTAGGAAATTCACCCTTAGGTTATATGACTCAATTTTGGACCATTTCCTCTCATTGTTAGGTTGTTAAGGTTCTAGTGTCGGTTACACAAATCGGAAATGTCCTACGCATATATCCGAGACGACGAAAGTCTCGGACGGCGAAGCTCCTTGTTTGAGTTTTACCTTACTTTGTGTTTTGCTTGGTGCCTTGGTTAAATTGTGATGCCGATCGGTTGAGATCGAGGCTGGTTTAGTGAGCGGAGCTCGATGATGTTTATGACGTGTTTGCTGAATGATCGTTATGCGGGTTGACGCCTTGGTCGGCCGTTGAGTTATTGGTTGAATCTAAATGTTGACTTGACCGGGTGGTAATCGAGTAATTACCGTGACCCGAGGTATGTACTTGCGATGCTTTGCATTGTGCTATATGTTGTGCTGAATGCTTTGTGTAGTTTTGTTTATTGAATGTCCCTCTTAAGAGGATGGTTAGTGGAGTTTTCGAATGGGGCATGCCGAAATTTCTGCAAAACCAAAGTGTTTGTACTATCACGGGTTGACTCGGGGGCGCCATTGTAGTCGAACGTGATAGGGGGATGTCAAGTGGTTACAATGAGATTCGGGGACGCCTGAATCGGGTTGTAACGACGAGATATCGACATGAATGTTGTGACAGAAAGAGAAATGTGTTGAGAACCTGTGAAAGTGAGTTAGTGTGGAGACTATGTGGAATTGTTGTGTGATGTGAATGGTGTGATGTGTGACTTGTTTGAAACTGTGCCTCCTGTGGGAGATGGTTAAATTGTGTGATTGATTATGTGAGACGCACAAGTGTGCGGACTTCTCTGATTGTATGATATTATCTATGACTATACTAAGACTAAGTATACTGTTGGTCCGAGTATGACCCTTGTGAAACGTGTGTGAACGTTACCGTTTTAAGCGAGCCACTTTATTCGAATTTGAGAAACTGAGCATGTGCGTTTATCCGTGCAGCGGATACAAGCAACATGGCTCGTACCTACATTCTGAGAGGCACTAGAGGTCGCCCAGCTAGGGGCCAGGGGCAGCCACCTACCATTGAGCAGGCAGGGACAGCGAGTGCCCAGGGTGCTACCTCTGCGGAGCACGAGAGAGATTAGGCTGGACCGTCAGAACCACCGCCCAGAGGTCCTCCGGTCGCAGGGCTGACCCAGGCGACCACTCTAGAGGAGGTGGTTCGCACAGTTCTCGCGGCGATCAGCGCCCAGAGGGAGATTACAGCACCAACACCTTAGACCGTGCCCGCTGCCACTGCAGCTGCTGTTGCTAGGCTGAGTCAGGCCGACAGTTTCACAACCCAGGCACTGAGGGACTTCCTCAGGTTGGGTACTCCTATCTTTTCCAGGGAGCCAGACCCCGAGGCAGCCGAGAGGTGGCTGGGACAGATCACCCGCCACCTGGATACGTCGGGGATCGTAGACGAGCACATGAGTGTATCCTTTGCCGCATTTCAACTGAGGGATGAGGCATACTTTTGGTGGCAGCGCGAGCAGCGCGGGGTTGGAGATGACTTTCAGTTGTTCGAAAGACTATTCCTGGAGCAGTATTTCCCGAGATCAGCCCGTGTGGACAGACACCAGCAGTTCCTGGAGCTGCGCCAGAGGGGATGTCTGTATCGGAGTATGAGGCAAGGTTCACCTCCCTGTCTCGCTTCGCACCGGAGATGGTGCCGACTGAGGCACTCATATGTAGACGATTCGAGGGAGGACTTATTCCGTCGATCGCGGATCTAGTCATTGCCTTCAGGACTGAGGAGTATTTTGTACTAGTGGACCAGGCACTAGCTGTGGAGCGGTACTTTTTAGAGACCGCTAGAGTGCGGGAGAGCAGGCCGAGGCCGAGTGGCACTCTAAGGCCATCTGAGGGCCGCGCTCCGAGGAGGCAGAGGACGTCGGGATCCTTCCAGCCACAGGCCCAGTCGGGTGGGATGCGACGGGTCGGAGCAGTAGCGTCAGTTGGACCTGCCCCGTTAGCGCAGTTTTATCCCTCGTGCAGGCAGTTGAGGCATCTGGGCCGAGATTGCCCCGATGATTGGTGGACCTGCAGCCTGCCCAGCGGGTCGTCTGACTAGGGTCGAGGAGAAGCCGCGTGCCACTGAGAGGACATGCTACCACTGCGGCCAAGTGGGACACATCTCTTTTGAGTGTCCTGACCAGGTCAGAGGAGCACCATCACCGAGACCTCAGCAAGCGCAGCCTCGCCAGATACCATCTGTTCGCCCGCATCAGACACAGACTCCGAGAGCCCCACGCCACACGGCGGGCGCACCAACACAGAGGCATCAGCCGAGGGCTCCACAGCAGATGACTCTTCCACCACCACCGAGAGGAGGACCTCAGGCTCAGCAGGGTCGGGTGTATGCTATCACAGACTCGCGAGCAGAGGGACGCCACTCCGGTCATGAGACCACTCAGGGTACGTGCTTGCTTTACATTTCCCGGGCATCTTTCTTATTTGATACGGGGGCTTCACATTCTTTCATCTCTTCTACTTTTTCTGATTCTTTGGGGTTAAGGGTAGAGACGTTGAGTCGACCCTTATGTCTTGATACCCCGGTTACGGGAGATGTGGTCTTAAGTACCGTATGTCGTGCATGTGAGATTAGAGTGGCTGATTGCCCTATTGTTGGTGATTTACTTGTTTTGGACATGACGACATTCGACATGATCTTGGGGATGGACTGGCTCGCGAGGTATCGAGCGTCGATTGATTTCTATCGACGGCAGGTGACAATGGTCTCCGGCGATGCGATCGTCACTTGCGTCTTAGGCAGTAGGAGCGGAGTACTCCTGTCGGCATTGACCGTAGGAGATGAGATAGAGCCCGTGTAGAGTAAAGAGCTGCCGAGAGTGGTACATGAGTTCCTGGAAGTCTTTCCGGAGGAGCAGTCAGGATTACCGCGGGCGCGCGAGGTGGAGATAGGATCGACTTGATCCCGGGTATGGCGCTGATATCTATGGCCCCGTATCGGTTTGCGCCAGCCGAGTTGGTCGAGTTGAAGCGACAACTCGAGTAGCTTAAGGATAAGGGATTCATCCGTCTGAGTGCCTCACCCTGGGGAGCACCCGCCCTCTTCGTGAAGAACAAGGATGGAGCACTGAGGATGTGCATCGACTACCGGAAGTTGAACCGGGTTACGGTGAAGAACCGCTACCCGATGCAGAGGATCGATGACTTGTTCGATCAGCTGAGAGGAGCAAAGTGCTTCTCGAAGATTGATCTACGATCAGGGTATTATCAATTAAGAGTTCGGGAGGAGGATGTGGCGAAGACCGCATTCCGGACTCGGTACAGACACTACGAGTTCCTAGTGATGCCATTCGGGTTGACGAACGCACCTGCAGCGTTCATGGACCTGATGAACGGTATTTTCCGACCGTACCTGGACCAGTTCGTCGTGATGTAGATGACATTCTGATTTATTCGCCGAGTTAGGAGGTGCATGAGGAGCACCTGAGGACAGTCTTGACGTTGTTGCGCACTCACGAGTTGTACGACAACCTGGAGAAGTGCGAGTTTTGGCTTGCAGAGGTGAAGTTCCTCGGGCATGTGGGCACGACCAAAGAGTGTCTTCGAGATCCGCAGCTTCCTAGGCTTGGCAGGTTATTACCGACGATTCGTCTAGGACTTCTCACGTCTGGCCGCGCCGTTGACTGCCCTGACACGCAAGGGAGCTGAGTTTATGTGGACTGATGAGTGTAAGCACTCCTTTACCGAGCTGAAGGCTCATTTGACTACCGCTCCCGTGTTGATCGTGCCGGAGCGGGGGATCGGATATGATGCGTATTGTGATGCGTCCGGTGAGGGACTGGGATGTGTGCTGATGCAGTCCGGGAAGGTGGTTGCCTATGGCTCCAGACAGTTGAAGATACATGAGAGCAACTACCCGACCCACGACTTAGAGTTGGCAGCAGTCGTCTTCGCTCTGAAGAGCTGGCGACACTACTTGTATGGAGAGCGATTCCGGGTATTCTCGGAGCATAAGAGTCTCAAGTACATCTTCTCCCAGCGCGACCTGAACATGCGCGCCAGAGGCGGTGGGTGGAGCTACTTGAGGAGTACGACTTCGAGCTACTTTACCATCCGGGCAAGGCAAAGGTCGTCGCCGATGCCCTGAGTAGGAAGTCGACTCACTGTATTGCTAGTATATCAGCCCGAGAGTGGGACATGATGGAGGAGTTGAGCTCGTCTAGACTTGAGCTAGATGAGATCACGGATGGCGTGGCTATGTGTTCATTGGTGGCTCAGCCCACACTAGTTGCTCGTGTGTTGGAGGCACAGGCCGAGGATGCCGAGACGACAGAGATCCGGGAGAGGATTACCAACGGTGTTGACGCTGAGGGCTGGGAGTAGGGTACCGATCAGGGTTTACGATTCCGAGGAGGACTGTTTGTGCCACATGGCTATAGAGACACTCTGTTGAGAGAGTGTCATCACTCCCGTCTTGTTGTGCACCCGGGTGGCACCAAGATGTATCGGGACATCAGACGGAAGTTCTGGTGGAGCAGGATGCGTATAGCAGTTGCAGAGTTCGTTTTGTGATGCCTCACTTGTCAGCAAGTGAAGGCCGAGCATCAGCATCACACCGGTTTGATACAGCCACTGCCGATCGTTGAGTGGAAGTCGGAGCACGACACGATGGACTTCGTGAGTGGCTTACTAAGATCGTTGAGAGGGCACGACGCAGTTTGGGTAGTGGTCGACCGACTGACCAAGTTGGCACACTTCTTAGCCATGAGGATGACCGACACGGTTGACACTTTGATTCGGTTATACGTTCGGGAGATCATCCGCCTTCACGGGGTTCCGGTGTCAGTTGTGTCCGACAGGGATCCTCGATTCACCTCCAGATTTTGGTAGAGCTTGTAGAGAGCGTTGGGAACCGTGGTCTTGCTCAGTACGGCTTATCATCCGCAGACCGACGGTCAGTCAGAGCGCACTATACAGATCTTAGAGGATATGCTGCGAGCATGTGTGTTAGACTTCCGAGGATCATGGGAGGATCACTTACCATTAGCTGAGTTTGACTACAACAACAGTTACCAGACCAGTATCGGGATAACACCGTTTGAGGCATTGTATGGTAGACCGTGCAGATCGCCCGTGTGTTGGGCAGAGGTAGGGGATGGGAGTTTACTTGGTCCGGAGCTTGTCTAGGAGATGACCGAGAAGGTCGCGTTGATTCGAGAGCGGCTGAAGACCGCGCAGAGCCGACTGAAGAGTTATGTGGATAGACGACGCCGACCTCTTGAGTTTACTGTTGGCGATCATGTGTTTCTGAGAGTGAGCCCAAAGAAGGGTTTAGTGCGGTTCAACCGCGGCGGAGGCAAGTTGTCCCCGCGGTTAATCGAACCCTTTGAGGTTTTGGGCAGACTTGGAGCCGTTGCATATCGCCTTGCATTGCCACCGCAGCTTGGGAACGTGCATAATGTCATCCACGTTTCCCAACTACGAAAGTACACTACGGACCCTTCCCACGTTATTGAGTGGACGGACATCGAGGTCGCTGAGGATGTTTTGTATGAGGAGCAGCCAGTCAAGATTCTGGATACGCGAGACCAGGTCTTGCATGGCAAGACTATCCCACTGGTACGAGTGCAGTGGAAGCACCACAGAGCTGAGTCGACCTGGGAGCGCGAGGATGAGGTTCACGCGAAGTACCCCAGCCTGTTTGACCCTTGAGGTACCTTCTTTTTAATTTCGAGGATGAAATTCTTTTTTAAGGGGGTAGATTGTAAGAACCGCCCCCGGTCGATCCCGGTCGAACCGTTGATTTTTGGCGAAGTTTGACTTTCGGCCGGAAAAGTCAACCAATGACTTCGGGAGTCATTCGGGACCTTTCCGGGGCTCAAAAAGCTTAGCCGTCATTACGGTTAGGTCAGTTGGGCTGTTTCCTTTCAAATGACTATAATTGTGAAAAAGTCAACTTTCGGTGAAACGATGACTTTTTATCAACTAAAGTTAATTAAATTGGAGTGCTGGAAATAATCAGAGAAAAGTGGTCCTTACATGGACACTTGTCCATTTTATCTTGGAGGGGAAGAAAGGAGGCTAAAAGGACCCTTTTAGCCCTCATAAGTTGGCATTGAGTGGATAAGAGTAAGGGGGCATATTAGGAAATTTACCCTTACCTTATATGACTCAATTTTGGACGATTTCCTCTCATTGTTAGTGTGGTGGCCGAAATTTGCTAGAGAGGAAGAAGAAGAGCTTCCATTGAAGCTTGAAGAAGAATCAAGAGAAAATGACCTCCTTTCAAGCCATTTCTTCACCCTTTCTTCTCAAAAGTTCATTATCTCTTCATTCTAAAGGTAAGTGAACTCTCAAAATCTCATTTCAATTCATTTCAAGTTATGGGTTTCCATGGAAGTTGCTTAAACTAGCTAGGTTTTGAGTTCTATGTGTTTAGATGGTATTTTTGGAGAAGTAGATGATTGATTTAAGTAGAAATCCTTTGATTTGTTGTTTTTTTCATGAAAACCCATATGGGTGTTGGAGTTTTGAAGTTATGGGAATGATTTGGAGGTTTGGAGTTGATAAAAATGGGGTTTTTGGACTGTAATTTCGTGGAAAGGAGGCTGGAGGAAAAACAAGGATGAAACAGGTCTGGGCCGTCACAGATCCGTGACGGGCACCGTGACGGGAGACGTCACGGCTCAGTGAGGGGGACCGTGACGGCACAAATCACTGGTCCGTGACGTCATCCGTGATGGGGAGCCTCACGGCTCCGTGACCCAAACTGTGGCAGACCAATTTTGGTCCTTTTGAGTCCTTTTTTGGTGTTTTTTTGTTTATTTCGAAAGGTTATTTTGAACCAAATGGTTGGGGTTTTTAAACTTAGATGTTTGCCTCTTAAACCACCCTTGGTTAGCCTTTAATTATAGTATTAGTTGTGATCCAAGACCTTGGACCCGAGCTCGACGGAGGAGGAGGCCTTTGGACCGCGTGAGAGGACGAGGAGGAAGCTAGCCAGGTCGTCAGCTGCTAGGATTAGTCTGTTTTCGAGGTAGGGAATAGTAGTAAACTCCATTTTAATTTAAAGAATGCTAATAGTGTGCCTATAGGATAATAATAACCGGAAAGGTCCTAGTTTGCATATAGGATGTGATTCACTAGAATAATCGCTTTCAATTACGATAATAACCAGAAGAGTCTTAGCTTGCATATAGGATGTGATTCACTAGATTAATCGCTTTCAATGATGGGAATTGCCGTGCTGGTAGAATGGCCATGTCGAGCCTTATGATTGACTGTTGTTGTGTTGGATTGTGATCATTGTCCTCAAATGTGGATGCGTGTTCCATTCTTTAATTAATATAAGAGTCTTATTAAACTAGATGAATTATGATGAGTATGATATAAATGGTTGCTCTGTGACATGATTGGTTAAGTGATTGTGTTGAATGTGATATGATTGTGCCTGGTGATGTTATGGGGTGAATGATAGACCGATGGGACGTGGTTGGTAAGTCATGTCGGTAAGCTTGGTTGATAATATGAGTTCGGTGTAATGTGTTTGTTTGATGTTGAGTGTATTGTTGTTTGCTTGCCCCAAGGGTGTTTCCGGGAGGATATCCGACCAAGGGGGTATGCTGGTCCTATATGTTTATATTGTTGTTTCACCCCGATGACACGTGTTCCGGGAAGACCTAGGCCGAGGGACATTCCGGTATGGTATATTATTGTCTTATCCCGATGCTACGTGTTTCGGGAAGACTTGTTTCACCCCGATGCTACGTGTTTCGGGAAGACCTAGGCCGAGGGACATTCCGGTATGGTATATTATTGTCTTATCCCGATGGTACGTGTTCCGAGAAGACCTAGGCCGAGGGATATTCCGGTATGGTATATTGTTGTCTCATCCCGATGCTACGTGTTTCGGGGAGACTTGTTTGTTCTGGTACAATATGTGTGTTGGTGTGTGGACTGGAGTCTTGTGGTTTAATTATCTGTATTTCGGTACTCGTGTGTTTCTTTAGTTGGTTTCCATATGTGAATAAGTTGTCTCCCCGTTGATCTCCTTTTTGAGTTGTTATTTTATTAAATGTTGCATTTCCTTCGATCTCTAATTGTATTGTCCTTTGGTAATCGTTCTAATCGAGAATTTTGGAAATAAAGCGGGGGTCCTTTTCCTTTTACTACTTTTTCCTACTGAGCGTAAGCTCACCCCCTTTTTTGTTTACTGTCTTTTTACATGTTTCGTTGGTGAGTAGACCTAGAGGTGGTCTCAGGACTCGGGAGCTCCATGAGGATCCGGGCGGTTATATGTATTAGAGACGTACCTCATTTTTTGTATCAAATTATGTTTTCCGTTACTTTGTTGGATTGAGCGTTTGACTCTTAACTTTGGAGTTGTTATTTTGGAACTAAAATTTGGAATTTAATTTCGTTTAAACTTATTTTTATTTATTGTTTTGTTTTTATTTCCTAGTTCTCGTCTCGAGTCCGGTCGAAACCGGATTTGGGGCGTGACATTGGTGGTCCCTCGGAGGGTAGTCCTTGGAAAGAGGTCCTACTCCAACCACCGAAACGAGAAAGTCGACCTCCCAAGTACTTATCTGATTTCGACACCTCTAAATGTAATCGACGAGGCCGGTATAATAAGGATGTTGTTTTTGGTGTGCTTCCACCCATTTAGAACGTGTCCCAAGGAGTGCTAGATCAGTTGCATTCTTTCGACGGGTGGTTGGAGGAAGCCCTCAAGACTAAGGCTCGTAAGGGACGGTCTAAACCTCCGGATGTCCCTCGGACCCATAATACTAAGTCCAAGACTAGGGCGTTCAAGGATCAGGCTCCCAGCGACCCGATGTCTTCGGATAGTGAGTGGTATGAGGACGAGTAGGCCTTGGTTGCCCGTGTCTGGTTGTTTTTCTTTGTAAGGGACATTCTCCCTTTTGCTCCTTGCTGGAGTTTTGTGTAATCGTTTGGTTTGGCTTGACATTTTCGTTCTTGGAGATTGTTCTTTTAATAAAATTCTTAGCGCTTATCAAAAAAAAAACTTTTCAATGACACGAAGCCAGTAAGCCCTAAGTCTTCTGTCTAAGGGGGTGGATGATTTCAAAGGATATGAGAATGTTATCTTGAATACTTATGGATGTTACAAACGCCCCTTGAGGGGGGGGGGGGGGAACGATTATATCATGTGAACGGGTTTAAGTCAATTGACCAATACCTTCGATAATATCCTGAAGACCACATTACATAAAGCTATAGGCTGTAAATTTGTGGCCACCAAAGGATTGAGTTTCTTTGGGACTGAGGATAATATTGGTAGCATTGAGTCTCAGGTCAAAGGTACCCCCCTTACTTGTTTGTTGCACAAATAAAAAAACTCATCTTGCACCACAGGCCGATAATGATGGTACAATATGGGGTTAAGACCATTAGGACTTGGTGCTTTATCTAGATCCATTTGGAATACAGCGTCCCTAATTTCATCTATCGTGGCTCGTTGGAGTAGGGTGGTATTTCGAGCGTCTGACACAACCCTCCCTGGAAGAACATAAGGAAGTTGTGTAGGTCTTGGAGGCTTGTGGTAAAGAGATTGGTGACATAGTCAATCACCAATTCTATCATTCCTATCCCCACGTGACTAACTGGCCAGTTGCATCCTAGAGTGAACAAATTGTATTTACCTTACGACGGAAAAAGGTCGCTGCAAGGAAGAAGTTCACCCTATATTAGCCAAAGTTGTTTACCTCTTTACCTTCAAAACTCTTCCTATATATGGATGGCCGCCTCATACTGGATTTGGATCACCTCTCGTCGATAGCCACCTGCTCTGTCCATCCGTCCATTCAATTCCATGATCCTACGTTGACACCATTTAATATGGTTCATTGTCTTTTAGAAGCTTGTTTTACCATAGTGATCCAGGTTAATGTCAATATTCCAAATAAGATCAACAATAGGTTTTGATGAATTCGTGTCCCAATCAGCCTGAATTAGGCAACCACATTCCAGTTCTTGAATTCAACATGATTTAAACCAGAACTTTCGGTTTTTCGTGTTGTTCTACGAATTCCAAGTGTGAGGAGGATAGGCCAATGGTCGGATTTTTTCATTCCAGTGTTCCTAAGCTCCACATCCGATAGAGAGTATTAGAAATCCCTCGAGATAAGGGCTTTGTCGAGACGGGACTCTACACGCTTGAGATGATTTTTTTCCCTCAATCAGGTTAAAGGGCATCCTTGCAATGGTACATCACGAAAATCCAATTCATCAATTACAATATGAAAATCCTCCAATATATCCGATGGATATAGTTATTCTCCCCTCAATTCCTGTTGGTGGAGGATATTGTTGAAATCACCAAGCAACACCCATCGCTTTTTTTCCAGCTTCCCTTAGTAGGCAGAGTAAGTCCTATAATAGATGACGTGATTCCCGTCGAGGATGGCTATAGAATCATTCGATGCCCCGGACAGGTAACATGGGTATTGATATAGTGTGCTGACGCGACCGTCATCACTACCTCAATATCGGTCGTCGAAAAGAAAGCGGGGCCCCTCTATTCATCTATCGATGGAACACACGTACCCCTGGCATCAACGTTCCATAAAGAAACACTAGGTGGGGTTTATGAGTATCAAAAAGGTATTTGAGATAATGGGAGTGGTTATTACTCCCCATAGCTTAGTAACTCCAAGCTAGGAAAAACACGGAGGTTAGGGCCGTGGCTATTTTCGAGAGAGGTGAGTACGGTCTCCCGAGGGGCTTCTATAGGTGGGAATGATGCCTGAGATATCGTCCGAAGGAAATTGAAGGACCATGGTGTATGTAGAGATGATGGTTGAGCCGAATTAGCAGTGATGTTGGCAGAACGACACCAATGACGACATGGATTTGGGGGGTAGATCTTGAAAGATGTTTGGCAGCAAAACGCTAGGTGTAAACATTATATAACTATTTCAAGGACATTTTAGTAAAAAAAGAATTAGCCAACTGGTTATTGCATTGTGCGCTTATTGAGGGACATAGAGGTGTGCATTGAACGTTCATCAACATCCAAATCGAGTTCCAACTCTATGTGCATTGAACGTTCATCAACATCCAAATCGAGTTCCAACCACTAAAATTGAGACCTTTGTTTGCTCATAGTGATCCACAGGAGCTGGCACCAGAAATCGGCCGATTAAAACACCATTGATATCGATTTTTAACCCGTTACATTAAACCCAATAGGCATTGTTTTGGGCTTCATAATTTGGGCTCAAAACAAGTTCAAATATCCACCAAAAAAGAACATAATCTACCATTGAGGTGAAATCGGCTCAAACAACTCTTAACCTAAAAACTAGAGAACCAATCCTAGCCACACATACCTAACATCCAACATTCACTATGATGCCACATCATCACCCCAATTTCACCCAAACTCACGCCACTTTCATCATTTCTCATACAAGCAAGGGCATACTTGTAAAAGCATGGTTCCATGTGGACAAGTGTCCATTTTTTTCTTCACCAATTTACTAATTTAATATTTCCCGATTCGTTTGAACTCCGATTAGCTTCAAACTTGCACCGATATTTTTGTTTTTTCAGGGGCTTTAAATCAAGATCAATCATGAATATATTTTGAAGCACGAAAATAAAAAGGTATATCGGAGTGATAAAAATAATGTTGAGTGTTGATAAATCTTCACTAATAAATGTTTTATATCGGATGTATCAAACTAGTGCTAAATATTGATAAAAACTTGTACTGAGGTGATAAAAACCATGTTCAATTATGATAATAAGTTTGATAAACTAGAGTTTAGCATTGATAAAAAAACATGTGACGTGGTGATAAAAACACATGTAATTTAATGATAAACATAGTATTTAGTGTTGATAAAACCGGTGTTCAAAAAAAGCACGTGATGAGATGATAAAAATCATGATCAGGTTGGGAGAATGGGGTGATAAAACCAGTGTGGAGTGTTGATAAAACCAGTGTAAAGTGTTGATAAAACCAGAGCAAAGTGTTGATAAAAATTAGCCAGGTATAATTTCTTTAAAAACCAGCCCCGAAATAAATAAAAATCAGTGCTTCAAAAAAAACATGTGATGGGGGTGATAAAACACACGTAATTGAATGGTAAACCTAGTGTTTAGTGTTGATGAAACTAGTGTTCATATAAATCACGCAATGAGGTGATAAAATCATGATCAGTTTTGGAAAATGATGTGATAAAACCAGTGTAAAGTGTTGATAAAACCAGTGTAAAAGGGTTGATAAATTCAGAGCAAAGTGTTGATAAAAATTATCCATATTTTTTATAAAAAAAATCAACACCGAAATAATTTTTTTTTTTCGTGCTTCAAAATATATTCATGACTGATCTTGATCTAAAACCCTTAAAAAAACAAAACTAATGGCGCAAGTTTGAAGCCAATCGGAGTTCAAGCGAAGCGGGAAAAATTAAATTAGTGAATTGATTAAAAAAATATGATAGTTTTACTAAAAAGCCCTTACCACTTACTAAAAATCGTTTTTTTTTTTGCAGTCAACAAGTCAACTACTTAATTGCATCTCATCCATCCATTCTTAAAATGGATGGCTTATATTGGTTCTCTAGTTTTTAGGTTAAGACATGGTTTGTATTTGGTTTCTCCTCATCTACCATTTAGTATCTCTATTTAAAGAAAAAAATCTACGATTAATACAACTGAATACGAAACACATTCCAACTTCTATTTTCACATTTCAACCAAAATGAATCAAAACAACATTACAAATTATGAGATTACAACAAAACTAGAGAAGTTTTAACAATGCTTCCAAAAGGCCACCCTAGTTTGATGCTTTTATTTGCTTCCAACAACACCTGAAATTTTCATTTGCTTCTAAAAATCGGGGCAATTAAGAAAATGACCTTATTTTGAAATTTGTTTAAAAATCTAACCTCCAATTTTTTTTGGTATCTAACCCTCTCTTCTAGTGAGTCTTTGTCATTCTCAATTTTACCCCTACCTAAATGTTTTATTTAATTCTTCTTTTCTTTTTCTTTTATATTTTTTTTCGTTTTTTCTTTTCTGTTTCTCTGGTTTTTTGTTTCTACTTCGTTCATTCGTTGCCCCCATTCCCGTATGTTCTTCTTCTCCTCCACCTGACCATCGTCTCGAACTCCCTTCTTCTGCTCTTCTTCTTCTTCTTATTGGAAGTATCCTAGTATTGGTCGAGTTCGATTCATAGTTAGGCTGTCGTCAAACAGTTGGCCGAGCTCAAAATCATAGCATTGAAGACTTAGTGAGGTACTGAAACCCTAATTTCTAATTTTTTAGTCATCCTTGTAAAAATTGGCTAAATTTAAAAGAAGCAAACTATTAATTTTATCGACTTGCGACGTCTTGGTGGGAAATCAGAGCGAAAATTGGAACCAGAAAAAAGAAGAGTTTGGGCTGGACCGGGCGGACCAGGCCCGGATCCGCAGACCCGGCCCAATTCGTCGACCTGGCCCAAAGCCGAGTATAAATCCCTTTTTTAGGGTTTCAGCAGTGCTTCTTCTCCATTTAGCGCAGCTCAACCTCACCGTCCCCGGCCGCACCTTCTCTCTCTCAAGCCATCTCCGGCATCCTCACCGCCTCTACGACCCGCCCAGCCCACGACCGACTTCGCCCCTTGCCTTTTTTTTCTCCGTCCAGATCCAACCGACCCTCTCGCCGGCCGTCCCTCATCCGAGTTCCTGCGGCTCAGCCGAGCACCTTCTTCTCTCCCCGTCTCCGTCCCACCTAAGCCGGTCGCTGGCCGTCCAAAACCCGAGCTCGCTCTCCCTCACCTTCCTTCGTCTCTCCACTGCGCTTAGCCCGAGCCCCACCGTCGTCGTCCACTTTCTAGATCTGTGACGGAAACCTGATTCGCCGTCCAGATCCGTTCCGGGGAGCTTCACCGTGCTCCGCCATGGTCGACCTCCTCCCCGCCGTCGTCCCTTTCCCCTACGGTGAGCGTTACAACCGTGGGTTTTGTCGCCGGTGATGTCGTCGCCGGTGGTCGGAAACTTCCCCGAGCCTCGTCTCTTACCTTTTCTTTTCTCGAACTGTCTGGGTTGTTCTATTGTTGTTGAAACTGAAGCAAATTATTCAAATTAATTAAAGAATTTAAAAGAACCAATTTTAGGGCCAGATCTGTTTTAAATCACAAACGGGAAAAGAAATCAGTTTTTTTTAAAGACGATATTTTGAACATCTGAACGGCGTAGGACTGTTGAACGTTTTGGTAACCGGAACGACTAAATCAGACTTTTAATCCGACTTAGAACGGGACAAAAGTGGAACGTTGAATCGGACCCTCGGGATCCGTGCATTGGGAACCGTGCCTCGGTTTACGTGCATTGGGTTCTGTGCTAGGGTGCTCGAAACCAATTCGTCGTTTAAGCCTGCTTTTATCCCGTTCAAGTTTAAAAAGGCAATGTATTGAATTTACTTTGGGTCTTGCCTGAACTGATTGTAAGTTTTAACTGCTAAAACCCAGGCTTGGACCTTACCCGAGACCTTGGACTTCGTGGACTTTGCCCGAGAAGACGAAGACCACTCCGGAACCCGTGTGAAGAACGGAGGAGAGGCTAATCGACTTTACAACATAGTATTATTAGAGGAAGACCACAAGGTACGGAACGTCCTAACTCCTCGTTAAATAACGCTTTAGTATGCCTATTAGGTTAATAAAACTGGACAGGTCCTAGGTAATGGTTATAGGATGCGAATAACTAGAATAACTGTCTTTCGATTACTAATAACCGGATATGTCTAGCAAGCATGCTTAGGATGAGAATCACTAGTGTAGCTCGTTTTCAATACCTGGGAATTGATTTACTGGTAGAGAGGTCGTGATGAGCCCTCAGATTAGTTGTGTGTTAGCTTCACATGCTTTGTTTTCTAGTCATAGGGATAATCAAGAGTCTAATGAACTATATCGAATACATGCTTGAATGTTTGAATATTGAACTTGAATGCTTGAATCATTGATTGATTGATTGAATGCAAATGATTGAATGGTTGATCGAGTAGGAATGGTTGTGCCAAGGAGGCACGATCAGGTGATCGATTGACCGGTGGAGAGCAAGTGGTAAGTGATGGTAAGTGTAATTATGGGTATGAATTCCGCGTGGTGTGTACTGATGAACGTGTGTATTTTTATGATTGGTTATGGACCCTGCGGGGCATTGTTTGAGTGATCCTGCGGGATATTGATTGTGGAGCATGCGGGCATTGTTTGATAGATCCTACGGGAGAATGGCTAGGGTACCCACACCGTTGAGGAGTTCGGTGTGGGGATGGTTTATGGGAATGATTAATGGTGATTTGGTATGGTACCCACACCGTTGAGGATTCCGGTGTGGGGAATGGTTTACCCTGCGGGGCATTGGTTATTGGATATACACCGTGGAGGATTTCAGTGCGTTCAATGGTTTACCCTGCGGGGCATTGGTTAGTGGATATACACCGTGGAGGATTCCGGTGCAGATAATGGTTTACCCTGCGGGGCATTGGTTATTGGATATACACCGTGGAGGATTCCGGTGCGGATAATGGTTTACACTGCGGGGCATTGGTTAGTGGATATACACCGTGGAGGATTTCGGTGCGGATAATGGTTTACCCTGCGGGGCATTGGTTATTGGATATACACCGTGGAGGATTCGGGTGTCGAGTATTGTTGGACCCTGCTGGGCATTGGTTGTTGGACCTACACCGTGGAGGATTCCGGTGTGGGTATTATTGGTCCCTGCGGGGCAATTGGATGGTTTACCATGCGGGGATTGATTTCTTGTTATCTCACCCAAGCGTATGCGTCCTGCGGGAGCATTACCTTGGTTCCCTATGACATATGGTCCTTTGGAGACGTTTCCGGGAATCCCGACGATAAGCGCCCTCAGGGGTTGCGTGATGTTTAGCGGACTCGAAGCTCGGGAGCTTGAGGGTTTAGCTAGTTTTAGATACGTGTACTCCTTTATGTTGGATATTGTGTTTTATAGTTTGAGCTGTGACTCTTTACCTTTTGAAGGATTTATATCATTTGGAAACTTTATTTTATTTTATTATTCTTGTTTTACTGTAAATCTTTATTCACGTCTCGAGTCCGGTCAAAACCGGATTTGGGGCGTGACAATCCTCACTGTATATTTTCAGAAATATAGTTGAAAAACTGTTGGGGATGAGCTCTGTTCCGCTGAGGCAACACCGCCACCACAAGACCCAGCAATTGAAGAAGGAAGACCACTCTTTTCGCTCCTTTTTCTCTACATTGGTGTCTTTGTACGGTGAGTATCTTTCTGTTGTTGCCAAGGACAGTCTCAAGGAACCAAGGGTACCAAGAAAACCGATCCACAAAGTCGGGGATGGGAAGGGGTTGCAGCCGGTTTCTCAGGCTGGTTGACGTCGTCATCGCAACAAGGAGTGCACTGAGAAAGCCAGACCAGAAAAGCTAAAGGCTTCTGTTTCTGATTCTGGCTTTGTCGATATTGCTCCTGTGGTTCAAAACAAAATCGCAGACGAGAGGGACAAGGTGGACAAGGCTTGGAAGAAGGCCTCTGATCATTCCGATGTGACTGATAAAGCTCCGTTCTCCGGCCAGTCAATGGTCTTCTTGTACAACCTTCCCTACGGAACCTCGTCGGACTGGATTCGTAACTCTTTACGCACGTTTGGAGAGGTCGAATTTGCCTCTGTTTTGAAGAAACCAAATCGCAAAGGGCGTTACTTTGGATTTGCTGAGTTCTCGAGTCCAGATGCTACTAATCAGGCTGTTAATTATCTCAATGGATAACGGTACAATGGGTATGATCTCCTCATTGCTCTAGCTCACCCTGCTTTAGTTAGGTCTGGTCCCAGCTCGAAACAGAGCAAATTTGCGCAGAACCAGACATCGGAGATGCTGTAGAAGAAGTCGGGAAGATCATCGAGGTCGAAATATGTGTTGATCCAAAAAACACAGACGTCGGAAAATGGTGTGTTGTCGGAGAAGATTCTGATCGACGACGCTGTTGCATGTCGCTCATCGCCGGCGACTTGCAAGGGACGAGATCTGTTCTCGAATTCAAAGGGATTCAGTGAATCATGGCATGGTTCAAAGTTTCTTGGGGATTCGGATCCCGTAATTGTTTCATCCTTCGACACCGTGAATCATGGAATTGAGTTGTCTCTTTTAGTAGAGAAGTTCGGCGTGCATATGGAGAAGAAGCGCGTTTGTGGTAGTGGTGGGCTTCTGTTTGCTGAGTCTATTGGTGTTGGGCTAACTGGTGTTGGGCCTTAGCTGTCAGGGTCCAATACAACCTCAGTTCCAGCATCTGTTGGGCTGGTGCCTGCAGGGTCTATGTGGACATTGGGCCCTGATGTATCAAGCCTTTCTGAAACGCCACAGTTGTTGGTCCGTGAGGATCCAGTTTTCCTGACGTTTTTAATCGCATTGGTACTGATTTGGGCCCGATAGTGGGATCGGATGATTTCAATGTTGTGAAGGGCCTGCAGCTCAACCCACACATCAGGTGTCTTCGTTTGACGGTGTGAACTCGGTGGTTGGGGCACAAGGCATTCCTTGGAAGGAAGCCTTGTCCAAACCCCCGATCTCAGAGGGTGAACCAAAGAAGCGTGGACGCCCAAAAAAAGGTCAACCGAAGAAAATTGTTCCTACAGTCGTTTATTATCAGACAAGAGCCAAGACCAGTATTGATAAGGGAGGCAATTCCAGAAGCTTTACGGTCGATCTTGCAAAAGAAAATAGTTCGGTTGATTGGAGTTACAGTTCGAAAGTTGTCAAAAAGGCAGTTATCCTCGGTTCTCGGGTGTTCGAGCAAATCAATCCGTATTTTATGCTGAAGGACATCGAGGGTAGTAAGGACGAGGATAACCCTGAACTGACAGGAAAAGCTCTAAGTCCTGTTCCGGTTTCGAACCGTTTTTTTTTTCTTGGACCCATGTATGAAATAGGCTAGGAGGCTTTCTTCTCTCCAGCTTGTTTTCTGGTTTTTGTTTTTCATTGTTTGTACCTCCTTTGGGCTTGTTTCGATTTTGGGAAGATCCTTTGCTAAGGTGACTTATTTCCTTGTTTTCCTGCCGTTGGAAAGCAATGGATTAATAAAATTTTGCTTATAAAAAAAATCAGAAATATAAAACCTATATGTATAGATGTAGGTAATATGATGTTCTAATGTTGTGAACATCATCATTGAAACAAAAAGGGATGAATTATTGAATTGAATCTTTATTATCTTCATTTGCATCAAATTTCCCCCAATTTTATGAGGATTTCGAATGAATGACTGTAACGTATGAAATAACATGTTACTAGAGTTTTTGAAACAACCCGTTGTTTAAAATGACACAGTATTGGGTGTTTTCAATGACCAGATACTGGTGCTGGATTTACTGTCCCAGTACTGTGGTTTTTTTTTAATTCCTAACACTGTAGGTTCTTAATTCTTAATTTGTGTAGGAATGGGGAAATTAGTTATCCTTGCTTCATGTGGTGAGGAATACAAGGAAGATGAAGGAAAGTATACTTGGGAACCAAGTACTGATGACAAATTCGTTAGCTTCGTTTCTGATGTTAAGATGAAGGTGTTATTGGTAAGTTTGTATGAAAGGACGGGAGTGGACAAAAACGAAAAACACCTCAGAGTCAATTACCAAGTGTACCACTTGGAAGGTGAAGGTGTTGTTGTGAAGCCAGTTCGGATAATAGATGGTGTGAGTCTTGTGCCCTATTATATGTTATATGGACAGAACAACGGTCATACAAACGTAATACACATGGAACTAATTAAGAAAGATACTCTTGGAGATAATACTTTAGACGAGGATTTGTGCCTTAACGATCTAGAGTACATAGAAACGAGAAATGTTAGTGTTGATATACCGAGAAAAAGCGTTATTCAACCCGTAGTTGATGACCCGCCGGATCCAAGCTCTTTCTATGGTGACCCGCCGGCGCCGTAGGAGGAGTGGTGTTAACCAAACTCAGTGCTCTTCTCCTCTATCCTTCTCTGCGTTTTGTTCGGTTTAATTGTCTTTGTATAAAGATTATGCTGAGATCGACACAACCAGGAAATGAGGGGTTGTTGGCTTAGGTGGTGTAGCAAAAAGATTCCGCCAGAGTGTTGCAGCAAAACACAAAACAACAAACACTCATTCTGATAGGAGGGTTGACCCTGCCAAGAAAAATCAGTCAGTGGCCAGGGAGTCGACTGGTTGTGGTGTGGAGGTCGCAGTTAAAGACATGGTGGGTGAGGTGGTTCGGGTAACTCAAGGTCATGGGAAGTCGCAGGGCATTGTTAGCATGACAGAATCTGTGAAAAAACAGAGTACGACGTAGGCGTGGATCAGCTTGTCTTCAAGAAGACGAGGTGTTTGTATGTAATTTTCCGTTCGAGTCGACCGACGATTGGGTTCGGAAAGTGTTCCAACCTTCAGGCGAGATCGTCTCTTCCTCTGTGCTACACCGTCCAAATCACACAGGAAAGTACTTTGGGTTCATTCGTTTTCGGGAGAAGGCTGGGGCGAAGCAGGCGGTGGCCAGCTTGAATGGTTTCAAAATAAATGGGTATGTTCTATTCGTCGCTATTGCTCGTCGCCGGAAAATCTCGCCGGTCTCGAGCTCTGTTCCGATTGCTTCTCTGGATGCTTGCTCGTCGCAGTTACCTGGTTTAGAACATCCGAGCCCATTCAAATCAAGCTTATTACCTGTCGAGGAACAGGTCACGGCCTCGTCTGATACTATGCCGGAGGTGGAGCTGGGTTGGTCGGAGACTAGGTCAGAGAGGGAGTTACAAGACGTCATGTACTCTCGGGATCTCCCTCTTTCCTCGGAAATTCAAAACGCGTCCGGTCTTCGAGCGCTGCCAGATTACGTTGATTCCGGACCAGGTGGAGAGATTTCCGCTTCTGGTTGCAGCGACCGTATTTCTCGCGGCGAGGACGTTGATGAAGCTGTCTTTGGGCTCAACTCTATTGGCACTGATGGACCTGTTGGGTCTCGAGGTAAGGTTGGAGATGAACCAACTCGCAGCGGAAAATCAATGAAAACCAAGAGACAATTAGAACCATGAAACAACTAACAAAGAATGGATTAACAAGAGAAAAATTCAGCACTAGTTCTTACCAAAACAAGAACACCGGTTAACGAATGATTGGCTTGAGTCTCCAAGACGCCTACGTATCCACTTGGGAATCAAAGCCACGTAGTTCTTCTCTTTGAGGACTCAAGAACACAAACATGGAGGTGGAAACTAGCCAAACCCGAAATGGCCATGGAAGAGGGAGAGAAAATGTGTTTCCTATTCTTGTCTAGTGTTTGTTATGTTGAAAAAAGATGACTTAAACATAACAAAACCCATACTTGTCCAACTAAAGGCATGGGACAAGCATGGTGACAAGTAAGGTGTAAATAGGACAAAGTATGGCAAGACAAGATTGGGTTAGGTGGTGAATCACCAACACCTTAATCCTTGTCTTGCTTACTTAGTACTAATTAATCAAGACTTGATTAATTAGTTCCATGGGCCTTGGTTGCATGGGCCTTTCATGGGCTTCTTGGAACATGGCCCGTGGCCATTTCCAACGAGGTCCCGTGATTCGCTCATCGCCTCCATGCCTTCCATACCGGAAATGTCCAACATTATCCGACGCGATCAATCCCAAGACTCCAAGCCTTGTCTCGATCCGTAAAGTCCTATTCACTTACGGGCACATGACCCAAAACCCAGTTTTGGTCATGTCCCGAGACAACTCCCTTTTGGCCATTCTCCATAAATGTGTCAATGAGTTTCATCCTCCGGTGTGACCCTTAGGTTTATGCATGTCAATAGATCAACGTAAAATCCCATTTTACTTGATCCTATTTAAGTGGCAACTAACGAGACTTTAGTATTGCCTGACACTACATAACGAATCGACCCTGTCGATTCTAACCTTTCCGTCGTCCCTGTCATTATCCTTTTATCTCCGATATCCTGATTGAGATAAGGCATAGAGCCGTCATCCTTATTATTCTCAATCACCGTTCCTTGATATGTGAGATGACTGAAGATATGATACCCAGTATCATGTGCATGGCCATGCTATTCTTCCAGTCACTCTCGATCAAGTGGCCGAGAACCGATATCTTTCCCATACCTTAGTATGAGGGATAAATCCCTTAGCCGTCTTTCGTGTCACTCATGTAGCCCGTCCCCAAGCCAATCCTGGCCATTATGGAAGCCCTGTTACGGACAACGTTAGGCTCAGGTCAAACTCAGTTGTTGACTACATAGCGATCACAAAGACTCCTTGGTCTAAGGATACATGACAAGCTACAACACTGAATATGTTCATGACTTAATCTATGGCACATATTCAGGGTGGGTCGTCCAATATCATGTCCCACATGATATCTATGATCAGACTCCGGAATCCCATTCCAATGACTAACAGAACGTAAGCCATAAAGAGCCATCTTTCATACTAGTCGCTTCTAGTGAAGCTTTGTTGACTAGGGACCCATCGAGTGTGATCTATCTCGATCTATGGTTCTATTCGCATGGTGGGCATAGATCAGAGCACACATCGATATATTACTCCAACACATAAGTAATATAAAGCCGCTTTAATTTTATTGCTAACGATGATATATACATTTGGACATTTAGGATTGAACTACGGGCACTAAGACTAACAGGACCATCAAGTATTGATGGGCCTGCAGAGGTGGCTGCTATTTCAGAGTAGCCTCATAAGGTGAATGGGTTGGGCCCTATCATTGGGCCTATTGTTCAGGTGTATGGACCTGTTGCTGGAGCCAACGGAGAGGGCCTAACAACTCCGGGTACTGTATCGTCAGGGGGTCCGGGGATTCATGTCTCACCAGATGTTGTGAGAGATTCTATCGAGTCTCAAAAAGGTAGTCCGTGGAAGGATGCTCTCCTTCAACCTCCGAAACCCAACCCGTTCACCAAGGGTCGTTTCTTGAAGCAGGCTCCTTCCAGAGCTTTGAATCGGCAGAGCCGACCCCAAAAGTTTTTAGGGGACTATTACACCCTGAATGTTCCTTCTCGCACCTTGAGTCGTGCGTATCCTGTTGACGTTGGGAAGCATATTTTGCAAGCTCAAACCGCTCAGATAGCTCATTCAGACAAAGCTTTTGATGATCCAACCTTGACTTCGGAAGATGAGGAGTGGGTCATTGATGGTTGATTTAGTGACACTCTTTGGTTTTTTCGGGATGTGTTCCCGCAGCTCCTTCTGTGAGCTCTCTTGTAATCGTTTCCTTTGGTTAGATTCTTCTTGAATCTAATTTCTTTCTAAATAAATTTTTTAGCGCTTATCCAAAAAAAACCGTAGTTGATATCGGTATTGGAGATGATGCTGAACCAATAGTTGATATTGGGGAAGAACATGGCCTTGTTGGTGAGGGCGTTGAACTTGTAGGTGGTATCGGAGCAGTAGAAGGTGTTATCGGAGCAGTAGAAGGTGATATTGGAGTAGCAGAACGTGATATTGAAGCAGCAATTTTTTTTTTGGATAAGCGCAAAAATTTTATTAAAAGAAATTTTTAGAAATGGAAAATAACCAAAAGGGACAACGATTACAGAAGAGCTCGATCAACGGGAGCTGACATGGTAATTCCTGTAACCATAAGACTAAAAAGTCTTGAAAAACTACGACTTAGCTTCCTCGTACGTTTCACTGTCAGAAGAATGGTTTTGCGTTCTGAGAGCCCGGGTATTAGACCTAGTATTGTGAATACAAGGGATTCGTCCCTTTATGGCCTTTTTCTTGACGGCTGCGTCCAACCACCCGTCAAAAGACTACAGGTGATCTATCACTCCCTAAGACACGAGCGAGAGATCCTTAATCACTCCAACTAAAGGTTCAGATGTCTTCTTCAACGGACGACCCTTACGGCCATATTTAAGGAGAGCTTCCTTTCATGGACTTATCTAATTTTGATCTGACGACTGATTCACACCAGTAATTCAGCCAGCCGCCAATTCCTCAAGGCCCAACTAATTTTGGACCTGGGTCGGACCATCAGGAGTCGGATCTAAAGTCGGATATGGGACAATGACATTATGGTTCCTTTCGATTGGGTGATGAACAACCCTTCACCCCATTTCGTTTCTCAGATGGGTCGGACATGGAAGTTGGTCAAGCTTTTAAGAACAAAGATGAGACTGTAAACAAGTTCAGGATAGTTGCAATGAAATGTAAGAGTAGGATTGATTTTAAAGCCGTGAAATCCACCCCGAATTTGTATGTCGTAAAATTTCATGCGAAAGGATGTGGATGGATGGTGCGTGCAACGAGAGTGAGGGAAGTAGAACACTTCACCATAAGAATGTATCACATTTGGCACACTTGCTCCATAGATTCTCTACCAGCAAATCACAATCAACCAACTACGGTAATGGTTGACACCTATTTGAGTGAATCCTTTGATGGTGAAGAGCTACCCACTCCAAAATCAGTTCAAGGCTTTATGTCAGGTACCCACAAAACGGACATAACGTACTTGAAAGGTTGGATGGGACGACAACTTGCAAACACTAAGATCAGAGGTTGTCCTGTTAAAAGTTATCAACTTCTTCCACTATATCTGGATCTTGTTAAACAATTTAATCCAAGCACAATGATAGATCTAGTGGTGAATGATGAGCGGGAATTCAAGTATTGTTTTATAGCATATGGAGCATGCATTAAAGGATTCAGGCACATGAGAAAGGTTATTGGTGTGGAGGGAACTTGGCTGACGGCAAAGTTCAAAGGGGTAATGCTGGTTGCATCGACACACATTGGTAATTTTTAGATGTACGCTCTTGCTTGGGCTGTGGTGGACTCGGATAACCTAACATCATGGACATGGTTCATGAAGAATTTACAAAAATGCATACCAGATTCGAGTGACTTAGTAATCCTTTCTGATAGAAATGCTAATATCGTAAAAGCAGTGTCAACTATTTACCCAACTGCAGATCATGGCCATTGTAGGTGGCATCTCCAGCAAAATGTTGATGACAAGGTTAGAAAAAATAAAGTCGGAGATCTTTTTGAGGAAGTTGCTGATGCATACACAATTAGCGAATTCAACGAAAAGTACGATGAGATGCATGCAATATATCCAGTAACGACACAAAATTTGAGGAAACAAACATATCGCTACATTAGTGGGCGAGAGCTCACTTTCGAGTTGAGCTGTACAATCTCATGACAACGAATGGGATCGAGTCTATAAATTCAGCTTTAGGCCAAGCCAGAAAATGGCCTATCATTGCATTGTTCACATCGATGTAGACGAAACTCACTGAGTGGTTCAACAACCGTGGCAATTCAATAAATGCAATGCCTGAGACAACTAAGCTGACACCCATTGTTTTTTATCTTATCGTTGAAAGGTATAATATTGGTCGTAATATGAAAGTTGTAGCATTGAACGCAATGGAGTTTCAGGTTGGACCTAACCGTAAAAACAAGGGCGTCAAAGTTGACTTGGATTGGAAGACATGCAAATGTGGTCTGTTCGACATTGAAAAAATTCCTTGTGTGCATGCAGCCATGGCATATAAAGCAACTAAGACGATGAAGATGGAAGTGAACGAGTTGTGCGATAACTATTATTCCAAGGAAACATGGGCGGCTTCAGTTATCGATAACATTTATCTAGTGTAGTGTTAATCCTGAAGAATGGCCTTCACACCTAGATTGAAATAGTGCCTCCAACCATCAAACCCAAGCGCGGTAGACTTGAAATAGTCAAATTCAACTCCGAAGGTGAGTACGGAAGGCGTCGTAAGAGAATCAAGATCCACACCCATTGCAACCCCCAACAGAATAAGAAGAACAAGAACAAGAACAAGAAGAACAGGAAGAACAACAACAAGAAGAAGAAGAAGAACAATAACAACAACAAAAAGAAGACTTGTTCTTTTGAATTTTTCCCCAGAACTGTATTACAATTCATTTCCCAATATTGTATTATTCTTAATTTGAACGAACTGCAGCCTTTTGTAGTGACATTTCCATTTCCAAGTTCAATTCACAGTTTCAGATTCTTATTTAACATAGTTATCATAAAAGACATTGTTGGGTCTCGAGGTATGGTTGGAGATGAACCAACTCGCAGCGGAAAATCAATGAAAACCAAGAGACGATTAAACCATAAAACAACTAACAAAGAATGGATTCACAAGAGAAAAATTCAGCACTATTTCTTACCAAAACAAGACCACCGGTTAACGAATGATTGACTTGAGTCTCCAAGACGCCTACGTATCCACATGGGAATCAAAGCCACGTAGTTCTTCTCTTTGAGGACTCAAGAACACAAAAATGGAGGTGGGAACTTGCCAAACCGGAAATTACAAGGGAAGGGGGAGAGAACTTGTGTTTCCTATTCTTGTCTTGTGTTTGTTATGTTGAAAAAAGATGACTTAAACATAACAAAACCCATACTTGTCCAATTAAAGGCATGGGACAAGTATGGTGTCAAGTAAGGTGTAAATAGGACAAAGTATGTCAAGACAAGATTGGGTTAGGTGGTGAATCACCAACACCTTAATCCTTGTCTTGCTTACTTAGTAGTAATTAATCAAGACTTGATTAATTAGTTCCATGGGCCTTGGTTGCATGGGCTTTTCATGGGCCTCTTGGAACATGGCCCGTGGCCATTTCCAACGAGGTCCCGTGATTCGCTCATCGCCTCCAAGCCTTCCATACCGGAAATGTCCAACATTATCCGACGCGATCAATCCCAAGACTCCAAGCCTTGCCTCGATCCGTAAAGTCCTATTCACTTACGGGCACATGACCCAAAATCCTCGAGACAACCCCCTTTTGGTCATTCTCCATAAATGTGTCAATGAGTTTCATCCTCCGGTGTGACCCTTAGGTTTATGCATGTCAATAGATCAACGTAAAATCCCATTTTACTTGATCCTATTTAAGTGGCAACTAATGAGACTTTAGTATTGCCTGACACTGCATAACGAATCGACCCTTTCGATTCTAACCTTTTCGTCGTCCCTGTCATTATCCTTTTATCTCCGATATTCTGATTGAGATAAGGCATAGAGCCGTCATCCTTATTATTATCAATCACTATTCCTTGATATGTGAGATGACTGAATATATGATACCCAGTATAATGTGCATGGCCATGCTATTCTTTCAGTCACTCTCGATCAAGCGGCCGAGAACCGATATATTTCGCATACCGTAGTATGAGGGATAAATCCCTTAGCCGTCTTTCGTGTCACTCATGCAGTCCGTCCCCAAGCCAATCCTGGCCGTTATGGAAGCCCTGTTACGGACAACGTTAGGCTCAGGTCAAACTCAGTTGTTGACTACATAGCGATCACAAAGACTCCTTGTTCTAAGGATACATGACAAGCTACGACAATGAATATGTTCATGACTTGATCTATGGCGCATATTCATGTCGGGTCGTCCAATATCATGTCCCACATGATATCTATGATCAGACTCCGGAATCCCATTCCAATGACTAACAGAACGTAAGCCATAAAGAGCCATCTTTCATACTAGTCGCTTATAGTGAAGCTTTGTTGACTAGGGACCCATCGAGTGTGATCTATCTCAATCTATGGTTCTATTCGCATGGTGGGCATAGATCAGAGCACACATCAATATATTACTCCAACACTTAAGTAATATAAAGCGGTTTTCATTTTACTGCTAACGATGATATATACATTTGGACATTTAGGATTGAACTACGGGCACTAAGACTAACAATCTCCCACTTTCCCTAGTTCCAATCTAAACTCTAATATGTCCCCATTGACTTTACATGTCTAACATGTCCAGGCAGTGACAGTGCTTAAGTCAAAGGGTTGGCTATGTTATCATCTGTTGCAATATAGGTTATCTTCACTTCACCTCAATTCAGTATTTCTCTGATTAGGTGGATACGTCGTAGTACATGTTTGGATTTGTTATGCGATCTTGGATTTTATCTTGCGCAATGGCCCTTGTGTTGTCGCAAAATGGATTCACCGGGCTGGATGGGTTTTTAATTACATCCAACCCTGTCGTGAATTTCCAAATCCACATAGCCTCCTTAGCTGCCTCTACAGCATCCATGTACTTGGCCTCTGTCGTAGATTCGGCAATGGTATCTTGCTTTACGCTCTCCCAACTAAAGCTCTGCCATTCAGCATAAACACATATCCTGACTGACTTCTAAAGTCATCTGGATTTGTCTTGGAAAACTAGCGTCTACTCATCCTTCGACGACTAGTTCAGCATCATCTTTCCCCCGGGTTAGACTGATGTCTACTGGTACAACATAAGGCTTACGAGACGTCCGGTCTCATACATGTCATGACATATATGATCGATCCTGCCCACAGGCACATAGGATTCTCATCATCTTTTTCAGCTAATCAGGTGTCTTAGGACACTGAGTCTTGCTGAGATGAATGCCATGACTAGTGGGTAAGAATCCTTTCTTTGAATCGAGTATTAAGAACCTACTCAATGCCTTGTTCACATAGGTTCCCTGACTTAAATCCAAGACCCCCTTGGTGCGATCTCTACATATCTTAATCCTTAAGATATAAGAAGCATCGCCTAAGCCTTTATTGAAAAACACTTCCTCAGCCAAGCTTTAGTCTCGTGCAAGGTTGGGATGTCGTTTTCAATGAGAAGCAGAAAGGTAATCTTGCTCCCACTAGCCTTCTTATAAACGCAAGATTCATCCTCGTTCTTGATTAAGCTAAATCCAATTACAGCTTCATCAAAACGAATGATCCATCTCCGAGAAGTTCGTTTCAATCCATAAATGGATTTCAACAATTTATAAATCTTTCCCTTATTCTTCGGATCGTCAAAACCTTTGCGCCGAGACATACAAACGTACTCAGTCAAATTTCCATTTAGGAAAGCGGTTTTGACATTCACTTGCCATATCTCGTAATTATGATACGCAGTTATGTCAAGAAGAATTTGGATCGATTTTGACCATAGCCACTAGGGAGAAGGTTTCCTCATAGTCAATCCATTGGATCTGCCTATAACCTTTCACCACTAGTTGAGCTTTGTAGGTCAGAAGGTTTTCGTCCATGTCCATCTTCACCTTAAAGATCCATTTGCATCCGATGGTCCTCACACCATTGATGGGATCAACCGGTTCCTAGACTCGGTTTTCCGACATGGATTGCATTTCCTCCCTCATGGCTCCCAGCCATAACTCGGAGTCGAGCCTATCCACGACTTCCTGAAAGGTGGCTGGATCATCGTGATCCACCATGAGTTCATTGTGACCTCCGGATACCATATCTTGGAGGTGAAAGATTGATCCTTTCAAATCGCCTTGGACCTTCAGGAATTGTAACAAGAAGTGGTTCTTACTCTACGACAATATATGGCTCCTTTCTACTGGGTTGTCAATTGGTTTAGACAGATCTGTACCATCTTGAATTTCTTCGAGATGCACAGTCCTCCCAATGACGTCTTTGGAAACAAAACTCCTTTTCCATAAAGACCTCACCCCAAGCGACGAACACCATGTTCTCACTGGGATTGTAGAAGTAGTATCCCCTTGTTGCTTTGGGATACCACACGAAGGTGCATATCTCAGATCTTGGTTCGAGCTTAGTCGAAACCAAATGTTTCACATAAGCCTCGCAACCACAAATCTTTAGGAAGGACAAAGCGGGCATCATCCCGTACCATTTTTAAAATGGTGTCTCTTCCATACCCTTCTTCGAAGCCCGATTCACTATGAATGAGGTCGTCTCTAGAGCATAACCCCAGAAAGAGATTGGGAGATCAGTCCAACTAATCATGGAACAGACCATTGTCTAACAATGTCTGATTTCTCCGTTTGGCTACACCTTTCAACTACAGTGTCCCAGGAGGAGTCCATTCCAAAAGGATCCCATTCTCTTTTAGATGATCTAATAACTCTGTGGTCAAGTATTTTCCACCTCTATCCAATCGAAGTGCCTTAATACCTTTGTCGAGCTGGTTTTCTACTTTAGTCTTAAACTCTTTGAATTTATCAAAAGCTTCAGACTTATGTCTCACCGAATAGACATAACCATATTTACTTTAATCATCAGTAAATGTGATAAAGTAGCTAAAACCCCTCCTGGCAAGTGAACTTATTGGTCTACACACATTCGAGTGTATCAGCCCCAATAATTCACCCGCCCTTTCATCGCGATCGATAAAGGGCACTTTAGTCATTTTTCCCATCAAACAAACCTTGCACCTATCGATCGAATGGAATTCGAATGAACCTGAAAGCCCGCACTTCTGAAGTGCTGATAGGCGCTTCTTGTTTATGCGGCCCAAATGACAGTGCCATAACAGAGTTAGGTTTAAATCGTTGGATTTAGACCTCTTGGTATTAACGGAATATATAGAACTTGAGGCATTGTTACCCATATCTAATATGTACAATCCTCCAACCAAGTCAGTACTGGTATAAAACATACCATTGCATAGAACATTGAAAACTCCATTTTCAATATTAACATTATATCCTCCTTGTCAAACACAGATACAGATATAATATTCCTACTAAAAGTAGGTATGAAATGTACATTATACAGTACTAAGACAAGGCCTCTTGGAAAAGCAAGACTCATGGATCCTACAGCAGTTGCCACAACTCTGAGGTCCACTTCGTGCTTTCCAAACCTCTCCTACTTTCAACCACCATATATTAGTGCATGTGTGAGATTCAGTCCTGGTATCTAATACCCATGAATCTTTGGAAGTAGAGAGATGTAGCTCTATAGAGTTAATACCAGATGAAGGCACGGTCCCACCGCCCTTCCTTAGATCATCAAGGTTTCCTGATGAAGGCGCAGTCCTACTGCCCTTCTTCAGATCATCCAGGCTATTTGATGAAGGCGCTGTCCCACTGCCCTTCTTCAGATCAACCGTGAACTTCCTGTAATCCCGGTTCCAATGACCAGGCTGTTGGCAGTAGAAGTAGACATTCTCAGGTGTCTCATCTTTCCTGCCAAGTGCGAATGGGCCCCGCCCTTGCCACTTCCAATTCCCTTGTTGACCATCTGAATATCCTTGGATCCCAGATCCCTGATATATTCTTCTTAGCAGTTAATGACACTTCGTGTAACTCTGATATGGTCTTAGAGACAACCTTGTCAAGGACATATTCTTTGCGTTCAGACTTGAGGACTATCCTCAAAATTATGTACCAGTCCAAATAGTTTCTCCCATTTAGCTTGACCCTGTCAAGAATGGTTTTTAATGACAAAACATTAATGTTCGCTGAATTTGCCATTTGATGTACAACAGATAAAATTCAATCAGTAAACTGAATAAATTTTATGAAGATCAAGCTTAAACACCAACAATCGATTATAAACCTTTAGAATCTGAAACCAAGATCCTTGATTCACTCGATTAAGCTGAACTAATGCTCAGCACTTAATCGAGCTATGTAGGTAGGACTCCATCCAATCACATCCAATGTGACTCTTGGCTAGGGTATGTACTTATGTACACGACTTACCCTATCTGTTACCCTAGCTCAACCTCAGGCTGAGAATCGTAGTCGGGTCCACCAATTTTCAACTATGGCCCGTCACTATGTAGGTGCTCCGCTAATGCGCACGGCACCCACATATGTCGTCCAAACCTACTACCCCGCTTTCCCATGGATGCTCCGCTAATGCGCACGACACCCATTTGGACATTTAGGATTGAACTACGGGCACTAAGACTAACACACATTTCAAAGTACTGGTCTTAAAAAGTACAATACTAGGATACAGTACACAGTACTACGACAATACCCCCAATAGTAGGATAACTGACCCACTTTAATCTCATAAATGAATGATGCAGCATCAGCATAACACTTTCAGATTCTTATGTAACATTTATCATAAAACACATTTCCAAGTACTGATCTTTAAAATTACAACACTAGGATACAATACACAGTACTACGACAATACCCCCAATACTAAGATAACAGACCTGCTTTCATCTTAGAAATGAATTATGCAACATCAACACAACAGTTTCCGATTCTTATGTAACAGTTATCATAAAAACACATTTCCAAGTACATGTCTTAAAAAGTACAAAACTAGGATAAAATATACAATACATCACATAAAATGTAATTTTAATTCATAACACAACACAACAGAACACGACAATAATATTTGATAGATAGGTCGAGTAGATATAACATATTCCAAGTAGTGGCGTACACCTAATACTTGGACAAAAACCGGAGTTAGAGTTATCATACTTTACTTACAAAATAAACATGCATGTAACACCATGCATGCTCGATTGTTCAAAATAAAACCTTCATCAATCATCTTCTTCAGCATAGTCGGACTCATCTTCATCTTCTTCTTCATCTTCGTCGTCTTCTTCTAACGAATCATCATCTTCTTCTCATTCGTTGTAGAAGTATGTCTTTTACTTTTCCTCCTCTTCTTCCAATTTTTTCTTTTTCTTCTCCAACCACTGGATCTTGGCCCGCCTCTTCCTTTTCCTCACTACATCCTCAAAGTTCCCCTCGTCATGCGGTTTCTGTTCCGCTCCCTCCTCTTCTTCATCCTCTTTGGCGTCCTCTAATTTTTTTCTCAAATTTTTGCAGTTCCTTTGTCCTTTGTTTCCTCTTCTTCTTCCTGGCCTTCTCGGCCTCGTACGCCTCGTTAGAGTCTGAAGGGGGATGTCAGTAGGGTCTTCCAAGAAATGGTCTAGATGAATATCATCTTCATCCAGATCATCTTCATTAATGAGAGGATCATCTTCACATACGTCTGTTTCCTCTTCCTCGTCACTATCATTCACGTACGAGAGGAGGCAGAACGGAGAGTTAGGAGATGGTGGAGGAGATGGTGGAGTCGACATTCTATGAATAGGGGCTAAAGAACATATGAAGAAAAAAGTAGAACATTTGAAAATGGTGTGGCTTGGATGAAGATGAAGAGGGTCTTGTATCTTTTCTCTCTCTTAAGTAGTAGATGAACCGTTTATGACGTCGGGACGCGTCATGATGATAAGGGGGCGTCATCATGAGATAAGTAGGTAAATTACATTTAATTCTAAGTTAATAATAATAGACGTGTCATTACCGTAATACACGTGTCACTTACGGTTAATTTGAGGAGTTACGGTTCTTTCACACGATCTATGGTTATTCCACCGGCATTAGCTAATAAAAACCTAGTGTTGGGATTTCAATACACACAGTACTTTGATAAATATAGCTAGTACTGTTCCTATAGGATTAAGATTATTTGAAGGATTCAGATCAAATTTGAGTGCTATGTTCGATTTTAGTTCGATGAACATGAATAATATAAAGTGGATGAACTTTAATATAAAACCCTTTATAAACGAGACGTTGAAGAGCTTCTTGAAGATACATTACTTGGTTAAGAACAAAGATCATAACATAAGTAAGAGTATAAAGTTTGAACATGAGTAAGAGGACATTTTTTGAATACAACACTCGGATTTTTATAATCATAGTCAATGTAAAACTACAAATTTATCATAATCATCGTTTCCAAAACATTTTTTTTGGTTCCATTTTCGACTGTTATGGTGTGATAATAAAACCAAGTACCTTTTTTGTTCCACTTTTGAACCCAATGTTGTGTAACAAACAACTAGTACTTGGATAGTAAAACAGAAAACTTGTACAATAAAATCAGTACAATGAGTTTATATTTTAACGACGTTATGTTTATAAAAGTTCCCTTAACATAATTGTACAAATATATTCACGTGTATAGCACATATCTTGGGTTAGTGAAAGATTTCGGAAACGGGCTTAATCCACGGGCTATATCATAAGACAAGACAAGGCGGAGCTCATAAGGAGAAACGTCGTCGTTATGGCAGAAGATCCTTCATCATTTGGGGGAAAACTTCGATCTGGGGCAAAGACACACACAGAAGGCAAGAAAAGAACGCTAGGCATCAGCTGCGGAGGAAAAGATGGTTCATAAGAAAACGAAGAAGTTGTGTCGATGCGGTATCCCAGCTATGATTCGCACGTTGAACTCCAAGAAAAATCCTGGGAGGAGATTTTACGGCTGCAGAAATTATAATGTAAGCATCATTTTTACTCGAAATCGATTTTGTAAGAACCGCCCCCGGTCCATCCCGGTCGAACCGGAGGATTTTGGTGAAAGTTGACTTTTTACCGAAAAAGTTAACCGATGATTCCGGGAGTCATTCGGGACCTTTCCGGGACCCAAAAAGCTTAGCCGTCATTACGGTTAGCTTAGTTAGGTCATTTCCTTTCAAATGACACCTTTTGTGAAAAAGTCAAACCTGGGTCAAACAAAGTCCATTTTGGATTATTAAAGAATAAAATAATAGGAGCTGAGATATTTTGGAGTAGGAGTGGTCCCCACATGGACACACGTCCATGTTAGCTTGGAGGGGAAGAAAGGTGGGTTAAAAGTCCAAATGGTCCCCACATAAGGACAAAATAGAGAGAGATAGGCTAAAGGACGAAAGGGACTTTTCCTCTTAGATGATAAGAGCACATGGGAGCAATTTTTCTGCTCATTCTTGATTGTGGCCGAACACCATAGGGAGAGAGGAGAGAGAGTGCAAACCTCCATTGTTGCTCCTTGAAGCTTGAAGAAGAAGCAAGAGAAAGGGAGCTCCTTTTTGGCAAATTTCTACACCAAATCTTCTCAAATTTACTTCATCTCTTCATTTCCTAGAGGTTGATATACTTTATTTCCTCTTTCGATGAAATTGATGTTGTGGGTTTGAGTACAGTTGACTTAAACTAGTGGGTTTTGGGTGTTGGAAGGTGTAAATGTTGATTTGTGAAGAAGAAGTGGAGTTGGATGATGAAAATATCTTGGTTTGAGTAGTTTTTGATGAAACCCACTTGGGTCTTGAAACTTTGGATGATTTGAGGTGGAAATTGAAGTTCTAAAGCTTAAAAATGGTGATATGGAGAACCTAGAACTAGTTAGGAGCTTGTTGGAGAAATTGGATATTTTTCCGACGACCGGAGGCTCGCCGGAGCTCCGGCCGGTCGCCGGAATCCGGACACCGGAGAGGGAGAGGACCGGCCATGGCTCGGCCATCCTTGGAAAGGACCGGCCATGGTCCGTCCACCTTGAACCGTGACCGGCCGGCCCGGTTTGGCCATACACGACCATGTGTGGCCGTGGGGACCATATGGCCGGGTTTTGGTGGTTTTGTAAATGGAACGGTCGTGGATGACCTTCGGGACGATGTTTTCACACCCGGAACGAATTATGGATATGATTCATGAATTTTTGGAAAAAGCGACTAGAAACTTTAATTGCGAAATTGGGAGGGCTCGGACCCCGGAATTGGATTCCGTCAAGTACGTTGGAAAGAGTAAAACTAATTAGGATTGTTATAAATGAAAAGGGAAACTTTCGGAGTCCTGAGGGACGTTTTCCCAATTTCGGTCAAAATGGGCCTCCCGGGCCCATTTTGCCAAGTTGAGCAATTGGGATTAGTTCGGGTATTTCCCTCTATAATCCACACTTGAATTAGCATTAATTCGTGTATTGCTTGTAATCTTAGACTTTGGACCCGAGTTTGACGGAGGAGGAGACTTCGGACGTGGAGGAAGCTAGCCAGGTCGTCCGCTGCTAGGATTGGATCGGTCTTGAGATAGGGAAGAGTAATAAACTCCACTTCTAATTTAAAGAATGCTAATAGTATGCCTATAGGATAATAATAACCGGAAGAATCTAGCTTGGATATAGGATGTTATTCACTAGAATAACCGCTTTCAATTATGGGAATTGTCGTGCTGGTAGAATGGCCATGTCGAGCCTTAGGATTGATTGTTGATTGTGCTTGATTGTAGTTTTTAGTCCTTAAACGTTGATGCATATTATCTTCTTTGATTACTTTAAGAGTCATAACATGCCTTATGAATTATGATGAATGTGATATGAATGGTTGTTCGTGATATGATTGGTTGGATGAATGTGATGAATGTAATATTGAATGTGGACTTGTGTTATGATCGGGTGAGTGATAGACCGATGTGGTGTGTTCGGTAAGTATGTTGGTAAGCTATGACGATGTGGTCTATTGTTGCTTACCCCGATGCTTAGCGTTCCGGGAAGATACCCGACCGAGGTGTATGCCGGTCCGGTATGTTTATTATGTGTCTTTACCCCGATGCTCTGTGTTTCGGGAAGACATCTAGACCGAGGGATATTCCGGTATGATTTATATTGTTTCACCCCGATGCTCTGTGTTCCGGGAAGACATCTAGACCGAGGGACATTCCGGTATGATGTATATTGTTTCACCCCGATGCTCTGTGTTCCGAGAAGACATCTAAATCGAGGGATATTCCGGTATGATGTATATGTTTAGCTTGTGTGTGGATCGGTTCTTGTGGTATGATTATCTTACATTTCGGTTGTCATGGGTACCTGTCTTGAGTTGTGTGGTATCAGATCTGAGTAACGTTCGTAGTGGTCTTAGTAGTTGATTGTACCGTTTTTCTTATGTTTCCTTAGTTGGTTGCCCTTATCTATATTATTGCGTTCCGGTTAGTTTCTATTTACTTTATCAGTTTTAGTAAGTTTTACTAATCAAGGAATTTTGGTTACGGAGCGGAAGTCTTTTTCCCTTTACTACTTTTTCCTACTGAGCATAAGCTCACCCCCTCTGCTTTTACTGTTTTACAGGTTTTGCTGATGAGTAGACTTAGAGGACGTCTCAGGGCTCGGGAGCTCGTTGAGGGTCCGGGTCGATTTATTTATTAGAGGCGTACTTCCAGTTTCGGATTAAGTATTGTCCTTACTTTATTTGGTTATCGAATTTTGAACTCGGATTTTCCTAATTAACTTTGGATTTATTATTGTTTATTATCTTCTTAGTTCACGTCTCGAGTCCGGTTAAAACCAGATTTGGGGCGTGACAATTTGGTATCAAAGCCTGGTTTTTCAAAACTTCGGACCGTACGTCAATTAGGTGGGTAGAGTTCGGTTGTTAAGGTTCTAGTGTTCGGTTACGCGAGTCGGAAATGTCCTACGCGTAGATCCGAGATGACGAGAGTCTAGGATGGCGAAGTGCCTTGTTTGAGTCTTGCCTTATTTTGTGTTATGATGTGCGCCCTGGTTGAACTTTTATGTCGATCGGTTGAGATCGAGGTTGATTTAGAGAGCGATGCTCGATGCTAGTTATGTCGTGTTATGTTAAATGATCGTTATTTGGGTTGCCGCCTTGGTATGCCGTTGAGTGATTGGTTGGATCAAAATGTTGACTTGGCCGGGTGGTAATCGAGTAATTACCGAGACCCGAGATGTGTAACTGTGATGTTTTGCTGTGTGCTATGTTGTGTTGAATGCCTTGTGCGGTTTTGATTATTGAATGTCCCGCGTAAGCGGATGGTTAGTGGATTATTCGAACTGGTCATGCCCAAATTTCTGCAAAACTGAATGTTTGTACTATCACGGGTTGACTCAGGGGCGCCACTATAGTCGAACGTGATAGGGGGATGTCAAGTAGTTACAACGAGATTCGGGGACGCCTGAATCGGGTTGTAATGACGCGATATCGACATGAATGTCGTGATAGAAAGAGAAAGGTGCTGAGAACCTGTGGAAATGAGTTAGTGCAGAGACTCTGTGGAATTGTTGTGTGATGTGAACGGTATACGACGTGACTTGTTTGAAACTATGACTCATGTGGGAGATGGTTAAATTGTGTGATTGATTCTGTGAGACGCACAAGTGTGCGAACTTCTCTGATTATATGAAATAATCTATGACTATACTAAGACTAAGTATATTGTTGGTCCGAGTTTGACCCTGGTGAAACGTACGTGAACGTTACTGTTTTTAAGCGAGACGCTTTATTCGAAAGTAATAAACTGAACATGTGCGTTATCCGTGCAGAGGATATACGACATGACGCCTGCCTACGTATCGCGAGGCACTAGGAGTCGCCCAGTTAGGGGCCAGGGGCAGCCCCCTGCCGTTGAGGAGGCAGGGACAGCGAGTGCCCAGGGTGCTTCCTCTGAGGAGCACGAGAGAGATGAGTCTGGACCGTCAGGGCTACCGCCCCGAGTTCCTCCGACCGTAGAGCCGACTCCCGCGATCGCTCTAGAGGAGCTAGTTCGCACAGTTCTGGCGGCGATCAGCGCCCATGGGGAGACTGCAGCACCGGCACCAGGGACTGTGCCTGCTGTCACTACAGTCGCTGTTGAGAGGCCGAGTCAGGATGACAGCTACACGGCTCAGGCTCTTAGAGATTTCCGCAGGCTGGGTACACCAGTCATTTCCGGGGAGTCAGACCCCGAGGCAGCCCAGAGATGGCTGGAACGGATCACCCGCAACTTAGATACATCGGGAATATCGGATGGTCACGTGAGGGTATCTTCTGCGATGTTCCAGCTAGAGGGAGATGCATACCAGGGGTGGTATCGCGAGGATGTGCGAGTTGGAGATGATTTTCAGTTGTTCAGGGAACTGTTCCTGGAGTAGTACTTCCCACAGTCAGCCTGAGAGGACAGCATCAGCAGTTCCTGGAATTGCGTCAGGGAGGGATGACGGTCTCTGAGTACGAGACGAGAGTCACTTCCTTGTCTCGCTTTACACCGGAGATGGTGCCGACCAAGGCTCACGGCTGTAGACGGGTTGAGGGAGGGCCTCGCCCCGTGATGGTGGATCGGATCACCGCATTCGGGACCCAGGTGTATTCGGTATTGGCGGATCGGGAACTGGCAGTGGGGCGACGCTTCCGTGAGACAGCCAGAGCCCGTGAGAGCAGGCCGAGACCGAGCGGCTTCCTAAGGCCGATGGAGGTCCGTGATCCACGGAGGCAGAGGACCTCAGGATTCTTCCGACCTCAGACCCAGTCTGGTGGGGCGAGACAGGACGGGTCGGTGACGTCGGTTGGACCCACTGCGCCGGAGCGACCGCGAGTATGTTACTTTTGTTGCCAGTCAGGCCATCGAATCCGAGATTGTCCGAGGGACGACACGCACCGGTGTCGTTCGTGCTACCAGTTCGGACACTTGGCGAGACAATGTCCCATCTCAGGTAGAGAGAGGACAGTGCAGCGACTACAGCAGGCGCAACCCAGCCCGTCACCTTCGTTCCGCCCGCGTAAGGCTCAGACGCTGAGAGTCACACAGCAGGCAGCGAGCGCGCCAGCGCCGAGACATCAGCAGAGGACTCCACAGCAGTTGATTCTTCTACCACCCTCGAGAGGAAGACCCCAGGCACCGCAGGGCCGAGTTTACGCGATTGATGGTTCCCAAGCTGAGAGATATGATCCCGATCATGAGATCGCTCAGGGTACGCTCTTACCATTTTAATTTGATTGTCGCTTTATTCGTTACTTGAGTACCCGCTTGTCTTTTCTTCGTGGTTGCTTTATGCCTGGACGGGAAATTAGTACCGTTAAGCCCACCCGTGCCTTAGTACGCCGACTGGGGTGTTATAGTGCCGATTAGTGTCAGTCACGAGTATGAAAGTGGAGTAGAAGAATTTCTTTTCTTAAAGACCTTTCCGTACTAGAACTTTTCCTTCCCTTCTTCGAGCGTGATGAGAGAGTTATGAGAACCGAATTGTGAGGTATCAAGCGTTCACCGATGGTTATCAGCGACGAGTGCCCGAGCAGCGAAGGGCTGCGACAATACCAGTACACAGTCAGACCGGTCAAGGAGGTGGCCGATTGACGATAAGATCAGAGTGACGCAGCGGAAGTATGGTGGGCCCATAACACACAGGCGTCGAAATCTTCCGTTTTCTTCTACCCTTGCTGAGAAATTAGGCCTTAGAGTAGAGCCATTGAGACGACCTTTATGTCTTGACACCCGGCTACGAGTGACAAGGTTTGACGAGTGTGTGGCGTACGTGTGAGATTAGAGTGACTGACCATCCGTGGCACATTTAGATTCGCGCCAGCAGAGTTGACCGAACGGGAACACCAGTTCGAAGAGCCGATAGAAGGAGTTATTTGTCCCAGCACATCGCCGTGAAGAACATAGCATTCTTCGTGAAGAGGAAAAGTGTAACGCTGAAGAGATGTAAAGACCACGGGAAGCTAGACCGGGTCAGGAAGAAGAACCGATACTCAATGCTGATACGATAGAGTTTTTGAAGAAAATGGTCAACAACAGCAACACCGAAGATCGTGAGCATGTAGCGGATCGAGAAGAGTGTTTGCGCCGCGAAGCAGTAGAGAAGACGTATTGCGAGAGTCACATCTTTAGCGCCTTACGGTGCGGGCGGGTAGCACCGAGAGATACAGCGACATCAGGCGACATTCCCGGCGGAGCAGGATGCGGAGAGCGAGAGCCAAGTTCGTATCGAGGCGTATCTTGTGTCAACAAGGGAAGGAAGAAAGCCAGCGTCCCATGAGGACTAGTACAACCACTAAGATTATGCCATAAAATTAAGAGCACCTCACGTTGGAATCCGGAAACAGCTAACCGAGTGCGACTACCACAAAGCTTCCAGGCCAGTAACAAGATGGCACCGAACGATGCATTGTATGGTAGGTCTGGTCAATTGCCCATGCAGGGCATATGTGAGAGTTAAGAGTTGACCATTGTTGGTCCTGAGTTGTTCGAGAGACGATTGAAGGAACCACGTAGAGTCAACGAGGAAGCACGAGGATGAGGTGCGCATAAGTACCCTAAACCGTTCAAATCCTTGAGATCTCAAGGCTTGTAGGGTGCTCATTAATGTGGTGATATGGATGAAACGACTTATAAACTGGTTCGATTGGTAGTAAGTGAGCAAGTGTCGACGGTAAGTGCAATATCACAGTTTGGATGACCTTCGATGATCGTTCATGGTTGTGTGTTACCTATTGTTGAGTGTGGTTATGGTAACGTCTGGTTCGTATGTGTTTCGAGGTGCGCCTATCTCCAACTAAGTGTCGGTAAGAGGTACTATCATTCCTTGTTGAGGTACGTCGTCCGTCCGACTAGATGTTGGAAGGGTATGCGGTTATTCCGAACCGTGCAGTGGTTATGATATCCATTGTCTTGATGAATGCATTTGTGTGCTACTTCCTTGTTTTTGTGTGTGGTTGGTCGTGACCTAAGCGTGTTTGAGTTCCAGTGTGAAGTGTCTAAGTGACGGTTACTAAGAGGACCATTGAGGAGATGTGTCTATGTTATGGTTCCGACTTTTGTTCGATTTACGAAATGTTCCGGTATGATACCTATACCGACGAAGGATTCCAGTATAGGATATCTAGACCTATGTTGTCACGCCCCAAATCCGGATTTGACCAGACTCGAGACGTGACCTGAGTTAAAATAAATAAAAATCATAAACAATTAATAAAACCTTAAATTTTTCATAAACGCTCCATCAAAAAGATATATATAAACAAGTAGTTCAAATCCTCGTGAGTCATAGCTCGACGTAAATAGTAAGATAAATGATGTTCAATACACAAGACCAACATAACTCTACTAAAAACCCCAAGAAGTCCAAAAGCTCCCGAGCCTCGAACTCACTAGACATCCGGCACACTTGTAACACAGTTGGAAACCAAAGGGGATGAGCTTACGCTCAGTAGGAAAAACCTTAATAACTCAACTCTTAAGTCAAATAGTAAACTGTTTACAAAGGTATCTCAATAAAGTTACAGAAATACGATTGACAATGAAATAATAGGCAACAAAATAGAATAAGATAAGTGCGATGAAATGGTATAAAGAACTAAGATATGATAAGATAAATGCGATGAAATGGTATAAAGAACTAAGATAGAATAAGATAAATGTTGTACTTTTAAAGATAACTTTAACTTGAAAGGTTCCATAAAAGAATTAATATAAAGTATCATAAAGATTAAACGGGAGCAATTGATATCACGCCAACCACTCGCTTTCTCAAGCCTCCGATCGATGGATAAGTTTTGGGATCACCTCGGTTTCCATGTTCCAATCCACCAAAATATCCATGTCATGTCAGATTTTCCCTCGGTCCAGAGGAGGTACATGCATCGGGGCACCGAAAACCATTCGAAATGCCTCCATAGGACCATCAATTATAGGGAGCCAAGTAGTGTTCCCGTGGGACACACAACTTGGGTGAAACCTTAGTAACCAATAATCAATGAATATCCTGTAGGATCTGCCGAGCTCTCAGGCCCCAATAATCAATCAATATCCCGTAGGATCTGCCGAGCTCTCAGGCCCCAATAATCAATCAATATCCCGTAGGATCTGCCGAGCTCTCAAGCTCCAATAATCAATCAATATCCCGTAGGATCTGCAGAGCTCTCAGGCTCCAATAATCAATCAATATCCCGTAGGATCTGCCAAGCTCTCAGGCTCCAATAATCAATCAATATCCCGTAGGATCTGCCGAGCTCTCAGGCTCCTCACATCACTCATTATCCCACTATATCTGTCCAACTCCAATCATCACAACGGCACCGGATTACCCCCCCGGTGTAGTACCGAACCAAACATACATTCAAACATATAAAGATAAAGAAACTAACATTATCATTCAAGAATAAGAATAAAGGGAACAAGCATTATCATTCAAGAATAAGAATAAGGGAAACATACAATAACACGCCCATCAACCAACACTCAACGAATCACCCTTTCACCACAATACACCCAAGACATTCACTTAATCCTCACTCTTAGAAGTACACACGTTCATGGATACACACCACACGGGATTCATACTCACAATTACCCTTACCGTCATACTTACCTGTCACGAACCATCGGTACATCGATCACCTGATTGTACCCCTTGGCACAACCAGTCATACTCGATCATCCGTTCAACCAACAATTATATCAACACAAACACTCAATCAACCAAGTACGCATTCAACCAATTAACCATCATGTGAACGATAAATTAAGTATTCAATCAAACGAGTTAATCTAGTTTAATTAGACTCTTATGTTATCCTAATAACTAGCAAACAAGCATGTGAACCTAACACACAACTAATCCGAGAGCTCTTCACAGCCTCTCTACTAGTAAATCAATTCCCAAGTATTGAAAGCAAGCTTTACTAATAGTCATCATCCTAAACATGCATACTAGACCCATCCATTTATTAGTAATTGAAAAGCGATTATTCTAGTTATTCGCATCCTATAGGCAATTCTAGGACCTTTCCATTTTTATTAACCTAACATGCATCCTAAGCGTTATTTAAATGAGAAGTTAAGAGTTTACCTACCTCGTGGTCTTCCTCTCAATACTCTGTTGTCACAAGCGATGGTCAGCACATCGTCCTTCACACGGGTACCGGCAAGGTCTTCTTTCTTCAAGGTCTTGTGGTCTTTGATCACAAAACAAAACTCTAATTAGACTCCACTTGGAAGTAACAAAAGGTTCCCAAAACCCCTCTAAAGTTCAGCTCCTAACCAAGATCAAAACGGGGGAAAACCCCTATGAACTGGTCGGTCACGGACACGGTCACGGAGCCGTGACACCGACCCTCACGGAAGACGTCATGGAGCCGTGACGTGTGCTGTCACAGTCTCCCTCACGGAGCCGTGACGTCACCCGTCACGGGATCTGTCACGGATCCGTGACGCTCTAGGGCAGTTTCGCCCTTCTTCAACCTCCAGCTCCTTTTCTCCGAAAAACCACCACCAAACTCCATTTTTAACCATTTCCAGCTCCCAAAACTATCAAATACCTCCAAAACTCCTCTACCCATGGTAGGAATCAACAAACAAACAAGTTTCCAATGATTTTCCAAATCACAATCAAATCAAAAGTTCCAAAATGTTCATCAAACTTCAACAAAAGCATCATCTCAACATCCTACCTCACTACTCCTTCTCCAATAGACCAACATAAGGCTAGTTCATCAATTTCAAGCCAAAACCCACAAAACACAAGAGTTGAGAGTAGATGAAATGAAGAGTTGAGAGCATCCATACCTTTAGGATGATGAGATGAAGAAGAGGGAAGCAAAATGGTGTCAAAAGGTTGAAGAACTAGCTTCAAAATCCAAACTTTCTTCACTATCTTCTTCCTCAAGAAATGAGCTTCTCTCTTGCTCTCTCCCTTTGTGATTTTCGGCTGCAACACTATAGTGTGAGCTGATTTTGTGTCATCTAATACTTTAAAAAGACCTAGAGGTGTAAAAGACCAAAAACCCTTTAGTTCTTATCCCTTTTGTGGACAACTAGTGAGGGTAGAGATGACTTTTGTGCCTCTTTCCTTCCCTCCAAGCCATTAGTGACACTTGGCATAGTGGGGACCACTCTCTTCCATTTAAAATCCAGCAGTCCAAATTTAAATGTAAAGACTCGATAAAAAGCTCGATTTTGACCAAATTTGACTTCCTTCGATATTATACTTAAATGAATGGAAACGGCCCAATTAAGCCAACCGTGATGACGGCTAAGCTTTTTGGGCCCCGGAAAAGCCCCGAGTGACTTCTCGAGTCCTCAGTTGACTTTTTCGGTAGATGGTCAACTTTGTCTTAAAAGTCACCGGTTCGACCGGGATCAACTGGGAGCGGTTCTTACAATCTACCCCCCTTAAAAGATTTTCGTCCTCGAAATTTACTATGAACGTTCTCTTCTTGTCCTTATCTCAGGGAATGTTCGATAAGTTGCGGGGCCAACTTGCCTCCCACGCGGTCGCACCGCTAAACGTCCTTCTTAGGCTCACTTTCCGTAATACTCGCTCGCCGACCGTAACCTCCAACGGTCCGCGTCTTCGAACCGCATAATTATTTTGTCGGCTCTGCATGGTCTTCAACTGTTTCCGAAATTTACGCAACAGTCGCATAAACGTGCTTCACTTGATCCCGTTACAATCTCAAACGCCATAATTGGCGGTACAAAACCGTCTCACCCGACTTCACGAAAACACACGCAAAGTTTCACCTACTCAAGAATACCGAGTAAAAACACAAGCCGAGAACCAACTAAGCAATTAAGAAAACTAAGGTGAAGGTCTCGATATCCTTCACCGGAAATTTCGTCGTGAAAGTACCCTGCTGGAACTCTCTACAAGTCAAACCAAGTCGAAACCACACATAACGTAACTCAACCAATTTCTCCTTAGTGATCGTCATATGATCAAACCCAATGGAACTCAAGTACTAACAAGTCATGACCGACTACAAACAATTTCCAAGGGAGTAATACGTACTTCAAACAACAAATAAAAGACCTCACTAACACCGAAGGATCTGGAACAAACGTTCGTTTCACCACATCTCGTGGAAAGGTAGGCGTACCACAAACAAGTGAATAAATCAAAGCACCAACCTCTAGTCGTAAGTCGGCGTGCCTCAAAACGTACTACCAAGAGAAGCTCCTGTTATCCGAAGTGCGGCATACTTGCCAAATTCTAACGACCGGTCACACCTGGTAAAATCGTTCAAGATTCTCGACCTGATGAAGATTCAACCACTCAACAAGTATCACGATCCTAGAATAAGGAGAAACCAACAATTCTCGACTACGGTCGATCACGAAGGTTAACCAACTTGCTATAATTCTTTTACCGTCGATACCAGTTCACACTTCTGACAAAAACATCTTCCAAGTCGCTTTGTATCAGTCATTGCATCTGCGAGACCACGATTCTCAAACCCGGTGTACGGTACCGAACAACCACGAATTCTCCCAACATCTTGTTGGATGAACGACGCACGACAAACAAGAATGGTGGAACCTCGTACTGGCATTTAGCCGAAAGTAGGCGTCCTTCAAGACACCAAATCAAACGTACAGTAGTCACACTCGACAGCGAAACACAAACCAAGGTCTATCAATAAAGTTCATCCCGATCGGTGGTAACCCTTATACCATTGACACTCGTTCACGAGCTGTCGATCGAAACAACTTAGTCAAGTCCACCCAAGTCACCCCATAATGAGTAATCATCATGCCCTGATATCTCGATAGATTTAACCGTTCAGAAACTAGCGCAGTTTCTTCCATCGTTCCTCGAACAACTCAAAATCAACAACGATTAACCCTTAACCTTCCCTGTGCCCAAGCATGGCAAAAAATTCAACCTACCACACACGCTTCGTTCGGTGCCATCTTGTTACTGGCCTGGGAGCTTGTGGTAGTCTCCCTCGGCCATCTATTGCCGAGTTTCAACGTGAGGTGCTCTCACTTCTCTGGCGTAACCTTATGGTGATGCTTAGTCCTCACGGGACGTTTGGCGTTCGTTCTTCTCTTGCTGGCAAAGGCACACCTTGGTACCCGGTTCTCGTTTTCTGTATTCTTCTCCGTTGGAAAGTTGTCTGAACAACTCTCGATGTTATTCGCCTGCTCCGCGTGGGCTGGCGGCAAACCGTTTGGTTCCTCCGGGACGAACAGAAGGAGCACATTCTAATCCAATCTCTTAAGTACGACACACACTTGTGCAACTTTTTGCTCGTTAAACGGGATTTTTGAAACTAAATCGCCTTGAAGGTTCGAATCTTAAGACCTAGCCCTTCTATTGGGGGTAGTAAAAGCTGAAGATTACTACTCATGTGGGTTATGGGCCCACCACACTTCCGCTGCGCTACTCTGATCTTATCGTTGCTCGGTCATCTCTTGTGACCGTTCGGACCGTTTACTGGTCAAGGCCGCAGTCTTTCATTGTTCGGGCATTCATTGCCGATAGCGTTCGATGAACGTCTGATGCTTCACCATCGGTTCTGAAAACTCGATCCTTACTACCGAGGAAGGAAAAGAACTTCTCGTACTACTAGGTCTGTTACTCCTCTTTCAAATCCTTACGGGCGTTTGTTGGTACTATCGCACCTTTGGTTGGTGTGCTTACGATACGGATGGGCTTACCAGTTCGAAACTCAACCCAACAGAAAATAGCCACGCTAACAATACGACAAAGGGTAAAGCTCAAGTGTTAGCAAACACAATCCACAATGTAAATCATCAATGGGCACTCTAAGCGACCTCAAGATCGGTATCAAGTCCCTCAGCTCGGGGTCCGGCAATCGCGTATGCTCGGCCCTGCTGAATCAGAAGTCCTCCTTTAGGTGGGGGTGGAAAGAATATGCTGATGTGACAACGTGTCCTCTTATCGGGTCTCGTAGGCCAACCTGCAGGACGGTTTGTGAATACAACACTCCATGGGCAGTTCCGGCCCAGATGTCCAAACTATTTGCACGAAGGACAAAACTGTACCACCGAGTCAGGTCCAACCGACGTTGTTGCCCCAACCCGTCATGTCTCATCAGATTGGGTCCGTGGTTGGAACAATCCTGAAGTCTTCTGCCTCTTAGTATTGCGACCCCTTGACGGCCTTAAGAAGCCACTCGGCCTTGGCCTGTTCTTCCGCGCTCTGGTGGTCCGCTGAAGATGCTTCTCAACGACTAGCGCCTGATCCACTAGTACAGAAAATCCTCACTCTAAAGGTAATAACTTGATCCGCGACGGACGGGGTGAATCCTCTCTCGAACACCCGTGGCGGCTCTCCTCGGTTTGCACCATCTAGGCGTGAAGCGGTACAGGAACGTGAACTTCGCCTCATACTCAAAGACGGTCATTCCTCTCTGTTGCATATCCAACAACTGCTGGTATTGGTCCTCTCAAACGGATCGAGGGAAGATACTGTTCCAGGAACCATCTATAGAACAGCTAAAAGTCACCTCCAACCCTGATTTGCACATGCTGCCACCAGTATCATGCTTCTCTCTCAAGCTGAACGGTCATGAAAATATTCTCAGATGACCAACCGAACACTCTTGAAGTAAAAAAGTTGCGGGTAAACCACCCCAACCATACTACCGCTGCCTCGGGGTCTGAACCCCCCCCCCCCCCCCGGGATTGATTGGTGTACTCAAGCTACACAATTTCTGATAGTTTGGTCGTGTTGCTATGCATCTGGCCTGGTCTCTCAATAATAACAGCGTCGATCGTAGGCACAACTCTGGTGTCGATACAGCAGTCTCTTGCTGAGCGCTGCTGGTAATGCGCGAACTACCTCATCCATAGGGGTCGCCCGAGTCGACTCTGCGACTGAAAGAAAGCTCGATGGTGACCCTACCGGTCTACCTCCCAACTGTGGTGCCCTGTGGAAGTCGCACCCTGGCGCTCGCTGTTCCTACCAGACCAACGGCTGGTGCCTGACTCTGCCCCACAGCGGGGCGACTCCTGGTCCCTCTCGGACTGTAAACACAGGACATCTCGTGTACTCATAATCTCAATTTAACTCAAGCGGTTCGATTCATCAAAAAAAAGGACGTCCTCATGCGTCTTAAAGGGATCCCACTTGGATCAGTAGTACGAAGTCTCGTTTAGAACAACCGGTTTGATCAAAACACAAGGACGTTCACGCGCGTCCCAAAAAGATCATATAATGACCAACCGCACTTAGGCTCAGTAGATAAATATATATATTTTATATATAGGCAGAAAAGACCGTAACTTAGTGCGTCTCACAACAGCAATCAACGGTGTTCAATCAAATCAATCAACTCCCATAGGAGGAACAATCTCAATCAATTCACACAATTCGCAAGCAACACGCATACCCTTCGATTGGGTCTCTTCCCAACACTAGGGTCTAGAATCGCAACACGATACATCTCACAATTTAAGTCCTCAACTCTTTTCCATAATCTCAATTCCTTACTTTTCTCTTATAACATTCATGTCGATCTCACGTCGTTACAACCTGATTTAGGCGTCCCCGAATCTTGTTGTAACCACTTGACATCCCTCTATCACGCTCGACTACAGTGGTGCCCCTGAGTCAGCCCGTGATAGTGCAAACACTTCAGTTTCTACTGAAAATTCGGCATGACCCGTTTGTATTTTCCTCTAACCATCCGCTTAAGCGGGACATTTTATAATAACCTGTACACAAATTCCTACCCAAAGGTGCACACAAAACATCTAAAATATACAACAACTTGAACACCATAAGTAACCCACGCGGGTCTTAGCAAATATCTCATTACTACCCGGTCACATTAACCCTTCAGGTTTTACTTAACAATTAACGGTCGTCCAAAGCGGCAATTCCCTCAATAATTATTTAATCAACGTGTTATAACCAACCCGAGCATCGCTCGTTCATCCGATCTAAACCCGATCTTAATCTCAACCTCAATCTCTGTCTCGACATACTTTCCAATTCAATTTCAAATTTAAGTTAAGCTTCAGCTTCAAGCTCAAAGTCAATTTCAAACCCACTGTCGATTTCGACTCAAAATTAATTTCAAATTCAATTCTTAAGTAACGGTGGGCACTCAAACAAGTCGACAATTACCAATTAATTTTAACAAGACATTCAACACTTAGAGTTCTCACGCTTCACAATGTACACAACACAATCAATACACAAGGTACACACCACAATCAATACACAGAGTTCTCATACTCTTCAAATTATACACACAATTAAAGAGGGTGCAAGAATACTCGGGTTCTATTCTCTTCTCCAAAGTTATCCCCATTGGATCATCTTTTCAACCTTGATTCCTTAAACGATTCTCAACATCATAACCGAGTCAACACTCAAACAATTTCAAAATCATAACAATTCAACCCTTCCATAAATCCTCCCTTCGCTCAAACTCCGCTCCGCCAGTAACACTCTATTGAAACTAATCTCCCGCCTCATCAACACCCCTCTCAAATGATCCCTCAGTTTATGACACATGAAACAACCAACCACAGCGGTAATACATTTAACATACAAACACTTTACTCAATAATCAACATATAATGGTTCGGTCATTGCTTGTTAACCCAACACCGATCTCAACCAGTCGGTTTCACCGATCACTGCATTTCACAGTCAATAAGGTAAGGGTACCACTTAAGCGACATAACTGTTATAATCAAATGAATTCAAATTGAATCAACATACAAAACAGTAAGACTAGAGTCGTTCTCACTTTCTGCATCAACTATTTTCACTTGCGCCACTGAGCACACGACTTAAACTCCCTAACTCTACCCACCTAATTAACGTTGGTCCGAGGTTTTGAAAACAAGTTTGAAAATTTCCACCTGTTTCAAATGTAACCAGGCTCTGATACCAAATTGTCACGCCCCAAATCCGGATTTGACCAGACTCAAGACGAGACCTGAGTTAAAATAAATAAAAATCATAAACAATTAATAAAACCTTAAAATTTTCATAAACGCTCCATCAAAAAGATATATATAAACAAGTAGTTCAAATCCTTGTGAGTCATAGCTCGACGTAAATAGTAAGATAAATGATGTTCAATACACAAGACCAACATAACTCTACTAAAAACCCCAAGAAGTCCAAAAGCTCCCGAGCCTCGAACTCACTAGACATCCGGCACACCTGTAACACAGTTGGAAAACAAAGGGGATGAGCTTACGCTCAGTAGGAAAAACCTTAATAACACAACCCTTAAGTCAAATAGTAAATTGTTTACAAAGGTAGCTCAATAAAATTACAGAAATACGATTGACAATGAAATAATAGGCAACAAAATAGAATAAGATAAGTGCGATGAAATGGTATAAAGAACTAAGATAGGATAAGATAAATGCGATGAAATGGTATAAAGAACTAAGATAGAATAAGATAAATGTCGTACTTTTAAAGATAACTTTAACTTGAAAGGTTCCATAAAAGAATTAATATAAAGTATCATAAAGATTAAACGGGAGATATTGATATCACGCCAACCACTCGCTTTCTCAAGCCTCCGATCGATGGATAAGTTCTGGGATCACCTCGGTTTCCATGTTCCAATCCACCAGAACATCCATGTCATGTCAGATTTTCCCTCGGTCCAGAGGAGGTACATGCATCGAGTCACCGAAAACCATTCGGAAATGCCTCCATAGGACCATCAATCATAGGGAGCCAATTAGTGTTCCCGTGGGACACACAACTTGGGTGAAACCTTAGTAACCAATAATCAATGAATATCCTGTAGGATCTGCCGAGCTCTCAGGCTCCAATAATCAATCAATATCCCGTAGGATCTGCCGAGCTCTCAGGCCCCAATAATCAATCAATATCCCGTAGGATCTGCCGAGCTCTCAGGCTCCAATAATCAATCAATATCCCGTAGGATCTGCCAAGCTCTCAGGCTCCAATAATCAATCAATATCCCGTAGGATCTGCCAAGCTCTCAGGCTCCAATAATCAATCAATATCCCGTAGGATCTGCCGAGCTCTCAGGCTCCTAACATCACTCATTATCCCACTATATTTGTCCAACTCCAACCATCACAACGGCACCGGATCACAAAACAAAACTCTAATTAGACTCCACTTGACAGTAATAAAAGGTTCCCCAAAACCCCTCTAAAGTTCAGCTCCTAACCAAGATCAAAACGGGGGAAAAACCCTCAAAAACCCCTCTGAACTGGTCGGTCATGGACACGGTCACGGAGCCGTGACACCAACCCTCACGGAAGACGTCACGGAGCTGTGACGTGTGCTGTCACGGTCTCCCTCACGGAGCCGTGACGTCACCCGTCACGGGATCCGTCACGGATCCGTGACGCTCCAGGGCAGTTCCGCCCTTTTTCAACCTCCAGCTCCTTTTCTCCGAAAAACCACCACCAAACTCAATTTTTAACCATTTCCAGCTCCCAAAACTATCAAATACCTCCAAAACTCCTCTACCCATGGTAGGAATCAACAAACAAACAAGTTTCCAATGATTTTCCAAATCACAATCAAATCAAAAGTTCCAAAATGTTCATCAAACTTCAACAAAAGCATCATCTCAACATCCTACCTCACTACTCCTTCTCCAATAGACCAACATAAGGCTAGTTCATCAATTTCAAGCCAAAACCCACAAAACCCAAGAGTTGAGAGTAGATGAAATGAAGAGTTGAGAGCATCCATACCTTTAGGATGATGAGATGAAGAAGAGGGAAGCAAATGGTGTCAAAAGGATGAAGAACTAGCTCCAAAATCCAAACTTTCTTCACTATCTTCTTCCTCAAAAAATGAGCTTCTCTCTGGCTCTCTCCCTTTGTGATTTTCGGCGGCAACACTATAGTGTGAGCTGATTTTGTGTCATCTAATACTTTAAAAAGACCTAGAGGTGTAAACGACCAAAAACCCTTTAGTTCTTATCCCTTTTGTGGACAACTAGTGAGGGTCGAGATGACTTTTGAGCCTCTTTCCTTCCTTCCAAGCCATTAGTGACACTTGGCATAGTGGGGACCACTCTCTTCCATTTAAAATCCAACAGTCCAAATTTAAATGTAAAGACTCGATAAAAAGCTCGATTTTGACCAAATTTGACTTCCTTCAATATTATACTTAACTGAATGGAAACGGCCCAATTAAGCCAACCGTGATACCGGCTAAGCTTTTTGGGCCCCGGAAAAGCCCCGAGTGACTTCCCGAGTCCTCAGTTGACTTTTCCGGCAGAAAGTCAACCTTGTCTTAAAAGTCACCGGTTCGACCAGGATCAACTGGGAGCGGTTCTTACAGATGTTGTGTGTTCCGGTATCATATCTATACCAATGAAGGATCTCGGCATAGGATATCTAAACCGTTACCCTGTGTTCCATTATGTTTGGTAATAATCGGCGGGGTGTATTTACTTGGTGATTCTTGAGTTATGGTATGAGTTGTTACATTGTGAATTTGGGAATGGTTGAGTAAGGCTGCTTTTCACCGCTAAGTATGGCGTTTGGGTAAGTATTGTGATCAAGTAAGATACGGTTAAGTGAAGACCGTTCATTTTAAATTTCGAGGACTAAATTCTTTTAAGGGGGGGTAGATTGTAAGAACCGCCCCCGGTCGAACCGGAGGATTTTGGCGAAAGTTGACTTTTTACCGGAAAAGTCAACTGATGACTCCGGGAGTCATTCGAGACCTTTCCGAGACCCAAAAATCTTATTTGTCGTTACGGTTAGCTTAGTTAGGTCATTTTCTTTCCATTGACACCTTTTGTGAAAAAGTCAAACCCAGGTCAAACTAAGTCCATTTTGGATTATTAACGAATAAAATAATAGGAGCTGAGATATTTTGGAGTAGGAGTGGTCCCCACATGGACACAAGTCCATGTTAGCTTGGAGGGGAAGAAAGGTGGGTTAAAAGTCCAAATGGTCCCCACATAAGGACAAAATAGAGAGAGATGGGCTAAAGGACGAAAGGGACTTTTCCACTTAGAGGATAAGAGCACATGGGAGCAATTTTTCTGCTCATTCTTGATTGTGGCCGAACACCATAGGGAGAGAGGAGAGAGAGTGCAAACCTCCATTGTTGCTCCTTGAAGCTTGAAGAAGAAGCAAGAGAAAGGGAGCTCCTTTTTGGCAAATTTCTACACCAAATCTTCTCAAATTTACTTCATCTTCTTCATCTCTTCATTTCCTAGAGGTTGGTATACTTTATTTCCTCTTTTGATGAAATTGATGTTGTGGGTTTGAGTAGAGTTGACTTAAACTAGTGGGTTTTGGGTGTTGGAAGGTGTAAATGTTGATTTGTGAAGAAGAAGTGGAGTTGGATGATGAAAATATCTTGGTTTGAGTAGTTTTTGATGAAACCCACTTGGGTCTTGAAACTTTGGATGATTTGAGGTGGAAATTGAAGTTCTAAAGCTTAAAAATGTTGATATGGAGAACCTAGAACTAGTTAGGAGCTTGTTGGAGAAATTGGATATTTTTCCGACGACCGGAGGCTCGCCGGAGCTTCGGCCGGTCGCCGGAATCCGGACACCGGAGAGGGAGAGGACCGGCCATGGCTCGGCCATCCTTGGAAAGGACCGGCCATGGTCCGTCCACCTTGAACCGTGACCGGCCGGCCCGGTTTGGCCATACACGACCATGTCTGGCCGTGGGGCCCATATGGCCGGGTTTTGGTGGTTTTGTAAATGGAACGGTCGTGGATGACCCCCGAGACAATGTTTTCACACCCGGAACGAATTATGGATATGATTCATGAATTTTCGGAAAAAGCGACTAGAAACTTTAATTGCGAAATTGGGAGGGCTCGGACCCCGGAATTGGATTCCGTCAAGTACGTTGGAACAAGTAAACCTAATTAGGATTTTTTGAAATTAAAAGGGAAACTTTCAGAGTTCCGAGGGACGTTTTCCGATTTCGGGCAAAATGGGCCTCCCGGGCCCATTTTGCCAAGTTGAGCAATTGGGATTAGTTTGGGTATTTCCCTCTATAATCCACACTTGAATTAGCATTAATTCGTGTATTGATTGTAATCTTAGACTTTGGACCCGAGTTTGACGGAGGATGAGACTTCGGACGAGGAGGAAGCTAGCCAGGTCGTCCGCTGCTAGGATTGGATCGCTCTTGAGGTAGGGAAGAGTAGTAAACTCCACTTCTAATTTAAAGAATGCTAATAGTATGCCTATAGGATAATAATAACCGGAAGAGTCTAGTTTGCATATAGGATGTGATTCACTAGAATAATTGTCACGCCAAATTTCAGTAAACCGAACTCAGGACGCGAACGTTTTGAAACAATAAAACATTGTGAAACCTTTTTCATAAATCACTTTAAAATCACCATTTGTTCAACAAAATAATATTTACAACTCAAAATACGTCCCAACAAGTGGACAAAAGTATGGTATCCGTTGCTAGACTCAAAATAAACCCGGAATTCCGCTCCTAGCTCTTCAGGCTTCGGAAGCTCACCTAGTCCAACCTGCGACCAGTACCTGTAGGAAAAGCAGCTAGGGGTGAGCGTTCGCTCACCACCACGGATAACAGACTGACTACGGCATAATTAGCAGGCAATGCCGGTAACACCAACAACCAACTCAACACCGGGGATCATTATCCCCAAACTCAAGTAACCCGACCGACACCCACACACTGATACTTTCCTCAGTCGACTCAACACTCGGAAACGTAAAGTAGACCCGACACAACGATTGACGACCTCCTCCAAAGACACGATAGACCACCACGCAACACCCAAGATCACAAAGGATTGCACACCAAACAAGATCACAAAGGATCGCACACCAAACCAGATCACAAAGGATCGCATTCCTGTCAGCTGCTCAGTGCCGGTTGCTAACCAGCTGGGCTCAAGCCTGCCCCACGCGCTTTGCTGATCCCTGTCAGGCTCCAGGCGGTCGACATGTTGGCGATAAACCGAGCTACTTTTCCGATAGCTAGTCGGATGGGGAGCTGCCCTTGTTAGTCTTAGTGCCCGTAGTTCAATCCTAAATGTCCAAATGTATATATCATCGTTAGCAATAAAATTAAAGCGGCTTTATATTACTTATGTGTTGAAGTAATATATCGATGCGTGCTCTGATCTATGCCCACCATGCGAATAGAACCATAGATCGAGATAGATCACACTCGATGGGTCCCTAGTCAACAAAGCTTCACTAGAAGCGACTAGTATGAAAGATGGCTCTTTATGGCTTACGTTCTGTTAGTCATTGGAATGGGATTCCGGAGTCTGATCATAGATATCATGTGGGACATGATATTGGACGACCCGCCCTGAATATGTGCCATAGATTAAGTCATGAACATATTCAGTGTCGTAGCTTGTCATGTATCCTTAGACCAAGGAGTCTTTGTGATCGCTATGTAGTCAACAACTGAGTTTGACCTGAGCCTAACGTTGTCCGTAACAGGGCTTCCATAACGGCCAGGATTGGCTTGGGGACGGGCTACATGAGTGACACGAAAGGCGGCTAAGGGATTTATCCCTCATACTGAGGTATGGGAAAGATATCGGTTCTCGGCCGCTTGATCGAGAGTGACTGGAAGAATAGCATGGCCATGCACATGATACTGGGTATCATATCTTCAGTCATCTCACATATCAAGGAACGGTGATTGAGAATAATAAGGATGACGGCTCTATGCCTTATCTCAATCAGGATATCGGAGATAAAAGGATAATGACAGGGACGACGGAAAGGTTAGAATCGACAGGGTCGATTCGTTATGTAGTGTCAGGCAATACTAAAGTCTCGTTAGTTGCCACTTAAATAGGATCAAGTAAAATGGGATTTTACGTTGATCTATTGACATGCATAAACCTAAGGGTCACACCGGAGGATGAAACTCATTGACACATTTATGGAGAATGGCCAAAAGGGAGTTGTCTCGGGACATGACCAAAACTGGGTTTTGGGTCATGTGCCCGTAAGTGAATAGGACTTTACGGATCGAGACAAGGCTTGGAGTCTTGGGATTGATCGCGTCGGATAATGTTGGACATTTCCGGTATGGAAGGCATGGAGGCGATGAGCGAATCACGGGACCTCGTTGGAAATGGCCACGGGCCATGTTCCAAGAAGCCCATGAAAGGCCCATGCAACCAAGGCCCATGGAACTAATTAATCAAGTCTTGATTAATTAGTACTAAGTAAGCAAGACAAGGATTAAGGTGTTGGTGATTCACCACCTAACCCAATCTTGTCTTGCCATACTTTGTCCTATTTACACCTTACTTGTCACCATGCTTGTCCCATGCCTTTAGTTGGACAAGTATGGGTTTTGTTATGTTTAAGTCATCTTTTTTCAACATAACAAACACTAGACAAGAATAGGAAACACATTTTTCTCTCCCTCTTCCATGGCCATTTCGGGTTTGGCTAGTTTCCGCCTCCATGTTTGTGTTCTTGAGTCCTCAAAGAGAAGAACTACGTGGCTTTGATTCCCAAGTGGATACGTAGGCGTCTTGGAGACTCAAGCCAATCATTCGTTAACCGGTGTTCTTGTTTTGGTAAGAACTAGTGCTGAATTTTTCTCTTGTTAATCCATTCTTTGTTAGTTGTTTCATGGTTTTAATTGTCTCTTGGTTTTCATTGATTTTCCGCTGCGAGTTGGTTCATCTCCAACCCTACCTCGAGACCCAACAGCCCTCTCATCGCCTAAAAATGCTCACAACTTGCCGAGACTCGAACACGGATCAAGCTAGCCAAAGAACGCTCGCAACCTGCCGAGACTCGAACACGGATCAGGCCATCCAAAGAACGCTCGCAACTTATCGAGACTTGAACTCGTAAGCCAGCCAAAAATTCACACCACTCCCCGACACGAAGTCGGGTTACTAACCTCGGGCAAACACAGTCACAATCACAAGCAAAGTTCAACAAACAGCAACAACACAGGTTCAACACTCCACAGGCACTCATGGCCACCCAAGACACCAACAGTAAAACACGGACTTAACAACCCCACGGGCACTCACGGCCTCCCAAGACACACCAACGGTAACTCACGGGCTCAACAACCCTACGGGCACTCACGGCCTCCCAAGACACACCAACAGTAACTCACGGGCTCAACAACCCCACGGGCACTCACGGCCACCCAAGACACACCAACAGTAACTCACGGGCTCAACAACCCCACGGGCACTCACGGCCTCCCAAGACACACCGACATTAACTCACGGGCTCAACAACCCCACGGGCACTCACGGCCACCCAAGACTCCAAAGTAAAACACGGGCTCTCATGGCCACCCAAGACACCAACGATAAAACACGGGCTCTCATGGCCACCCAAGACACCAATAATAAAACACGGGCTCTCATGGCCACCCAAGACACAACAGTAAAAACACGGGCTCTCATGGCCACCCAAGACACAACAGTAATACACAACAACCTCCGGCATAACCAATGCCTCCAACCGTTCTAATATCAACAGTTTCACAATCAACCTCCGGGCATGGTCATATGCCTCCGGTACTCCTAATATTGATAAGTTCACAATCAACCTCCGGGCATGGTCATATGCCTCCAGTAATTCTAATATCGCTAAGTTCTCTGCTCCTACGACACTACTAAGTATCACATGCATTTCTAAGGTTCGCTACGTACCCGTATCATGCCTTTCTAATATTCGATAACCTACTTGACCCACGACACCCCGGTGTCACATGCAATTCTACTGTTAACTTTCCCTAGTCAAGGCCGAGATCCGGCTACTTTTCCCTACCTCGTATTAATTCTCCAAAAGCTAACCAACAAGCTTCGGCGTGATCTCAGTCACTCGCCTAGCTTTCCTTTCCCTCGGTCTGCAGCACGATCTAAAAGAACACAACATTAAACTCTTTTAAACTTGCAGGCATAAACTGAATTTTAATAAACCCGACGCCCAAAAGTAACCCCGACAATGTCGATCACTCCCAAACTCCCCAATTACTCGATATTGTCGATATTGGACCCGGAAAGGCCCGATTCGCCTGACATGGCGAATCTGCCCGGGTTTTGGAAACGCCCTTCCGGGGCTCCGAAAATTCCCGTTTTCATTTCTATGGTCTTAGAATAATTCAAGGGTTCCTAGGTACTTGACGGAATCGAATTCCGAGTTCCGAGTCAATTAAATAACATTTCAAGTTTCTAAAACCCGTTAATTACAACTTTTCCAATTTAATTCCAATTTTCGATCCGGTTGTGGATAAATGATCCGGGGAACGTTGCAAACTACCCGAACACGAAAACCCGATACCCGAGCATGTGGGCCCCACACGGCCACAACGAAAAATGTTCCTTTTCGCCGCAAAACGTTCCTAACGAACCCAACACCTCAACTCATCCATATTTAACCCATTTCAAACCAAACCCTAACTTTTAAACTTAGCAAAACGAGAATCGATTAGGTGCTCACCGTAGAGAAAGTCGATGTGAGCTCGATTCCTTTAGCTTTGAGACGATCCAACGGTTCGATGCTCGTGAATAGTGGCAAGACCCCAACACCCCCCTTCTCTTTCTCTCCCTTTCTTCTCTCTTCTTTCTCTTTCTAAAAACCCTAAAATTTCCTTTTTTGAAATACATGGCCGAAACCATCTCTGCTCCTTTCCTTTTATTTGATCAAAACTAACACAATCCTTACTTATTTACAAAACTAACACTAATGACTCATCCTTTGATTTGTTCAATAAACCTAACACCACCACATTTGTGACATGTGGCAAGTGGGTCCCACACCTTTTTGGAAAATATCTCCTAGATATTTTCCAATCAGATTCGCGAAATTCGGCTGTTTCGGTCCCCGAACGGACACTTTTTCCAAGAAATTACGAAACTTCACGGGCTACAAGGAAACGGCTCAACTAAGACCGCTGCGACGACGGCTAAGCTGTTTGGATCCCAAACGGTCCTCGAATGGACCAAAACGTCGCTCGGTTGAATTTTCCAGCGAAAAGTCAACATTTCCCAAATTGATCAGAAAGTTGCCCTGAGTCCCCCGGAACTCACTTTGGTCGATAGCGGGGTCAAATTAAGTCCGGTATGACCCTCGGGGTCAATTTTAGGTTCAATTAAGTGTCTGTCTTTAAAAAATTTAAATTTTCCTGTTTTTCGCAGGTTTGACTGGCGTTGACCGGAAGTGGTTATTACAATACCCGCTTTCAATTATGGGAATTGTCGTGCTGGTAGAATGGCCATGTTGAGCCTTAGGATTTATTGTTGATTGTGCTTGATTGTAGTTTTAGTCCTTAAACGTTGATGCATATTATCTTCTTTGATTACTTTAAGAGTCATAACATGCCTTATGAATTATGATGAATGTGATATGAATGGTTGTTCGTGATATGATTGGTTGGATGATTGTGATGAATGTAATATTTAATGTGGACTTGTGTTATGATCGGGTGAGTGATAGACCGATGTGGTGTTTTCGGTAAGTATGTTGGTAAGCTATGACGATGCGACATGATTGGTGTGGTATGTTGAATTGATATGGTTGGTATTGCACGATGTGGTGTATTGTTGCTTACCCCAATGCTTAGTGTTCCGGGAAGATACTCGACCGAGGTGTATGCCGGTCCGATATGTTTATTATGTGGCTTTACCCCGATGCTCTGTGTTCCGGGAAGACATCTAGAACGAGGGACATTCTGGTATGATGTATATTGTTTCACCCCGATGCTCTGTGTTCCGGGAAGACATCTAGACCGAGGGACATTCTGGTATGATGTATATTGTTTCACCCCGATGCTATGTGTTCCGGGAAGACATCTAGACCGAGTGACATTCCGGTATGATGTATATTGTTTCACCCCGATGCTCTGTGTTCCGGGAAGACATCTAGACCGAGGGACATTCTGGTATGATGTATATTGTTTCACCCCGATGCATTTGTTCCGGGAGACATCTAGACCGAGGGATATTCCGGTATGATGTATATGTTTAGCTTGTGTGTGGTCGGTTCTTGTGGTATGATTATCTTACATTTCGGTTGTCATGGGTACCTGTCTTGAGTTGTCTGGTATCGGATCTGAGTAACGTTCGTAGTGGTCTTAGTAGTTGATTGTACCGTTGTTCTTGTGTTTTCTTAGTTGGTTTCCCTTATCGATATTATTGCGTTCCAGTTAGTTTCTATTTACTTTATCAGTTTTAGTAAGTTTTACTAATCGAGGAATTTTGGTTACGGAGCGGAAGTCTTTTTCCCTTTACTACTTTTTCCTACTGAGCGTAAGCTCACCTCCTCTGTTTTTACTATTTTACAGGTTTCGCTGATGAGTAGACTTAGAGGACGTTTCAAGGCTCGGGAGCTCGTTGAGGGTCCGGGTCGATTTATTTATTAGAGGCGTACTTCCAGTTTCGGATTAAGTATTGTCCTTACTTTATTTGGTTATCGAATTTTGAACTCGGATTTTCAGACTTTTATTCAGAGATTCTTGTTAATTAACTTTGGTTTTATTATTGTTTATTATCTTCTTAGTTCACGTCTCGAGTCCATTCAAAACCGGATTTGGGGCGTGACAGATTTGTTTGGTTTTACAACTACGCAATTTGTTGGGAAAACTTTAGAAACACTCCATGTTCTGTGCAAAGTTTGTAAATACTCTTATGTTCTAATTTCTATGCAAAATTTAAGGAGACATTGCGGAAATTTTCACTAGTTAGCAAGTGTAATGTGATTATAAAGTTTTCCCCAATTTATATGATGTCATTTACATTTTTGTAAGATTATTACATCACTTTGGTTTCAACACCGACAGACTGGTAGTGGGTGGGGAAGGTGTGGGTTTTTCGAATGGATTGATCAGCAGACCAAACCAAGGGATGACATTGATATTAAGGAGTTACAAAGAGGAATCATGGAGCTTGAATTTGACATTTCTGATCAGAAGGAGGTCATTAGCTTGTGTGAACTGGAAATTGCAGCTTTTTTACGGAAAACCAAGAAATTTGTGCTGGTTGGTGTTGTATAACTATTTTGTTGTTTTCATTTCCAGTAATTGTTGCTTTTGTTAGGGTGCAGACTGTGGGTAATGGCTTAACTGGTATATGTAAGTGAACAAAACTTTAATTGATATATGTATGTATCTGATGATTCGGGGCAATTGGGAAAAAGACTATTTTAGAGTAACAAGGATTATGAACCTGGTAATATGATACAAGGTATTTTCATCATTTTAACTGATGGCTTGGGCTATTTGTTATATAACTAAACATTTGAGTAGATATCAATTAAAAAATACTTTAGGGTAAGTATCAGTTAAACGCTACAAGTTTGGGGTAGGTATTTGTAGTGTACCCTTGAAAAAAGAAGAAGATGAAGAAGCCTGATATTGGGGGTTTTCGATCTTAGGATCTATTGGATTGAAACTTAGAGGGAAAGATGAAGTAAGGGTACAAAGGTAATTTCACTTGTATAAAAGATTAATACATAAAAAAACAAAATGGTAATTTGGGTAAATATAAGACAAAAAATGAACTTTTTGGGTTTAAGTGATGGTAATGACATAAGTTCACGATTTTAATATGCAAAACACTTGATGTCAAAATATGAAGATCGTGCTCTTATACATATTTCAGAATAATGTCATTTAGCTAAATGCCCCTCTGAAAATAATCCTACATAAAGACTTTCATTTGCTTCAGTACATCTCACAAAACCATATATGAATTAGTAACTTATTACAAATTAATACAAAATAATAAAAAAAATAGAAATCAAATAAAACCAAGTTAGTCGACTACTTTTTAGCAGTTCACCTAACATCAGAATGAGGACACCAATTGTAGTGGCCGAGTTCTCAATTATTGCACAAAATATTAATAGTTAAAATAATAAACTAAACAAAGAAATTTACACAAAATCAAAGAAGGAAACAAAGAAAGTGACGATGTTCTTCTTCTAGAAGTAGTTCCTCATCTTTCTCCATACAATCAAATATTCTACAACGGGACAGCTATTTAAACAAGCTTATGTACAAATAAGGGATTGCACAATTATTTGTGAATCTATTTATGAAATCTTGATAATAACAAACCGAAAAGCCGACATCTACCTAGTTTCTTATGAAAAACTCAAAGGTTTTCACTCACAATGACAATATATTTTTTTTATTATGTGCATGTACTATTGGCATGTACCATATAAGTAAAAGTGATCGACATTCTTGTTCCCTATTCTAAATTCAAAGTTATACAAGTAAAACTAGTTACAAGTGTGTTAGGTATTTGACATATATCAAAGAACAAAAAAACTATGTTGTCAAGTATTTGCCAAGGATGAAGGGTCTATTTAAGAAGGTTATATAAATTACTGTTTGGGGAAGGGGAGTCAATGCTATCTTCCTTGTACCGGTGACAATGTCACAAGATTAGGAGAACAATTATCAGACCCATTTGGATGCACAAGTTGAATGTCCCTTGCACTTTTCCCACAATAGAATGCAGGTTGTTTTGGATCTGGAACATGCGTCATCATATTCGTAAGCATAGAGACCACACTGGACATTGTAGGCCTGTTAGCTGCATTCTCTTCCACACATAGCAGACCAACATGAATGTGTCGTACGAGTTCCTCCATATTATGCATACCTTCTATGGTTTGATCAATGAGCTCCATACTCTTGCCTTCTTTCCACATGTCCCATGCCTAGTCCATAACAAACAAAAACATATTTTTTTTTTTTTTGATCAGTTGAAGTTTTATTGAAGGTCCAATTTTTCGAAATGAAAAAAGACCAAGAGTTAAACATAACTCTCAAAGTACAGATAAACAAACCTAAATACCAAACCCCAACCCAAATACTTGAGTTCCAAGTCATTTTAAAAACCCCCAAACCCCAAGACTTTGTAACTACCCGGAAACTTGTGTGTCAAGCAATGACAATAATTTAAAACTCAAACTCAGCAACTTGGGCCGCAAGTCATGCAGTCTCCTTAGCAATATCTCCTCCAGCACATCTTTGTATCAAGAAAAGAACCAATTCCAAGTGTATGAGCAACCCTAAACCCTAAACCCTAAACAAAACATATTCATTCCATGGAGTATCACAATATATATAGTAAAATGACCCAAATCTAATTATCCTCGCCCGATCATAGGTGGGTCAAGTTGAATAAACATTAAAAAACCTAGGTTCGGGGATTGGGCTTAACATGGCATGTATAAAGAGGAACACACAACATGAAGTTCACGATATACTCATTGGCCCTTTACTTGACCAAAACGAATACCTTATGTACCAGGTCATGTGTTCTTTTATTCTCTTGACTTACATGTGGATACACTCATAGGACCATCTATATCACCTATCCTGCTCCATATAGATACATAATCGAGAATCAAATAGGTATTGGGAAGTACAAACCGATCCAAACCAACCCGCCCTGTTGGAAATCTATGATCTAAACTATTAAAGTTTTTGAAGTATTTGTTTGACTTACATATCTTATAAGATTAAGAGGGTGTTCAACCCCGGAAAAGCTCGTAGCTTTCTTTCCGGTCATAATCTCCAGTACTATGACACCGAAGCTAAACACATCAGACTTTTCCGAGTAGACTCCAGCCATTGCATACTCCGGAGACATATAACCACTGCATTGGGTATCAAACTATTCAGTTTCCTGCTCAGAAATAAAATGTAGTGATGTGCTGATGAACACTTACTATGTTCCGACAACTCTGTTCGTGTTTGCTTCGGACGCGTTCTGCTCGAAAATCCTTGCCATGCCGAAATCTGAAATCTTGGGGTTAAGGTTAATGTCAAGTAAGATATTGCTCGTTTTCATATCTCTGTGGATTACTTTGAGCCTGGAATGCTTGTGCAGATAAAGAAGGCCTTGCGCGGTTCCTTCAATGATGTCAAGCCGCTTCTTCCAATCCAATAGCGTCTTCTTGGTAGGATCTGCTTCACATTATATTCCTATCCGTTTACTTAACTCCGGACTGAAACATCCATGAAAATTGCAGCATGCAAAAAGTGTTTGGTGTCAAGTGTTACTAACCAAAGAGAAAAGAATCCAAACTTTTGTTGGTCAAAAACTCGTACACTAGTATCTTCTCCTTCCTCTCAATGCAACACCCCAGAAGCTTAACCAGATTGGTATGTTGGAGTTTTGCAATGAGCTCTATTTCGTTCTTGAACTCGACCATTCCTTGGCTTGAGCTTTTGGAAAGTCTTTTAACGGCCACTTCTTGTCCGTCATGCAGACTACCCTGATTACACGATTCTTGTTATAATGTAACTACAGTTTTCCATTCCGTTATCAACGTGAACTTTTAGTTGTGTTGGTCCTCTAATATGGTATCCGAACTTGGTATCTCATGGACAAGGGTTCAAATTCTTATTGCTTCTAAATTTGTTAAATTTCTCTAAAATGGGTTTCCCGCTATACAATCCACCTCTAAACATGTAAACAAGCTTATCCGTGAGGACGCATGATTTCGTACTAACATAAAATCGGTTCGAATTGTTACCTTGTAGACAGGTCCAAACCCTCCCTCGCCTAGCTTGTTAGTGGATGAGAATTGATCGGTGGCAACACATATGTTCTTAAATCTGAATGTTTGCATCTCTCCTCTCAGTTTCTTGCACTGGTCGAGCTTCCGCATCCCTTCTGGGATGCAAGAAGCTCTTATTTGTGCTTCTGAAGCAAACTTTGGACTTCCTTTTCCTAATGCCAAGGCAGAACTTTACATATGATGAGTTCAAGATATAATAACAAACGAGGGGGAAAGGTATGTACCTTGTTCGTGGATGTTTTCGGGTGTTTTGGTCGTTGCATGACACATTAACGCTATGTAGCAGAGTGCTATCGTAGGTGGAACTGCTGCCAGAAGCCATATCCACTTATAATGACCATTCTTTGAGTATGCATGGGATCGACCTGTGGTCTGTCGTCTATGATGATTTTCTTGTGTAGGTTCAGATGCGGATGGTGGTGGAATTGAGGGTACAGGTACTTGAGCAGCCGGTGGCTCTGCTGAGGTCAAAAATTGAATTTTTAGTAATAAATCCTAACTATCCCGGTAACACACGGAACCATAAACACAATCTAATATATGCCAAAGTTCAGTCTTATAATGACCCACATGAGCACGTCAAGTCTCATACGTTAAGACATGTTACTAGTTCTTTTTTCCCGGATTTCAAAATTGTTTGTAAAGAAGAGTAGCATGCAGTGTACGAAGGTATTTGATTCAAGAGATTACTTACAATAGCCTGTATCACCAGAGTGGATATAAATATCAAAAGAAAAACGCCCGGTTGCTATAATTTGCGGTAATAATGGGAAAAAAATGCAGCCTGATATGCCGAAGCCTGCCAATTGGTCAAACAAAAGGAAAGCACTACACGATGATGTTATGCAGGCTTGCATGCATGAATCGACCGTCAACGTAGTATTTATGTGAAGGAAAGCCATTATCTCCGGATCCATCACCAAACCTTTCTTCTTTACGAAACAATAGTCTCCGGCTCCACATATTTTCTTGCCATCTGTTGCCGACGACCCCAGAGCTTTCCGGTGATGCATCTGCCGCCGTTGCCCTATGCCGAGCTCTGAGTACAGTACTAGTACACTACCGGTGACGATCATTACCAAGATGAAACCGGCTGCAAATCCTTTGTAGCAAATTGCCATCGACTACAACTAGAAAGTTAAGAATTCAAGATTCTCAACCGGGTTTATAGACAAAACCATAGTTTTTGAAGTCACTTATACTCATACCATTAAACTATTACATCATAAGTTTATATACCCATTTTTATATAGAAGGGGATTTATGTGTAAATACCTAATAAAAGGATCCAAGAAACAAGCCGACAGTTGTTATGCGATGTTGGAGGTGCAGTTCTCAAGGGTGACACTTTCGGAGAGTGGTGAGGAACAGAGAAACAGCTGGGAAATGGGCACAAGAGAATCCTAGGTAATTGCCGTCATAGTTCATTGAATGTGACAACCTTTTGATGTTATGGTTACTGACATTATATATGATGTTACACCTCACGGGGGACGGTTTTAAGGTGGATTCTATTGTGTTCTTTTGTTTGATGCAACTTTGCATCAATAATCGGTAACTAGCTACTGTCTTTTGTTTTTTTACGTATCATGGCCACTTGGATTTAAGTATTTGTGAGTCTGGATTCGGAATACAAAATCCATTATTGTTAATCTCCCTCCCCTTAACCTATAAATTAGAAAAGAAAAAAATAATTATGTGAGAACTTTTATAAAAGCTCCAAACGTAACCATATTTAGGTTAGTATGTCAAAATAGAATTTGAGACAATCTGTCAGGTTTATGTGCCAAAACATTATATATCTTGTCAGCCTAAATGATCAGGTCGGAAACATATGAGCCAAAAGCACACAGAAACATAACTAAACCAACTACCTCGAAACAAGGACCAAAACAACTCCCAAATGAATTTGAGCCTCCAGACGTCGTCGGCCTTAAATGAGAAGCACCCAAACTCTGTTGCCTTAGAGCTCAATATAAGGCACTTGTTAGGTGTGAATGAAGACTTTTTTAGGTAATTCTGTCACGCCCCAAATTCGGTTCTGACCGGACTCGAGACGTGAGTTAGGAATATTAAAAACGACGTTACATAAAGTGAAAACACATGCAATAAAATTTCCAGTTTTAAGCTCCAAAATGATGATTTCGAATAAGCTAATGTGAGTCAACCGCTCAAATATACAAATAAAACAGGTTTAATATAAAAACGATAAAGTACATCTCTAACGTAACAATCCTGGACCCTCAACGAGCTCCCGAGCCTTGAGACATCCTCTAGACCTACTCAGCACTGAAACCTGTAAACAACAGTAACATAGGGAGGGGTGAGCTTACGCTCAGTAGGAAAAAGTAGTAAAGTGACAGAATCCCCGTTTTTACAACAAAAGTCAAGATCAGGATCATTAACTACAAGGCGACAAAGTTAGAAATTGATAATAGGTACAAGGCTTAACAAAATAGTAACTCAAAGGAAAATTAACGGGAGGAAAGCTTATCCACCAATTGAAATAACTAACGAAACGATCCAAGGGAAAAAATAGCTTAAACAACAATAAAAACAACTAGCGAGACACACGAGTATCGAAAGGTAGATAATCAAAACTGCAAGACTCTGATCCACACACGAATCAATACATCATAACGGAAATCCCCTCGATCCAGAGGGTACACATACATCGGGGCTCCCGGAAACATCCCCACGGGACACATAACATCGGGGCTCCTGGAAATGTCCCCAAGGGAACATAGGTCATCGGGGTGACGCAAATAATATAATAAAATATATCAGGCTGGGAACGCACATCGGACTAGGTATTTTCCCGGAAACATCCCTCGGGGCACACAATAACACGTCATACCGGAAACGCACATCGGTCTAGACGTCTTCCCGGAAACGCACATCGGGGTCAACAACGTACATCATACCGGAAACGCACATCGGCCTAGATGTCTTCCCGGAAACACACCTCGGGGATGCAATCATATACCATACCGGAAACACACCTCGGGGTGCACAAACAACACCACACAATGGCATAGCAAACACAATATAACAACTCGTAATGTCGAACAAAGTTTACCACAACACGTCACATAGAATTCATGTCAATAATCACGCTTACCAGTATGACTTACCAACCACGTTCATCGGTCTATCACTCAGCCGATCATACCACAAGGCACAATCACATCACATTCAGGCATTCATTCAATCAATCATAATACGAATCAATCATTCATTCATTCAATCAACATTTATCTAGTTTAGTACGACTCTTATATTAACCTAAAGATGAAACATGCATCGACATTCAATTCAAATTATCACAATTACAATCAACCATAAGGCTCGACATGGCCATTCTACCAGCACGACAATTTCCCAGAGTATTGAAAGCGGTTAACTAGTGAATCACATCCTATATGCATACTAGACTCGTCAGGTTATTTACGTAATTAACAGCGGTTATTCTAGTGAATCACATCCTATATGCATACTAGACTCGTCCGGTTATTATTATTATCCTACAGGCATACTATTAACGTTATTTAAATTACCAGATGAGTTTAGTACTTTTCCCTACCTCAAGAAGAACCAACAACTACGTCTCCTAGCTGCTGACGTCCGGGCCTAACTCCGGTCTTCTCGGGTGAAGTCCAAGTTCTCGGGCGAAGTCCAAGTCTGGGTTTAACAGGTAACAATGTCCAATCAGTCCCGGTATAGTCCAAAAGTCCTCAGATTTTTCCATTTAGTCCGTTAATTAACCATTTTAAATCATTTAAATTAATTAATTAATTATGTCCGACCCGGATCAGAGAACCAGACCCGAGTCCGACCCGGATCCGAACCCTGACCCAGGACCGACCCGGACCCCGCCCCAGACCCGATTCCGACCCAGGTCTGGACCCGAGTCCAGACCTGGTCAAGAACCTGGGCCTGGCCCGATGGCCCGTCCTACTCCAGGCCACCCTGGCCCATAGGTCTTCCCGGTCCAAGGCCCACCGTGGCCCAATGGCCATCCTGGCCCAGCTCGTGGCTCAGCGTGTTCCAGCTCCAATCCAGCCTCGAACCATCTCCGACGATGCTAGGGTTTTCTGCGCCGCCGGCGATGGTGTCAGACGAGCTCTTGGGAGGAGAAACGAGGCTGAGAGGGGCGTCAAGTGACCGGCGAAGCCGTGGGGAGGACGGTGGAGTCAGACGCGCGGTCCAACACCCTCCAATGTCAGATCTGGCGAGAGAGAAACTCTCTCGCTCACCGGCGATGGTGGTGCGACAACGCTCGGGGTTTCATACGGTAAAACTCGTCTAATCGAGCTTCCCACGACAGGGTTTTATGGCGATGCGTGGTTGGGAAAGAAGAAAGGGACGAAGAGGGTTACGAACCCTCGTTCCTCTGTCGCCGACGCGACGTTGTTCGCCACCGGAGAAGACGAACACGAAGGGAGGAGCTCAGGGCGGTGGCGTCTCGAATTAGGGGTCGTTGCGGCTCGATTTGTGGACGGAGGGGATGGTTGAGGCGACGGCGAGACTGGTGCGAGGGAGAGAAAGGAAGAAAGAGGTCTTCTCCGTGCTCGGGGTAAAGGCTTGGTTTTAACACAAAAGGGACGGTCATCAGTCCCGATCCAAGTTTTAACAGTCCTCTAATTATCAATTAAGTCCGATGAGTCATTTCTCTTTAAATCCTTTAAGTCTCCAATTTAAATTAATTTAATAATTAATTAAACTGATTTTTAATTAATTAAGTCTTTAAAACCGGTCAGACTCGGATCCGACCCGAGTCCGACCCGAATCCGAGGCCGAACCCGTAACCAGACCTGGTCCGAATCTGGAACCGGACCTGACCCAGACCCGGCCACAGACCCGACCCAGATTCGGTCCAGACCCGAGTCCAGGGGTCTGGGCCTGACCCAACTCCTGATCCGGCCCGAAGTCCAACTGGGCCCAAGGCCTGAGTTCCGTCTGGCCCCAAGGCCCACCTCTCGGCCCAACACATCCCGGCCCAAAGCCCGGTGGAGACGAGTCAGGACTCGTCCTAGCTCGAGAAGACTCCGACGAGGTCTCCGGCGAGGTCTCCGGCCACGCCAGGTCGGCGTGGTGGCAGGGAAAGCTGGAGAAGGGATGGTTGTGGCTGAAGGAGGCGTTAGGGAGAAACGACGGTGGCCAACGCGCGGTCCAACGCTACCCCGTCTCAGATCTGGTGACGGTGGAGTTTCTCCGGCGTCGCTCCGGTCAGAAACGCTTGAATCGAGCTCGGGAAGAAGTGAAATCAAGCGCTACGAGGTCGGGGAAGAAGGGACACGGACAAGGGAGCACGAACCGTGCCAATTCCTTTCGTCGCCGGAGCGGTTCGCGTTCTGGAAAACGAACCAGAGGGGGTGTTCCGGCGATGCTTCGATTCCACGCACGGTGCCAGTCGTGGTTTGATTTGCACAGAGACGAAGCGAGGGCGAGGGTTTGGTCGGAGAAGAAGGAGAGGGAGGTTGCGCGAGGGAGGAGAGAGGTGGAGAGGGAGACGAGGGCGAGGGTTGAGAGAAAAAGAAAGCGGCGAGGGTTGGTCTTGGGATGCGTGCACGAGAGATTAGGGAGTAGACGAAGAAGCGTAGGGTTAGCCCAAATGAGCTCGGGCCTGAGCTCGGTGCTGGTGGGCTGGCAGCGTCCTGGGCTTGGCCCGACTGGCTGGCCCAGTAGCCTGGCCCAAACAACTTCCTTTCTTTTTTATAAAAAAAATTCTCTTTAAAATGCACTCGTTCCAAATTTTCGATCCAATTTCCAACCGTGCTTCAGGAAGTCCGATTCGGGACTTGAAGGGTTCGTTGATGTAGACTACGGTGGCGACATCGACAATAGAAAGAGTACGTCCGGTTATGTCTACACATTCGGAGGTACTGCAATCAGTTGGGTTTCAAGGTTGCAGAAGATTGTTACTCTTTCTAGCTGCGCGGCTGAGTACATGGCCGTGACTGAGGCTACAAAGGAGATTATTTGGCTTCAGTCCTTTCTACAGGAGCTGGGGTATAATAAGGAGGGAAGTGTTCTTTACTGCGACAACCAGAGCGCCATTCACTTGGCGAAGAACCAGTCGTACCATGCTCGAACGAAGCATATACAGCTTCGTTACCACTTCATCAGAGAGGCTTTGGAGAACGAGATGCTAGTTCTCAAGAAGATTGCAGGATCTGAGAATCCTGCAGATATGTTCACGAAGGTCGTGCCGAATGAGAAGCTGAAGTTGTGTGCAACTTCAGTGGGCTTAGCCGAGTGAAGAGCTGGGCCGCCGCTTGTATATGCTTAAAGACAGGTGATCGAGATTAGTCTTCAAGTGGGAGATTGTATAAATGAAGACTTTTTTAGGTAATTCAATCACATGGGCTGCGCGTGGGCCCCCACTTCACCCACCAAGGACCCTTCACATTCACGTGGACTCCCACTTCACCTACACTTCACCTACCATTGAAATTCTGATTTTTTATGCCTATATAAGGCATGGTGCAGCCTTGTATTGTATAAGAGCAAAGTAGCAGTTGTGCAACAGCATCATAAGCACAAATAGAACAGAAATGGGTGTGAGGTACAGGCGTGAGAGAAAAAAGGAGAGCGGTAAGTTTGAGTGTTGTATTCAAACTCCATTGGAGATTTTAGTGAAAAAGGCTTTATAGGAGGCAACTTGACGTAGCTCCTATTGTGGGAGTGAACCAGTATAAATCTCTGGTGTTGTTTCTTTTATCGTCTTTTATTGTTCATCGTTTTTCGGGGACAAGAATTAGGGTTTAATTCCTTTCGGCACTCATTGTCCGGTGGCCAACACAAACAAGCATAATCGTGCGCCACTACGGTGGCACACCGAGGAACCCTCCTTCTCAACCCAACCCCATGACTCGAATAGAGAGAACGATGGACCACACCAAAAACTCGATCCCCACCACGAACATGGTGCATGGCACCACGGTTGCTGGTCTACCTCACGCTCCTAAGCCAGTCATACAACCTTCGTCTCTCGAAAAGCGGTCTAGCCTTCAGTCAACACTGGCACAACTGTTGAAACCAAACATCTCCGAATCGGAGTAACCGAGGCAGAAAAAAGATCGAAGAAACACATGAAAGATCTAAAACAGATGACACAACCACTGGAATTCAGATTTGACGCTAGCTCGGATCCTTACAAAACCGCCATAGACGAACACCATCCCAAATCCTTGCAAAACCGTCACGACGAACACCATCCCGGATCCTTGTGAGGCCGTCACGGACAAACAACCAAGTGAGGATCAGAGTTTGCATAAAAAAAAACCACACTCACGAACCCACATAGAGGATTTGGAGAAAATCCAACCATGCGAGCCACCCCTCAGTGAAACACCATGTCAGAAAAGAAAGCACACAATCGTGATGGTTTAGAACCACTGCAGAAGGTCGACACCATGCGTGTCACCATCCACTCTTCTGAAGAATAGGAGGCCAATCGAGAGAGATTAAGGGCCGATATTTCTGAAAATTATGAGGTGGGAATGACGAACAACGAATGGAATTGAAAATAAGAAATTAGGAACCTAGTACTCATTGATATGGTTCGGTACAACACTTCGTGCTCTTCCAACAGGACGGTAACCCCAAGAAGAAGAAGAAGAAGAGCAGTAGACGCACTCTGACCTGCTTCTCGTTTCATGGTCAGTAACAGTCGACGACAGCCAGCAACGATAAACGCAACACGGAACAAAGTGGAAGAAAAAAGAAAAAAAAAACAAGAAAAATAAAAAATGTTAATAATTAAAATAATATTTTAATAATGAATGATAAAGATGAGAATGTCCAAAACCATTTAAAGAGAGGGTTAAGCACCAAAATATATTTTTTTTTTTGGTAAAACTAACCTTCTAACATATTTTAACTGGAGGGCTATTTAGCTAATCATCCCCCGTCTTTTGATCTTATTGGTTGAATTTGGAGATGGGTTTTGCTTGATTGTTGTTGAAATGTGGGTTCCAATGCTTGAAGAACTAGTAATTGGTGCGTCACTCTGAAATTGTATTGATGTATCTTTACCGATATTGCTATAACTTAACTGTTAGAATATAAACATAATTGGGTCTTCAACTATCAGCTTGAGCTTTTAGTTGAGTTGGTCCTCTAATATGGTATCAGAGCTTGGCACGTCACGGACCCGGGTTCAAACCCCACTCTCTACAAAAATTCTATTTCTTCTCTATTTATCAAATTTGCCCAAAATGGGCTAGCCCTTATCATTCTTCTCAATGGGCTCATCTCTTCTTCTAAATAGTTCACCTCCAAGCCCGAGTGTTAGAATATAAATATAATTGGGTCTTCAACTATCAGCTTGAGCTTTTAGTTGAGTTGGTCCTCTAATACTAACATATACACATTCTACTTACAGTATTCCCTTAGAAATATGCTTGGCTAGTGCTGTAACACTAACGGAAGTTGTAATTTTTCAAGTCCTCGGATGTAGCTGTAATTTTTCTAGTCCTCAGATGTGCATTCGTTTTGTCAAGTATTCTTGGGTAGTACTGCAAGTCTGTAACACTAAGCTGTAATTTTTGGAGTCCTCATATGTGGATTTGTAATGGAAGAAAAATATGATAGTGGTGATTGGGTTTCTTGGGAAACAAGTTTTCAACATACTCTTATAAAGAATATGTTAGTGGTGATCGGGTTTCTTGGGAAACAAGTTTTCAACATACTCTTACAAAGAGATTAGATTTAGAGAGAGATTACTCATGTCAAATATACACAGTCAATCAATAATTCCCCACTGTATACAACTGCTAATACGAAATTAGTTTTGGCTTTGTTTATCTTCTACTCATATTACCCATGCCAAAGTAGAAAGGGGGAAATCCATCTTGTAATGAACCATGTATCGAAATATGAGTGTATTCGATTCGATTTTTGGTCAATCTAAGAAATAACATGTGTGCTATATTGAGATGATAGCAATTCCACTTAGACAAGCATACAATTGTAATGTTTTATTTATGCAAAAAAAATAGTAAGTATGTCATGTTTAAACTGTGAAAACAAATGGGTAAATTACCTTTAGTACCCCTTATGTATTGGTAACACTCTTTTAGTACCCTGATGTATTGGTAACGCTTTGGACAAAATTTTGGTCAAGTTTACGTCATTTTGATGATCCGTGACCAATTCATAAGGGGTATTAAATGTTCTGTTATCGATACATAAGGGGTGTTAAATGATCTGTGACCAATTCATAAAGGGTACTAAATGTGTGTTACCAAAACGGAGAGACTGTTTTTGAACGTTACCAAACGTAAGGGTACTAAAAGTATGTTACCAATGAAAAATGAAAAAAGGATACAAAAGGTAATTAACCCAAAACAAATTAACCATACTGATTTAGTTTATATCATGAACTTGAAACAACAACTTGTACACATATTATCAGATTGATGATCAAATTTGTAATGAATACACTTAGATAAATAGAAATATATACAATCACTTGGGAATGTACATCTACACTCTGCTTTGAGGATTGTAATGTTCGTGTTTGTGAGAATTTAATAAGTTCATAAAATGAGAAGGAAGAAAAGAATGTGGAAGCTCTGTGATAACTTAATTCTAGCTTAGTTCCTTTTTAATGGTCATTAGAATGAATGCTTCCTCTGGTTGATTTGGATATCTTGATTCTAGCTTCTATTCCTTTTAAAGGGCCACTAGAATGAATGCTTCTTCTGATTGATTTTGGGCCTGTTTAAAGGTTCCAAATTGATGATATTGTTGAGAAATTGGATTGGAAGAACAAATATGTCCATACTTGACAAGGCGGATGTATGTGTATCATTACCTTTTCTTCCGATCTGTTATTGGTTTCTTAGCTCTTCAGTCAAACACTATTTTTTTTCAATTAGTGTCCTCAGTCTTGCGTTCTTCGTCGGAACAAATGATTTGCTTCTAGCAAGTCAATAAATCACACAAAAACCACATCAAGGATGCGAAAATAAAGGTTTAAACATGCTAAACCTAAGCACTGTGACATCCTAAATTAAAGGACAAAGCAACCAAAAAACACTGCATCAGTACTTGTAGTGAACAAAATCCAACAGCAAACTACTGAACTAGTACCATCTCATGAGAAGCCAACATCTCCAAAATAACACAAACAATGATTGAAAAGTCGTCCACACTTGTTGTAGAATGACAAGGTTATCGAATTGTTGAGCCAAAAAGCAGAAGAATCATGAACCAACACCCACAACCCATCTTCATCCCCACACCAAACTCACCATCTCTCAATGTACATGCATGCTCTTAGTCCCAACAAATCAACCTCACTGGATTTCATTGCTCATCAAACCTCCCAACTTGGTCTCTATCATGCTATTTCTTCCAAGTACCAAACATGCTCTATAGCCAAAGCATACCCAACCCAAGTTCAAGTTGCTACTGCAAATACAAGGGGTAACCATGGGCCCTAACCCCCTTTAAGGTTTGTTTTGGCGACCCTAACTGGGCTTGACCTTTCCTTGCACTTCCCAACTGTGACTTTTTCATTTTTTGCGCAAACTAACATTTTCCGTTTATTTTGACGATTCCGTTAAAAAAATGCTACTGTGCACGTGACCAACACGTGTCAAAAACCTAACGGAATCCGTTAAAATAGACAGAAATTGTTAGTTTTCGCAAAAAAAAGGTCAAGCGTAGTTGGGAAGTGCAAGAAAAGGTCAAGCTCAGTTAGGATCGCCAAAACAAACCTCAAGGGAGGCTAGGACCCATGGTTTCCTCCAAATACAATTACAAAATGTTAAGTCGTTTATATTCGAATATGTAATATATTGTTTTGAAACCTGCCATATTTATGAGAAATTTAATGTACAATGTGTTAATCTTATGTATACATTCAACATTTTCCAACAAAACATGTATACATTCCATCTATTCTAACAATTAGTATAGTCTGGATTATAATGATTGTTATAAACTTGACCCCAAATCTCTACATACAATTTACATGTACGACTCTCTCTGTGTCATGCCAAGGATCAAACATAAACCCTCCTCTTCTGATATTTGGTCTCCTTTATTCAAACTAAATTTTATGCAGATGAATAAACTCAAATCACAATCTGGCATTACGATTAATACACGTGTAGAGTCTGTTTAACACAAATGATAATATGCAATCAATTTAGGTTCATAATCACGAAGTTACAATTACTATATATGTTTGGGTTTTAAGTTTTGAATGATTAAAACTAACCCCGTAGAAAGGGGGCATGAGGTCTGCGCTTTCCAACTGATTCCGTGCAGGAGTCCACGTCAGATAGGTTTGGTCTGACACACTCCGACAGCCAAATCCCACACGCCCTTGCACGTTTCATAATTAGGAAGAGCCGCACGGTACTCCAACGAAGCGGGCCCATCATGACCGTCTGTTTTCTGATCACCAAAGATGTACGGCTTTGATCACGTGGACGCCATGTAGGCGATTCGATCAAAAAATGATGTCACCGTGCGCGTAGGACTCTCCCTCCTTGGACTGATCAGCTCGTTTCAAACAGCTCCGGAATCTGTTTCGAATCAGATAGCTTCTGTTTGTTATATAAATCACATCACTCAACATGTGAAAGCCATCAATATCCTCTGTTTTTTCTCTGCAACAACCTCTTGAGGTGTGATTCTTTTTTAATTCATGCTCTTGCTTGATTCCCGAGAAAATGCGGGATCATAAATGATGTGGGCTTCATTTACTTGTCATTAATTCATTTCGCTTGATTTTTTTAGATTGTGTAGTGGAGAGAAGAGATCAAAGCATGGCGGATTCAAGAGCTCAGTTCATCACCAGCAGCGGGAACCGGAGCTCCTCCGGCGCGCCATTGATGGACAACTCCGACACAGATCAGATCGTGGTTCCTGATGTAAGATTCTAATTTCATTTCAGTAGAAACATCTGGAATTTTCATCATTGTTTATGTTGATGTTAATGTTAATATTACAGAAGAAGAGCTGGAAGAACATATTTGCCTACATAGGTCCTGGATTTCTTGTTTCCATTGCATACATTGATCCGGGAAATTGTGAGTGATACATATCATATGTACATTGTTGCTAGTGATTAAGAAGCAAGTCCTGAATCTGATCGATTACATTTTGCAGTTGAGACGGATCTTCAGGCAGGAGCTCAATACAAGTATGGGGTATGTATATGCAATAACAATAACAATACAATGATCTCAGGTTTGCCAATGTTTGTTCAAATGTGTCCTGTTTTTGTTTTGGGTGCAGTTACTGTGGATTATACTTGTTGCTTCTGCTGCTGCTCTTGTCATTCAATCTCTAGCTGCCAATTTGGGTGTTGTAACCGGAAAACATTTGGCCGAGCACTGCAGAGCTGAATATCCGCGCGTGCCTAACTTCGTTCTCTGGGTTCTTGCTGAGATTTCAATCGTAGCGTGTGACATCCCCGAAGGTAATGCAGGAAAACCATTTCTAGCCTAAGTTGGTATATTTCGAGCATAACCTCCGGATATCACAAGCAACTATTGGAATCTAGGGTTATGGAATTTGGATCATAAATTTAGCCACCAAATCGATTTGATGTTCTTCATTCACTATTATCATCGCCTTTCCATTTGTATTGCTAGCCATTTCTTTATTTGCTACTGTTTACAATCTTGTCTTTCTTTCACGGAGCTGATATCTTTCTCGCTTGTCACAGTCATTGGAACTGCATTTGCATTGAACATGCTCTTCAGCTTACCACTTTGGATCGGCGTCCTCCTCACGGGGCTCAGCACGTTGCTTCTCCTCCTCCTCCAGCAATACGGGGTACATTCCTATCCTCTCTTCTTCCGGCAATCAGTAATTCAGATCTCAGGTTTGATTCTCCTTGCTTTGCTTCGCAGGTCAGGAAGCTTGAAACCTTGATCGCCCTTCTCGTGATTACAATGGCGGCATGCTTTTTCGTGGAAATGGGATACTCAAAGCCTGTTCCTACTGAAGTTCTGGAGGGCCTTTTTGTTCCCCGACTGAGAGGGGAAGGCGCTACAGGCATTGCAATTTCGCTCCTGGGCGCAATGGTTATGCCGTGAGTTTCTTTATCACATTTAAACTACTACTACCAATATTTCCATCCTTTTATGTGATTCGTATCTTCTTGTTTTCAGGCACAACCTCTTCCTGCATTCAGCATTGGTCCTTTCCAGGAAAGTACCGCGATCTATGAGTGGAATTAAGGTAAGCTCTTAGCTCAGAGGACTTGTTTCAGGCACAACCTCTTCCTACATTCAGCATTGGTCCTCTGTGATTTATAACAGGAGGCGTGTAGATTTTACATGATCGAAAGCGGATTTGCCTTACTGGTGGCGTTTTTCATCAATGTTGCTGTCATTGCCGTGAGTGGGGCTGTTTGCAGCTCCTCCACCTTGAGTGCCGAGGATAGGTTCAACTGCGACAACTTGGATCTCAACAGAGCCTCCTTCTTACTAAGAGTATGAATTATAACTCAACATTAACATTTATAATAACTTGTTACGGTATTTTAAGCTCGAACTTGTTGGTATGCTGCAGCACGTTTTGGGTAGCTGGAGCTCCAAGCTTTTTGCCATTGCGCTCTTGGCGTCAGGCCAGAGTTCCACCATAACGGGAACTTATGCAGGGCAATATGTTATGCAGGTACGTTAGTTTAACTCATTTTGCCTAGTAAATACTATGTTTCCCAAATTGATCATGTTCTTCTTTTTCTTAGGGCTTTCTTGACTTGCGCCTCAAGTCATGGATTCGTAACCTGTTGACTAGGTGTTTGGCGATCGTCCCCAGCTTAATCGTTGCTCTCATCAGTGGCTCTGCCGGGGCTGGAAAGCTAATCATCATTGCATCTGTACGTACGATGATTTTGTTTCTCTTTGTTGATTCAAAATACCCTACACTCCATTTTGTCATGCAGATGATCCTCTCATTCCAACTTCCTTTCGCACTCATTCCTCTCTTGAGGTTCACCAGCTGTAAGACCAAGATGGGAGAATATGTCAACTCCTTAACGGTAAAACAAAATAATCTATTTGGATTAAACTAGACTGTCGTGTAGTTTCTTGACGAGCATATTTATCGCAGATAACAATCGTGACATGGGTCATCGGTACCCTGATTATGGGTATCAATGTATATTTTATAGTCGATTTGTTTGTGGATCTCATTTTCCACCATGGGTTGAAGCGTGGGCTCGTCGTGTTGTTTTCCGTATTGTGGATTTCAGCTATGGCAGTTTATCTCACCGGCATAGGGTACTTGGTGTTCCGAAGAAATAAGAAGGTGATAAATATCTTGGCGGTGTCCACGCCTGAAACTGAGGCGAACGAGTCTGGTGGAAGTGTGTCTCTACCCCGAGAAGACATAGTCAGTATGCAACTACCCCATCACAAGACTCAAGATGACGATTAGTTAGTGAAATTGAGAAATTTCCCATCTCCGACCTTAGCTCCTTTTGTTTTGTATTTTTCCCTTGTTTTAGATTAGCTAGCTAGCAAACTGTAATGTCTTTTTGTTTATATAATATTATTATCTGCAATGAAAATGCTAGTTTTTCTACGGAATTGAGTATGTTTTGGAATGTTAGGCTGTTTTCCTTTGGAACTTCTGTTTGATAATTGAATATTTTTGTGACAAGCGATTGAGTTCTTTTGTTTATTTCTTTGGTAAGAGTAATGCCTTGTTGGTTTGGTCATTTTCTCATTTGGCAATAACCATTGAAAACTTGTACCCATGATCATCAATGAAACACAAAATTTCCAACCATTTTGAGGAAACTGAGTTGTTATGACGGACTATTTCTTGACAATAGTCATATTTTTGGTGCGTTAGTACTAAATAAATCTAGTAAACTAACCAAACTTAAAAAGTGCTAAATAAAGTATTTAAGTATTGAGGTCTCTTTACCGATACTTCTTCCACCTGACATATGTATACCCTTAGAAATATGCTGGGTAGTACTGTAACACTAAGGGAAGTTGTAATTTTTCTAGTCCTCGGCGTAGCTGTAATTTTTGTATTCCTCAGATGTTCGTGGGTTTTGTAAGTATGCCTGTGTAGTACTGTAACACTAAGTTGTAATTTTTGTAGTCCTCATATGTGTATTTGTAATGGAGGAAAAATATGTTACTGTTGATCAGGTTACTTGGGAAACAAGTTTCCAACACAGACCTTTATAAAGAGAATAGATTTAGAGATAGATTACTCATGTCAAATATACACAATCTGAGGGAAAATTTAATAAAAACCCTCCTCATCCTAAACACTGTGTGAACCAATCCTAGCCATACATCCTTTAGATCCAACATTCACCATAATGCAACATTATCATCCCAATTCTACCAAAACTGACGTCCATTTCTTCCTTTCTCACACAAGCAAGGGCATAATTGTAAAAGCATGGTGCCATGTGGACAAGTGTCCATTTTTTTCTTATCCAATTCACTAATTTAATATTTCCCGATTCGTTTGAACTCCGATTAGCTTCAAACTTGCGCCAATATTTTTCTTTTTCCAAGGGCTTCAAATCAAGATCAGTCATGAATATATTTTGAAGCACAAAAATAAAAAGTTATATTGGGGTGATAAAAACAATGTCAAGTGTTGATAAATCTTCACTAATAAATTTTTTATATCGAGGTATCAAACTAGTGATAAATAGTGTTTAATGTTGATAAAACTAGAGATTAGTGTTCATAAAAAAACATGTGATGATGTAATAAAAATCATGTTCGATTTTGGAAAATGAGGTGATAAAACTAGTGTTCAGTGTTGATAAACCCACTGTATAGTGTTGATAAACCCAGTGTATAATGTTGATAAAAATTACACAGACTTAACTTTTTTTTTAAATCAGCCCCAAAATAAGGGGGGTAACCTAGAGTTTAGTGTTGATAAAAAAACATGTGATGGGATGATAAAAACACATGTAATTTAATGATAAACATAGTGTTTAGTGTTGATAAAACTAGTGCTTAGTGTTCATAAAAAAACATGTGATGATGTGATAAAAATCATGTTCGATTTTGGAAAATGAAGTGATAAAACTGGTGTTCAGTGTTGATAAACCTAGTGTATAGTGTTGATAAACCCAGTGTATAGTGTTGATAAAAATTACATAGACTTAACTTTTTTTTAAAATCAGCCCCAAAATAAGGGGGATAACTTAGAGTTTAGTGTTGATAAAAAAACATGTGATGGGATGATAAAAACACATGTAATTTAATGATAAACATAGTGTTTAGTGTTGATAAAACTACTGCTTAGTGTTCATAAAAAAACATGTGATGATGTGATAAAAATCATGTTCGATTTTGGAAAATGAAGTGATAAAACTGGTGTTCAGTGTTGATAAACCTAGTGTATAGTGTTGATAAACCCAGTGTATAGTGTTGATAAAAATTACACAGACTTAACTTTTTTTTAAAATAAGTCCCGAAATAAGGGTGATAACCTAGAGTTTAGTGTTGATAAAAAAAACATGTGATGGGATGATAAAACACATGTAATTTAATGATAAACATAGTGTTTAGTGTTGATAAAACTAGTCCTTAGTGTTCATAAAAAAACATGTGATGATGTGATAAAAATCATGTTCGATTTTGGAAAATGAGGTGATAAATTCAGTGTATAGTGTTGATAAATCCAATGTATAGTGTTGATAAACCCAGTGTATAGTGTTGATAAAAATTACCCAGACTTAACTTTTTCTAAAATCAGCTCCGAAATAAGGGTGATAACCTAGAGTTTAGTGTTGATAAAAAAAACATGTGATGGGATGATAAAAACACATGTAATTGAATGATAAACATAGTATTTATTGTTGATAAAACTAGTGCTTAGTGTTCATAAAAAAACATGTGATGATGTGATAAAAATAATGTTCGATTCTGGAAAATGAGGTGATAAATCCAGTGTAAAGTGTTGATAAATCCAGTGTATAGTGTTGATAAACCTAGTGTATAGTGTTGATAAAAATTACCCAGACTTAACTTTTTTTAAAAAAATCAACCCCGAAAATAATTTTTTTTCCGTGCTTCAAAATATATTCATGACTGATCCTGACAGAAAGCCCTTGAAAAAACAAAACTAATGGCGCAAGTTTGAAGCCAATCGGAGTTCAAACGAAGCGGGAAAAATTAAATTAGTGAATTGGTAAAAAAAATGATGGTTTTACTAAAAAACTCTTACACTTTACTAAAAAGTGCTGTCTTTTTGCAGTCAACAAGTCAACAAATCAATTGCATCTTATCCATCCAGTCTTAAAATGAATGGCTTGGATTGGTTCACACAGTTTTTACGTTAAGGAATGGTTTCTATTTGATTTTTCCTCTACACAATCTATCATTAATTCCCCCTCTGTGTACAACAATTTTGATGCTATACTAAATTAGTTTTGGCTTTGTTCATCTTCTACTAATATTACCCATGCCAAAGTAGAAAGGGCAAAAAACATCTTGTAATGAACCATTTACTGACATACGAATTTATCATATTAATTTAGTTTAAAGGGAAAATATCAAATTGGTACCCTTAACTATACGTTTTTAACACATTGATACCTTTAACTAATTTAATCACTAAAAAGGTACCTTAAGTTTCCAATCAGTAACACGTTAGTGTTTTCCGTCCATTTTTGGACCGAAAATGGTCATGTGCAATGCACATGACCTTAAACTTTCAAAAATTGATAAAAATACCCCTCTAAGTTCAAACCTTAACTATTATTTTACCTTATTTCTCCTACGCAACCTTCATCTCCCCCATTTTATTTCATACATACGCCTCCTTCATTCTGTTTCTCCTTCATTCTGTTTCTTCCCCAGCCTTCATCTCCACCACCATGACCATTTTCCGTCCGAAAATGGACGGAAAACACTAAAGTGGTACTGATTGGAAACTTGAGGTACCTTTTTAGTGATTAAATTAGTTGAGGGTACCAATGTGTTAAAAACGTTTACTTAAGGGTATCAATCTGATAATTTCCCTAGTTTAAATCAAACAACAACTTCTACACATACTATTAGATTGATGATCAAATTTGTAATGAATACAATTAGATAAATAGCATTTCTAATCACTTGGGAATGTGCATCTACACTCTGCTTTGAGGATTTTAATGTTTGTGTTTGTGAGAATTTAAAAGAATGTGGAAGCTCACTGCTAACTTAGTTCTAGTTTCAGTTCCTTTTAAATGGTCAATAGAATGAAGGCTTCCTCTGGTTGATTTGGATTTCTTGATTCTAGTTTCTATTCCTTTTAAATGACCATTAGAATAAATGCTTCCTCTGATTGATTTTGGGGGCTGTTCAAAGGTTCCAAATTGATGATATTGTTGAGAAATCGGATAGGAAGAGCAAATAGGTCGATACTTGACAGGCCGGATGTATGTGTATCACTACCTCTTCTCCCTACCCGTTATTGGTTGCTCAGCTCCTAAGTCAAACATTTTATTTTTTAATTAGTGTCCTCAGTCTTGTATACTTCATCGGATCAGATCTTCCACAAAAATTTGGAGCGTGCGCTGGTTGTGTTGTTTGCGGTATTGGGGTTTTTAGCTATGGCGATGTATTTGGGAGGCATAGGCTACTTGGTGTTCCGGAGAAATAAGAAGGTGATAAATCTCCTGGCCGTGTCCACGCCTGAAACTGAGGTGAACGAGTCTGGTGGAAGCGTATCTGTACCCCGAGAAGACATTGTCAGTATGCAATTGCCGCATCACAAGACTGAAGGTGACGAATAGATGGTGAAATTATGGATTTTCTAGTCACCATCCTTGGCTTCTTTTGTTTTGTAGTTTTTGGTTGTTTAAAATTAGCTAGCTAGAGCTTGATAGCAAGTCGTAATGTCTTTTTATTTGTCATTATTTGCAATTTGAAATGCTAGTTTTTTTTTCTATGGAATTGAGTGTGGTTTGGAATCGTAACTGTTATGAGCCAAATTGATTCATATTAATCAAAATGCCTTTGTTTAACTTGAATTTCATCACTATATTCGTCTGTGCGGGAAAGTTTATTGATGCCCCAATCCTCACCTCTGCAAAACACAACATAGCCATTACCAGGTTTATAATGCATCATATTTGAATTCACATAACCCTCATCACAAGGCTAAACATAGTGCACCATTTTTTTTTATCGGCAAGACAAATTTAGATTGATAAATTTCTTTTGAGGGGAAAGAGGAACCAAAAACAACCCAACTCCTACCCCCAATCAATCATATGTTAGATTATAAGGAGCAATGAGAATGAGAAACTAAACAGAGAGCAAACAAAAAGATAATCAACAAAGAAGTTTTAGGTGCGTCTTGTGAAGATAGGCATGTTTGACTCATGTTTCGGGTCTTTGAGTGCTTGTGTAAGTGTAAATGTGTACTGATTGTTGACCATGGTATTGAGTGGTGTTGCACCACTTCACATCTCACCATTGCCTAACTCACAACCCTTGTTTGGGTTAATATTCTTGGAACAACAGATGTAGCAGATACCCAAGGCCTATAGTTTTTGGGACAAGTGTTATGGGTTTGGCCTTTCAATTTTTGTTCAAGCTTAGAAGAAGAAAAATCCAACGATTGTTGGTGGTGAAGTATGTTTTCGGGTCGTGAAAGGTTTAAGCGGCAGTAAATGCTTTTTTATCATCAAAACAAATATATAAACCCGGTTCTTTGAAGTAAAAAGTACGGGGATGGAGCAACACTTAGAGCAGCTCCAACGGGTCGTTGCAGCCGGTCGTGTCAGGCGTAGACACGGTCCTGACACGATGCGCTGGCACGGCTCGTCGTGTCAGGCGGTCGTGTCAGCTGGTCGTGTCTGGTTCCAGCAACGACGTGTCGCGTCGTGCCAGGCGCCAACGGCTAGTCGGTTGGCCAGTCACGACCCGCCACGTGTCGACGTCGACTCCCAAAAAACCCTATAATTGTGTACAGATACAGATCCACCCCAAGCCAAATTTCACCCTCTCATCATTTGTTTCAAGCTCTCATTCCTCCATTCCTCATCAAATTCTCTCCAATTTTTTTTCCTACACTCGCAATGGACGTGAATCAAGCCCTCCAATCAAATATCCGAGTCATTGAACGACGAAGACGCCGATTGTCACGCCCAAAATCCGGCTTTGACCGGACTCGAGACGTTAATTAAAGAGATAATAAACAATAATAATAGAGGAAAACTAATAACATATAAATCCGAAATTTAGTTCCAAAACATGATAGAATGCCACGAGTCAACTGCTCAGACCGAATAAATAAACAGAGTTCAGTACAAAAGGAGTACGCCACTACTAAGTAAACCCCTCAGACTCTCGCTGAGCATACCGAGCTCTGAGACGTCCTCTAGACTGACTCACCATCAAAACTTGTAACACAGTAAAAACAAAGGGGGTGAGCTTACACTCAGTAGGAAAAAGTAGTAAAGGGAAAGGACTTCTATTACGTTACCAGGAATAATCGATTGATAACTCTTACTCAAAACTGACAGTCAAATAGAAAATAACGGAACAAAACAACATCGATAAAAGCACTGAACTGAAGAGACATGCGAACAACGGAACATGATGCTACCAAGACCGCCACAAACGTTAATCGGATCCAAAACACACAAGCATAAAACAAGTATTCAAGACAATTCAATCATCACGCACAACTCAATGAATATATCGTACCGGAATACCCCCTCGGTCTAGATATCTTCCCGGAAATGCACATCGGGATAAAGCAAATATTATATCATACCGGAAACGCACATCGGCCTAGATATCTTCCCGGAAATACCCCCTCGGGGTAAACAACCATACGTCATACCGGAAACGCACATCGGCCTAGACGTCTTCCCGGAAACGCACATCGGGGTAAACAACGTACATCATACCGGAAACGCACATCGGCCTAGATGTCTTCCCTGAGTTATCCCCTCGGGGTACACAATCGTATACCATACCGGAAACGCACATCGGCCTAGGTATCTTCCCGGAAACACACCTCGGTGTACACAAACAAAACCACACAGTAGCATACCAAACATAATACAACGAACTCATATACCAACAACTTACCGGCACAACTTACCGAACATATCACATCGGTCTATCACTCACCCGATCATATCACAAGACAACAATTCAATTTACATTCACTCGATCAATCATATCAAGAACAAACATTCGTCTCACATTCATATAGCATGTTATGACTCTTAAAGAAATCAAAGAAGATAATATGCATCAACGTTTAAGGACTAAAGACTACAATCAAGCACAATCAACAATCAATTTTAAGGCTCGACATGGCCATTCTACCACCACGGAAATTCCCATAATTGAAAGCGGTTATTCTAGTGAATCACATCCTAGATGCAAAATAGACTCTTCCTGTTATTATTATCCTATAGGCATACTATTAGCATTATTTAATTAAAAGTGGAGTTTACTACTCTTCCTTACCTCAAAAGCAATCCAATCCTAGCTACGGACGACCTGGCCAGCTTCCTCCTCGTCATTTCACGATGTCCAAGGGTCTCCTCCTCTGTCAAGCTCGGGTCCAAGGTCTTGGATCACAAATAAATACTCGAAACAAGAGTAATTCACAAAGGTTTAAAGAGGAAAACATTCTCAATTAGTCCCAACAAGACTCGGTTATAGATAACCGTCCCAATTACTCAAAATTCAACAAATGGGCCCAAAAGGCCCAACTCAGGTCTGTCACGGTTCGGGTCACGGGGCCTTGACGGGCTCCGTAACGGATCGGGTCACGGATCCGTTGTCTACGCCGTCACGGTTCTCCTCACGGAGCCGTGACTGACGTCGTCACGGTCTCCCTCACGGAGCCGTGACGTCCCCCGTCACGGTGCCCGTCACGGATCCGTGACGGGTCTGGCACTGTTCCGTCTTCTTCTTCCTCCAGCTTCGGTTTTCACGAAAATACACCCCAAAACTCCCTTTTTGACCTTCCCAAACCTCCAAATCAGCTCCATAAACGTCAATAACTCAATACCCATCATGGGTCTTCATCAAAACTCCACAAAACCAAATTAAAACCATCATCTAACTTCCTTTTATCTCCAAAAATCATCATCCAACATCAAACTTCCAAAAACACAACCGTGTTCATCAATTTTCCTCAAAGCCCATGAACCAAAATCAATAAAAACGAAAAAGTATTGGGGATTTACCTTGAGAATGGAGAATAGGTGAAGAAACAAGTGAAAAATGGAAGATTTGGGTAGAAAATGGGTTCAAGGCACCCTTTTTCCTCCTTTCTTCTTCTTCAAGCTTCCAAAACTCCCTTTCTTCTTCCTCTCTCTCTCAATTTCGGCCACAAGCACAAATGAGCTGAATTGCTCTTGTTTTTTGTGCCTTTAACCTACTTTTGAAATCCCCAAAACGCACCCTTACCCTTATATCTTCAAGGCCACACATAGAGGGTTATATGGGTCCTTTCCATCTTGTTTCTTCTCACCTAAGCCACTATGGACACTTGTCCATGTGGGGACCATCTCTCATCTTAATAAAATCCAGCACAAAAGGTTTACTTTATTTTAATCCTTAAATTAGCGAAGTTTGACCGAATTGACCAACAGTTGACTTTTTCACAGTTACAGTCATTCGAAAGGAAACGAACATTTTAATGCTTTGTGGCATCCCATCCAAAACCCTCAAGGATTTCCATATTGTTAAAAGATCAGCGAACATTATAAATGTTTTAAGTATGTTCTTCGTGGTCAAAGAGTATTTGATGCACTCTACTATTTTTGAATCTTTTGCTTAATGAAATACTACACCTTTTAGTAAGAAAAACAATATTATCCAACAACCTAGAATTTATTTTAATTTCTTTATAAGGAAAAAAAAGAATTCGAGGGTTTTAGAGCATCTCCAATGGTTAGACACTAGATAGTGTCAAGGAGCAGTGTCAGGAAGTGCTTTTTGACTTCCTGGCACTGCTCCTCCAATGGTCTGACACTACTAGTGTCAGGAGCCATGTCAACACAGTTTCACTAATTAAAAAAGCACCCTAAATATTTGTAATACTTTGATTTGAAACCAAATATGAAATGCATAACTACTATTTTTATTTAAAGCCACATATAAAATACATTTAAATTGATAATTAATATTTAATTGCGGTCGTCATCTCTATATCTAGCCCAAATATGTTCGATGAGATCATCATGGAGTTGGTGATGAGCATTCCGATTCGAATCCTTGTTCTATGCCTCATGATACTTCCCTTGGTCACCGCTGGTGGTGGTCTTCTACGGACGGTTGGGTCCGGGACACCAATATCTGCAAACGGATCAGTGGGCCACGGCCTCCTTTCATCCTCAACGATCATGTTGTGTAGGATAATGCAAGCAGTCATGATCATTGAGAGTGAGCCCCTATCCCACATTCGGCCCGGTCGAGTACCGATTGAAACCGGGCATGTGCAACTCCAAACGCTCGTTCGATGTCCTTCCTACACGCCTCTTGGTATCTAGCAAAGCATCATTGCTTCAGCGTTTGTGGAGCAGGTACTAACATCACAAATGGTGCCCAAGCAGGATAAATTCCATCTGTCAAGTAATACGGGGTTTCGTATTCTCTACCGTTGATCTTGAACTTCACTTTTGGAGCGAAGCCTTTTACTTCTTGGAAGAACAAGGTAGACCTATTGAGCACGTTGATGTCGTTGTTGGAGCCCGGTATCCCGAAGAAAGAGTGCCAAATCCAAAGGTCTTGGGATGCAACGGCTTCTAGCATGATCGTGGGGACGTTCCCGTGGTCCCTACTTGCAAACTGTGAAGACCATGCCACAAGACAGTTCTTCCAATCCCAGTGCATGTAGTCAAGACTCCTTATCATCCCCGGAAAGCCGCGCTCTTTTTTGATTCGCAATAAACGTCTTGTATCTTCCACGGTCGGGAGTCGTAGATATGTTCGCCCGTAAACCTTGATGACGCCAATGCAAAACTTCTTTAGGCAGTCCAACGCAGTGGTCTCCGCCATTGCAAATACTCGTCCCAAGCATCGGCTGGACCTCCATAATAGAGCTGACGAAGTGCTATCGTGCACTTCTGGTGTGGAGTGAAAGAGGCCCTCCCCATAGCATCCTTTCCATTACGGAAGTAGGCGTACCGGTCACTCAAACAATTCATGATCCGTATGAACATGTCCCTCGACATCCGGAACCGTCGCCGAAACTGTTGGTCGCTGTACACCGGTCTAGGCGCAAAGTAGTCACGGATCAACCCTTCGTGTGCATCTTCTCGATTGCGCTCGATCACACTCCACTTTGATCGCGGCGCCGTCCCTGAGCCCTCGGCCTCATCATCATCCCGAGCCTTTGGCTCTACCGATGACATCACTTGATCCTCTATTGCTTTTTCTGTTGCCTCCACAAGCCTATCGATCGCTTCGTCTATTTCTTCTTTTGTCATTTGCTTCATTTCCTCTAGCGTTGGAAAATCCGCCATCGAAAAAAATAAAACTAGGAAAAAAATTGGGGTGAATGGAGGAAAGGGAGCTTGAAACAAGTGATGAGGGGTGAATTTTGGCTTGGGGTGGATCTGAAATTATAGAAAATTGGGAGCCGTCGCCGACACGTGTTGCCTGCGGAGTGGCCAACCGACTAGCCGTTGGCGCCTGGGACGACGCGACGTGTCGTTGCTGGAATCAGGGACGACCGACATGCACGCCCCCTTGGCACGACCGACAGGCACGACGAGGCGTGCCAACGGGTCATCTCAGAGTCATCTCAGTGCCTGGAAAAACTCCCAGCCACGACGCGTTGGAGGTGCTCTAAGAGCATTGCTCAACAGAAGCTCAAGAAACCAAAGACCAACACCAGAGATGGATATGAAACACAGAAGCAAATAGATACAACTAGGAATACAGCCAAAAACCACATAATTACAACAAATCAACCAAACAGAGAGTACAACAATTGAAAAACTAAGACCTAACACCGGATTTTACCACCTTGAAGCACATTTTAGAGGTTTCGGATACCCATATTTTTCAATCATTAAGCGCCAACAAAAGTTTGCCACCCACAACTAAAAAACACCCTACCCAAGCTTTGGTGGGACTAAAGTCGATCACTGCTCAAGTGTCGGCGGCCAGCACCGCGGACGGAAATACTAATCCAGTAGAAAATACCATAACCTCTTTCAGCTAAACAATACTCACAAAAGGGTTCCAGAGGAAAAAAAATACCCCCAAAGACTCGCCGATGGTCAACCCCTCAAAATCGACCAGCCCGTACCTCGATAAGTACGGGATGAAGGGAAGCCCGATCGAAAAATTGAAGCAATGGGAAGGCGTAGACAACCTAGAAAAAGAAGAGGGGGAGGGGAAAGCCTTACCTCCGAGCTGACATAGAGGAGGCCGTTTTGAGGAAGCCCAAATCTGAAGATCTACAAGTAGAGCAGCGACGAAAGAGAAGGCAACCTCCCCAACAGCAGAATCGCCAAAAATGCAAGAATCCTTCATGAAGTAGGAAGATTAACCCACGACCGGATCTAGAGAAGTCGTCGTGGGACTGAGGAAGAAACCACCACCACAGCTACACTAGAGCAGCAACCAATACGGCAGTGAGGGAGACCAAATCTGCGTCAATACTCACCTTAAAGGTTAGGAAAGGCATCCCACAACCGGTGCCAACACGCCCAAACCCCCAAAGCGGCGCAGAAACGGTCACGGGCTCACCTGAGCACGAACAAGGCGGGGACTACCAGATCCGCGTCAATCTTCGACAGAGAAGGATGTCCCACAACCGGATCTGAGAAGGCGCCATCGTCGGAGAGAGAGCGAGGAACCGCGCTTCACCGGAGAGGAAACGGGGAAGGAGAAAAGAGAGGCAAATGGGTAGGAGGGCGGGGAGGAGTCCTCTGCCAACGACCTCAGAGATCGAGATGACCCGAGAAGACGTTGATGGGGGTTCAATTTAGAGAGGGCAGCGGTCTAAGAACAAGAAGGTAGGGTTTTCTAGAGAGACTCTCTCTCTCTTGAACGTAAGACGGAACAAGTTTGATATTTCCGTTTTAGGCAGTAAATATTGTGGGGAGATCATGTGCATATTTTGTGGGTGGTTGAAAGTTTAAACACATATTTAAATTTCTTAATAAATTGCATATATGTCCTTGTAGTCTTATGCCTAGAAATATTTGATCTCCAGGTTTCATTAGAGCATATGAAACATTGCCCTTAAACGTACGATTGCAAGAAGCGAGTCATTGGAGTGAGAAGAAACCTCAAGAGTCGGACCTAGAGGAGCCCGACGCGCAGACCCAGACCATGAAACGAGGTTGGGGTTCCATACCCGCACCCGACTCGATGGGCCAATCCGCACCTACCACCTGGCCCTGCAATTAAAAAAAGACATCAGTTTTTTTTTCCTTTTTTTCTTTATTACTTTTTTCGTTTGTTAATTCTTTTTCAGTTTTTAAAATTCTTTTCTTTTTTAAAATTCTTTTATAAAGGAAAAATCAAATAGAAACCACTTCTTAACGTAAAAACCGTGTGAACCAATCCAAGCCATTCATTTTAATAATGGATGGATGAGATGCAATTGATTTGTTGACTGCAAAAAAACAGCACTTTTTAGTAAGGGGTAAGGACTTTTTAGTAAAACCATCATTTTTTTTTTTACTAGTTCACTAATTTAATTTTTCCCGCTTCGTTTGAACTCCGATTGGCTTCAAACTTGCGCCATTAGTTTTGTTTTTTCAAGGGATTTCTATCAAGATCAGTCATGAATATATTTTGAAGCATGAAAAAAGAAATTATTTTCGGGGTTGATTTTTTTAAAAAAAGTTGAGTCTGGGTAATTTTTATCAACAGTATACACTGGGTTTATCAACACTATACACTAGATTTATCAACACTGAACACTAGTTTTATCACCTCATTTACCAAAATCGAACATGATTTTTATCACATCATCACATGTTTTTTTATGAACACTAGCACTAGTTTTATCAACACTAAACACTATGTTTATCATTAAATTACATGTGTTTTTATCATCCTATCACATGTTTTTTTTTATCAACACTAAACTCTAGGTTATCACCCTTATTTCGGGGCTGATTTTAAAAAAAAGTTAAGTCTAGGTAATTTTTATCAACACTATACACTAGGTTTATCAACACTATACACTGGGTTTATCAACACTGAATACTAGTTTTATCACCTCATTTTCCAAAATCGAACATGATTTTTATCACATCATCACATGTTTTTTATGAACACTAAGCACTAGTTTTATCAACACTAAACACTATGTTTATCATTCAATTACATGTGTTTTTATCATCCCATCACATGCTTTTTTTATCAATACTAAACTCTAGGTTATCACCCTTATTTCGGGGCTGATTTTAGAAAAAGTTAAGTCTGGGTAATTTTTATCAACACTATACACTGGGTTTATCAACACTATACACTGGATTTATCAACACTATACACTGGATTTATCACCTCATTTTCCAGAATCGAACATGATTTTTATCACATCATCACATGTTTTTTATGAACACTATGCACTAGTTTTATCAACACTAAACACTATGTTTATCATTCAATTACATGTGTTTTTATCATCCCATCACATGCTTTTTTATCAACAGTAAACTCTAGGTTATCACCCTTATTTCGGGGCTGATTTTAGAAAAAGCTAAGTCTGGGTAATTTTTATCAACACTATACACTGGGTTTATCAACACTATACACTGGATTTATCAACACTATACACTGGATTTATCACCTCATTTTCCAAAATCGAACATGATTTTTATCACATCATCCCATGTTTTTTTTATGAACACTAAGCACTAGTTTTATCAACACTAAACACTATGTTTATCATTAAATTACATGTGTTTTATCATCTCATCACATGTTTTTTTTATCAACACTAAACTCTAGGTTATCACCCTTATTTGGGGGCTTATTTTTAAAAAAAGTTAAGTCTGTGTAATTTTTATCAACACTATACACTAGGTTTATCAACACTGAACACCAGTTTTATCACTTCATTTTCCAAAACCGAACATGATTTTTATCACATCATCACATGTTTTTTTATGAACACTAAGCACTAGTTTTATCAACACTAAACAATATGTTTATCATTAAATTACATGTGTTTTTATCATCCCATCACATGTTTTTTTTATCAACACTAAACTCTAGGTTATCACCCTTATTTCGGGGCTGATTTTTAAAAAAAAGTTTAAGTCTAGGTAATTTTTATCAACACTATACACTGGGTTTATCAACACTATACACTAGGTTTATCAACACTGAATACTAGTTTTATCACCTCATTTTCCAAAACCGAACATGATTTTTATCACATTATCACATGTTTTTTTATGAATACTAAGCACTAGTTTTATCAACACTAAACACTATGTTTATCATTAAGTTACATGTGTTTTTATTTGTAATAACCACTTCTGGTCAACGTCAGTCAAACCTGCGAAAAACAGGAAAATTTAAAAATTTTAAGACAGACACTTAACTTAACTTAAATTGACCCCGAGGGTCATGCCGGACTTAAGTTGACCCCGTTATCGACTAAAATGAGTTACGGGGGACTCAGGGCAACTTCCTGGTCATTTTGGGAAAGATTGATTTTTCGCTGGAAAAGTCACCCGAGCGACGTTTTGGTCCATTCGAGGACCGTTTTGGACCCGAAAAGCTTAGCCGTCGTCGTAGCGGTCTTAGTTGGGCCGTTTCCTTGAAGCCCGTCCAGTTTAAAATATTTTTGGGAAAAGTGCCCGTTCGGGGCCCGAAACGTCCGTTTTTCGCGAATCTGATTGGAAAATATCAACTAGATATTTTCCAAAAGGTATGGGACCCACCTTGACACTTGTCAAGTATATGGTGGTGTATTTTTTGGAGGGAAAATGGGTGGATGTGGTGAGTTGGCCGAGTATAGGGTAAAAGGGAAAGGAATTGGAGTTAGTTGTTATTTGTTTTAAAAATTAGAAAGAGGAAGAGAGGTTTTAGAGAGAGAAGGAGAAGGAGAAGAAGAGAGAAGAAGGAAGGTTGGGCTAGGGTTGGTGATCGAGCCCTTGGATCGAGTCAAAGCAAAGAGCAATCCCGTTCCCCTCATTCTCCTCTACGGTAATACCCGAACCGATTCTCGTTTCGATTATTTTCAAGAGCTAGGGTTTGGTTATAAAATTTGGTTTAGGGTTGTGTAGAGATTAGAGAGGTGTTGGAGACGTTTTAGAGGTGTTTGGGAGAGAAATTTCACGTTTTCCGGTGACCGGAGGCTCGGGAGGAGCTCCGGCCACCGTGGGTGGTGGCCGGCCGGCCATGTGGTGGCTGGCCGGAGGTGGCAGCAGCCACCACTTGGTGGCCGAGCCCCTCCCTCAAACCCTAGGGTCTCGGCCAAGCCTCTTGGGTGGGGCCCACGTGCTCGGTTGCTCGGGTTTTAATGTTCGGGTGGTTTAAAACGTCCCTCGGACCACTTTATCCTTAATCGAATCGAAATTTGGAATTAAATTGGAGAAGTTGTAATTAACGGGTTTTGGGAAACTTTAAACGTTAATTAATTGACTTAGAAGTCGGAATTCAATTCCGTCAAGTGCGTTGGGTTCCTTGAAATATTCTAAGACCGTAGAAACGAAAACGGGGACTTTTGGAGCCCCGGAAGGCAATTAACCAAAACCGGGCAGATTCGCCATGTCGGGCGAATCTGGCCCTTACGGGTCCTTTATCGGCAATATCGAGTATTTGGGAAGTTTGGGAGTGATCGGCATTGTCGGGGTTACGTTTGGGCGTTAAGTTTATTAATTTTCGGTTTACTCGTACTAGTTTAAAAGTACTTTAAATTTGTGTTCTTTTAGATCGTGCTACGGACCGAGGCAAGGGGAAGCTCGGCGAGTGACTGAGTGTGCTTCGGGTGTCGTTGGAGCGCTTTTGGGATTGTATACGAGGTAGGGAAAAGTAGCCGGATCTCGGCCCTGATTAGGGAAAGTTAATGGTAGAATTGCATGTGACACCGGGGTGTCGTGGGTTGAGTAGATTTATTTAATTATTAGAAAAGCATGATACGGGATTGTAGCGTTTAAGAGAAAGGCATGTGACACTTAGTAGTGTCGTAGGAACAGAGAACTTAGCGATAATTGAATTACTGGAGGCATATGACCATGCCCGGAGGTTGTTTGTGAAACTAGCGATTTTAGGACTGTTGGAGGCATCGAGTATGCCGGAGGTTGTCGTGCGCTTTATTTAATTGTTGAGTTTGGGTGGCCTTGAGAGCCCGTATTTAATTGTTGAGTTTGGGTGGCCTTGAGAGCCCGTATTTAATTGTTGAGTCGGGGTGGCCATGAGAGCCGTGTATTTAATTTGGTGTCTTGAGTGGCAGCGAGTGCCCGTGGGGTTGTTGAACCCGAGTCTTGACTGTTGAGGTGTCTTGAGTGGCCTTGAGTGCCTGTGTGATTGAACTTGCCTGTGATTGTGATTGTGGTTACCTGGGGTGGTGAGTTCTAAAGGTCGACAGCCTGATCCGACTTAGTGTCGATGAATTGCGAGTTCTAAAGGTCGACAGCCTGATCCGACTTAGTGTCGATGAATTGCGAGTTTTAAAGGTCGACAGCCTGATCCGACTTAGTGTCGAGGAATTGCGAGTTTTAAAGGTCGACAGCCTGATCCGACTTAGTGTCGAGGAATTGCGAGTTTGAAAGGTCGACAGCCTGATCCGACTTCGTGTCGAGGAATTGCGATAGGTCGAACCCTGACCTGATTGAGATTGGTTACTGAGCAGCTGGTGTGCGATCCTTTGTGATCCTGTTTGGTGTTGTGTCGTTTCGTTCGAGTCCTTGAGGAGGTCGTCGATAGTTGTATTGGGTCTACACTGTTTTTATCGAGTGTCGAGTCTGTTGAGGAAGGTGACGGGTTGTGGGTCAGTTGAGTACTTGAGTTGGGGACTGTAGTCCCGGTGTTGGGTTTGGTTTTAGTGTTACTGGCTTTTTCTGCTAATTATGCCATAGTCAGTCTGTTATCCGTGGAGGTGAGCGAACGCTCACCCCTAGCTGCTTTTCCTACAGGTACTAATCACCGGACGGACTAGGTTAGCTCTTGAAGTTCATGGAGCTTGGAGCGGAGTCTGGTCTTTACTTTTGTTGAGTCTAGTGACGGATGCTGTACCTTGTCCACTTGTTGGGACGTTTTTGTATTGTAAATGCTATTATTTTGAGAAGTAAATGGAAATGTCAAAGCTTTTATTGAAAACAGGTTTCAAGTGTTCATGTTTTTAAAAGTTCGCGTCCCGAGTTTGGTTCGCTGAAATCGGGGCGTGACAGCTTGGTATCAGAGCCTGGTTTCAAACCTCGGACTGTCCGTCACTTAGGGGGGAGAGTCGAGTCAGTGTAGACCCGTCATGTCTTGAGTCTTCTTTTTGTTTGTGCGTATGTTACAGTATTTTGTTGCTGGCATACTGATTGTGTGTGATTGCGTGAACTGTTTTTTAACTGTCGCGGGTCGACTCAGGAGCGCTCCTGTAGTCGAACGTGACGGTGTTGATGTCAAGTCGGTACAACGTGGTTCGGGGACGCCTGAACCGGGTTGTAACTACGTGATGTCAAGGAACGAAGTTTTAAAATGAAAGGGTGAAGGTTTTAAAATTATTGGCCCTGTTGGCATGTCTTGAACTTGATTGGCCCTATGGGCATATGTTTGATTTTTGATTGGCCCGGTGAACGGGGGTCGTCGTGTTGTGTGGGTTGGTTTGCCGTCGCTTGTTTGGTTCACGTCGGTGCGGTCTCGTTGTGGTCTCGTTTACTAATGCTAGTATATAAAGTACGTTTAGCTTGAGCGGTGTAGCGCTTTAGTGATAAGCACGTTAGTGTAAGCTTAAGAGGGTGGACGTTAGTGCGTTTGTACTGTCGTTTTTATTTAAGTTCGCAAACTGAACGTTTGCGTGTATCCGTGCAGAGGATACTGTTTATGGCTCGCGGTAAGCGGGGACGACCATCAGGAACGCGGGGCCAGGCACCCACGCGAGGCCGGCGGGGACGGTCAGCAGGGGCACCAGGGAGGGTGCCGACCGTCGAGCCCGCCGACTATGCGGAGGCACAGGGTACTCCTGTCGGAGAAGACAGGAGGAGTGATGCGGGGCCGTCTGCAGGCACCCCCAGTGTTCCGCCAGTCGCGGACCCTCCAGTGATGACTGCCCTGGATGAGCTTACCAGGACCGTTCAGAGTTTGGTGGCGATCATCGCCAGCCGAGAGTCGGCTTCGCCAGCACCAGAGGCAGCCGCAGTCCCGGTGAGGGCCGCTCAGACAGAGGATCTTACCTCCCGAGCGCTACTAGATTTCCTGAAGCTCGGGATACCTGTTTTTGTCGGGGAGCCGAATCCCGACCTGGCTGAGCGATGGATAGAGCAGGTCACACGAGACTTGGACACATCGGGTGTCGAGGATGGCCGTCGGAGAGTGTCCTTCGCGGCCCATCAGCTGAGAGACAGCGCCTACCACTGGTGGGGGCGGGTGAAGGACACGGTCGGATACGACTACAGCGTATTCCAGGAGGTATTCATGGCACAGTACTTCCCCGAGTCGGCTCGGCTGGAGCGACATCGGCAGTTCTTAGACCTGGAGCAAGGGGGGATGACGGTAGGAGAGTACGAAGCCAGGTTCACAGCCTTGGCCAGATTCGCGCCTGAGATGGTGACGAGCGAGGCGAACCGTTGCCTGCGGTTCCAGGACGGACTGAGGCTGGGCATCCGGAACCAGGTTCTCGCCTTGAGGATACGGAAGTATACCGACCTCGTGGACACCGCAGCTACAGTAGAGCAGGGCGCCAGGGATGCAGTCAGGAGCCGTGAGGTCCGACCTCGGCCGATCAGTTGGGCAGGGCCGTCAGACTCACGAGACTCGCGGAGGCAGAGGACCGCGGGATCCTTCCGACCACCGCCTCATCAGAGTGGATCGAGACAGCAGGGGTCAGTGGCATCAGTGGGGCCAGTCGCCTCAGAGAGGAGGCCGTCATGCTATCACTGCGGGCAACCAGACCACTTACATCGAGACTGTCCGACGAGGGGAGGAACCGCGGCAGTACCAGCTACTAGCCGGACAGGCCAGGGCTCGGGGTCGAGGGCTGACGAGATCAGCTGTTACCGATGCGGCCGGGCCGGTCACACTATGGCATGGTGCCGAGAGCAGTTGGGGGAGACATCAGTGCAGCGACCGCAGCAGTCGCGGACAGTACAGTCGCCCAGAGGTCGCCCTCGACAGGGTCAGCAGCCGAGATCATCACGGCCGTCTACGAGCGCACCAATTCCGAGACAGCAGCAGAGTCACGTGTATCCAGCAGCCAGTGCGCAGGGTCAGAGGCAGCAGGCCTCGCAGGGGAGAGTATATGCAGTCACCGACTCCAGAGCCCCAGGACCTAGCACGTACCGTGAGACCATCCAGGGTACGTGTTTGTTGTATCATTTATGGGCTTTGTTCTTGTTTGATACCGGGGCATCGCACTCTTTTATTTCGTCGGGTTGTGCTGAGAGGTTGGGGTTGAGCTTAGAGCCGTTGAGTCCACCCCTATGCCTGGACACCCCAGTTGGGGGTGGTGTATCGTTGACTAGAGTATGTCGTGCCTGCGAGATTAGAGTCGCAGACTGTCCTTGCCCTGGTGACCTTCTCGTGTTGGGGATGACTACCTTTGATGTGATTTTGGGTATGGATTGGTTGTCGAGGTACCGAGCCAACATCGATTGCTACAGACGACGAGTGACAGTGACAGTGGGCGGTACGAAGGTGACGTGCGTGCTGGGGAGTAAGAGTGGGGTCCTCCTGTCGGCGTTGTCTGCAGGGGAGGAAGTACCGGCTGTGCAGAGCCGAGAGTTACCGAGAGTGGTATGCGAGTTCCCCGAGGTCTTTCCTGAGGAGTTGAGCGGGCTACCACCGATTCGTGAGGTGGAGTTCGGGATTGACCTAGTGCCGGGAACGGCGGCGATATCGATGGCGCCTTACAGGTTTGCGCCGGCAGAGTTGACTGAGCTGAAGCGTCAACTGGAGGAGCTTCAGCAGAAGGGGTTTATCCGTCCGAGTGCATCGCCGTGGGGAGCACCAGCACTCTTCGTGAAGAAGAAGAGTGGAGAGCTACGGATGTGTATAGATTACCGGAAGCTGAACCGGGTTACGGTGAAGAACCGGTACCCGATGCCGAGGATCGATGACTTGTTTGACCAGTTGAGAGGGGCGACTCACTTCTCGAAGATCGATCTGCGATCCGGTTATTATCAGTTGCGAGTCCGTGAGGGGGACGTCGCAAAGACTGCATTCCGGACACGCTATGGGCATTACGAGTTCCTGGTGATGCCATTCGGACTGACGAACGCGCCAGCAGCGTTCATGGACCTGATGAACAGCATCTTCCGGCCGTACCTGGATCAGTTTGTGGTGGTGTTCGTGGACGATATCCTAATATATTCGCAGAACGAGGCGGCGCATGAGGCACATCTGAGGGTTGTTCTGACCCTACTGCGCGAGCACCAGCTATATGCCAACCGGGAGAAGTGCGAGTTCTGGCTCTCTGAGGTGAGATTCCTCGGCCACATCGTATCCCGTGACGGTATCCTGGTCGATCCGTCGAAGATCGACGCGGTCTCGAAGTGGGCACGGCCCACGAGTGTTTTCGAGATCCGCAGCTTTCTGGGATTGGCAGGCTACTATAGGCGATTTGTCCAGGATTTTGCACGACTAGCCGCACCGATGACTCTGTTAACGCGCAAGGGTGTTGGGTTCGTGTGGACAGATGACTGTGAGCGTGCGTTCGCGGAATTGAAGACTCGACTGACTACAGCTCCAGTGTTAGTGGTGCCCGAGCGAGGGATTGGCTATGATGTTTACTGCGATGCATCCGGAGAGGGACTGGGTTGCGTGCTGATGCAGTCGGGCAGAGTTGTGGCTTATGGCTCCAGACAATTGAAGATACACGAGCGCAACTATCCTACCCACGACTTGGAGCTAGCAGCAGTCGTGTTTGCGCTAAAGAGCTGGCGATATTACCTGTACGGCGAGGGGTTTCAGGTGTTCTCGGATCACAAGAGCCTCAAGTACATATTTTCCCAGCGAGACCTGAACATGCGTCAGCGACGATGGATGGAACTACTCGAGGAGTACGACTTCCAATTACATCATCACATGATTTTTTATGAACACTAAGCACTAGTTTTATCAACACTAAACACTATGTTTATCATTCAATTACATGTGTTTTTATCATCCCATCACATGCTTTTTTTATCAATACTAAACTCTAGGTTATCACCCTTATTTCGGGGCTGATTTTAGAAAAAGTTAAGTCTGGGTAATTTTTATCAACACTATACACTGGGTTTATCAACACTATACACTGGATTTATCAACACTATACACTGGATTTATCACCTCATTTTCCAGAATCGAACATGATTTTTATCACATCATCACATGTTTTTTATGAACACTATGCACTAGTTTTATCAACACTAAACACTATGTTTATCATTCAATTACATGTGTTTTTATCATCCCATCACATGCTTTTTTATCAACAGTAAACTCTAGGTTATCACCCTTATTTCGGGGCTGATTTTAGAAAAAGCTAAGTCTGGGTAATTTTTATCAACACTATACACTGGGTTTATCAACACTATACACTGGATTTATCAACACTATACACTGGATTTATCACCTCATTTTCCAAAATCGAACATGATTTTTATCACATCATCCCATGTTTTTTTTATGAACACTAAGCACTAGTTTTATCAACACTAAACACTATGTTTATCATTAAATTACATGTGTTTTATCATCTCATCACATGTTTTTTTTATCAACACTAAACTCTAGGTTATCACCCTTATTTGGGGGCTTATTTTTAAAAAAAGTTAAGTCTGTGTAATTTTTATCAACACTATACACTAGGTTTATCAACACTGAACACCAGTTTTATCACTTCATTTTCCAAAACCGAACATGATTTTTATCACATCATCACATGTTTTTTTATGAACACTAAGCACTAGTTTTATCAACACTAAACAATATGTTTATCATTAAATTACATGTGTTTTTATCATCCCATCACATGTTTTTTTTATCAACACTAAACTCTAGGTTATCACCCTTATTTCGGGGCTGATTTTTAAAAAAAAGTTTAAGTCTAGGTAATTTTTATCAACACTATACACTGGGTTTATCAACACTATACACTAGGTTTATCAACACTGAATACTAGTTTTATCACCTCATTTTCCAAAACCGAACATGATTTTTATCACATTATCACATGTTTTTTTATGAATACTAAGCACTAGTTTTATCAACACTAAACACTATGTTTATCATTAAGTTACATGTGTTTTTATTATCCCATCACATGTTTTTTTATCAACACTAAACTCTAGGTTATCACCCTTAGTGAAGATTTATTAGTGAAGATTTATCAACACTAAACATTGTTTTTATCACCCCAATATAACTTTTTATTTTCGTGCTTCAAAATATATTCATGACTGATCTTAATTTAAAGCCGTTGGAAAAAGAAAAATATTGGCGTAAGTTTGAAGCTAATCGGAGTTGAAACGAAGCGAGAATGATTAAATTAATGAATTGTTGAACAAAAAAATGGACACTTGTCCACATGGCACCATGCTATTACAACTATGCCCTTGCTTGTGTGAGAAAGTAAGAAAGTGGCGTGAGTTTTGGTGGAATTGGGGTGATGATGTGACATTATGGTGAATGTTGGATCTAAAGGGTGTGTGGATAGGATTGGTTCACACAGTTTTTAGGATAAGAGTGGTTTCTATTAGATTTCTCCTCTTCTTTTATATATAAATTATTTTATAACTTTTATATACACTTTTTAAAAATATTTTTTTATCTCGTTTCTTTTTAATTTTCTTATAAACTCTTTTGTTAACTTACATATTCTTTTGTTTATTTTGTATTTTTTTTATTAATTATTTTTATTTTACTAAATCCTTTTTTATTTTTAAGAAGGTTTATTAGTTATTTTTTTATAAATTCTTTTATTAATTTTGACTATAAATAAGGAAATTAATTAAAAAATGATTTCTTTAAATAAAAGACATAAAATTAATATTGCAATTCTGGGCATCTCTACAGGCTTCTCACCACTACAGAATTTTTAGTTCAGCTCAGAAGTCTCAAAACTTCAACATTTAATTAAAGGCTTTAGCTTCAACACCTCTACGAGCATCTCATGGCTGTGCATGCTCTTAGCATCAACATATCTACTTTGTTGCTACAAAATTATACCTAATTCATCTCCATCTTCTGAAAAATACCAATATCAAATAAAAGCTTTCTCCCCAAAACAACTTATCCATTATTATTGTTCTGTCATTACAATTATTGTTACTGTATTTCTAGGTACCCTATCCGCAATTTGACATTCAGAATCGTGAGTGGGCACAAATCTGAATCAGAAGTTGTGATAGCTCGGGGAGCATACCGACATGTTCACCACCTCAAACGCGTTGGACTAATTTTCTTCAAGTCAGTGGACCTCATTGCAACGCCACGACTTACTTATTTATTGCTCAACTAAATAGGTGTGTTCGTTACCTTTATTATTTATTATGTTGTTCTTCTGCCCGTTTTCCTTCAACAATCTAGTATTTCGACAAACCTTTAGTTCTACATATATTTCTAAAAACTTCCTCAAACACACCTTTTTTATTTTATTAAAGAAGATTCTTTAGCATCTTCGTTAGTGTCAACAATGCCTTCTAAGGACATGATGTGTGAGATTATGACATACAATTGGCACGCATAACACTACACCAAAAAGTTTCATTCCTGACCCAATTAAATAAGTGAGTCGGGAATGAAACTTTTATTCCCGACTTAATTTAATTGAATGGTAATGAGACTACATTCTCAATTCTGAAAATTGAGTCAGGAATGAATCTTTCATTTCCAACTCATTAGTAATTGGGTAGGTAATGAAAGTTTCATGCCCGACTCATTACTAATTGGGTCGGTAATACAAGTTTCATCACCGACCTAATTACTAATGAGTCGGGAATGAAACTCTATTACCGACTCAGTTCCTAATGAGTCGGGAATGAATGTGAATTAAAATCAAAATCTAATTTGTACAAATGGCCTATCATATACATAAGGCTTAATGGCCTATTGTACCCCTTTTTAATTGGTAACAAACTGTTTGTATCCTTATGTTGTGGTTTACAGCCTTCTGTTAGGAAAAGCGGAAGAGAATGTTTCATTCTGTTATTCATTTTTTTTTAGGCTAAATTTTTTTATTAAGCAAGCATTTTACAAGACAATAAAACGCTGCAAGAAAATGATCCTAAGAAGAATCATTTTCTCAGACCATAACAACTTACAAAATCCAAACAAGAAACAAAAGAAACAAAAAAACCGAGAGCAAAACAAAAGAGGAAACACTACAACTTTCATGACTACGACCTATCCGGGTTTAAACAAAGGAACCGATTAGTAACCGGAATGGGGGGCGAGGCTTTTCCTACAACCGGGTCAAGGTGATCCTCGTCCTCGTAACCCTCGACGGCCTCCACAACCTGAGGGTCAGAGTGATGAAGTTCTAGAGAGCAGAGATCAACAGCCTTTTTTCCTACTTTCTTGGAGTAGCTCCAATTACCCGAGCTATCCCTCTTAGCGATATCGATGGTGAAGTTTCCCAAAATATCTGCAGATTTAGCCCTTGTCTGATAAAAAAATAGTTGGAGGAGCTATCCCCTTTGATTGTCCTTTCTTTGGATGATCGCGTTTCTTCTTAGGAGGCTCAAAGCTCGTAACAACTTGAATAGCCCTTACTCCTTTTAACCTTATGGATTTTATAAGGGAAGTTATCATTTCACCCTCATTTAATAATAAATTAAACTAAATTAAATTAAATTGAATTAAAAAAATATTTGTAAAAAAGAACAATTATTTTTTATATAATTTACAACTATTTTATAAAAAAATAATCAAAATTTGTAAAATTATTTGGCATTAATAAATAAAAATGAAAGTTATTTTTTATTTTAATAAATTTATGCAAAATTAAAATATTTTTTAATAATAAATAAATATGTAAAAAAATTAAAATTATTTTTTTATATAAAAGTGTAAAATTCATTATTCATAAAAAATAAAAGTAAATAAAGTTTATTTTTATGTAAAACTGTAAAATTAATTTTTATAAAAAGAATAAATAAAATTTAGTTTTTTAAACAATTAATCAAACGAAAAAATAATTAAATAACAACTATTAATTAATTAAGTAATTTAACATAGTTAAGGAGTTAATGAAAAAAATATTTAATTAAAGAATGATTATGAATTAATTAAGAAATTAATTAAAATTTTAAGTAATTAATAATAATTAGATAAAGAGAGATATAATGGTCTTTCAACTCATATGATTACTTATATTCAAATGTTAAGAGGGTAAAATATACATTTCACGTCATGCTATTACGTTTTCGTGATAAAATGATGTTACCAAAATGTAAGAACTAGTATTAAACGTTATAAAACACAAGGGTATTAATCGTCTCTTACTAATTCAAAAGAAGTACAATAATTCATAACTCACAAAGCGTAAATAACACGCATCTAAAATGATGTAGCATATCTTTTGATATGTGAAGTATTATTGTTAAGAGGTTGAGTTGAGACCGTAGACATTTTGCTCGTGGGATTACCTTGAACGCTAGAAAAATACCCTGAAGAATACAGAGAGGAAATTTATACTTACTTATTTTCTTTTTAATCAATAAAGTTTAATAACAACTCCTTCTAAAATATGGAGGGAGTAATATGTAGCGTACAGATTTTAATTGGCGTAAACATAACATCGTAATAGAATAGAATAAGACGAGAGAAAAATAACACTACACCTTCTATTTGGATCGAAGGGAACTCCGAAAACAAACCAAAGGCATCCTGGACCACTCCGTCATCGAAGTCTTTGGTCGTTAGCTGTGCTGGCCACCGACTGGTCGTTTCATCTTCTCCTTCTCTACTGTGAGGGTTTGAAGGTATTGATTGCTTGGATTTTCTTGTAAGATCCGATTTTGGTTGGTGTGGGTTGTGGGGTGTTTTTTTTTTGCACCGCTGGGTTGTTTGTTCGGTTTGTTGGGGAGGTGACTGATATTGTTTTTCCCTTTGGTGTTTTTTGGTGGTTACTTCAGGTTTCAGACCCTGTTTTTTTTTTTTTTTTTTGTTCTTCATGTTTGGAATGTCTAGGTACCAGACCCTTGGTTTTGTTTTGTTTTATTCTATACCATGTGTTGGGGTGTTCTCTTTGTTAAATTCAAAGTTGTATTCGGGTATAGAACTGTTAGACCCATCCTTTGCTTGCTTCAAATGTGTAAAATCTAGGTATAGGTTAAAACCCTTATTAGGTTTGTATCGGTCGTTTGGTACTGGTTATAACGGTGGTAAGCTTTGGCTTCCATGCTTCTATTTCCTTTTCGGAATTATAAGTCCTTCAATAAAATTTTCTGATAAAAAAAGACCGCCTTACCAACCCCCCAAACCGCTAATTGTACCTTTGTGACTGCTTGCTCCACCATCAGGACCTTGTCCTTGAAAACAAGTCTATTCCGCGTCAATCACACCTCCCACACAATCAAGGCAAAAATCGGATTCTGCAACCTCCTAGCAAACCTAGGGACCAGTCACTCTAAAAATAAGCTTCTCACATCACTGGGACAACCGACTAAATACATTTACTATTGTACTGCTGAATCTAATTTAGAAACTAAAAACTGTGTTTTACTATGGCCTCACGCAACCTATCTTTTTCTTCAAGCATTCTGCTTATAACGATGGTTTTGTTATCATATTTGTTGTGTTGGGTGTTTATTTGGCATCGAGTTTATTGGGTTAGAGATTGGGCTCAAAATGAAAAATGTGAAAATATATCAAATCAAAATAATATATACTTGTATTTATTATAAATAAAATCATGAACTTTATTATAATTTATGGTAAATATAATTATTGAAGTTCAAAAAATAATTATAATTATTCGTAAATATTTTCCAAGTGTAAGAATGAGCTACACAAAGATGAAATAAAAAAAAATCAATAAGTTCAATAGTATAGAACTAAGAAAAATTGCTCTCCCGCATCGTTGTCATTGGCCCTAGGGCTCTACTCGAGACCCTAAGTGCCCCGACCACCCGGACACAATCATCGACTCCATACTTAAATGGACCCGCCGTCTTCCTTCCCAATCTTCGTCTCATCTCCCCGCTCAGACGGATTTCTCTCCATTAGTGTGTGTTGCTTCTTCGGCGTCGTCCACTCCTGCACAACCCTTGCCACTACCGCCTCCTCCTAGCCCCTCGGTGTTTTCATCTCAGGTGCAAGTACTCCCTCCCATACAGATCTTTCGCCGCTACACTACAACGCGGCCTAAGGTAATCCCTACTGCTCATCCTCATGTTACTTCTTCGACTAGCCGACCTTTATCAATGGCTCCTCGGCCCTTTGTGTTTGGGGACGTCATTATCCTCCCAAGGCTAACAACTAAACCACCATGGATTTTCACATCCGATTAGGGACCACGCCCGACCCACTTTTATCCCAGCTACTGATACCGCATAGGGAAGATATGACGCATTATCCTCTCCGCCACCTCCTTATCCGGGGGATCAAACAAGCACAACAGTACCCCCCCCCCCCCCCCGCCCGATCGGGGGACCATCTACCCGCTCTACCAACATGCCAACATATCAACATTGTGGCATGGAACTGCAAAGGTTTTGCGCCTCCAAAACATTGACAACATCTTCATATCCTACTCAATACTTATCGGCCACAAGTCCTTTTCCTATCTGAAACCATACAATCGGAACAAGAAATAACCATGCTATGTAGAAATTTAGGATTTCGTGATGATATTTGGTTCCCAGCGAAGGATATTAAGGGGGATGGGCCCTCTACTAGGGATCATACATTCAAGTCACAGTACTAGATGCGAACTAGCTCTACATTGATATAAGGATCATTTTCCTAGGTCAGGCACCGATCCGATTAATTGGGATTTACAACAAACTAAACAGGAGCCTACGTTAGAACACATGGTTGGCACTCAGAGGATTGGCACAGCAGGATACCACCTGATCGATCCTCATCGGACACTTCAATTCTATATTAGCACACGGGGAAACAAGAGGATGACAACCATACCCTCGTTTTCTTATTATAGAGTTCTAGGAAGTCCTAAATATATCGAAGTCACCGATGTCCCGATGGAAGGGCTTCCTTTTGCATGGTTCCTTGGTCGTGTGCTAGAAAATAGGACGGAAACCAAGTTGTATCGTGCCCTGATATCAAGGGACATGGCTATTGATTTGTCGAATCTTTTGGTTTAGAACACGGACACTATCACCTTTGACCACTACCTACTACTCCTCTCACTAGCCCCATCTAACAGGAGTTCTCGAAACCCACATTCCAATTTGAATCCAACTGGACACAAGAACCAGATTGTGGCTTACTCATCCAGGAAACATGGAGTAGATTTGCAACAGGTAGTATAAGCGATCGAACAACGCGAATTGATGAGACCCTTCATGACTAGGGTCAGAATGTGTAACAGGACATCCTTCGGAGTATCAAGTGGTGCCAATGTCAGATAGCTACTCTCAATGGTCAGACAAATAGGGAAGGAATTAATCGTAAGGAAGCTTTCCAGATCCAATAAGAGATGGCTCTAGCCCAAAATAAAAACTTCTAGAAACAACGTGCTAAACACCATTGGCTCACAAAGGGAGATAGGAACACAAGTTCTATCATGAAGCGCCCCCCCCCCCCCCCCCCCCGAATCAATCAGATATGCTTCTTATAGGACGATCAGGGAAGAACAGTTACATGGGATTCAGGTATGGATGAGCTCCTTCAGACATATTTCAATAATTTGTTCACCACTTCGGGTGCTTCTCTTAATACCATAGACCTCCGTATTTGCCCCAAGATTACGGGGCCACAAAATCAAGCCTTAATGGCACATATCTCAGAAGAAGAAGTGACTCAAGCGATATTTCAAATGGGTCTGGATAAGGCCCCAGGAGGCAGGACCATATGAACTTAATCCGAAGTTACCAATATTATTGGCCCACCCTGACACTGGCAGTCAAAACCTTTGTCCAACAAGTCATGGGGGGGGAGGGGAGGAGGCATCAACGACACCATGATAGTACTCATACCAAAGAAATTGTGTGTGCCTCGGGTTTGACAAAGCATGAAATCATCATCCGTACTGGCGCCCTCGGGTCATGTCCCTTACTCGCCTGACCAGGACTCCCCTCTCTCCAACGGGTAATATCATCCCGGATATTCATCTATTTCTATCTCTAATCGAGGACTCTAAATTCGAATTTGTAAAAAAAGTAACGAACAGAGTCGTCCATTGCCTAACCAGAGAGGCATACTCAACGCTTGTTCTTACAGGGTCCAAAATTTTGATCCCAGTAGTCCTCATTTGTATCCTTCGCTCGAATAATTAATAAAAATTATATACATACTCAAAAAAATTATATAAAACGGAAAGCATAAGCATGGACAAGAAATTGTTCGATTCAAAGTGGAACACGGTGCACTTCAACTGTACTCCACTGCAAACAAAAGTGCAGTGATAAACTCGTTCGATTACTCATCACACATTGGTTGACTTATGTCTCCACCATATTTTCACTTTACAACCTATCCATAAACATGAACTGATTATATATATTATTGGGTTAAATATCGAAACTTACTCTTAAGTATTGGTCACGAACACTACGCTACCCATGTTTTCAAAATGAACACTACACTACCTTAAGTATTGGTCACACGATTTTGTTAGTAAAAATGGACGAAATTTTCCATTCCGTTAGTCATATGACATCAAGTGTCATCATATAATGGATGGTAAAATTACGTTTCCCCTTAATTATATGACCTCTACACATTTTATAAGGAACATTACCATTGTACTGTCACGCCCCAAATCCGGTTTTGGCCGGACTTGAGACGTGACCTGAAGCAATTGAGATAAAAGTAGTAAAACTGTACTAGACTCTTTTAATGTTGAAAGCGAGTCCAAAATATTTCTCAATAATTTAATCCAAAATCATTAAATATAGTGTCAAAACTTGACAAGTAACATAAGGTAAATAAAGTTCAACAATATGGACCAACCCATCTCTAATACAACTCTCAAGACATCCGGAAGTTCCCGAGCCTCGAATTTCCCAGATCTCAAGTACACATGTACGCACAACAGATAAACAAAAAGGGGTGAGCTTACGCTCAGTCGGGAAAATCGTAAACAACTTTAGCCTCCAAGTTTAACAATAAAAACTGCTTTAGTTCGATACTACAAGTGCTTAAAACCCTTAGACCAAAAGATATAATAAACAAATAAAAAGCAACGAGAACAATAGCGCATAACGATAACTTCCCAGCGAACAAATAGAGAGCATTATAATAAAATGGAAAACCATCACAACTGGAAACGAGTAAACACTAGTAATCAATTAAAGATTATAGAATCAGTAAAATGAAACAGTATCGCTTTTTCGACAATACCAGTAGCTTAAAAGATTCCATAAAAACACTAAAACGTAACGTAACGATTAAAATGGGAGTAATTGATATCACGCCAACCACTTGCTTTCTCAAGCCTCCGATCCATGGATAGATTCTGGGATCACCTCGGTTCCCATATACCGATCTACTAGAGTATCCATATCATATCAGATTTTCCCCCGGTCCAGAGGAGGCACATGCGTCGGGGCACCGGAAACAATCCAAAATGGGCGCTTATCATCGGGATTCCCAGAAATGCCTCCAAAGAACCATGAGTCATAGGGAACCAAGTAGTGCTCCCGTAGGACGCACACACTTGGGTGAAATTGTAACTGTCACGCCCCAATTTCAGTAAACCGAACTCGGGACGCGAACATTTAAATCATAAAACAAATTAAACCTGTTTTGAATAAACACTTTAAAATCTCCAATTAGTTAATCAAAAAATAATATTTACAATACAAAAACGTCCCAACAAATGGACAAGGTATAAGGTATCCGTCACTAGACTCGAAAATAAAACCCAGAATCCCGCTCCTAGCTCTTCAAGCTTCAGAAGCTCACCTAGTCCAACCTGCGACCAGTACCTGTAGGAAAAGCAGCTATGGGTGAGCGTTCGCTCACCACCACGGATAACAGACTGACTACGGCATAATTAGCAGACAATGCCGGTAACACCAACAATAGACTCGACACCGGGGAACACTATCCCAAACCCAAGTACTCCGACTGACACACACCCACAGTTACCTTCCTTGACCAACTCAACACTCTGACACGTAAAGTAGACCCAACACAACGATCACGACCTCTTCCAAGGACTCAAAAGACCACCACGCATCACCCAAGATCACAAAGGATCGCACACCAAACAAGATCACAAAGGATCGCATACCCGCTGCTCAGTAATCTCCCTCACGCCCTTTACCGATCTCATCAGGTCAGGCGGTCGACTTGTCGCATTTCCTCGACACAAAGTCGGATCAGGCTGTCGACCTATCACACTCACAACCCCGAACCACACACGCGCGGCCAGGACCCCTTTACTGACGGGCGGGCCCCCTACCCCGTCTGAACATGCAGACGCGTGTGATCGAGGACCCCCGTTTCATGAAGCGGGCCCACAACCTCAGGTAACCACAATCACAATCACAAACAAAGTTCAACAAACAGCAACGACACAAGTTCAGCACTCCACGGGCACTCATGGCCACCCAAGACACCAACCATAAAACACGGACTCAACAACCCCATAGGCATTCACGGCCTCCCAAGATACACCAATAGTAACTCACGGGCTCAACAACCCCACGGGCACCTATGGCCTCTCAAAACCACCAACAGTAACTCACGGGCTCAACAACCCCACGGGCACTCACGGCCTCTCAAAACCACCAACAGTAACTCACTACAACCTCCGGCATAACCAATGCCTCCAACAGTTCTAATATTACCAGTTTCACAATCAACCTCCGGGCATGGTCATATGCCTCCAGTACTCCTAATGTCGATAAGTTCGCAATCAACCTCCGGGCATGGTCATATGCCTCCAGTAATTCTATTAACGCTAAGTTCTCTGCTCTTACGACACTACTAAGTGTCACATGCATTTCCAATATTTGCCATGTTCCCGTAACATGCTTTTCTGATATTCAATAACCTAAATAACCCACGACACCCCGGTGTCACATGCAATTCTACAGTTAACTTTCCCTAGTCAGGGCCGAGATCCGGTTACTTTTCCCTACCTCAACCGAAGAACACCCGCTACGTTTCCTAGCTGCTGACGTCCTGGCTCGCTACCTCCGGTCTTCTCTTCGATCGAAGTCGGACTCTACTTTACACAGAAAGCTACAATTAAAACCAGTTTCACAATTTAATTTAAAAGGTTACGACGGTTTCGGTTTAAGTTCTAAAGTTGTCTTTTACACTCGAGCGGGCTAAAAGCGGGTTTACGACGAATCGGGTTCGAGCACCCGCGCACCGAAACCGGTGCACGTTTTCCGAGGCACGGTCCCATGCACAGATCTCGAGGCACAGGTTTCGTGGCACAGTTCCCGAGGCACCATTTCAACGTTCCACTTTTATCCCGTTCAAGGTCCGTTTACAGTCTAGCCTCAACGTCCAACATTCCAGATTCAATCAACTGCTCACAACCCGTTTTAAAACAATCCGATTTTCAAATTATTTTCATTCAAAACCTTATTCAAATCTAACCCGTTTTGCTTTGTTTTACTTTCCTTTTCTCATTTAGTCAAATCTGGTTTTGTTTTTAAACAATTTCCCCTTTTTACAGATCTAACACCAGAATTATTCGCAGTTCAGAACCAACAAAAAACGCAGCGGGGAAACGAAAAAGGGACGGAGAGGAGAAAACTCGGTTGACCTCCGACCGGCCACTGGCGGTGCCGTTGCCGGTCGAGGTCCCTCGGGTCGTGAACTCACCGTAGGAGAAAAGGACGGCGACGGCGAGGGTTTCGCCTGAACGGAGAGGAGAAGAGGTCGGGAACGAGGGGCGGTGGCTAGATCTGGACGGAGGCAAGCGTGAGGGGCGGAGAAGGGCGGCGACGGCGGTCTGAGACGAGGAGGAGATAGGGAGAGGGTCGGAGAGGTCGAGCTCGGGCTCGGGACTGAGTGAGTGAGGTGGAGAGGGAGAGACGCGATCTGCTGAGGAGAGAGAGAGAGTGCGGCCGTGGAAGTAGGACGGGAGACGACGAGGAAGGGCGAGGGCCGGTGAGGGCGGCCGGCGGCGACTGGACTGCTAGAGCAGATGAGCTAAGAGAGGGGGGAGTCGGGATTCGAGACGAGAGAGAAGGGGATCTTGGGCGGGTTCGGCTGCGATATAGAGAAGAGAAGAAGGTGGAATGGGTTGAAAACCCTAAAACAAAGGAGCTTTATACCCTGGGCTTGGGCCGGGTCGACAATCTGGGCCGGGTCGCTAATCGGGTCTGGCCCAGCCCGGTCCAGCTTCTTCCCTCTTTTTTTTTTGAAGCGGTCTTCACAGTAACCATATCTCATGAAGTAATCCACTCAATATCCCACAGGATCTGCCGAGCCCTTAGGCTTCTCACATCACTCAATATCCCGTAGGATCTGCCGAGCTCTCAGGCTCCAATAATCACTCAATAACCACTCAATATCCCGTAGGATCTGTCAAGCCCTTAGGCCCCTCACATCACTCAATAACCACTCAATATCCTGTAGGATCTGCCGAGCCCTTAGGCCCCTCACATCACTCAATAACCACTGCCTCTGTCAAGCTCCAACCACCACAACGGCACCGGATTACCCCCCCCCCCCCTGGTGTAGTACCGAACCAAACAAACAACAACATTTCAAGAATAAGAATAAAGAACATACATTATAACACATCCGACAACCAACACTTATCGAATCCCAATTTCACCACAACACACCAAGGACAGTCACTTAATCCTCAATCTTAGGAGCACACACGTTCATCAATACACACCACACGGGATTCATACCCACAATTACCCTTACCGTCATACTTACCTGTCACGAACTAGCGGTACATCGATCACCTGATTGTACCCCTTTGGCACAACCAGTCATACTCGATCATCCGTTCAACCAACAATTATATCAACACAATCACTCAACCAATCAAGTAAGCCTTCAACCAATCAATAATCATGTGAACGATCAATTAAGTATTCAATCATAAAAGCTAACTAGTTTCATTAGACTCTTAGTTGTCCTAATAACGAGCAACCAAGCATGTGAACCTAGCACACAACTAATCCGAGAGCTCATCATAGCCTCTCTACCAGTAAATCAATTCCCAAGTATTGAAAGCGAGTTATACTAGTGATCTTCATCCTAAACATGCATTCTAGACATTTCCGGTTATTAATAATTGAAAGACGAGTATGCTAGCTATTCGCGCCCTATAGGCAATTCTAGGACCTTTCCGATTTTATTACCTAACATGCATACTAAGCGTTTAATTAAGAAGTTAAGACTTTCCCTACCTTGCGGTCTTCCTCTAAATACTCTGCTGAAAAGTCGATTTGCCCCTACTCCGTTCTTCACACGGGTTCCGGATTGGCCTTCGTCTTCTCGGGCGAAGTCCGAGCTCTTGGGCGAAATCCAATCTAAGTTTAACAGAATAAGGTCCAATAAGTCCCGGGATTTGTACAAAGGTCCTTTGAGTTGTACAATTTAACCTTTAAACTCCAATTTTAAGTCAAATAATTAGATTAATTAATTATTTAAAACTGATTTTAGAAATCATTTTTATTTGGAACCGGGTTGACCCAGATCCGACCCAAAACCCGAACCAGACCCGGTCCGAACCTGACCCGGACCCGAGCCTAACTCGGTCCGGACCTGAGTCAGACCTGGTCCCAAGACTTGGGCCTGACCCACGTCCGAACCACGATCTGGCCCAGAGCCCATTCAGATCCAGGCCCGTCCTGGTTGTCCTGGCCCGGTGACGTCCGGCCCAACCATCCCACTTGGCCCAAGGCCCGGTTAGCTAGGGTTTGGCCTAGATTGAACGTGGCGAGGTCGGGGGCACGACGGCGGAGTCCTGACCTGATCGTGGCGGCGGGCGACGTCAGAGAAGCTTGCCAGAGGGTTTTCAACGGTGGTTGAGGCGTCATGGACTCGGGGAAGACGAGGGGATCTCGACGGAGTGGCTCTCGAACCTCAATCGCTCCAGATCTGGCTCAAGTACGTGTCGCCGGCGTGGAGACGAGGGTCTGGTGTTGCTTCGTTCGCGTCCGACCACAACGAGCCCCGAAACCCACAAATCTCAGGCAGGGTGCTACGAGGGAGGTGATAAGGTCAGGGAATGAACTCGATGTGCTGGGTTTTGGTGCGGCGAGGCTCGATTGCACGGCGTCGAGCTCGATTCGAAGAGGAAAAGGGACGGCGAGTGTCCGTGTTCTGGGTTCGACGATGAAGACGAAGGTGAAGGTTCCTGGGGTTGGGTTTCGACGGTGAGGGACAGAAGAAGGAGAAGAAAGAGAGATGGAGGTCGTCGGAGGGGAAAGGACTCAGAGCTCCGGCCGTGATTCGCGACACATATGACGTCGAGCTCAGATCCGGTTTGAGAGAGAAAGAGGTGAGGAGATGAGAGAGGTGAACAGTGCCTCTGCTTTAGGGTTTGATCCCTTTTAAAGGGTTGGGCCCGAGTCTGGTGTGGGTCGGCCCGCTTGCTCGCTCGTTGGGCCCTGAGCTGGCCCAATTCCAGGCTCGGCCCAAACTATTCTTTTTCCCTTTTTTTTATTTTCCTTTTTCCAATTTCACTCGTTGCCAAAAACCCACCTTGATGTTTCGATTTTCAATTGATACCCTTTAGAATTACGTGGGGTTTTACAGTACCCTCGTTATTGTTCCTTATAAAAATGTATAGAGGTCAAATACTTAAGGAAAAAAAACGTCATTTTGCCATCCATTATATGACACTAGAGGTCATATGACTAACAAAATGGAAAATTCTGTCCATTTTTATTAACAAAATCGTGTGACCAATACTTAAGGTAGTATAGTGTTCATTTTGAACACGTGGATAGTATAGTGTTCGTGACCAATACTTAAGAGTAAGTTTCGATATTTAATCCTATATTATTTGATTCTTTATTAGGATCTAACATCAATGTCCCATGTAAGTAGAAATGTATTCACAAATAACCGATTGACTAGTATAATCAAACTAAAGGTTTCGATTTTGGAAATATATAAATCAAAGTCATTTTGTTGTATTAATCCAACCTAATCAAACAAAATTATTTTGTTTCCAATTTGGTAATTAAATAACTATTGGTTTATAAAAAGAACAAAGTTATCTTATCAATTTTATACAATTCACACATCAAAGATAGTCTAGTGGTCAAAGGATTTCTCTCTTCGCCACTAAAGATCAAATTTTGGTGGGGATACTAACTATATTAGTTGATGAAACATTGATTTTTTTTTAGCGGGTAACGAGAATAATATATTAAAAATAAAAGGAACCCTCCAGAGGTATAATCTCAAAACGGGTCATCTAGGAGAGACAACCAACAACTGAAATTATTACAAAAAAACAGAAAAACATATCCACACATCGTGGGACAACTACTATATTCAAAATTACTCTTTCACTGAAGTGTTTCAAGGGTGTCGACAGGAGAATGATGCGATAGCCGCCGAGGAAATCGGTACATCGACTGAAGACGGTAGGGTAGGGCCGAGTAAACCCTATGATCCGATCAGGCATAAATCGACTCTGAGTTGTGCTCCAGTAGAATACTGAAGTCCAAGAGTGACGCCCCGAGCAGCCCTGTAACCAGGGACTAAAATGGCTCAATTGAACTTTGCATCCTCCCGAGGAGCCAGCAGGCGTCGTCCCCCCTCTGATGATAATGGGGGCCTTTAAAAACGTAAAGTTGTTGGTTCCCGATCTGATTGAAGAATGTCGTGCCGGTACTTTGTGGAATCGATGCCACCCTACGTCTAGTGAGGCGGTAACACCGGCAGACCCCCCACTAGACCACGAAGTCCTCATTGATCGAGGCGAGGGTGTGCTTCGCCCCTCGCCGATTGTGGTGTCCTCCATTGGACTCCGCATGTCCCTCTGAGTCAATGCTCAGGATTAGTGTCGGACCATTGAACGTCCCAACACTACCAACAGATAGGTACCTCATGTCGCTGACTGAGGACCAGATCCTTGCGGTACCTGTTCCCCCTACAGTCAAACGAACAACCTTTGTGGAACGAAGTATCGTCTGGCTACTCCCATTTCCTCCACTTTTTCCTCCACCGCTGCTACCATCATCGTCTTGTCTGCCCAGGATAACCCCTGCGCCACCGTGACCCCCGACATCTCGATATTCTACAACGCCTGCCACCATCGATGGTCGACCACCTGAATATCATATCTCACCAAACGCCACTAAGACCGGCACCGCCATGACGAGCCTCACCAAAGGTGCCTCGCTTCTCCCCGCTTTGTCGCCTTGGCTCGCCGAGATCCCCCCCTGCATCCACGGATGAACAACCCTCACCGGCGGATCCTCGTAACACTCTGTGTCGCCTCCATGCACCTCCGTCCACGGCAATGACTGGACTGCTTGGTTGTCCGCCTCCAGAGCGAAGCGGCCGTCCAGGATCACCAAGACAACCCCCACCAACGGATTCCCACCTCGCCCTGCGCCGCCGTCAGGCCCCTCATCTTCCACACCTTTGTGCACCTCCACACGCGCCCCTAAAACTCGTTGTTGGCTCGCCCATCCCAGAATCATGACCTGATCAAGTCCACAACTCGCCGACCGCTCACCTCCAATCTGAACCTGCGAAACCCCAACCCCACAACACTGATTGTACTAACTGGTAGGTATCTACTTGTATTGTATCTACGTATATTAATTATGTCGTCTCTTTTCCGTCATGATCTAGAGTTTACAATATTATGACTTAACAATTATGGAGTTTGTAATTTACCGTTGTCTTGTTTTAAAAAAGTTACAAAATGTACATAATTATATATTAAGTTAGAGGTGGATCAAGATATAAAGATTGCATAAATAATATACTTACATAATTATAAATATGTATATAGGATTACTAATTAATATTTTGATTTTAATATAATTATATCTCAATTAGTTTATTTATCAAAAAAAGTTGAGCATATAAAATAGAATTTTATTGATAATAATAAAACATATGAAGAGCGTAGATATGAGATTTGATAGGAGGGCGAAATAGGGTCCCAAAGTTGGGTTTCTGAATGATAACCCTATAACCACTATACCCGGAGCAGTATATTATTGGGGCGTCGAGTTTTCACCAGTTGTTGTCGACATGAGCAGTTGTTGATTCCACTCTCTGACTCCGGCGGGGTGTCAGAGTTTCGATCCAGCGGATGGGGGTGGAGCCAGTGGACGATCTAGCTGTCACGAGGCACCGATTTTTTTTGTAATAATAATTGATATAAAAATAGCATAAAATAAAATTAAAATATTAATATCGTATAAAAATATAATAATTAATACTTATTACAAAATAAGACGCCATAATTTCGTATTTTGAAGTGTTGTAAAAAAATTATTGTCAACACAAAGAAATATCTTTCTCGACGTATACGATATTCATTGGCCTCTTACTCGATTTATTATTATTATTATTATTATTATTATTATTATTATTATTATTATTATTATTATTAAATATTGGAGTCAGATGTTTTTAAAACATATTTATATGGATCGTAATTTTATTGATAACTAAATTTAAATTGATAGTAGTCTCAAATCTTAAACAATAACTTAATTTAAACTAATAATAGTTTTGAATTCTAAAACAATGACTTGGATCAAACTTTTATCAAATTAAAGAAACTTAAATAACATACAACATTAAAAAAAAAATATGAAAGTAATTTAATACAGTAATGTTTAGATTAATCCCTTCTTTTTCTCTCAAACCTCTCTCTATCCCTTGCTTCTAATCCTCGCCGCCGCTCGCAGCTATGGCCTCGTGGCTACGGCCACCGAGGTCACGGTCGCCCTCTCTACACCTTAATCTTCTCCTCCGTCACCTCCTTTAGCCGCTACCCCTTTTCTCCTTCCGTTCTGACCGCTTTCCTCTTCCCCTCGTTTCGTTCTCTCCGGTGACCTGTCCCTTCAGATCTGGAAGTGGGGGGCTTTTCTTTACCGATTTAGGGTTGATAGCCTGGAATCTAAGGTAGATAGCGTCACCGAGAGGCTTTGCCCCTTTCTCTCGTCCTTCCTTCCTCTCTGATTCGCTGCTTCTACTCATCCTTCAATTGGCTCTTCAAGACGACCCTTAGATCCGGCTTCGTTTCTAGTGGATCGGAGTCCTTTGAGACTCTACTCGTAGATCTGGGCTCGCCATGCCAGATCTACGAGTTTTTCCCTTGCTCTACCGTCGTGGTCCGCCGCCCTCAAGCCCTGGCCCTCCCTGGTGGCTCTGAAGGTTATCCCGGCCTCCTCGAGCTTCCCAGGGTCAGATTCGCTGCTCCCCTCTCTCGGCTTAGATATGAAGAAATTTTGGTGCTCTCCATGCATTCTCGGTGCTGGCCGGAGCGTCAAGAGGACCTGTTGTGAGTTCGAAGTCGTCCGAGGCTGCTGTCGCGCGAGTTTCACTGAAGTCCTTCACCTACACCATGTCGGAGTGGTTAGAGACGAGGATGTCTCTACTCAGTGACTCTCCGGCGAAAGTAGGGGCTCGTGAGGTCGTGTGGTGCCAGCTCGATTCGTTGCTAGGAAGAGCTGTCGGATCTAGGGTTTGGCTAAGTATTGTAAGGTCACTTTCCTACTCTATTTACTTTCAGTAGAAACTCTCTCCCCCATCATCTTTATTCTATTAGGGTGGTCCTGGTGTTTCCGACCATTTTGGTGGTCTGGCCTACTTGAATCTCGGTGCTGGCCGTCGGCGAGGACACAGGGAATTTGCCCTCAGATCTCCCTTATTGATATTCTGATTTTGGGGCTTGGATATCTTTGTCCGGATTTTCTCGGCAGAATGCGGTTGGCCACCGGCCCGACCTTGCAACTCTATTCTAGGGTTCTGGTTCTTGAGATGGGAGTAGCTGTAAATCCGAAACTAAATTAGGGTATGGGTGACTAGGGTTGGTAGAGATTTAGGTCTGTATGTGCTTAATGGTTGAGAAATCTGGTCTTTAGGACGGTTTTACAAAATTTGTGCTTCAAGTTAGATAAATTTGGTGCTTAGACCTTAAATCTGTGTTTTTAGTGTGCATGTTTTATGGGTTTGTTGTTTCCTTCTTATGGTCGTCGTCTGGTTTCTTTTAATCGCTTGCATTTTTCTTGGTTGGTCATACCCGATAATGGAGGTTGTGTCCTCCTAGGGCTTTTGAGGTCTGTAGCTAGATCTGTACTCCTCTTCATCCTCGTGAGAGGTTTTATTTAAGTTTGTTATTGCTGATCAAAAAAGTAAATACAGTAAAAAACAAAAAACAAAATGTAAACAAATAAAATTAAAGAGTTGTAAAAAATATAACAAAAAATAGTGTATGTGGATTGGAACAGAAAGGAGTTAGATAATAAATCTTTCTTCTTTTTTTTCAATTTCAGGGGGGCACTTTTAATATAGTGTGTAATATTTTATGGAAACTGTAAAGCCCGCCTCATTTTAAAAGAATTAATTTGTAATTGCTGTCGACTTGAAACGTCGTGGTTGGAAATCGAGTGGAAAATTGGATCGACTTCAAATGAAAAAGAAAAAAAAGAAAAAAAAGAAAAGGAGGGAAGTGGACCGGACTGGGCCAGTCAGGCACCTGAGCCCAGCTCGCTAAGACGAGCCGGGCCAACCCACGCCTAAACGCGAGCCCAAGCCTCCACGAAAACCCTATTTCGCTTTCTTCTTCAGAGTGTCGAGCGCGAACCCCAAGAACGGCGCTTCTCTCCCTCATTCTCTCTCTCATTCTCACCCTTTCTCCTCTTCACTCCATCACGAACCAGAAACCAAAGCCACCGCCACGTTCCTTCCTCTCCTCCCTTTTTGACACGCTCGCCATCATCTCCTTCTTCCCTTTGGTACCAACCAAGCCCCGCACTCAGAATCGAGAAGAACTCGCTGAAACGCCTCGGGTTCGAGTTCTCCGGTTCAACCCACACCGGCGACAGCAGAATCGAGCGGTGGGTGCTTCCCTCATCCCTCTCCCTTCCTTCCCCGAACACACCGCACCTGAAAACCTTCGAGACGAGCTCGATTTGAGGCGAGTTCAGACGGAACCATCACCGGCGACTTCGAGCTCGTCAGATCTGAGAAGAAGACGAGTTCTGGGTCACGCCGAGCCACTGCCGCCGCGTTCACGGTTTCGCCGGGAGCCTAACGCTCACCTCCTCCCTCGTTCCGCCCCTTTCGAGCTTCCCTAGCACCGTCGACGGTGGCCGGAGAGCTCTGGCATCGCTGGAGTTGCAACCACCTCAGACCGAGCCAACGAGGGCTTGGGTCAGGACGGTTGGGCCGTGGCAGGCCAGTGGGCCGGAGTATCGTGGGCCGGACCAGAAAGAAGACGGGCCTTGGGCCCAGGCCAGGACTTGGGTTCGGATTCGGACCGGGTCTGGACTCGGGTCTGGATCCGGGTTCGGGCTCGGACCGGATCTAGATCCGAGTTGCTTGGGTCCGGGTCAGATCTGGGTTTGGTTCTCGGATTCGGGCTCAGATCCGGGTCAACCCGGTTTTAAAGAAAATTATTTTAAAAATCATATTATTTAATTATTTAATTAATTTAATTTGGACAATTAAAGGACTAATTGTACAAATCAGAGGACCTTTGGACAAATATCGGGACTGATTGGACATTTTATCTGCTAAACCCAGACTGGACTTCTCCCAAGAAATTGGACTTCACCCGAGAAGACGGAGTTGGCCCGGACGTCAGCAGCTAGGAGACGTAGCTGTTGTGATCGTCATTGAGGCAGCGAAAAGTACTAAACTCCTCTGATAATTTAAATAACGCTGATAGTATGCCTATAGGAAAATAATAACTGGAAAGTTCCTAGATTGCATATAGGATGTGATTCATTAGAATAACCGTTGTTCAATTATGATAATAACCGGACGAGTCTTAGTAACATGTAGGATGTGATTCACTAGTTTAAACCGTTTTCAATACTTGGGAAATTGTCGTGCTGGTAGGATGGTCGTGATGAGCCTTAGGATTGTTTGTGATTGCCTCACATGTCGTTCTTGATTAGCATTTAGGTTAAGATAAGAGTCTAACTAAACTAGATCAATTGTGATGCTTGTGATTGAATGATTGAATGAATGCTTGAATGAATGTTGAGTGTAATTGATTGTGCCAAATAGTATGATCGGGTGAGTGATAGACCGATGGATCGTGGTTGGTAAGTATACCGGTAAACTTGGTGGTTTGTATGAGTTGTGTGTTGTGCCCTGTCGGAAATTGAGTGCCTTTGTTGTTTTCTTACCGAAAGGTATGCTGGTCCGTTTTGTTTATATTGTTGTATATCCCGATGCTACGTGATCCGGGAAGACCTAGACCGAAAGATATTCCGGTGTGGTGAATTATCGTCTTATCCGATGTTTCGTGTTCCGGAAAGAATGGATCCACCCCGATGCTACGTGATATTATTTTTCTATTCGATGCTTCGTGTTCCGGAAGGACTGGTTCCACCCCGATGCTTCGTGTTTCGGGAAGACTGAGGTCGACGGTTGTTCCAGTACCATATTTTACTGTATTATTCCGTTGCTACGTGTTCCGGAGAAACTCACTTGGTCCCGATGAATTATGGTCCTTTGGGGATATTTTCGGGGACTTCCGAGAACGTGCGTTCCTAGAGAACTTTTCCGGAAATCCCGATGGTAGTGTTTCCTCCGGATCGAGGGGCACTCTGATGTTGGAATTTGATGTTGGAATATCTCAGTATTTGTGTCCTTCTTTACGTAATCCCTTGATAAAGTTATTCGTTTTCCTTCAATGCTCTTGAGTAGTATTTTCTCTAAAGCATTGCATCTTTACTTTTCGTTGTTTCCCTTGAGGGTCACTTTATTTAAGACATTGGAACTTTCTGATCTATATTTACATCACTCTGTCATTTAATCGTTATAATTGTTAAACCCTAATTACTTGAACTAGTTGATTTTATATTGCAATGGGGTTATTTTACTTTACTGTTTTTCCCTATTGAGCGTAAGCTCACCCCTCTTCTTGTTTTACTGTTGTACAGGTTTACTTTTGAGTAGGCCTAGGGGTGATCTCAAGGCTCGGGAGCTCCTTGGGAATCCATGATTATTCTAGAGACGTATTGGCTTGTTTTAACTTTATTTTCCTGTTATTTTCATAATTGTTGACTCTTGGAATGTTTTTATGTAATTTATGTTTATGGAGTTTACTTTAGTAAAGCTTTTCTTTTACTTATTCATTTATCGTTTTCCGTTCACGTCTCGAGTCCGGTCAAAACCGGATTTGGGGCGTGACAGAAACAAATGAAAAAAGAGATAGGTAATAACATGTATTGTTTTCCTAATTTTGAGGGGGCACATACCGCGTAGGTCCTTGATAGATCCGTCATTGGATGGAATGCCTCTGCACGGATTGCATAAATGATTGGGTACAGCACAGTCCTAATGTCTAGTACTGGGTCGGTCCATTAGATCTTGGATGGGCGGGCGACTGAAAGATATGTGATCTCACCCGATCCATACCAAAGAGGTAGTAAATAGGCATGCGGCGAAGGAGGAGGCAGCGCCTCTGGTGGCAGAGGAGGAGGTGACGGTTGCGGCTGCGTTAGTGACGACGAGGATGGCAGGCGCGAAGGCCTCGAGTGAAAATTCGGAACACAGACGGTGGAGTAGATGAAGGAGGAGGTGGTGGTGGTGGTGGTGGTGGTGGAGTAGTGATGGATGACATGAACGATGTCCGTGAATAAGAACAGCGCATTCGCATGAATAAGCTAGGGCCGACCCTAGAGAATATCTTGCGATATCGCTGCTCTCGTTTCTAATTAACCTCCCGAAATATTGTTTGATTTTCAAATTAAAATCATCTTTTCTGAAGGAAAAAAATCAAATTAGAATTATAAAAACTAATCAAAATAGTTATGGAATAATCAATCATTTATCTACTTTGATTCGGATATACATATACCTATCTACAGTCTACTGCACCTCTACTTGCAAGACAAGTTATATCGAATACTGCACCTCTACTTGCAAGACAAGTTAAGATATATATATACCTATGCTATGAACTATGATAACTGATATATATTGGAAACCAGCGGAAGCTTATAAGTTGGTGCATATTCCACTTTGTATTTCCAATTACATGTGTGTATGTGGAGGATTTTAGGGAGAGCTATGAGCTATACCTACCATGAAGAAGAATTTTATGAGTTGGCTGTGGTGGTGCAGAGGCCATTCTTCATCAAGCATCAACCATATGGAATTAATGGGTCGGAATGATTTAAAAAATGCTATGAACTAGGCTAGCTTTTTATGTATGGAGCATGTCCATAAGCTAATTTCCCATAGATTATGATAGTTCTGGTACTTTAATTGCATTTACAAAGCCAACTACAAGAATACATACTAAAGATCTTAATTATATTATTTAAATGGAGATGATTAAGGACCATGGATATATGATTAAGGTATACGAACTTGCAAAGGAGGGGAATAAATTCTAATTTGGACCAACACTTATTGAATTATTAGATATATGTTTAATTATCTAAAGCATAGAAAAGTGAACATTGTTTATACAATTTGGGAAAAGCTCTAACACTCTGGTAGCAACCTAGAAAAAAACAGTTATTCTCCGTTTTAAGAAAAAGAAATAAAATCAAATTATAATTTCAGCTTTTGAAATAAGTGAAAAGACGTTAAATCATACAATTTCAACCTTTCACCATTTTAGCACTGTATATTTTTTTTTATCAACGAAAGCATAAGATAAATTACCCTCTTCTGAGGAAGAAAAAGGTTACAAAAAACAATATGTCTACAGATTGAAGGGGGGAAGTCCTGAAAACAGCATAAAAACAACAAACAAAGATGGGTACGCAGACCCTGAAGTGAATGGGTACACAGACCCATGAGTGATTGGGTACTCAGACCCAGGAGTGAACGGGTACGCAAACCCAAGAGTGTATGGGTACGCTGACCCTGAAGTGAATGGGTACGCAGACCCTGAAGTGAATGGGTACGCAGACCCTGAAGTGCAAGGGTACGCATACCCGGAAGAGAAAGGGTACACAGAGCCAAAAGGAAATGAACAAGAAAAAGACGGCTAAAAAAGGAGACTCACACCCGAATAAAGCCGCCATGAAGCACTCAAAAAGGTCTAAAACCCAGATATGTCAACCATAAAGCTCGAGAAAGCAGCCGTCTTCCAAAGAAAACACCAAAGACCTAACTTGAACTAGAGGAGAAACGGTATCTCATCGGCATCCCAACTCAGCGACTTAAAGGATACCGACACGCCAACGACCAGCATCGCAAACCGGCAGAGATAAATCAGTGTAAAAACACTGAAACTCATAATCCAAAAGAAGAAGGCCATCTCGATTTCCAAGGCCTAAAGACCCAATACAACCTGTCATAGGCCAACACCTAAATAATGGCGGGCTCGCAATAATGACAGGAGTACAAGGAAGATCGAAACGAGCCTAAGTCTAAGGAAGAGCCAGAATCCTACAAGTTACAGATAAGGCTTAAGGAGAGTCAAGAACCATACCATCCGCGACGACGAGTGACGAAGTCAGCAACACAACGAATCTGAGCTCGGAAACGCCTCCCACGGTGAAACTGGACGAAGACACCCGTAAACCTCCCCGAACTGGTCCGGAAAACAGCCAAGCAACCCGCATGACGGGCACCCGAGCCTCCTTTCACAGTCACAGCAGCAACCACACCACAATGGACCGTGGCTTCGTCTCAACAACTGCTCCAGAGGACCGGTCGCCCAGCAGGCCCAGAATCAGGCCAGACCAGGCCCAGAGTCAGCCCAGACCAGGCCCAGACCCGGAGGCCCGAACCCAGTCCAGATCTGGCCCGGACCCGCCTTGCATGTTTGACTTGAGAAAACCGATCGAAAGCCCTGCGAGAAGCGGCAGCAACCTCCGGCTCGAAGTCAACACCAGCGAACTCCGGCGAGACGAGGGAACTCCGGCAAGACGAGCAGATCTGCATGACCTCCAGAGCTGCAAACAGAAGCAGTAACCCGAAGAGACGATGCCACACCAGGACCGAGTTCCGGCGAGAAGACACTGGCGAACCAAGCTCAAGAGGTTCGGCCAAAAGTCCCACCAGACGAGACCTCCATTGCACCGGAAGGAGCCTCCGGCAGGCGATGCAAACCTCAGCTTCACGGTTAGATCTGGAAACAGGGGATGAAGGGCGAGACGAAAGGGAGAAGGTAAAGGAAGAAGAGGGGTGGGGAAAGGAGGGTAGCATAAGGAAGACGAGGAGGGGAACCCCCGCTGATAACCGCCACGGCCAAGGTCGTAGTCGTCACCAGCGAGGCAACAAAGAGACGGCAGGTAAGGGACTGAGGTAGGGTTTTACTGTTGCAGAAAGTAAGCTCTATATCCTCCTATATCTCAAAACCCATTTTAGCACTATATGAAATAGAAAATCTCAAGATATAAGTTTTACACTCTTCCAAGCATGTGTATTGTGGGAACATGACCCAATCTATAGTTATGGAGGAGCCATAACCAATCCTTTTGCCGAACTTTTTCTTGTACATGCTCCAAACACTTTAAATAATATCAAGAACATGACTAAAATGGGTACAGGGGGGCATATAGGATTTGCCCATTAATGTAATTTGCACATGTTTGTGAAATATATAAATGTCAACACAATCAAGTTTTAAGTTGTCTAAATGGTGAATTAAAATGTAACAAGTATTTTCTACTGAGATTGATACGTTGTTTGGGGGACATAAAGTTGACTAGTTGATGCATTTCATTTTTTTTTTTTTTGATAGGCTAAAGATTTTATTCAGCATTCGTTCTATAAGGGAATAGAACGAAGCGAAAGAACTGACCCCAAAATAGGGCCAATTCAGCATACCAAAACAGCTACGAAAGCCAACAAAGTCCAACAACAGAAACCAAAAGAAATACAACCAAACGAATCAAAAAAGAGAAACATAAAGCATCAATAAGTCCTCCGTTGCTGTTGTCTCCGTCCACTCCACAAGCACCAAGAGGGATCACGAACCCAATCTTCAAAAGTCACACCTAGGCGGAAAGAGCCTGAATTCCAACAAACCCCAAAAGAATGAGCCTGAATCTTCGCCAGCACCCCAGATTCACTGTCCATGATCTGGTTAAACACTACACCATTGCGAGTAACCCAAATAGACCATAATGTCACATAGGCAACCCGAATCCATCCAGACCACCACTGTCTCGACCCCAACCCCTTCCACCAAAGTAAGACCTCTCCTACACCACCCGGCATGGGCCCACGCACCTTCCACCACAAAAACACCCTACCCCAAATTTTCCAGACAAACTCACAGTGTAATAAAACATGAGCAACAGATTCAAAAAATAGCATGCATAAAGGACATAACATACTATTTAAAGAAATCTGCAAACCTCTAGACTCCAAAAACTCCTTAGTAGGCAGAGCGTTGTGTGCAGTCAGCCACACAAACACACAAAACTTTGGCGGGACATTCTTTACCCACAGAATTGAAGCCCACTCCACTGGAGACACACCCCCAACCGGCCCCACCAAGCAACGATAGGCAGCTGCTACCGAGAAGCCTTTTACAAGTTTCTCCCAAATCAAACAGTCCTCCACATCCGGTCTCAACACCACTCCATCCACCAAACCCATCAAAACCAAGGCCTCCTCATCTTCCCATGGGTCCAATTCACGCAGGTACCCGACCCTCCAAACCCCCGAAAGCCAAAAGAAATGAACTTTCTCGAACTTAGCAGCAGCCACCGAATACAGATTAGGAAACCGGAAACGGAGCGAGGAAGAGCCCACCCAAACATCATCCCAAAATGAAATCCGATCTCCCTTCCCCAACCTCCAATGGACACTCTGGTTCCCAAAAAGAGCCTCAAAACTAGGATCAGACGCCAGAGAGATAATGTGATTAACAAGGAAAGAGGAGCCCGGCTTATCTACCTTAAGTAGATCCCAATCCGAAACTTCCCAGCCAAAGAGTGCACAGATCACCTTTTTCCAAAGCGAGTCAGACTCGCAAGCGAACCTCCACCACCACTTGGCCAACAAACTTGCATTCATCGCCCCCAACCTCCTAATACCAAGACCGCCATCCTCTTTTGACGTACACACCGTACTCCAACGTACCTTGCAGAACAACTTCCCAGTGTAAGGGTTAGTCCACAAAAACCTTCTCTGCCAGGCCTCCAACACAGCAATCACCTTTTGGGGGGCTTTCAAAAGAGACATGAAAAACAAAGGGAGAGCCGATAAGGTTGACTTAAGTAAAACGATACGACCTGCCATATTCAGGTTCTTGAGTTTCCACAGCCCAAGAGCCTTTTTAAACTTCTCCACCACCGGGTCCCAGGCCGAAATTCTCCTTAGATTCACACCCAACCAAAAGCCCAAATACTTCATAGGCAACGATCCCACCTGACACCCCAACGCCCGGGCCACCTCCTCCTCCACACAGGCTCTCTCATTCAGGACCACAACAGTTGACTTAGAGAAATTTATTTTTAACCCCGATCCCTTCTGAAACCGCTCCAAGAGACCCTTAATGAATAGAAGGCCCTCCATATCACCCTTGATGAACAACAGGGTATCATCTGCGAATTGCAGATGAGAAACCACAAGCCCAGCCGAACCCACATGAACACCCCGAAACGCCCCAGATCTCAACCCATCCTCCAAAAGTTGATGCAACCCCTCAGCAGCAATGATAAACAAAAACGGTGACAAAGGGCAACCTTGCCGAATACCATTAAGAATCTGGAAATCCGAGCTCGGCGACCCATTAATCAAAACTGATAACGAGGCTCTAAAACATCCCTGTATCCAGGATCTCCAAACACCGCCAAACCCCATCTCCGTCAAGACCTTATCAATAAACCCCCAATGAACCTTATCGTAAGCCTTCTCAAAGTCCAACTTAAGGAGCACCACCTCTTCTTTCGAACGCTTCAACTCCTTAATCAACTCTGAGGCGATCAAGACCCCATCAACCAGCTGCCTCCCAGCCACAAACCCACTCTGGGTGTCACTAATCAAACCCGGGAGAACCTTTTTGAGCCTATTAGCAAGAACCTTGGCCAGAATCTTATACGGACTAGAGATCAAACTGATGGGGCGGAAATCATCAAAACTGGTAGTGGCATTCGACTTAGGGATCAATGTCAAAAAAGAGGAATTGATCCCTTTGTCAAGTCTCCCTGAGGCCTGAAAAGAGAGCAGAAAATTACACACATCTAACCCAACAATACTCCAGCATACCTGAAAGAATCTCAATGAGAACCCATCGGGTCCCGGGGCCTTCTCCCCCCCCACAATCTTTGACGGCCTGAAAGATCTCCTGCACATCAAAAGCTGATTCCAACCATTTCGACTGAACCGCTGAAATGTGGCGAAAAGGGAGATGTGGTACATCAACATGGACCCCCGGATCAACTGCAAAACGGTTGGCAAAGTGTTCAGCCGCCGCCCGTTTAATAGCCACCGGTATGTCAAGCGTGGCGTGACCTACACGAATGCTGGCAATCCGGTTACGAGTGGCCCGAAAGTTAGCGATTCGATGAAAAAATCGGGAACACCGATCACCTCCTTTGAACCACCTGAATCTAGCCTTTTGGCTCCAAATTTTGGCCAACCAACGAGTCTTTGGAACTAAAAAAGCCCGACATCTAGCTCTGCTAGCACGCTCCGTCCCATCCAACTCCCTCTCCTCCAAAATAGCATCCCAACTCTCCAACTCAGCAGTCAAAACTGCTACATCTGCATCCACCCTGCCAAAAACTACCTTGTTCCAAACCTGCAGATCATCCATGTTTTGATCCCGCCCCATTTCTATTCTCTCTCGCTATGTGCCCAGAGTCCTGTTACCTATATCCGAAGTTAGTGATGGATCTAGTTTTTTCAGTGGATGGAGCATCGAATTTTCCCAATGATAATACGTGATGGTAAAAAAATTGTGCGAGGTACAACTACGAAATTAGAAAGAATTAAACAGTATTTTGGGTGGTGGTGGGGGTGTCCTTGAGGCCCATGTGGATCCGCCACTGCAGCAGCTCTCCATGTTCATTGCATCCGTCTTGGAGCTTAAACCCAAGCTTTTCACCGACACTAAGAATATCCATATTGTGCGATAATATGTGAAGGTTTTATCGAATGATAGGGTTTTGCAATCGCCCTACAATAACAAATCGCCATTATTTAGGAACAATAGATGATTCACCTTCAAAATCGTCTGAGCTGTGACGATTTCATCTTCAGAAATCAATCCAAAGTTTTGACATGACAAACCAAATTGTAAAAGAGAGTCGTCAGAACTCTTTCCCCTCAACATATCTCCCCTTTAATAAATTTAACCCCCAAATTCACCATTTTACCTCCCAAATTTCACCCCATCTTCCCAAATACTCTTGAACCAAATTATATATTCCCACACCCAAATGAGTGACAATTATCACCCCCTTTCACCTTACTCCAGTTCTCAACCTCTCGATACTCGACTATTAGACTCTCAAATATTAAAGTTTGAATCTCTAAATGTCTTTTCTCACTCTCAATTCAATAGTTAAAATTTTGTGGTGCCCAGTTCTTTATTTAATTTATTTATTTTTTGTATTTGGGTACTATCTAGACAGAATGAAGACGAAGATGAAAGAGAACTCGAAAACAACGTGTCTGAACCTTTTGTTAGACGAGTTAGTCCATAAACAGTAGAGAACGGATAAAATTGAAACAATTATTATTAATGAAAATAAAATTACATAGAGTAGCAAAATCGCAAATATACAGTAACCTCACGGGATGATCTGAGAGGGAACTGGTTTGGCGAGTCCCGTGAACGGATTTTCTTAAGACTTTTTACGGTCTTGTCTGAGCGAGTCTCCCAAGATATAATGACGGCGTCGGCAAAACTCAAATATTAATTTTGAAATAATATAAATTTTTTAACTATATAAATTCAAAAATAATAAATAATATAAATTTCTAAAATTCAGAAATTTCCTTATTACATATCAATTTCCAAAACTGAAATTGATATCAATTTCGGATTTTCATAATTTGCATATTCATATTGTTGATATTTTAATACGACCGGATCAAAATAGAGCTACGGGCCTAAATCTGGTGCAGCATTCGTGACTCGCATGTCGTGCATGTGCACATGAGTTCAAGTTGAACGGACCCTGAATTTGCACCATTTTGCACCTGCACGCGAGAGAGAACCTGACATCCAAGCAATTCAAATGTGCTAGGAAGACTTCTCTATATAAACTCAAGGAAAGCTTGGTAATCTTTTCATATGGGAGTTTATAAAAAAAATGATTTTTTTTCACTTACATTTTTCTTAACAATCAAGTTCAATTGGTGATTTTTGAGCTTTAAAATCTCTTTCACCTCTTATCTGTTTAGACCTAATGATATCTCGTTGGAAAAGCCTCACTTCCTAGAACACGAAATTAATCTTTCCATGGTTCTAAAGTATTATCGTACATTCTTACTGCAGACCGTTAATAAAAAGTATGTCTCTTTCACTAAAAACAATTTAAAAATTCAAATGACCAGATATTATATTATAGAATTTAGGGTAAACATCAAAAAGCCTCATACAAGTATACACGATTATCACTTTATTGCACAAATGTAAAACGTTTTATATGCCCCCCAAACTTTCCGAATTTACATCAGTTTCAACATACTTGTATGGGGCTTTTTGATATAAATTTGGAAAGTTTTAGGGGCCGTATGAAACGATTTTACATTTGTGTAGTAAAGTGATAATCGCGTATACTTGTATGAGGCTTTTTGATATTTACCCTAGAATTTAAAAACTATTTGATTGATCTAAATGAGAACAAAACCCCCAAGAAATTAAAGGTAACAAAGATGAGGAGATTCTGATAAAAGGGAAAGAGAATCTGTACCACCTATTACTATTCTTCCTTAATCAAATCACTCTTTATATATAGGTCATCGTCCTCACAACAGCCAAACACCTTACGATTTTTTATTTTTTTGAAAGAACCAAACACCTTATGATTTGATGTTCAACTGCTTTAATAAATAAATATATGTATTTATATATCTGATGAATACATGGTCCTTAGAGTTAGAAGTTATGCTGATTCTACACATTGGTATCACTACCTCCTCAACCATACAAAAGCGAGCATTACATTCCTCTTCCCCCTTCAAACCCTAGCTACCTTGAGTAGCTTTGTTGGGATAAAATAGCTCCATATTCATTTGCACGGGCTAACAGCAAAATATATGATCTACAATGTTGTTAAAACGTTGGATATTGCATGTTTAGTACGATTGTTGGATGTTTGTGTTGTTAATCATGTAAGTCGTAGTTTCTATAATACAACACATGTTATCCATGTGTTGTGTGATAGTAGGTAGAATAGGTAGTGGACGGTGGTCAAAACCACCTTAATTACTTGTTCATCTTTGATTCCTCTCTTTGTAACCTTGTGCTATAAATACAAAAAACCCAAGGCATCCAAGACAATGCATTCGGGCAATTCAAAGCAATAAGCAAACCAAGATAATTATTTGGTTGCATTTGAATACTCTGTTGTTGTACTTAGCAATTAACAGACTTTGCAACTACAGTTTGACACCCAACTGCATAAGACTCGTATGAATTTAAAATACACAATTGTTCCTAACCTCATAATTATTTAATAATATGAGACGAAAATTCGTATACATAATTAATACCGGACATTGACCAGTTATAATAACTTAATGCATTTCTACATCAGGATAATGGAAATGGTATATATATCTGAAGAAATCCTAGGTGTCATAATCTACTGCTGCTGTGGAGACCAGATATATGCAAATTGGCTCAATGTGTGGTTCATCTTCAGCCCTTCTTTTAGAGTATGGTGCTGTGACTGTGAGTCCACACAACATACAGTACTGCTCAGTGAAACCCATCACCAGAATCAGGACATTTTTTTCAGGACCAAATTCAACAATGATAATGAAGAGTAAATTAATTTGTATCTTCTTTCCGGTCACAGCCAAAAGATAGTAACATTTGATGCTTATGTCTCGTCAACGATCAACAGTCTTTAATTCCTGATTGAGATCTTTGATTTGTGTTGAAGAGAACAAGTTTCTCATAATGTATAGTAGCAAACATGCATGTTGTCCAAAAACAAAACCCTTTTGTTTATTTGGAACAGCTTTTGCTTTTAGAAATAAAAATGAACTTTTAGGTGAAGCTTCACTTACAAGAACTTAAAAAGGTGGGACTGTCTACTGATAATGGTATTGAAAGAAGAATCTCGGTCTCACTCTGCCAACATGTATACTGTAATAAGGATCACCGATCCCAAATTAATATGTGCACACAACATGATAAAATAAGAATCAATAGCAATACTTTTTTTTATATATGTATATATATATATATAGTGCTAATAAAAAGATTCCATGCATGCATGCGCTTTACATTTCCTTTAATATTGTCTGAGTTACTTGGTATATTATAAGCATTAATCAACACAATATGAGTGACATGTTAATGTTTGTTCTTGGTGGAGATCATGGTTTAGTTCCTCTTTTGTTGTGGCAATTGATTAAAAAGAAACATGTTATAGCGATGGTGTGATCCTAGGCAAAGATTAAACAATAACAATTTACACTACATTTATTCATATTATAACTATAGTCCTGTTTAATTATTGATCAGGTAATAATGTGTACAATATATTTCGTCTGAATGTAATACAATAACTTAAAATCATTGGAGTTTTCCATCTACATATGGAATAAAGATAACAAAAGACGTTCATGGTTGGACTGATGTCTACTCGTGAGTCATATTCAACCACAAATTCAATCAACCAGAATTTTTGATATTATATAATAAGATTTTGATGGACGTAGTGTAACTACTTTGTTATAAGCTTTACAATTATAAGGTCAAACTTTGTAATTGAACATAGATACTATCTTATGTATATGGATCATATTTTCTACTTGTAGCATGTTTGTTGCACGGACATGTAATTTTATTGGGATTCTCCAAAGTTGAGGATATAAATAGATGTTAGAAATCTGAGAGAAGACAGAGGTACAGTTGTAGCTCCACTAGTTTCTCTCTTGCTTGTACTGTTCCTGTTCTTGTCTCCATTAATATATATCACAATTCACAAGTGTGTAGTAGCAATAGCCAATATGGAGAGAAATCAAGAGAAAGCTCCCTCAACACCAGGTGCTTCTCTCTTTGCCTGCAAGTGCTTCTCTCTTCACTTGGAGGATCCTGTTTCTTGCTCCTTACCGTCGGTCTCTCTAGCAAGAAAGGTACATATATTTATATCTGCACTACTCAAATCAAACATATATATAGGATTACAATCAATCAGTACGCTGGGAACCTGCGAACTTATACACTATTTGTGATGAAGTTTTTGTGTTATGGGTGCAATTATTGAGAATATATAGGTGGGAGCTGAGTTCATAGGGACACGGATACTTATATTTGCCGGGACAGCCACAGCCATAGTGAACCAAAAGACACAAGGCGCCGAGACCCTCCTCGGTCTGGCCGCCTCCACCGGCCTCGCCGTCATGGTCGTCGTCATGTCCACCGGACACATCTCCGGAGCCCATCTCAACCCTGCTGTCACCCTTGCATTTGCAGCTCTACACCACTTCCCATGGAAACATGTAGGTCAACTCGCCAACCATGTACAAGTCTAGTACTAGTAGTGAGTTGAGTTTTAATGGAACTATATATGGGCGTGAAATGAAGGTACCGATGTATATAGGAGCACAAGTTGCTGCATCAATAAGTGCGGCATTTGCATTGAAAGCCATATTCAATCCAGTGATGGGCGGAGGAGTCACGGTTCCATCCGGAGGAGATGGCCAAGCTTTTCTCTTGGAGTTCATTATTACCTTCATCCTCATGTTTGTCGTCACTGCTGTCGCCACCGACACCAGAGCCGTATGTCTCCTCCTCCACATCACACCAACTTCAATATTGATACCTGAACTTATAATATATATATTGTGCATCTGCAGGTGGGAGAGTTGGCTGGAATTGCAGTAGGAGCAACCGTGATGCTCAACATACTCATCGCTGGGTATGTATGGTGATTAGTATAAAAATCAACTACAATTAATTTAATCTATATTCGACACAAACATACTTGCAGAGAAACAACAGGAGCATCAATGAACCCAGTAAGGACTCTAGGACCGGCTCTTGCTGCCAACAACTTCACGTCCATATGGGTCTACCTCACAGCTCCAATTCTTGGAGCACTCTGCGGTGCAGGAACTTACACCGCCATCAAGCTACCTATCGCCGGCAACAACAAGCTGCCAGAGGCTGAGGTTACTGGCCAACGGGTTTAAGAGCAAAAGCTCTTGCCAAAGCCTTGTGATGAAAGTCTCAGTACCTGACATAAATACAACTACAGCTCTTAAAGAAATTGTTTCAAAATATCCGATATTACTCCAGAGGATAACGAATCTTCATAACCTGAAATTTGATCTATGATCAAACAAAATTGAATTACTTCAACTATTATCCAGAATACATTCTGTCATTTTCCATTCAACATGTCTTAGAAATAAGACTACAGCTAATTCATCTTCTGAATTAATTCATTGATACGATCCTCTCGGTTGCCAGAGTCGCCGCCATCCTTAAATGTCTTTTTCTTCCCATGCAGTAAACCATCGGGTCTGTTGAACACAAAGGGCCACAGGAAGTTAGTAACCTCCTTGAAATGTGGACCGACATTGGCGATTTCATGTACGATATCTTCTATGCAGAGAATGCCATATTTTCCCAATTCCTGAAAAACAAAATATGGAATTACGGAATAGAACAAAAGAGTATAAAATGAATGTGTAAAGTGGAGAGAGATTAGAAAATGGGAATGCAGCAACATGTTAGTAAATAACCTGCTCAATGAATGTATTGTCTGTGAGAGGAACTTTCTGGCCTCCCACTCTTGCATATCCCCTTTTGAATACCAGGTCCTTCACGGTCTTCAGATTAGGATATCTGACAGAAAAGAAAAATAGAATAGAAGAAGAAAGTTCCATTAAACCATATTTAATCTATACCAGGAGTCGAAACAGCGGATTAATAAAAATAAGGTGGAGAAACAAACAGGTAAATCCAACCCAAAGTTCCAGGAGACAATGAAATGTGTGCCATAGTGAAATGTGATCAATTGCTTAAATGCAAAATCAACCACTTATGTCTTAGGTTATTTTGATGCTAAGAATTTAAACATAAAAATCAAACAGCTAACTATTGTTGCGGTAATTATACAAACTAGGGTTTATATTTGATAAAAGTTCAAATCAATCAACTTAATCAGAGGTTAATTTCCTTATCGCCGTGCATGCATCCTTAATCCTCTCACTTGTCACTCTTAGATGGTTATGGTTTGAACAGGTACAGTGAAGAAAAGCATAAAATTCAGAAAGACTAAGAGTACTTCAGAACAATGAAAATATTCAAAGAGCATAAGAAATACACAAAAAAGAAACAACCATTGGGTGAATTACCTCAGCTTAGTATTAGTAAAACATCTATACATCAAGCTCTATGTATCAAGCATAGAATATCAACTGATGGAGGATCAGTACAGAGACAAGGCATAGGAACAAGAAAACTAAACATGCACATACATATAAGCCTGCCTCATTTACGACATGTCAGATATGTAGAAAACTATACATACGTAGCACTACATAGATACAACTTCCCCACATTGTGCATGTCCCTCCTTTCATGAACTATGTACGATATTTTCCACACAGCATAATACAAAAAGGGAAAGGGTTTGAATTTCTTACCCATAGGTAACATATGGCTCAACCTTTTGCAGCTTCTCAATTATGGCTTCATTTGTCTTCACAAAGACACCACTGAAGACTTTCCTTAACCTCAAGTTGAATAAGGTCTTCTTAGTTTTGGGATGGATATCACTTTTGCTGAAACATACGAGGATATCACAGTCAGACATTTATAATGACACAAGTGATGAAGGAATTTACTAGTAAGCATCAACAGACCCCTGTATGCGAAGAACAAAAAGCAGCTCTGATGAGGGTGTTGCTATTGTTGATCTTGGCCTCTTTACCCTGGTCTTCATTTGTACAAAGTCCAACTCCTGTGACAAAGAGAAAATTAGATGAGTTCAAAAAATATCAGCAGATGCTGATTCCACAAGAAACATTCAACCATCGCAATACAAGGATTGGAGTATATTATGTCAGAGATATATAAAATGTTACGGGCAGATTACTCAACACAGACCCAGATGAACATCTACACACATATAGGTGGTATTATATGTTCCACATTAGAATAAGATACTCCCTCCATTCCACACTAATTGTCATGCTTTTTGAAACAGGTGCACTAAAATAAATGTCCCACTTCTTTTTAATTGGTTAATTGGCCATGGAAAAATTCCGATGTCCTCCCAAAAGTTGGTAATAACAACTCTAGAAGTGGGAACATGCCTACAAACACAAATAGATCTTCAGTACTATGATACATCATATCTAGAACATTTGACAGACACATCTGAACTAAGCAACAAGTCAAATAAAACGGATTCAGAAACAGCAGGCATACAATCTTTCGTCATACCCTCGATAGCCAAAAAGTTGATATTTTTAGCATGTTAGAATTAACCCACAAGTGATCAATCGACTAATATAACAAAAATGCTGTAACAAATTGAAAACGAGAGAACCATATTTTGATTTTCATATAGCAATGACCTTAAGACTATCACGCACACTAATTGCAACAAATTCAAGCTCGGTTGAACAGAACTCGAAATTATTATCCCGGGTAAAAAATCACCTGGGCACGATAGTCCTTAATCAATTGCTCAGGCCTTATGATCTTCTCGAGTTGATATTTCATGTATTTTTTCAGCTTATCCACCAATTGCTGCTTCTTTATGATTGCGAACCTCTCATTCGATTTCCTCTTCTTCAGTACCACCTCTGGTACGTACGCCAACTGCTGCGGCTCCTCCTCTGCCATCGCTGTGCAACGTTCCTGCAAGCACAAAATCGAAGCACATCAACATCAACAAATCTACGTGCGAAGAGATAGGTCAGATACCAGGTTCATTTGGGTCAGGATTAGGGTTTTACCTGATTTGCTGTGAGGAGGTGACTGGGGGTGGCGGTCGGGGAAAGAGAGAGGTGAAGGGTTTTAGCACGAACCCTCGCAAATCGCAATAAAGGGCCAAACAAGTTAGTTTCCCAATTGTACCCCTCTACAATTCATTTATTAACTAATACGCCCCCAAGATCGACTACTATTAACCATGTGCTTTAAGTTCAAGACCATCCACGGTGGGATTAGTCGTTCTAATCCGGTCCAATTAAAGTGTTCTCTTAAAAAATAGTAGGAATTAGACCCATGCTACGAGTTTATTTTGTTTGTTTTTATTTAAAGAATGATATTTCAAATTATATTTGACTAAAATTGTTCGAATTAAGCGTAAATTACGACAACAAAAATTGTTCGCCTATAATTGCTCGACTAATTACTCTTCCGTTTGTCTAATTTAGTGGTTATTTGTTGGTACATATCTGATGGATTGTCGTACGTGTTGTTGTAATTCTTCGGTGGAATGTTGTTAGCGTTGTACGATAATGATAAACCTCCCAACATTCTGAAACATATATAACGTATATTAATATTAAAAGGTTCGAGTACAAATATCACATTTCGGTATTATCTAAACACACTGAACAATATATCAGACCAATCCTGAAACCTCTTGTTCATGCCCAGAGAAAAAGTTGATATGTTGCTAAATCCTCAAGCTCCAGGTGGGGGGTATTCATCTCCGACAGTAAGCGGAACTCTCGCATAAGGGATTCATGGCCGAATACATGCGCCTCGCGGCGCTTCTAGAGGCCCCTCAAGCTCTCAACCAATGCGGCGTCGGTAGGACTGTCGTCTTTTTCCTTTCCCTTCGCATTCTTAGCCTTTTCGGCATTTCAACCCTCAAGGCGGCACTCGTGGACTGGTCCTGGACGTGAACCCTCGGCATCTTCCGCAGCGATAGCCAACATGTCCATCTGAGACATTGGGTTGCTCAGGTTGGGAGTTCTCAGTATGTGTCGACCATTAGTCGTTGAGAACTCTTTCTTGAAACAATATGCCCAACAAGGCCTGTTTTGCACTAGTTGTCACCGATGCTTCCAAACAAATACGTGTTTGTATCTCTCCTCGCAGTCCTTCTTTGCATCCTCCATGATCTAGTTATTGGATCTACCGGATTGATAGATGTGCTTGAATTTCGACAAGAAGCCTTGGAACATATTCACCTTTCAGTTAGTTGTGTTCCAATGCTGCTTGCACTTTTTCGTCGACCACTCCGACGAAGGTGGTTGGATTGTTGCGAGGGCGAGCTCATGACGAATGATCTCTCAAAATGTACCGGTCGTTTGATCAACCACATACTCGACGTTATCAGAGTTGTTCAGCCACGTAGACACCAATGTCATCTCTTCTGTACGACTCCATTTCTGGTAGACACGGCCATGACCGGATTGTTCACATTACATGTCTATTGGCGGAGTTATTGGGACACGGATGTGATACATGGGTTGTGGACGATCTATTACAGGTACGACCATCTTGGTAAAGCCTGAGCCTTGATCGATTTGCCAAGTCGTTGGGTCAGCGTACGTCATCCCACTAAGGAATGATGATGTTGAACCCGTGTTCTCATTGCAGCGATTGAACACAGGGGATGTCGGCAACGTCTCTTGCTCCGACAACGACGGGATGTATTCCTCCAACTACTCTTCCGCCTGTTAGCCCTAGAACCTCTCCTCCATCTAGTTGGAGTAATGTTGTGCATCGGGGACGTAGTCCCACTGGCAACAACCTCCACATGAGAAGTCGTCGCACATATCCTCGACCACGTTTGGAGGTGGCGATACGTCACCGGATGTATGGAATCTTGGTGGGTACTTGAGGTGTTTCGAATTGGACCTTTTGCAGTTGGAAGAAACAGTCAGAGCCAGAGCTTTCACGGTTCGATCATTATTTTCCTATATTGTCGCCTGCAACGTTTGCAACCGCGAAGAAGGTTAAAGGGAAAAGAAAGAAGATAACCTTGAAGCCTATAGTAATGAGAACTCGTTCTCAAGCCCAAGCTTCAATGCTCTTGAAGTTCAACGTAGAAATGAGGCTTGAAGACATTTTGTCAATGCAAGGACTTTGCTAAAGACTGGGCCCGAAGACACGGTCCTTCCTTAGTGAGGTGTTGGTTTGGCTGTAGGTTTTCTCTGTTTTTTCTGTTTTGTTTGAGGTTTCTGTTAGTTTGGTTTTTTCTGTTTTTTGGGAGAATCTCATGCCATCTTGTGGTATGGTTTCTTTGCAGGTCTCTTTAGGATAACTTTTCGGAAATCATCCTTTTTCTCCCCTCCTTAGGGTATAAATTTTATAAAAAATCGCTTATAAAAACGGTTGTGACGGAGGGAAGGTCGAAGAAACGTCATCGAAGTTGGACACTCGGAGAAACGGCTGTGAAGTTGGACATAGCTCAGAGAAACGCCGGAGGAGCAGGAAGCTCGAAGAAATTCCACGAAGTTGGAAAGCTCAGAGAAACGCCGGTGACTAGTGAAGCTCGTAGAATCGTCAGTGATCGAGTTGTAGAGGATTCGTGAAGAAGAAGTGTCGGTTCGGATATTTAAAGCCGAAATTAATTTTTGACTTTAATGAATCTTCATGGGTCGCACCTCGATTCGTTGGGCCTCGATTCAGTTGGGCCCAAATCCGTCGAATGGATTGGCGTCAGGGTCTACAGATTCCTCGATGTTGATTACGCGGTTTTGAAGATTCAACGAAGACACGACTCTACAGGAGAGATTCGACACCAAAAACATGCAAGTAGTACGAATCGGCGGCGCGACCAGACCCTAAATCGATGCCACTATGGATGGTCTAAAGGTTATGCCTAATCGCAAGCGAAATTAGTTTTACCTTTATCGTAGTAGGGTTGTACATTTGTAATGAAGTATCTGACACAATCTTTTAGTCTTATCCATCCATAATATGTTCAGGTGATATCATAGTGAAAAAGAATTTTAGTATAGCGGATGTTGTTGAAATCGATTTCATTGAACGGATTATGGATCAAGATATCCATATTTAACGGGAACTAGTAAAGCCAAACCTAGATAGGACCCTTTGATGTGGTTCCTCTTCGATCGTAGATGAAAGATGACTTCTCCTCAAATTTGAGCCACAAGTCTCACGCGCATCCTTCCATGGTTCCACCTCATCATCTCATGTGTCTCACATAATCACATACCTTAGTCGCTCATTTAATTCATTTTGAGGGACAAATATCTCTAATTCAAAACACTACTTAATTCTCAAAAGGTTCTTTTTAGTTTTCTCTTTTTTTGGAGCTTTAAATCTTAGTCTTTCGTTATAGTTGTTGGCTTGGACAACCACTTTGGTTGCTTGTGAACTCATTGTTGGTTCCTCTCTTGTTTTTCCTTGATGTTTCTCGAATCTTCCTTCTTTCGTGGCTTGTTACTTTGTCTCCTTCTGTTAGTGTTTTTTTGGTTTTTGCACGTCGTATTAGGCGACCGTCTGCCTTATGTTCCTCTGTCGAAGGAGGTCTCAAGGGTGTGTGGTGCTTTATTTCCTGTTCATATGTCGTTAGTCAGTATTGGTCTCAAGTGGGCTTTTGTCATTGGTAGTTGAGATTGTGTTTGGGGGATGTTTTCAGGAGGTGTTGTGTGATTTTGCGGAACTTGTTTAGTCCTCCTTGTGTCGTTACTCGTGGTTTTGGGTTTTCATGCTTGACATTGTGTCTTCTCCTTCTTTGCCTTCAATAGCTGCAGTTTAGGTTTTGGCGACGACGACTCTCCCCTCTTCGGTTTGTTGTGCGGTGTTGGCAATAGGAGGGCTTTCTTCTCTGGTAGCTGAGAGCAGTAATCGGTCTCTCTCTCAAGTGGTGTTGTGTAGGGGTCCATTTTCTCCGTTCCTCTGTACAAGTTTGGTCTTTGTGTTCGGATGGTTTGTGCTCGAGGTGTGGGTGTGAGCGTGCCGTTTTTTCGTTGGCTTCCTCTCGTGAGTATTGAGCAGTTATCAAGGTTATTGGTTGTTGTTTGCCTTTGTTGAAGACCTTTGTGTTGGGCTTATTGTTTGGGTTGTGGTCCTTTTGATGTTGGATCTATTGTCTAGTTTGGGTTTGTTAGTGTGTGTTTGGTTTTCAAGCCTCGGGCCTTATGCATACAAATTGTTGGTTATCGTAATAGATGGAATCCTTTTTTGATTTCGCTTACTCTCTCCATTTCGGATATTTGAGTATCTTACATAAATAAAATTACTTGTAAGAAATACAAATATTTATGGACTCTAATATTCATCTTCTTCATCTCTCATTCTCTGAGTAATAACTAAAACTGCTAGTTCATATAGGATCTGGTTCTAGTCTCTAAGTATGAACTATGAAGCGTTAATTACGTCGGATCTGGTTCCAGATCTTGATGACGACCTTCATATCGTCATCAGTAAGGTAAACGACAATGCATGTATCCCATATCATCCTTTGTGTCATATGATCGATTGTCTCATTCATCGCCTTCCTTTCTTATTTCTCTTGATTCAGTTTATATTCGTAAAACTGTTCATGAAGAATTGTCTCATCCTAGCTAGCGATCAACGATGTTAGAGGGAAAAGTGCATTGGATGAGAATGGAACTTTGGTTTCGTTGGCCTTGTGAATAAGGTTATTAGCTATAAATGGATAACTTGGATGACTTTGTGGCCCGTCATAAAGATCGTCTCGTTGCTAAAGGCTTTGCTCAAACTTATAGTATGAATTACATGGACCATTTTTTCTCTATAGCTAAACTGACATTTATTCACTTATTTATCTCTTTGACAATTAATTATGATTGTACCTTATACAAATTGTTGGAAAATGTGGTCAAAATGTGATTTTATGGGTTTAAATGTGATTTATGATATTAAATTGATTTTATGGTTTTAAATATGATTTATGTAGGTGGTTGGCCATGACCTCTTAATGAGAGGCTTTTATGGGATTAACTACCCCATAAAATTATCTTCTTATCCCTATTAGAGAGCCTATAAATACCAACTTCCTAAATCATATTCTACACACCTCAAACTACATCACAAATACCTAAAACACTTCACATATCGAAAACCACCTCTTTCTCTCCCAATTACGTTTTTCATTCTTCCTTAGTCCTGGTGATTTCTCTACACGGAGTTGAGTTCGCTGACGTTAGTCGTTGTATCTTGGGAGATCGCTGCCCATACGGGGCAGTCAAGTGTCTTAAGGAGACAGGGGTACCTGGACTCGACTAAACCCGAATTTCCCAATCCGTAATCAGTAAGCTAACTGATTCGGTGAAGGTTATTACTTATTTGTTATTTTAATTTATTATTTCGTTTATTTGAATTTGTTTATTGTCAATATACTAACCTATATTCCTACGATCTTAAGACACTTGATTACATGGTGTATTGACAGATGAACATGTTTTACATTACAAATTATATATCCTAGTTTGACTGTTCTTCGGCTTCTGATTGGAGTACCTGAACATAAAACAAAAGGATAAAGATTTATTTGTTTCTAATAGTCTGTTTTGACAGGATATTGTGCGCAGAAAAAAAAATGATTTTGGAAATATTGGTTTTCCTCGAATATGTTTGAGTTGGAAAAAGGGAAAAAATCAAAAAAAATTCTTTCTGATCCTTTTTCAAGGATATGTTCTAATAGCCTATTTTTTTATTCTCGGATTCAGATGAGATTACAAAGAACAAGGGGAATTTATTTTCGAAACGAAAAAAAATGTTGGTTCGAATCTGGTTTTTCCAATAACGGAAAAAAAAAATTCAAATCTGATTTTGAAGAACTTCAGATCAAATTTTTTTCGAACCGTGTATCAAAAAATCTCAAAGAAAAAAAAATTGAATCGAGTTTTTGTTTTCTTACCAAAGTTTAAGAATCTGGAAAATCGATTCGGCATCGTCTTCTGGAGTTCGAAATTCCTTTGTTGCTGGTGTTTCTCCTCTGCAGGTCCATCATTTTTCTTCGCTGTTGAAGCAAACGTCTGGCCATGGCCGCAAGTTCTCCTTGTCTCTGCCGTTACAGGTGGCTAGAGGTTGAAGAAATGGAAAAATAAATCGAACGAGCGAAGAGAGAGAGGCGCTGGTGCGTTGCTGCGTGAGTTTATGTGGGCCGCAACTTTCAAGCCCAGCAATAAGAAGAAAATTCTTTTTTTAGCAAAAGCCCATATTTATTCAACGAAGACGCACAGCAAAACACACGCGTGAGTCAGAAGCTGATCTGGTCGGGCATGGGTCAGCCACGCGGGTCGCTGGCATGGGCCCTGGAGCAGACCATGTCTGGATCTGGTCAAGGGTCACCCGATCCGGTTGGACAGAAAAAAAAAAGGAATTTTCTTTTACAGAAAATCAACGTTGTTCAAGAATTTTTTTTCTTTCAAACAGAATTTAAACATTCTTGTACGAGTTTGAATTCATACGGAATTCATGATCAAGGGAAATAAACTTGGAATTTTTAATTCCTAAACGTTTTCCCAAAAAGAAACAAATTTGAACTAGTTCCTAAACAGTTTCTTGTTGATCGATCTTGTTTCTTGGAAACACGTGGAGATGATCAACTATTTTGGTTCAGTTCTAAACGTAGAACATGTATGAACATATTTTGAATTCATACAGAATTCATGACCGAGGGAAATAAACTTGGAATTTTTTCCTAAACGTTTTCCCAAAAGAAACAAACTTGGAATTCGATTCCGAAACGTGTTTCTTAATTTTCAATAAGAAAACAAATTGGAAATAATTTTCCTAAACGGTTTTCTATTTTGAAAAAAAAAACGTAATTTTTCACAACGGATCGTGGAAAATAAAGAGGGAAATAAACTTGGAATTTTAATTCCTTAACGTTTTCCCCAAAAGAAACAAACTTGGAATTCAATTCCTAAACGTGTTTCTCAATTTTTCAAGAAGAAAATAATTTGGAAATAATTTTCCTAAACGGTTTTCTAATTTGGAAAAAAGAAAATTCTTTGCTTCAAGAATAATTTCTGAGGAAATTATATTCTTGAACAAATTTTGAATTCATACGGAATTCATGATCGAGGGAAGTAAACTTGGAATTTTAATTCCTAAACGTTTTCCCGAAAGAAACAAACTTGGAATTCAGTTCCTAAACGTGTTTCTTAATTTTTCATGAGGAAAACAACTTGGAATTAATTTTCCTAAACGGGTTTCTATTTTGAAAAAAAAAACGTATTTTTCCACAACGAATGGTGGAAAATAAAAGGAAAAGAAAATATAAATTTCCGTTTAAGGAAAATTAACGTTTGTTTCAAGATTAATTTCCAAGGAAATTACGTATTCTTGAACAAAATTCGAATTCATACGGAATTCAAAAACGAGAGAAACGAACTTGGAATAAAATTCCTAAACTGTTTTCTCTAAATCAAGAAGGAAACAAAGTGAAATATTTCCTAAACGGTTTCTTATTTTCCCGAAATTATAAGAAGGATATAAATTGGAATTAATTCCAAAACGATTTCCTACTTTCCAAAAACGTATTTTTCACAACAGATCGTGAAAAAAGGAAAGGTTCATTTTCTAAAAGTGATCAATCGTTTTCTTGGAAAACACGTCAAGACGGTAAAATATACTTACTCGTGTAAAATCCGTAAAGTACATCTAATTCGGTTCTAAAACGTAGAACACATACGAATAGATGAAAATCAAATGTGTTTTCAAAAACTAGAATTTATCCGATTAAAGAATGACAAATTGAATATGTTCAATTTAGTCTTAATGGGAATGAAACTATACACGAACTTGAAAAGAGAAAATGATTTTTTTTCGACTTTCAACGTACGAACGATTAAACTTTACTAATCGATTCGAATTCCGTGATACAAGTTAAATCGAACGTATCGATTGACAATATTAGTTTGATCAGTGACAAATTAATCGGTTTCTGTTTTCATTGCGAAACACGTTAGAACGATTAAATTTGGATTCTCAAATCAAGCTAATTTGTACTTTGACCAAGTTGAATGATTTCAATTTTGGATAATTATGAAAAGGGAAATATCTTTTGTATAATTACTTGTAAATGTGGGGGTCAGTCCCACTACACGGAATATTTTCGATCAACTAAGATATGTGTCTACGACATACGTGTAATTCAGTAGCTACTAATAAGACACAGAACTTGAGTTGGCATAACAACTGATCTTAAACGTGATAACACCGCGGATCCAAACTAAATGTTACATTGAGATCTAGTTGAGAAAAAGACATCCAAGGGAATGTGACTGAAACCCATTTAAAGGCGTTATGTGAAGGAAAACCCAACCTTGTTGACTGGAGAGATCTAGGTTCAATGGGACAACCTAATTGCATAACCCGCGTACGGTCACTGTGGGGGTCCAACCCCGAGTCCATTCCTATGATGCAAACAAGTGGCGTGTGAAGGATAAGCATTGCTTTTAATGATTCCTTGCATCAAAAGTATTGAGCAAAGTGAATCACCTATGTGAGAGGAAGTGGGGTCGCTTCAAGGGTGACTAATGGGGCTAGTCATCTTAAACTCTTGCAGAACCAGGCAGTGTCCATGACCATAACGGGCATACCAATGAGAACCAAACCGTGTTTGTTGGTATTTGTGTGGGGTATATCATCATCTGTACAAACGACAGAATAGTTCAAGGACATCGCGTCTACTAGTCAGTCAGCAGAGTAAAATACTTTCACAAGGGAAGGTTCAAGGATGAACATCTACCTATCCTATGCAGGTATCGACTTTGAGAAGTCACCTCTCCCTCGTTCCTTTTCGTTCCCATCACATTTTTGTGGGGGATTGTTGGAAAATGTGGTCAAAATGTGATTTTATGGGTTTAAATGTGATTTATGATATTAAATTGATTTTATGGCTTTAAATATCATTTATGTAGTTGGTTGGCCATGACCTCTTAATGAGATTAGTTACCCCAGAAAATTACCTTCTAAGAAAATATAATACATTCTTCTCCATTTGGGAAATTATAACAAAATAACGCGCCTCACGCGCGCGACAAGTAGGTCTCGTTTGTGCCGCCGCGCCTCAGTCGTCCTTCTCGTCTCCGGCGCGTCTTCGCCGCGCACCAACATGTTCACAGGGTTGCTGATCATCTCCGGTGATCGCCTGTGACCAGAAGACACAAGGAAGCGAGCTGAGGTCGTGGACTTGTCGAGCGACTCGTGCGAGGTTCAGGAGCGATCCGGCGAGGTTTCGTCCGACGTCGATCAATCGTCCATCGTTTCCTAGTCACCCAGCGATTGACGACAACAGAGAGGGGAGCGGTGTCAGCTTCTTCTCCACTGGTGAGTTTCTCTGTGGTTGCGTGAGGTTGTTCGGGTTTTTTTTCAGTTCGTTTTCTGTTGTGGCTCCGCCTATTGAAGCAGGACCAAAGGACACATAAGGGACGCTGTGATTGCGTCTCCCCTTTTGTGATTTGCTGGTGCTATTTCTCGAAGCTAGTTCAGGCTTTGTTTGCAATTGATCATGTTGATCAGAGAGTGGCCGGTTGAGCTGCTTGTGGTTGTGGAGTTCAAACAGTGTCTCCACTTTTGTGATTTGTTGGTGCTATTTCTCGAAGCTAGTTCAAGCTCTGTTTGCAATTGATCCTATTGATCAGGGAGTGGCCAGTTGAGCTGCTTGTGGTTGTGGAGTTCAAACAGTGTGGCCGATTGAGCTACTTGTGGTTGTGGAGTTCAAACAGTGTGGTTTCAATATGAGAGAAAGTAGTTCAGGTGATACCAAACCTCTCTCGTTTCTACATTTTGTTCCATACTGATCTCGAGCTATGCTACTTACTGCGACATCGTTTATCCTGTTGGTAAGGTGGTGTCAGGAAAGAGGCAAGGAGCTCAGTGTTCAGACAAACGAGTTCGTGCTTCCATACCGACTAAGGCGAAAGTTTGGTCTAAGAAGGGAAAGTCTAAAGACATTTCCGGTTGTGCCAGCCAAGTTGGGAAAAAGAAAGTGGAACCAGTGCAACCGAGCGCTATTCAGGGTCATGACCAGGGTGGAGTTCCGATAAAGAATTATGTCGCTGCTCTTGATCCGATGATCGCTCCGAATCCTCAGATAGATACGGAGCATCCTAGAGCGGTTGCAGATAAGAATAAGAGGTTTACTCAACCAACCAAGAAGGAGAGTACATCGGAGAACGTCGGACCAGCGAGTTCCACCGATGTGTTTGTCTGGAATCTCCCTTATGGTTCCACGGAAGAGTGGGTAAGTAACGTTTTCAGCGCTTTTGGGTTCGTCCGAAGGTGTTCTGTTCTAAAGCGTTCGAACAAGGGAGGGAGATTTTTTGGGTTCATCTCTTTCTCGACGAGTATTGAGGCTTCTCAGGCTATTTTGGGATTAAATGGATTCAAATTGAAGGGACATATACTTCTTGTTGCTTCGGATCGTCCCGGAACTCACCATCGTGATATCAGAGCCTTCGAAGCTCGGTTCCCTCGTGCAGACCCTCGTGGTATGGTGCAGGTGGATGAGATTCAATGTTTTGGCTCCGGTACGAGTGGATTTGCTCAGTCGTGTTCCGGCGGTGGTCCGACCTCTGAATTGAAGTCTGAAGAGATTCACGAGGTTGTTGATGCAGATGCTTTGGTTGTGAATCGGGCTGAGTCATAGGCCTCTGAGGGTGCTGCTCGGACTATGCAGGTCACAGAGACTCCAGAACAGCCCCAAGGGGTTGGCCATGGTTCTCTTCCTAAGGTGGCGGTTTTTGATGATGAACCTCGGATTGATGTTTCAATCCCGTTTGTCGATCAAGGAAGCCCTTGGAATGACGTTTTGATTAAATCCCCGAATCCTGAGGCTTTACCTCAACAAAAGAGGGGACGTGGTCGTCCAAAAAAGGGACAACCAAAGAGAAGTGTTCCTCTAGTTGTTTTTTATCAGTCAAGAGCCAAGTCATCTGTTGATAAAAGAGGCAACTCGGGAAGCTTCACTGTTGATACTACTAAAAAAGATAGCTTGGGTGCTTGGAGTTTTAGCAAGAAAGTTGGAAAAAAGGCAGTCGACCTTGCTTCTTTGGCCCTCGAACGTGAAGTTTTGCAGGATGAAACCGTCGAGGTTAGTGAGGACGAGGTTTACCCTGATCCAACTACAGTAGGAGCTCTTATTCCGGTTCCAGTGTCTAATCGGTTTCTCTGTTTGAACTCGAGTAGGAAGTAGTGTTGGGTCTCGAGGTAGGGTTGGAGATGAACCAACTCACATCGGAAAATCAATAAAAACAAAGAGACGATTAAAACCATGAAACAACTAACAAAGAATGGATTCACAAGAGAAAAATTCAGCACTATCTCTTACCAAAACAAGAACACCGGTTAACGAATGATTGGCTTGAGTCTCCAAGACGCCTACGTATCCACATGGGAATCAAAGCCACGTAGTTCTTCTCTTTGGGGACTCAAGAACACAAAAATGGAGGTGGGAGCTTGCCAAACCCGAAATTGCAAGGGAAGGGGGAGAGAAGTTGTGTTTCCTATTCTTGTTTTGTGTTTGTTATGTTGAAAAAAGATGACTTAAACATAACAAACCTCATACTTGTCCAACTAAAGGCATGGGACAAGCATGGTGACAAGTAAGGTGTAAATAAGACAAAATATGGCAAGACAAGATTGGGTTAGGTGGTGAATCACCAACACCTTAATCCTTGTCTTGCTTACTTAGTACTAATTAATCAAGACTTGATTAATTAGTTCCATCGGCCTTGGTTGCATGGGCCTTTCATGGGCCTCTTGGAACATGGCCCGTGGCCATTTCCAACGAGGTCCCGTGATTCGCTCATCGCCTCCAAGCCTTCCATACCGGAAATGTCCAACATTATCCGACGCGATCAATCCCAAGAGTCCAAGCCTTGTCTCGATCCGTAAAGTCCTATTCACTTACGGGCACATGACCCAAAACCCAATTTTGGTCATGTCCCGAGACAACTCCCTTTTGGCCATTCTCCATAAATGTGTCAATGAGTTTCATCCTCCGGTGTGACCCTTAGGTTTATGCATGTCAATAGATCAACGTAAAATCCCATTTTACTTGATCGTATTTAAGTGGCAACTAACGAGACTTTAGTATTTCCTGATACTGCATAACGAATCGACCCTGTCGATTCTAACCTTTCCGTCATCCCTATCATTATCCTTTTATCTCCGATATCCTGATTGAGATAAGACATAGAGCCGTCATCCTTATTATTCTCAATCATCGTTCCTTGATATGTGAGATGACTGAAGATATGATACCCAGTATCATGTGCATGGCCATGCTATTCTTTCAGTCACTCTCGATCAAGCGGTCGAGAACCGATATCTTTCCCATACCTCAGTATGAGGGATAAATCCCTTAGCCGCCTTTTGTGTCACTCATGTAGCCCATCCCCAAGCCAATCCTGGCCGTTATGGAAGCCCTGTTACGGAATCCGTTAGGCTCAGGTCAAACTCAGTTGTTGACTACATAGCGATCACAAAGACTCCTTGGTCTAAGGATACATGACAAGCTACGACACTGAATATGTTTGTAAGACCCGCTTCCGGTCGAACCGGTAACTCCGGAAGTCACTCGGGACTTCTCCGGAACTCAAACGAAGTAGCCATTATCACGGTTGGCTTCAGGGAAGAAAACCCTTTCATTTGAATATAATATTGCATAAAGTCAATTTTGGTCAAAACAAGACTTCATATCGACTAAAGCTTCAATTTTTAAAAGTGCTGGAATTTAAGTGGGGAAATTAAATGAGCTAGAGGGACACTTGTCCTATTTTGGTTGAATGAGAGAAAAAAGGATAGTTATTGTCCCTTTTACCCTCCCAAAAGCTCCTACATGGGTTTCTAGCTCAAGGGCCTTTAAGTCATTGCAACATTTAGGTATTATATGTGTTGGAGAAGCAAAATCATTTCCTATTTGCATTGTTGTAGCTGAAAATTGGAGAGGAAGAAAGGGAGAAGAGCTCCCATGGAAGCTTGAAGGAGAATCTAAGAAGAAGGAACCATTTGGAGTCATCCTCTAGCCTTCCACCCTCAAAAACACTAGCATCCTCTTCATCCTCACATTCTAGAGGTAATGGAACTCTCTACTCATCTTTTCTCTTCATCTATTTTCCTTGGGTTTTGGGTGAAAAATGGCTAGATGATGTTGGGTTAAGTAGAAATGATGGGAGTTGGTGTTGATGAAGAGCTTGGTGAAGTTTTTGTGGAGAAATCAATGGTGGTTTGGAGTTTTTGAAGTGGGTTTGATTTGATGAATCTTTGGAAAACTTGTTTGTGTATTGATTCCTACCATGGGTAGAGGAGTAATGATGGATTTGGACTGTTTTGGGGGTTGGCTTGGGGAAATTTCTGGGTTTGAAGGTAGATTTTCGGAGTTTTGGAGCTGGAGGTTGAAGAAGGGCGAAACTGCCCTGGTGCGTCACGGATCCGTGACGGATCCCGTGACGGGCGACGTCACGGCTCCGTGAGGGAGTCCGTGACGGCACTCGTCACGGCTCCGTGACGGTGACCGTGAGGGTTGCCATCACGGATCCGTGACCAGATCCGCGACCCACCAGAGTGAGGGTTTCTTGGGGATTTTTCGAAGTGTTTACACCTTGGTTTTGAGATGAACTTGGGAAGGGTTTTGGGGGTCTTTCTTACCGTTTAAGTGGAACCTAATTAGTGCTTCTTTGTGTCCAAGACCTTGGGGATCGAGCTAGAGGAGCAAGGACCACACCGAGGCCCGAGGGAAGAGCGAGGTGGTGATCACCGGACTTCACCAAAGCGTTGACGAGGAGGACCTTGAGGTAGGGAAAGCCTTAACCTCTCGTTTACGATGCCTAGTATGCATGCTAGGTTAATAAAATTGGAAAAGGTCCTAGATATGCATATAGGATGCGAATAACTAGCTTAATCATCTTTCAATTGCTAATAACCGGAGTGTCTAGTGGTGACCGATTAGGAGGCCAATCACTAGTATAATTCGCTTTCAATACTTGGGATATGTTTGTCTGGTAGAGGAGCCTTGGCAAAGCCCTCGGATTAGTTGCGTGTTAGGATCACATGCTTGGTTGTTGGTTGCTTAGTGGATAGGCTAAAGAGTCTAATGAAACTAGTGAAATTGCATGTTTGAATGCTCTTTCGAAGGCTTTACGATTAATTGGTTGATCAGACTCGTACCTGCTCGTTGTTTGTATTCGAATGATTACTTGATTTACTTGATTGGTTGTTGGGGGTATCGAGTATGACTGGTTGTACCGCGCGACGCAATCAGGTGATCGATGCCCCGGTGGTTCGAAACTGGTAAGTGAACGGTAAGTTGGAATTGTGTGATTGGTGTGAATTGATCTAGTGATTTGTGTACTGTGTGCTATGGGAATTGGTGATGGGTGAACTATGTGTGTTAGTGGTTTAACTGTGGTTGGATTGGTTGGTGTTAAGTTTCGGTAAGCGTGTTGCTAAGATGTTATGGAATTATGGTTGATACGATATGGTACCTACACCGTTGAGGAGTCCGGTGTAGGGTGAGATAGAGTTGATTGTTGTTATGGTATGGTACCTACACCGTTGGGGAGTCCGGTGTGGGATGATATATTGGTTATTTATTAAATTGCCCACGTGTGCGCTCCTACGGGAGTATGGCCCTGGGTTCCCAATGACATAAAATCCTTTGGAGACGTTTCTGAGAATCCCGATGATAAGCGCCCCGAAGGGTTGTTTCCGGTCGCCTCAATGTTATGCGTCTCCTCTGGATTTGAGGGAGAATCCGAGAGGACACATCATGTGGATCGGAGGGTGGTGACTTCATGTGCCACGACATTGATTTGTTTACTTATTACCCTTGTTTTGTTAAGTTATTTTCTGTTAACTTTATTGTTGATCTTGTTCGAGTTAAGGTCTACCTTGTCATGCGTTTTCCCTACTGAGCGTGAGCTCACCCCTTTGTTTTGATGTTGTGTCTACAGGCTTGATTGAAGAGTAGAAGCTTGGGCGCTTCTCGGTGTGGGTTCATAGAGACTTCATGTTTATTTCCTTTATTTAAAAACAGTCTGGTAAAAACTTATTACCACACCCCCTGAGGGTTACTTATACTGTACTTGAGGTTATGGATTGGAGTACTCACTGGAGATTTTCGAGATTTAATTTTGTTTCTTTGCTTTACTGTCTTCTCTTACCTGTCATGCCTCGGGTCCGGGCGATAACCGAATTTGGGGCGTGACAATGTTCATGACTTAATCTATGGCACATATTTAGGGCGGGTCGTCCAATATCATATCCCACATGATATCTATGATCAGACTCCGGAATCTCATTCCAATGACTAACAGAACGTAAGCCATAAAGAGCCATCTTTCATACTAATCGCTTCTAGTGAAGCTTTGTTGACTAGGGACCCATCGAGTGTGATCTGTCTCGATCTATGGTTCTATTCGCATGGTGGGCATAGATCAGAGCACACATCGATATATTACTCCAACACATAAGTAATATAAAGCCGCTTTAATTTCATTGCTAACGATGATATATACATTTGGACATTTAGGATTGAACTACGGGCACTAAGACTAACAAGTAGATGATTGTTTTTCGTTTGCTTTTCTGCTTGGGTGTTTTTGTTGCTCTTTGTAGCTGTTTTGGTCTGGGGAAATGGTCCCTTTTTGTGGATCATTTTCTGGCTTTGTTTTACTTTCTTGTAGAACATTTGCTTAATAAAAATTTTAGCTTATAAATTTTTTTTACCTTCTTATCCCTATTAGAGAGCCTATAAATACCAACTTCCTAAATCATATTCTACACACCTCAAACTACATCACAAATACCTAAAACACTTCACATATCGAAAACCACCTCTTTCTCTCCCAGTTACGTTTTTCATTCTTCCTTAGTCTCGATGATTTCTCTACACGAAGTTGAGTTCGCTGACGTTAGTCGTTGTATCCTGGGAGACCGCTGCCCATACGGGGCAGTCAAGTGTCTTAAGGAGACAGGGGTTGTCACGCCCCAATTTCAGTAAAACCGAACTAGGGACGCGAACATTTTAAAACATAAAAACACTTGAAAACCTGTTTTCATTAAACACTTAAAAAGTACCATTTGTCAACAAAATAATATTTACAGTTCAAAACACGTCCCAACAAGTGGACAAAAGACGAGGTATCCATCACTAGACTCAAAAGACAAGACCCGGACTCCGCTCCTAGCTCCACAAGCTTCGAGAGCTCACCTAGTCCGTCCCACGAACAGTACCTGTAGGAAAAGCAGCTAGGGGTGAGCGTTCGCTCACCACCACGGATAACAGACTGACTACGGCATAATTAGCAGACAAACAAGTAACACCAACAACAACTTAACACCGGGGAACACCATCCCCAACCCAAGTACTCTAACTGAACAAACGCCCACGGTGACTTTCCTCGAATGACTCGACACTTGACACGCAAGGTAGACCCGACACAACGATCACGACCTCTTCCAAGGACTCAAAGGGAACTACGCAACACCAAACAACATCACAAGGGATCACACACCAAACAAGATCACAAAGGATCGCAAACCAGCTACCAAGAACGCCCTCCCGGGACTCTAACCCGGTCAGGCCAACCCAAGAATGCTGCAACTTACCGGGACTCTAACCCATAAGTCAGCCGGAAAATGCTGCAACTTACTGGGACTCTAACCCATAAGCCAGCCGGAAAATGCTGCAACTTACTGGGACTTTAACCAATAAGCCAGCCAAGGTATGCTCACAAACCCAAACCACACACGCGCGGCCAGGACCCCTTTATTGGCGGGCAGGCCCCCTACCCCGTCTGAACATGCAGACGCGTGTGCTCGTGGACCCCCGTTTCAGGAAGCGGGCCCCCAACCTCCGGTAACCACAATCACAATCACAATCACAAGAAAAATCAACAACCGGTAACAACACAGGTTCAACACCCACAGGCACTCATGGCCACCAAGACACTAACCATAAAACTCGGACTCAACAGCCCCACAGGCACTCACGGCCTCCCAAGACGCACCGACAGTGAGACACGGACTCAACAACCCCACAGGCACTCACGGCCTCCCAAGACACCAACCATAAAACACGCTTGCAACTTACCGAGACTCTAACTCGTAAGCCAGCTAAAGAAAGGTTGCAACCCCCCGAGACTCTAACTCGGTAGGCCAGCCAAAGACACCAACCTTAGTACATGGCTCTCAAGCCACCCAAAACACCAATTTAAATACACGGCTCTCATGGCCACCCAAAACACCAACAATTAACTACGGGCTCTCATGGCCACCCAGATACCAATTTAAATACACGGGCTCTCAAGGCCACCCAAACTCAATAATAAAACACGAGCTCTCAAGGCCACCCAAGACACCAAATAAGCAATCAACCTCCGGCTTAACCAAGCCTCCAACAGTCCTAATATCAACGGTTTCCCAAACAACCTCCGGGCATGGTCATATGCCTCCAGTACTCCTAATATCGATAAGTTCACAATCAACCTCCGGGCATGGTCATATGCCTCCAGTAAAACAATTATCGCTAAGTTCTCTACTCCTACGACACTACTAAGTGTCACATGCCTTTCCAATAATTACTAAGTTCCCGTAACATGCTTTTCTAATAATTAAATAAACGTATTCAACCCACGACACCCCGGTGTCACATGCAATTCTACTGTTAACTTTCCCCAGTCAGGACCGAGATCCGGCTACTTTTCCCTACCTCGTGCGTGTTCTCCCAAAAGCCAACCACGAGCTCCGGTGATGATCTCAGTCACTCACCCAGCTTTCCCTTGCCCCGGTCCGTGGCACGATCTAAAAGAACACAATTTAAGGGCACTTTTAAACTAGTACGAATAAACCGAAAACCATTAAACTCGAAGCCTAAACTTAACCCCTACAAAGTCGATCACTCCCAAACTTCCCAAATACTCGACATTGTCGATAAGGGACCCGTAAAGGCCCGATTCGCCCGACATGGCGAATCTGCCCGGGTTTTGATAATTGCCTTCCGGGGCTCCAAAAGCCCCCGTTTTCGTTTCTACAGTCTTAGAATATTTCAAGGAACCCAATGTACTTGCTCGAATCGAATTCCGACTTCTAAGTCAATTAATTAACGTTTAAAGTTTCCAAAACCCGTTAATTACAACTTCTCCAATTTAATTCCAAATTTCGATTCGATTAAGGGTAAATGGTCAGGGGAACGTTTTAAACCACTCGAACGATAAAACCCGAGCACCCGAGCACGTGGGCCTCACCCAACCATCTTGGTCGTGCCCTAGGGTTAAGGTGGGGGGCTCGGCCACCATGTGGTGGCTGCTGCCAGCTCCGGCCAGCCACCTCCCACGGTGGTCGGAGCTCCTCCCGAGCCTCCGGTCACCGGAAAACGTGAAATTAAACCCCCAAACACCTCTAAAACGTCTCCAACACCTCCCCAAACTCTACACAACCCTAAGCCTTAGTTTATACTCAAACCCTAGCTTCCAAGAAAATAACCAAAACGAGAATCGGTTCGGGTATTACCGTAGAGGAGAACGAGGGGAACGGGATTGCTCTTTGCTTTGACTCGATCCAAGGGCTCGATCACAAACCCTAGCTCAACCTCCCTTCTTCTCTCTTCTTCTCCTTCTCCTTCTCTCTCTAAAACCTCTCTTCTTCTTTCTATTTTAATTCAAAACTAACAACTAACTCAAAACCCAATTTTCTCTTCCTTTTACCCTTAATTTCGGCCACCCCTTACAACCACATGATTTCCACCCAAAACTAACACCACCACAATTAGGACAAGTGTCAAGGTGGGTCTCACACCTTTTGGAAAATATCTACTTGATATTTTCCAATCAGTTTCGCGAAAAACGGACGTTTCGGGCCCCGAACGGGCACTTTTCCCAAGAAATTACGAAACTTGGCGGGCTACAAGGAAACGGCTCAACTAAGACCATGCGACGACGGCTAAGCTTTTTGGATCCAAAACGGTCCTCGAATGGACCAAAACGTCGCTCGGTTGACTTTTCCAACGAAAAGTCAACATTTCCCAAATTGATCAGAAAGTTGCCCTGAGTCCCCTGGAACTCATTTTGGTCAATAACGGGGTCAACTTAAGTCCGGTATGACACTCGGGGTCATTTTAGGTTCACTTAAGTGTCAGTCTTAAAATTTTTAAATTTTCCTGTTTTTCGCAGGTTTGACTGGCGTTGACCGGGAGTGGTTATTACAGGGGTACCTGGACTCGACTAAACCCGAATTTCCCAATCCGTAATCAGTAAGCTAGCTGATTCGGTGAATGTTATTTCTTATTTGTTATTTTAATTTATTATTTCGTTTATTTGAATTTGTTTATCATCAATATACTAACCTATATTCCCTACACAAATTAGATATTAAAAATGTTTCCTAACATGGAGACTTGCATGAAGAATTTATATGGAGAAACTTTGTGGTTTTGTTGCTTAAGGGGGTGTGGTTTGATATGTCATATTCAAAAATCTTTGTATGGACTCAAACAACGTGCCCATGCATGATTTTGGAAAATTTAGTCATTGAGAAGTTTGGCATGAACAAAGGCATGTCTAGTCACTTTGTGTTCAACCGACACTATCCAACAACCATTATACTCTTAGTTGTGTATGTGGTATGATATTGTAAGTGAGTTCACGCCATCTCTAACACTTGATCATTTAAATTCACTCGAATATGTTTTAGTTTACCTGAAAGGGGCTCCAAGATGTGGTATAGTCTACAAGATTCATGGGCATACACATATGGAATGCTTCTCTGTTTTAGATTAGATTGGCCCAATAATCGGTTCTGAGATCGCATGCTCAATTTAGGCATACATCGAGCAATATTCTTATTCAATGTTCCATGCAATTCTTGAACCTGCCATTGTTATTGTTGCGACAGTGACATGGTGGCGAAGCATACAAGGAAGTGAATGTGAGAAGGTGTGAGACTTTTCAGTGTAATAGATGTGTGAGTCATAAAGCTCAGAGGTCCCTTTTATAGTTATATATATTTTATTTTGTAACATTAATTTAATTTATAAAATTAATTACATTTATTTTGGTGCTTTAGTTACCATACGGTGAAGACCGTTCAAAAAGCATCTGGTTCGTGCCCACGCGTTATCCAGAGGTTTAATGTGTTGACATGAAGCAATAATCTACATCACAGTGTCAGGATTTTACAGAGTCGTCGATGTCCACTACTCATCTCGATGTTGTAACGCTAAACCAATCTCCACGACCGTACGCAATAGAAACATCGTTAAACTTTGACGATGGAATTGCGGATTTATGAGTTTGAACGTTGATCAACAACACATTGTTAAACACTCTTAGAGCATCCACAGTGGTAACCCACTAGGTATGGACGTATTCCCCGACCCGGACGAGGACTCGACATCCCCACCCCGTGCGGGGCAGGTTCGGGCATGGATTTTTTAGCCATGTCTGGTTACGGGATGGTCAACGGGGATTTTGATGGGGCGAGGGCAGGACAAGCAATCCTTTCCCCGTGCCCCACAGGGTTCTCCGCTACTAATAATTACTATTAGTTTAAAAAATATATATTACTTATGGATAATTTAGACCAAAGTCACCAAATCCTTACTCATCTCACGCCTCTCTTGATTGCTTATTACTTCAAGTTCAAGATGATGATTTCATGTTATACCATGGTAAAATCAAGTTGGGAACATTATTTTTTTGAAACGGGTAACCGGAGATTTTCATTAATACCAATAAGTAATCAAGTAGGGTGAGGCGTGACCGCCCCGGGTTCCAGATGTATGTCCGGGCCGACCGTAGCAAGCCCGACGCTCATGGACCCATAATAATAGCCCACTTAGGATCGTGGGCACAAACTCAAGCCAACTCCTTACCAACATCTCAAAACAGCGAGACTTGAAATGAAAAGTCCTAATCAACACAAGCAACAGAATGTCTAACCAACAATTTATTCGACCTAAAACAGAATAAAAAACTAGCACACGATCGAAAGACCAAACTACCAAATCTGTGATGCCAGTTCTTTGATGCCCCGTGCCATTGGAGCGATATGGTATCGTCAATTATTCGTCTTGATTCGCTCGGATCTTTCGAAGTAGTGCGGGAGACGGGAGCAATGATTCGAGACCCCGACCTAACGTCCTTCCTCCCGGATCCCAGATCCATCGAGGGAGCGGACCCATGTCGGCGCGAGGTGGCTCTGGGGCGGGAAGCCGCTGCAGATGGAGGATGGCACATGGATCTCGTATCCCGGGGAATGGCGACAGGAGGGCCACGGTGGCTATTGAAGGATGCATCGAATCGCGAGCGGTGGGGATGAAGACCAGATCGGAATCGAGAGGAGGAGCAGACTCTGGTATTCAATCAAACAAAATAGGTTATCCTATCAAAAGATCCGATCCGGTACCTGAGAGACGTCCGGGACGTCGGCGAGAAGCAACGGTGGCGGCGGCGGTGATGGTGGCGGCGGGTGGACCCTGGTTAGGGTAGATTGGACCCTGATGGTTAGGGTAGATTGGACCCTGGTGGCTAGGGTAGACGAGAGCTTTTTAAAATTAAGTTGGGAACATTTAATTTTATATTACAAGACATTTCGTTAAGACATTTTATATTATGAGATACGGATGTCATATGGTGTTTGTTTTGTATGCATGTTTTTTAAATTATAGATCAAGAATTGTGTGATTTCAAGAATTCCCATTTTTTTTTCGGGGGGGGGGGGGGGGGGGGGGGAATCCTTGTTCTTCGCGGTGCGAGAATAGAGAGGGAGAGAGCGAAGTCTCTGCCCTAAACCCTCCCATTATCATCCTAATAAACCACTAACTAGTGGTTAGAGCTAATGTTTTTTTTTTCTCACTCTACTAAACCACTAGATCTATAATGGTAAACCACCAACTAGTGGTAGCTACTAGTGGTTAGTTAGTTTTGTAAATTTATATAAATATTTAGAAATTCATAGTTTATTAATTTGACAATGTGAAATATGAATCGTTACGTTACATTACCCTAAATGTGCTTGTAATATATAAATTATCCCAAATGTACTTGATGAGGTCATTGTGGAGAAGGTTATGAAATTCTCGATCATATAGCCTTGTTGTATTCTCTAAGATATTTGTGATGTTTACTATTAGAGGTGGGCTTTGGCGATCGTCGCGATCGAGACACCAACATCCTCAAACGAATCAACGGGGTACGAAAGTTGTTCATCCTTAACGGTCATGTTGTGGAGGATAAAATAAGCACTCATGATCACTACGAGTGAGTTCTTATCCTTATTCGGCTCGGATGAGTGATGATATGAAAACGAGCCTGCAAAACTTCGAATGCTTGTTCGATATCATTCGTCGCTGTCTTTTGGAGTTTAGCAAAACACCTTTTCTTTGCCGGTTGTGGACATGATATTGTTTTCACAAATGCAACCTAAAGAGGATAAGTCGTTCATATGAACTGGTGAAGCAAAGCCTCGAATCGCCTACACAAACAATGTTGACTTATTCATCATGTTGACGTCATTATGCGAGCCCGGTTACCAAAAACGTGTGTCATATCCACAGGTCCTGGGATGCAAAGGCTTCCAACATGATTGTGGGAACGCTCCCGTGGTTTCTGCTTGAGAATTGTGTAGCCCATGCAACTGAAATTGGTGTTCACTGTATATCAGATTAAGAGCAAAGTAGTAAGCCATCAACCATACTTCTCCTTCCTATCGCTTTTGATATGTCCATTTTTGTTCTGGTATCGTCAATAATTGTGTCCTCTCGACCTCCCTATCTTCTACCATTTAATGGAGTTTTGCTGTAATCCGATCTATAAGTCGTTTGATAAGTCTTTCTGATAACTTCTCCCCAACTTTACTCAATTTTTTGGGAGTCATTTTAGTCGATTCAACTATTATTAGAAGTGAATACATCATAAAAAAATTCAAAGAAGATTATGAGAGATGCGATGAAGAAGATGTGTTAAATTGAGAGTGAGATAGCTCAATGTATAAAAGAATTTAGGACACCAAAATTAGACGTTGAGTGTCGCAATATTATTAGACCGATGACTAACCGTTGGGATCAATATGTTGGAACATTTATAAGTTTGTGTAAATGTGGTGGGTGCCACATTGATAAAAGATGGATCAAACTTAAGTGTTTAAATAGCAATGTATCCATACTCTAATTAAATTGAGTATGTGACCAAGTGATCAAACTATTGATAGATTTGTCATGATTATTATTATATTATATTAATCAAGACAATGGCACTTGGGCACTTGGGGCATGTGTGTCTGATTCTTCATTTTGGATTATGTAACTGTTTAACCGATACCAATTGAAGAATTGTGACTCTTATGAACAGCCACATCATCTGCTATATATATCAATCTTTTTGTTCATATAGAAAGGTTTATATTATAATATAGCAGTATTGTATCCCGAAGGATATGCCCAATATAGTGGGGGCATAAATTCCTTACGGAAAGTCAATAGAAACGTCTTATTGCAACTCCGTTTTTGTTCGTGATCTAACACAATACATCACAATCTCGCTATTGTATGTTGTTGCAGGATACCGTAACGAACGTTCATGTGACGACACCCTGCAACGTCTCCTATGGCAAACTCTTGTTCTTGGGGCCATTGTCTCGCCTACAAGGAGGGAGTTGTAGTGATGCTGCCACTAGTGTTCGAACATCGATTGTCCCAAATTTACGTAGACTAAAGAGTCAAACAAGCGCAAGTTAGCACAGCTCCACATGGTAAATAAATAAAAGCCAAAATATTAAGTGTAAGCGCACGCGGTTGCCCAATTTGCCGTTAATCCGTCGTCGTCGTCTCCAAACAACCTCAGAAGAACCAAAGCTTTCTTCCTCTCCCCAGATCTCATCTTCCGAACATCACCGCCAGAAGATACCATCCCGAACTTTCTAGAGTTCTCAGAACGATTCGTCTCTGGGAGAGAGATCGGTTCCTTCCAATATGGAATTGCAGACCTCATGGGACGCCTTGAGAAAACAGGTTCTATTCCTATTACAAAAACTCTGCTGTTTTCGTATTTTGTTTTTAATTTTTGGTTTAGTGATGGAATTATGTCCCGACTTCGAGAAAATATTGGAAATCAGGAGAAACCAGAATCGGATATGGTCTAGGATGATCCTGCTGTGAGATTCTGGCCGCAAAGGATCATTTTTGTCAAATGGTGTTGTCTGTCGGTTAATCTGAATTGGTTGATTCCGTGCGAATCTGTTTGGTTTGGAAGAAAATTGAAAAGGAAGTGTTGTATTAATAATACTCAACTTTGTACCTCTATGGTTGTTTAATATGAAATTAGACGCTCACTCTATGAAGCCAGATAGTTAATTGGAATACATGTATAAGGCGAATTGAGGGTCTGTCATATGCATATTTTAAGTACCTGCCTTGATCTTGCCGTTTTGCAATGTGCGTGTCCTTAGTCACAGAGAATTAAGATCGTTGTAATAGCTGCATTGGAATTTGGTTGTATAACTGATGCAACTCTTGAAGGTTTTTGTGCTTATTATCGCTTATAAATTTCCTAGTTTGAGTAGCTGAGCTTTGATGTTAACTGTTATGAATGTTGATGAGAAACATATAATGCTGACCTTGGTTCGTTTTATAACAAATGTGTTATGATTGATAGTTATTGAATTTGGAAATGATAGGTGGTTTTCCTTCTATTTTGTCAAGCAGCTGTAACCTGTAATATCTTATTGATAAAGTCTTAGCTATTCAATTTGGAGTCAGTCTAAGGCGGTTGAATGTTTCATTAGTCTCAATGGCTTTTGCAGCAGAATTGGGTGGCATATATGTATAGTCACTTCCCTAGTGGACATTCCGTGCATGCACTAGTGTATGTATACCAATTATTTTGTTAGGTTTACCAGTGAATACATTTCCTTTTGTGCAATCAGCTCCATGTTTCTTGGGGTAATTGCAAAAACTTGTTGTGAACTATCCGTGTTTTGCAAATACTATTAGTGAACTATTTGTTTTTTTGCAAATGACATCCCTCAACTGTTCTCCGTCTACAAATTCATTATCTTTAATGGAAATTAGTCATGTGGCAGTCACGTGACTTCAATTTGTTTTGGAAATGACAGTTTTGCCCTTTACACAATACGTGTTTTGCAATTTTTAACCCGCATGTATAAACTTTTGCCTGGTAATTTTCAAGTTTTTGCAAAAAAATTAACCCCGTTAGTGGATTTGCAGACGGAAAATAGTTGGAGGATGTCATTTGCAATAAAAATAAAAATAGTTCACTGATAGTACTCACAGAACGCGCATAGTTCACCGCAAGTTTTGCAATTATCCTTTGTTTATTTTCTTCTCTAACCATAAATATGAAATGCCCAGTCAAGAGTGTCCCTCAAATGGTTCCTTCTTGCATCATGTGATAACACGGAAGCCCATTAACTTCTGAATTGCTATTGGTTTACTTTTAGGCAATACCATCTCCTTGTTCATATCAATGGCATTAGTCACCCCATCAACATGATACATCATTCATATATTGTTTGGGATATTTCTTTCTTCCTTTTTTTTCAGTTTAAGAACTAAAATCGAATCTTTGGTTACCATTTAACCTCTAATCATTATATGAAATTTGAAATATAAATAATCCATTGTATCCTTACAAGTCACTTAATCATTGGCATGCTCCACATACGGCCTTAGATATCCTTCCATGTTGACACCGAAACATTCGTGTTATTATACATTCTTATTTCTTATAAACTGTGGTGCAGGCTAGGAAAATTGAAGCTCAGCTGGATGAGCAGATGGTGTCATATCGGAAATTGGTTTCTGCAAAGGCTTCTTCCAAAACTGACAATGCAGACAGTCATCTTGAATCTGAAATAGATCGACTATTGAAGCAGCTTCAACAAGTTAATTTACAGATGCAAACCTGGGTGTCATCCGGAGGATCAGAAATGGTTTCTCATACGTTAACACGACATCAAGAAATACTTCAAGACCTTACGCAGGTGGGCTTCATAATGGTTTTGGAGTAAGGTTGCAAGCTCATTGCATTTCAAATGATGGGATCTTAATTTGCATGTCCATACCTTTTGAATGGTTTATCTGCAATAATTTCATTTGGATTTTGCTAATGATGCCGGTGTTTGGCCTGATTCTGTTGTAGAGATAGAAATACATGAGTTGTCATGTATTCCTCATTGTGCAATTATATTGGAGTACTATACTTTATATTGGAAATTTTAATCATGCAAATCATGGTGGAATTTAATCTATTCTCTCTCAAACAGTTTTTTTTAATCCCTAGGCCTCCCCTACCCCTCTTGAGACAGATAGATGGATAGATATTAAAAGGTTAAAATTCATACATTGGTTCAATATTTGATCAGTGGTTTTCAAAGTTTCTATTGATTGTAATTTCTGGATTAATCCTCTAGGCCAACCCTCCTTCATTACTAGTAAGGTAGTAAACTAAATAGTGTCGTAAAGCTTGACTATTGAATATAATTTTTTGGGTTAATTACCTTTAGTACCCCTTATGTATTGGTAACACTCCTTTAGTACCCTGATGTATTGGTAACGCTCTGGACAAAGTTTTGGTCAAGTTTACGCCATTTTGATGATCTGTGACCAATTCATAAGGGTTATTAAATGTCCTGTTACAAAAATTAACCCTAATTTTTTCTGGGAACCTATTGATATGTTTAAATTTGGATCAGGGTACTTGGTGCTCATTTTAAGTCTCTACTATTAGACTCCTCTTATATGTTTTTTTTTCACCTAGCATTTAATCATCATATATGGTTGAAAATATTTTTAGAAGCTTGGGCTTAGTGGTTCTGCTCCATAATATCTCTTAAAACTTAAAAGTCATCTCCTTCCCTGGTTGTAATAACTCATCATCAAGTGTGTTTTATTTATGAACAGTTATTCAATAGGCTTTTATCTATCAAATTAATTATATGTTTTGTATGACTGAAGTGCAGGAGTTTTATCGGCTTCGTTCCAGCCTTAAAGCCAAGCAAGAGCATGCTTCCCTGCTAGAAGATTTTAGGGAGTTTGACCGTTCAAGACTAGACTTAGAAGATGGTGTGGGTTCTGATGAGCAAGCTCTCCTTAGAGAGAAGGCAACCATTAGCAGAAATACCGGACAGGTATATTGATTTTATATCTAGTTTTTTTTGTATAAAGGTAGTATCAAGTACATTTGTCGCTGCCATACCCTGCAACACACACACCTTTACTCTGTTACATGTTTAAATTTATTAGAAAACAAACGTTACAGTGAAGCTTTATCTATAATTTTTTTCTCTATGCTGTGAACCTAATGATGGAAAGATAAATACAGAAACTTTGAGTTATGAAGGATGGAAGCAAACACGATTTGTTTGTTTGTTTTGCGATCTTAAATAGTTACAGGTGGGAATGTTCATAAAGTTCTGTGTCTTTCTCCTTTGTGAATTTCCTAGCTTGCTGTGAAATAGTGAGAGGGATATTCCAGCTTTCTCCTTTGTGAATTTCCTAGCTTATTGTGAAATAGTGAGAGAGGGACATTCCATCTTAACAATGAGAGCCAAGCAATGAAACTTAACCACCCTTCTCTCTCTGTTTAGACTAATCACTTTAGGGATAACTTTGTTTCCTAACCTTTACAAATGTTTCATTATCAGATCCTAACCAGGCCAACGTTTGGTCTCAATTCCTAACATAATAGGTTTGGAATTTCTCAGAAACTATAAAAAGCCGTCTAAACTCACGATTCCGTCAACTCATCCAAGCGTTGTCGTTGTTGGCGTACATTACCCATGGTGCCTTCCTCGACGTTGAACTTATCCTCGTTCTCAAGCAACCGAACCCAATGCTCGACGAGTTGACGGAATCGTGAGTTTGGACGGCTTTTTATAGTTTCTGAGAAATTCCAAACCTATTATGTTAGGAATTGAGACCAAACGTTAGCCTGGGTTAGGATCTGATAATGAAACGTTTGTAGAGGTTAGGAAACAGAGTTTTCCCATCACTTTATGAAATAACCGCTTCTTTCTTTTGTACTATGTTACGTGCCTCGCCAATGGATCTCGTTATGCGGCCCTGGTATGACTTCAGATCAAGGGTTCGTTGGTACGAATCTTTGTTCTTCTTTCGCCCAATGGTGTAGGGGTATGAGCTCAGGGGTAGGGAACTCAAAGACCTTCGGTGAGACATAAATTATTCTTTAACTCTCGTCTGCTTTATTCCATAATACCTCTCTGGTATATATAGCCAGAGAGGTTGCCTAAAACACAAATCCTACCTTAATTTGCTACTTACTCAAATCCTAATATAACTTGACTACCAAGCAATAATAAAAGGAAACCTAATTAATTCTAAAACCTAATACAATTGTATTTTAATAAGACAATTAAAAGAAAATATTAAAACCAGTCGACTGCCTCTATTCCCTCTTGCGCGCGCGCGCGACTTACTCCAATTGGGGTGGGCTTATCCCATCCCATTACGGTCCGTAAGGCCCGTAACATATTATTTCCATTTTTGTCTTTCTTGTAATATGTACACATTTTTTTATCAGCCATTTGTATGTACCAAGGTTTGAACTCAAGACCTCATTAGATATGTGTACATAACCACATAAGTTGAATCAAAGTGGTAAGGAGCTCACTTCTAGCTCTTTACCACTTGGCCCAACTTATGTGGTTATGTACACATCTACATATCCTTATAAATCTAAAGCATGTAATCTAGATTTCAATTAATACACATTTCCCTCTACAAAGAAAATGAAAACCTAATTAACGATTCTGAATGACAAATCCTGGATGTCTATGCAACTGTGAAAAAGGCGAGTCATCTAATCTGATTATAGCTGTTAGATTTTCAAATCAAGGTCTTCATATAATAGATATTCTAGTGTTTGAGAAAGTGCATCCCACTTTGTAGTGGAACAAAACGTTTTCCTTTCAAGGAAGTAATTAGATTCGTCTTCCCCCTTAGTTTGGTTGTTGGAAAAAAAAATGGTCAGGAATTCCCAATAGGCCTCTAAGCTCATTCTTCCCGGGCCAATGGCCGTCCACCAGAAGTTTCAATTGTAGCAACAAAACCAACAAATTTAAGTGCTATGTTTGGTGTATTGGTCTTGTCTGGGAATGGAGTATGCACAAATTCTTATTCTACATAGTTTGGAGTTATATGGACAATCTGCTTAGCGAAATTATTCTAAGCAACCGGTTTATAGATGAAGTCAGAAAATGGTAATATATAGATAAGAATCGTGAAAAATCTATGCTCCAGTCTTGAGTAGCTTTCTCAACAAAAGTTATGGTTTCGCAGATGGATTCAGTGATCTCCCATGCTCAGTCAACACTTGGTACACTTGTCCTTCAACGTTCAACTTTTGGAGGTATCAACTCAAAGCTCAGCAATGTTAGCAGCCGCCTTCCAACGGTATAGGATCTTTTTTATCTACTATCAGTTACTCAGACATTAGTCAATACTTAGAATCCAAATTATCTGTATATTGCACGTATGCGAAGAATCAAGTTTCTGTTATATGGTACTGAAATATTAAGAATTCACATCCTCGTGAATTAATAATAGCAAGGAATCAAAGAATGAATGCCTACAGTATATTAGAATTAGTAAAAAGGAAAATTAATCAGTACTTTTTTGCCACTGTTAATTTAAGAAGTATAAACCATACCTCTTATTGATGTTTGGGCCGACTGAAAATGAAAACAATTGAATGATTCATTTCCCAGGGAAGTTCAAATTTCCTTAGTGTATTATCAAGGGAAAATTATGAAAAATGACCCACATGTATGTGTTTTTGGCAACTTGTGACCCTGAAGAAAGACCTCTTGCAACTTGTACCCCTGAACGCTCATATTATTGCACTGTTTATCAGAGTTAAGAATCGACGAGAAGACTTATTTACCCCTCATTCCTTTGATTAGCTCAGGGTCAGAAATTGCCAAAATGTCATACTTGAAGTTGCAAACATTCCTTTTTAATATAAGGGTGTAAGTGGTGGTTTTAAAAATTTTGGAGGTCGCGTGCATGACACATGACCCATTCTGGATGAAATCCGTTACTTTTCAGTAATGGTGCAAAAAAAAAATGAAGCTTTGGGGCTGCTAGTTGCCATTTCTTTAGGGACACAAGTTGCCAAAATCAATTTAGTGTGCTTTTCTTGATAAACTTACATTCACATAATGATTTGCAGGTAAATCAAATTCTCTCGTCCATAAGGAGGAAGAAATCTATGGATGCCATTATACTCTCCCTTGTTGCGTCTGTATGCACATTCCTCATTTTCATATACTGGTTGACCAAATAAGGTGTGAGTCAAGTTCTGCTCGGTTCTCGATGCTGGTGTAAGAGCCTCTTTGTACAATGCTTTCTAGAGAAAATCTCACGGATTGATCTCCTCATAATCTGTGGCTCTGTTTGGCTGATCTAGAAAGTTGAAGACTTGAAGTAGGCATACATGTAAAGTGATTGTAGGCACTGTATGTATAGTCCATGCCCTTAAGTCCAGGCAGAGGGCTGAAAACTAGAATGAACTGTATGTGTCTTATTTGGACCAAACATTTAACCAGGTTTTATGTGATGCTTTTTGGGGTCTATCACATCAAAATAATGTGTGTTTCAATTAAAAAAGGTTGAGAGCTTGTGTATTGAAATGGATTTTTCTGGCCTTTGAAGTTACAAGTGACAATACATAACTTGTCTTTGTCCTTTGTCCTTTGTCCTTTGCTGTGTGTGTGTGTGTGTTTATTACTACTAGTAGAAAAATAGTTTGAAGAAGTAAAGACATGTTCTGAGATTGACAGGCTCAGATATTTTTCAGGTAGATTTGATGGTGATGGAGAGTTGAATAACAAAGGCTTTTTAAGTTTTGAAACTTGTAGCTCCAATCCAACAGACTAAATAGTAAATAGACAGAAAAATCTACAAAAGATATTTGGGTTCAGCTTTGGTTAGACAAACCAAAACCCAAAAATCACTTCCTACCTATTCATCATATCATATTTGATCTTCAATTACAAGCAAAACTTAACAACTATTTGGAGTGTTTGAATGAAGTAGTTTAGGTAATTTTAAAGTTATATTTTATAAAAATGTTTTTTTTTCTTCTTCTGTGGTTGGATACTATTTTTAAATACGATTTGTAGATTGACAAGCGGCTATAGGCTAAATTGGCTGATGAATTGAGATGTATGATCTGTGCAAATGTATGGGTTCTTTTTTGGGGGGTCAATGTCTCCATTGACCAGAGGGAGGGTAATTGGATGGGGTTCTTGGTCACGGGAAATGCACTGTAACAAACTTCTTTGACTGAATCAGAATCAGATAGAAGTGACTCCATAAAGAAATTAAATCATTTGCTTCTTATATATGTTTCCATAACAACTTTGTAACAGTTTGATCCCGACAAGTTTTAAGTATCGTGGCAAAATGAAAATGATAGAATTAAAACCGAAGAAACTTGAGTTATATACAAGTTAGTATTTCAAACGATTTGTTTGATGACTCGATTCGTGTATAACAATTCAATGGATTAGATGAATTTATATGTTTTGTTTCACTGACCATGTAGAGTTACTTTCATTTTCAAAGTTAAAACAAAGCATGTCATTTTATCTTCATAAACACTCCCAGTCCTCACAAGAAGTGCTTGGAGGATTTGGCTAGAAATAGGGGGAGTTGGGCACAAAGCATTTTTCAATCAACAAACTATCTTTATTCATGTAATTATACCCATCATGAACTAACCCCATTTCTACCCATGCTTTCCCATTTAGAAAAGTATGTAGCTGACATGAAGTTGAAACCCTTTTCTCCATGTCACATCCTTTTCCAATCCAAACATGAGAGGAGAACAATCTTTGGTTCCACTTGGAGCAAATAAGATGTCCTTATCTATCGAGTGTTGCCTCATGGTCGAATTAGCAGTGAAGTGAGTTCTCTCACCTTCTTATTGTTAAGGGTTTGAATTCTAGTGAGTCGTTTACTTGGACGTAGATATGATTAGATTACTGTCAAACTTTAATTGAAATTAGATTATGAATTATTTATGATAAAAGAATGTACAAAGCCTTCCTACAATATGAACATTAACGTGAAGCTTAGATATATTGGGCAACATGGCTCGGTATACTGAAGAGGAGCTACGGATTTTGGGATCCTCACCAATCAAAGAGACCTGGTCTCCAAGATGTACTACCAGGCTTATCAATAGCCATAACGATTGGGGTCCGGTCAATCTCCGACAATCATTATCAAGCACAAGGAGGAATCTTCAACACTCACAAACCATGATGGGTGATCTCATAATGGAAACTTTCTCAAAGAACACTGTGGCAATAGTTGCATCTTTGAAGATTGTTTGGCGATTTAAAGAAGAGGACATCTCTCAAGACGAAGACCAGAGCTACGAACATTCTTAGACGTCCTCTCATCTCAAGAAGGAACTACTAGAATATTATGGGGAGACAATCTTTAATCCAGACCAACCCTTCTTCAGAAAGCACAATGAAGTTTGGAGAAAAGTGAGGCAGCTCAAATCAATTGCTATTGGTACTCAAGATGTACAGTAGTAGAGAGATCAGTTGCAGGCTTCTTCATCAATGGGAGGTCCTCCTCCTAGGTTCGAAAATTTCAGGCCACAGTACAAAAGGAAACGCTCAGCGGTCTTAAGATCTAACTTCAAATTCTTCACTGCTTTTGTTCACAATTTACCACCTCACCTCATTCAACCCCATCCTGACCGCAAGATATATTTGGACAGGTTCATGGCTTCTAAAGGAAAGTAGTATGGATTTGTGTATTTTCATAGCTCTGAAAATATTTAGGAAGCTATTGAAAGGTTCAATGGAGATTATTATTAGGGGCACAAGCCTTTTGTCACCAAAGCTTGAGATAGAAGTATGTATCCTACTCACCTGGCCACTCACCCCCCCCCCCCCCCCCCCCCCCCCCCCCCCCACCACCACCACACACACACAACAATAGAGGCTTTCCTTCCTTGTTAACAAAACATATGAAGACTATCTTCATTGTGTAGTTACCTCACACGCACAACTCCTCAAGAGATCTCATCTTCCAGTCATTCATCTCCTCAAGAGATCTCATCTTCCAGTCATTCATCTAAATCTTCATGTTGAGTCTGTAATGAGAGAAATAGCATTAAAAGGAGTTTATGAGGTCTAACTGAAGTCTCTTGGCAATAGAACTGTCTTGATACTTTTCCCTAATGCTCAATTTGAGGCTGAGCTCTTAAGAGATAATGGCTCCTGGTTACATCAATGGATAACTGTTCTTCCTTAGTTAGATCATCTGGCAGCTAAAGGTAGAAGATTTACCTGGATGACCACACAAGGATTCCCCTTTCAAGGATGGTGTGAAGAAACCTTCCAAGCATCTATAGCTAATCATGGTTCAATCATTTATACTCACCCTGTTTCCAGAGCATGTATTTTGGTGAATATTGCAATATGCTTTAGTGCATACTTTTAGTATGAAGGCCATTTCTGAAGAAGTATCTATCTTATTGGGCCATGATGCATACAAAGTTTGAGTGACATCTATGAGCTCCACTCAAGTTCCACCTATATCACCTCCAACACTCCCAGGCAATTCCAATTTTGGGTCTACAACACCTACAAATTCATTCTCATCTGAATTGGGAGATCATCTCACCACTAATCAGGAGCAAAGCGAGACACCACATTCTACAGATTCTTCTAAGGACCAGTTAATATTGACACATTTACTTCTCTACCTGAAGAAAATCTCCAACAACCTCAGACAAAAGTTAATGCTGCCAACATTCCCTTTCACACCCACACTGATTCTTTTCATAATTTAGTCATTAATGATACTTATTGCTGAGTCTGATGGGTCAAAGCAGCTCTTGTTGGTTAATTCTTCATCTCAAGCCAAAGTCATGGACTCTGGAGAGAAAGATAGTCTTGTGCAGAATACTACTATACCTATACAGAAAATGGAAGAGAATTTGGGAGAAAAAATCTCTACAGTATCAGTGTATGGGCAATCAAAAGACAACCAGCAAATTACTCAGTTACTCAATCCCTCAACTACAAAATTACTACTCAATTCTACAACTCCAAAATATGTTATAGTAGAAGGTAATCTTTCTTGTCCCATTCCTTTTCAGCCGAACTTGAATATTCTATTATAGGAAAGTACAAGAGTATATGGACATTTATTGATGGGTGTGTCCCAAGAAACTTCTACATTGGAAAGGAATACAATAAATGATTATGAAAAGTTAAGGGATATTTTCCTTTTGTCATCCTAATCAATGGGACCACTTGGCCTTGAAAATATTTCAAGTGGGAGTTTATTTCAAAAAGAGTTCCCTCCTTTATCTTCAGCCTCTCCATCTCTATTGCAAAAGCAAGTTTTAGAGATTGCAGATTTCCTAGGGATATCTGATCATACAAAGAATGTTGAGGCCACAAAAATCAATTCAAAAATTAAAGAAAAAAAAGCTAAACTCCAAGGTAGCTCACTCTTTTGTCACAAGATCAAAATTGAAAGATCCTGTTAGTTCTTGTCATCCAAATCCAAAATACAGTTTCCTAGTTGAGAAATCTGCAGCAAAAAAAAAAGCTTGGGGCTTTGGTAGAGCTATTGGTTTGAAGGCCAGAATATTTGAAGAAGCAATCCTGTATCAACTGAATTCTTTGGAAGACTTTGATAACCACAAATTTGATTTGAAAGGAGGCTCAGAAGATGAGTTTGTGGATCTAGAAAAGGATTTAGATACATATTTGCTGGTGAGCAATAAGCTCATCAACCTCTCCTCTCAATAGTCCAATGAAATTCCTCTCATGGAATATGAGAGGGATCTCCTTCAAGCAAAAGAGGAGGAGTTTTGGTAACTTGGTCCTCAAGGAACATGCAAATTTCAGTATGTTGTAGGAGACAAAACTGGAACTATTACTATCAAATTACTTGAGATACTGTGGTTTGGCTTGGGGTTGGGAATTGGCCTTTATTTAAGCAGTAGGGAACTCAGGGGAGTTCTTTCTATTTGAAAAAAAATATAGTATCACACATCCAAAGATTGGAAGGAGCCCTTATCTGATTTAGAGATTCTGTGAAATTCAATAGGCCATGTTGCATTGCCAATGTATATGCTCCAAATTCTAAGATGGGAAGAAAGTTACTCTAGAGAGAAATTAAAGAGGTATTAGATGAGCTAAACCCTGATATATTTATTCTTGTGGGTGGAGACTTTACTGTTACTTTGGAGGTGGAGGAAAGATCAAGTAAGAGGTGTTCTAATTCTGACATGGATCATTTCCAAGACTTCATCAACAAACTCAGTCTTATAAATCTCTTAATGGATGGGAAAAAAATATAATTGGTTTGCCCCAGAATCTCAGGCCTCAAGGATTGATAGGTTTCTAATTTCTATGGGTTTTCTTAGCCTCTACCCTTCACTAACTCAAGCTTGTCTCCCAGAAGCATCTCAGATCACATGCCTATAATACTTATGACAATGTGGTGGATTGGGGGCTTAGACCTTTCAAGTTCCTCAATATTTGGACTGAATATAAGAGATTTTATATTGTTGTGGAAATGTTTTGGGCTTCATACAAAGTCACAAGCCTTCCTCCATTTGTTGTATGGATGAAACTAAAACATTTGAAGGCTGATCTCAAATTATGGAACAGTCAGATCTTTGGAAATCTTGATACACAAATATCACTGCTCATTAAATCCATTTATTTATTGGATGATGTGGTTGAATCTAGAGACTTGACCTCCAAGGAATGTTATGATATGGGAGCTTACAAAGCAGATCTTACTCAGAAATACAAGTTACATTCTAAACTTTGGAGTCAAAAGGTTAGGAAGAAATGGTTCTTTGAAGGGGATAGAGGATCCAAATATTTCCACAGGGTTGCCAACTACAAAGGAACTCATAACAAAATTTCTCAGATCATGCACAATGAGGAGATACTATCAAATCCTACATATATTAAAAAATCAGTTGCAATTCATTTTTGGAAAAGATTTACTGCAAAATCTAGTGACACTGTCAGCCTCAATGATCTACCTTTTTCTACACTTACAAAAGAACATGCTATTTGGCTAGAGAGGTCATTTCTTGAAGAATAAGTATTACAAGGTATCATGACCTGTAGTGGGGATAAGGCCACATGCCCAGATGGATTAACCCTAAAGTTTTTTCAGTTTTGTTGGCTAGTAATCAAAGATGATCTCATGAACTTCCTATCATATGTTTACCAAACTGGTTAGTTAGGTAAAGGGCTCAACCCTTCCTTCATCACCCTTGTCCCCAAAAAACCAAACTCCACTCTCCTTTGATGACTGCAGGCCGATAAGCTTGATAGGAGGCCCCTATAAAATCCTATCCAAGCTCATCTCCATGAGACTCATGGTTGTGATTAGTTCCATTGTTGGTGATAAGCAATCATGTTTTATAAAAGGAAGGAAAATTATTAATGGTATTCTAGTGGCCTCAAAGACAGTGCAGTTCCTTATAAACTCCAAGGTCAAAGCCCTTATATTTAAAGCAGACTTTGAAAAATCATTTGATAAAGTAACCTGGGGATATGTTCTAAATCTATTATCAAGAATGGGCATTGTGTTGTATGGAGACTCTGGATGATCTCCTGCTTTAGAGCCAGTGTATCAGTGCTAATCAATGGGTCACCAAGACCTGACTTCAACTTGAGTAGAGGTTTAAGACAAGGATGTGCCCTTTCACCCTTATTATTTGCTATAGTGGCTGAAGGTCCCAACCATATGACAATCGATGGAACAAACATCTCACATCTACAATTTGTAGATGACACCATATTTTTTTATACAAGCATCAATCAATGGTGCCTTGTGTTTGAAGCAAGCCCTCTATATGTTACATTTGGCAACAGGTCTATCATTCAATTATAGTAAATCAGTTGTTATTTCTCTCAACCTCTCTGAATAAGAAGAAGAAAGTATATTGCAGATACTTGATTGTGAACAAGTCTCCCTCCCATTCACCTACCTTGGCTTCCCACTTGACTCTAATCCTAAGAGAATTTCTATTTGGGTTATCCAAGTGGTGGTGGAGATTTTCTCTTGAAAGGAAATCACCGTGTAAAATAGTGATATGTGAAAAATATGGATGGAATATCCAGGAATGGGACCTGAGCTTTTTCCCTGAAGTTGGAAAATCTAGTTTCATAAGACACATTATGGACTCGAACCAAGATCCTCATTTTTTAGACATCTTTGGGATTAAAGGATTATCTTAAAATATTGGTTCATGAGAGAGGGTCAATTCTGGGAAGATATATGGTGGGGAGATATCCATTCAAACACCTCTTCCTTAGGCTATATCAAAGAGCTCAAACCAAAAAGATATTAGTAGAAGATGCTTGGATATGGTCAACTTGGGAATTGAACTACAGATCATCTCCTAAGGGGAGAGCCGAGGATCAATGACACTCCTCTCAAACATACTCAATGAGGTACAACTCCCTAATAAACAAGACACTCTCTGTTGGGTCTAGGATGCCAAAGGATTTACAACCAAACGATTATGTATATTACTTCTGTAAGAACAGCCCCCGGTCGATCCCGGTCGAACCGGTGATTTCTAGACAAGTTTGACTTTCAGCCGGAAGAGTCAACCGATGACTCAGGAAGTCATTCGGGACCTTTCCGGGGCCCAAAAAGCTTAGCCATCATCACGGCGAGCTTAGTTAGGCCGTTTCCTTCAGTTTGACAGTAATATTGGTTAGGTCAACTTTCGGTCAAACTTGGACTTTTTATCGGTTCTTTTCCGATATAATCTTGGACGGTTGGAACTTTAATTAAGTGAAAGTGGCCCCACTTGACACTTGGCATTTTTGGCTTGGAGGATGAAAAAGGGGCTTCCATTGACCCTTATACCCTCCCAACTTACCTTTAAAGGGATAAGACCTTAAGGGCCTTTTAGTAAATGGACATAATAGGTCATTTAAAGCAAAGGGAGCACACAATTCAGCTCATATTGTGTTGTTGCAGCCGAAATTCACCCAAGGAAGAGAAGAGAGGAGAGCTCATTGCTTGAGGAAGAAGAAAGGAGGAAAAGCAAGCAACTTGGACCTTGTTCTTGACCATTTCTTCTCCTTTTTCCCTACATCTTCATCATCTCACCTTCGTAGAGGTATGGATGCTCTTAACTTTCCATTTCTTCCACTTTCAAATTTGGGTTTTTGTGGGTTTTGGCTTGAGCTTGAAGAACTAGCTCTTTTGGTTGTTGTTTGGAGAAGTTTTAGTGAAGTTAGGTTGTTTTGATTGTGTTTGGTTGAAGCTTTGATGAACCCATTAAGGGTGTTGATGATTGGAGACTTTTGATGATTACTTTGGAGTTGGGAGAAGTTAGAAATGGGATTTTTGGTCTGATTTTCATGGAACTCGAGTTGGGAAGGAAAGGGGAAGGTCCTGGACTAGTTCGGCACGGAAGGTGACCCGGAACGGGCCATGTGCCGGCACGGCAGGCCGCACATAACGGGCCAGGTACCGGCACGACACACGGCACGGAACGGGCTTGAGTCCAGCACGGAACCTCACACGGTCCGTGTCAAAATCCGGGCCGGTTCATCGCGTGGTCCGTGCGGGATACCGGGCCGGTCTGTGATACGGTCCGTGCTAGGTTCCGGCACGGCCTGTGATGCGTTTCGGACCGGATTCCGGATCAGATTCCCAGAACCAAAACCCTTCCTTTTGAGTCCATTTCGATTCCTAGATCATTCCTTTGGCCTTCTTTCTATTCCTTGAGGATTGTTCTGTATTTTAAGTTGGGGAACACGTCGTTGGGTTACTAATTTTGGTATTGTTGTGGTCCAAGACCGAGTATACGAGCTCGAGGAACGAAGACTACTTGGACCCACGAGAGGACGAAGAGGAGGCTAGACGGACCGCTGTTGATAGGAGTATTTGTTCGTAGGAAGACCGCAAGGTAGGGAAAATGCTAACTCCTCGTGCATTTCAATACTAGTATGCCGATTAGGTTAATAAAATCGGAAAGGTCCTAGAATTACATATAGGATGCGAATAACTAGAATAATTGTCTTTCAATTACTAATAACCGGATGTGTCTAGCATGCATGCGTAGGATGTGAATAACTAGTGTAACTCGCTTTCAATACTTGGGATTTGCTTCACTGGTAGAGAGGCCGTGATGAGCCCTCGGATTAGTTGCGTGTGCCTTACATGCTTGGTTGCCTAGTTTAGTTAAGCTAAGAGTCTAATACAACTAGATTATTTTAATGTTGAACTTGACTGCTTGATTGCATATTTGATTGAATGCTTGAATGCTTGAATGCTTGAATAATTGAATGGAGGATCGAGTATGACTGATTGTGCCAAACGGTACGATCAGGTGATCGATGGACCAATGGATCGTGGTTGGTAAGTAATTGGTAAGTGTAAGGTTATATTGATTCTTGTGGTGTGTTGTGACGAAATTGTGAACTGTTAAGTTGTGGTTGCTCCTTGATTGTTTTAGTGTGTTATCCCCTTTTGAGTCTTTAAGTTGGTTTCTATATCGGTATGGCACCCACACTGCGGTGTGGGGTAGTGCCTGTAAGGTACCCACACCAAAGGGAAAGCTGGTGTGGGGTAGTACCTAAGCCGATGACTTGCGATCCGATATGGTACCCACACCAAAGGGAAAGCTAGTGTGGGGTAGTATCATAGCCGGTGGATTGGATTGGACCCTGCGGGGCATTGATTACTGGACCCTGCGGGGCATTGATTATTGGACCATGCGGGGCATTGGTATTTGGACCCTACGGGGCAATTAGTTGGTTTACCCTGCGGGGATTGGTTACTTGTTGATTCACCCGAGTGTATGCGTCCTACGTGAGCATTACTTGGTTCCCGATGATCTATGGTCTTTTGGAGATGTTTCCGAGGGTTCCGATGACACGCGTCCTTATATGGATGTTTCTGTTACTCTCGAAGTTATACGTCTTTGTGACGTTATGCGTCTCCTCTGGGCCGAGGGAAAATCCGATATGACACAAGAGTATTGTGGATCGGAGGGTGGTGACTTCATGTCCCACGACAGTACTTAAAGGCTCTATCTTCTATTGATTGTTAAGAATGGTATTGTTTTCTCTTACTTCTATATTTATTTGCTACTTTCTTAAGGGCGTTGAATATCGGTTTATTTCCCTATTTGAACATCTTCTTAGCTCTTCATATTATCGAGACTTGAATGAAATTGTACCTTTTCCCAATTGTTAAACTTAAGGGTTACCCTTGCTAGTTATTTTCCCTACTGAGCGCAAGCTCACCCCTACTTGTTGTTTACTGTTGTTTCAGGCTCACTTGATGTCTAGTGGATTCGAGGCTCGGGAGCTTCTGGATGTCTTGAGGGTTGTTTTAGAGACGTGTTGGTCTTATTTGTTGAACTTTATTTATCTTATACTCCATGTCAAGCTTTGACTCCTTATTTGAGTTTTTTTGGGAATTTTATTATATTGAGAAACCGATTGGAACTTGTTGAGTTTTAAAGGATTTATGACAGTTTTGCTATTCATTTCCCGTTTATTTCAAGTCACGTCTCGAGTCTGGTCAAAACCGGATTTGGGGCGTGACAATTTCAACAACAAGATACCATATCTTCATAGTCAAACACTTGGATAAAGGATTAATGGAAAACTCCAATCCCTCCAAAAATCACAATATTTTTTGGTTAGCATGCTTGGATTCTATACCCTCCAAATGTTTCCTGAAAAAGAGAGGAATGCCCTTGACACTACAAGATGTCACATGCTATATATGCAATCGGGATTTTGAAGATGGTCCACATGTTACTATGCACTGTCCCAAAGCTTGGCTTGTCTGGGGGCTTATTATGAAATGGTGGGGAGTATTTTGGGCAATTCTTGGAACTGTCAAGGAGCTTCTAACAATCTGGTCTTCAAGCATTCACCCAAAGTTCAAAAAATTCTGGAAAAAGATAGTTCAAATATGTCGCTAGAAAATCTAATTGGCTTGGAATGCTGTATTTTTCAAATGAGTCTCTTATTCAGTTGAGGAAAGATTTGATAAAATTGTGAATCAGGCCTATAGTTTGGAATATGCAAAATTTTAAGAAAATGGCATTTTCTTCTCATTCCAAAGTTGGAAGGCTTCACCAAAAACTTGTTTCTCTCTAACTTTCCATATCTAATCATCTCTGACTACTATAGAGTTCAATTTCCGCATCTCTAATGACATGGCTCCTGGCTACATTTATTATTTGGGTTTGGGCGGTGGTTGGGATGGTTTGGGGTCTATGGTAAGGTTTGGTAAGGTAATCTAATGTTGGATTTCTTTCATATCTACTGATTATGTGTGGGTAGCTTCCTTCTTATCTATCTTAGGTTCTCTTGCTTTTGTGTGTTAGTAGAACATCCCATAAGACTGAATATAGTTTTGGTTTTTTCTACAAGTGGTTGTGTTTGTCTTGGCTACAAGATTGACCTAGATAGTTATGTTTTGCTATTGGCTGCTTATACATTCATATTTCCACAAAGGTGTGCACAAAATCTATGACTTGTTGCGCATGTAATGGATTCAAGAAGGTCATTTGGTGATCTGGACATCTTGCAAATTGAAAATTCTATTATTACTTCCGGAGACACTGAAGGAGCTACAACATGATTTCAACTCTTACTTTACTCACAAGTAACTACTACAAGTTGGTCTTATATCTACATTCTGCAAAATTAACATGATCTCCTTTGCTCTGCAACTTGAAATTATGTGTGGGATCTATGTGCTATAACAGTCTCTTCATACAGGTTCATACATGCTCGGTGTAGCTTCAAGCTTGGGTTCCACTTCTTAGTTTTGTGTTTATGGATCTTGGAATCCTTGTTGTATTTTGTGTATTTGTACTATCAAACACTACTTTACTCCATGTAACTCCTCTTTATCTGTAAAAGAGGTTAGTATAAATTTATTTTACTAATAAAAAAGTTAAGTAAAGCTTAACTTAAACCACTAAATTCAATGGTATATATTTAGAGGATTGTGTACTAATCTCATAATAAGTGTGCTTATTTTATGTGAAAGATTAGATTAGGTTATTTTGGATTGATTACCCGTGCAATATAGTACATGGGATGAGATGAGATGTGATTGGTTGAGCCAATGTTTTCAAGTGTTTGTGCAAGCTCACCTAACATCTTTACCATCACGACTATGTCACCTAAATCAACTAGCAATTTATAAGTGGCAACATTGTACCTATCTATATATGGTGCCCCACCAAACAAACAGTTACACGTGGCAACATTGTACCTATCTATATATGGTGCCCCACCAAACAATCAGTTACACGTATACATGCTTTTCAAAAATAGTCTAATTTTGAAAAGGGAAAATTACACATGACTTTCCTTAGAATTAGCTTATTTTCAGATACCCCTTAACTATTTTTTTTTATAAAATCCCTTAACTTTTATTTCTTTTCAGTTTAGTCCAACTTCCATCCAAAAACTAACAGAAGTTAAACATGTAAGCTGCAATGTTACTTTCATTTTTTAAATCCCCAAACTACCCTTCTCTCCCCCATATTTCCTATCCACACGCGCCTCTACACCTCCCCCATTACAAAAAACCTAAATCCCCTTTTCTTCTCTGGTTCTCATCCCCATCTCTGCCCCCCACAACCTCGCCTCTCCTTGCTCCATCTCCACCCTCACCATCCACTTCCCATGGCGTCTTTGGCTCTTCTCCTCTGTTTCATCTTTGGTCGGGATTGGACAAGGCGGTGAAGACCGTCATCATCAGGACCGTCGGCGGGAGCTCCACACCACTCGGTCCTCTCAATTTCTGGGCCTCCGGAACCAGCGTGGGCTCTGGTCGGAGTCTGATTACGGGTCCGATGTGATTGCCGGCGTCTTCAACACCGGAGTCTGGCCGGAGCGACGGAGCTTCTCGGATCTTAATCTGGGTCCGATCTCGATCCGGTGGAAAGGGGTTTGCGAGGCCGGAGTTAGGTTCACGGCGAGGAATTGTAACCGGAAGCTCATCGGAGCTCGGTTCTTCGGCAAAGGTCAAGGGACCTCGTGGATCTGTAGATTTGATTCTGTAATTTTTTTTTCATTTTTCATCTTAAATTTCTCTAAATCAACAGTAAAGGTGTTGATATGCAATGGTTGTATATTGGTTTGAGTTTGATTATGGAATTGTTTGTATATTAGTTAGAATTTGATTCTGGAATTGTTACATCTATGCAAGTGTTCCTGTTATTTGATTATGGAATTGGAATCTTTTATGCAAGTGTTCTGAAATTGAATCGGAAATGGAATTGGGATGAAAGAGAAATAAAAAATTTGATGAAAAATAATTAATGAAATAAAAATAAAAATCAGATTGTTATAAAATAAAATCAGATTTTTATTAAATAAAAACTAATTTAAAAAAATAAAAGTATCATTTTTTTAAATAAAGACCAAAATTTTTAAAACAGAAACTGATTTAAAAAAATAAAAATCTGATTTTCCAAATTAAAAATAAAATAAATGAAAGGCAATTATTAATAAAAACTTAATTTTCTGAAATTTAAAATAAAAATAATCTTTTGAAACTATTTTTCATAAGTTTAAAAGTTCTACAAAATCAATGACAGACCTTTGAAAATTTGATGGATACTAAGGGGTATTTTAGACATTTGGTGTCAATTAGATGGAAAGTTAACGCTGTTGGACTAAACTGAAAAGAAATAAAAGTTAAGAGGGTTCTATGAAATAAAAATAGTTAAGGGGGTATCTGAAAATAAGCCAATTCTAAGAGAGGTTATGTGTAATTTTCCCTTTTGAAAAGTTTAAAGCCGGATCTTATAAAAGAAACATGAGAATAAAAATCAAACAAAAACTAAGAATGCTATAAAAACAAAACTTTAAAAATCTAGTCCCACAATTGTTTTCCTTTCATTATAGAGGTGTTTATAGGTGGATATTCTTATGTAAGGTAGGGATTTTCAACCTTCTACGTGGATTTGGAATTTCTTTTATGATCTACGTCGTACCCATAACAAATAAAAATTTGGTGGATTTTATCTGCAAATATATGTTGGTGGATCGACTTCAATCCGCGTGACTTGCAAACCGTATACCAAAACCAAAGATGAAAAATTAATTTTAGAAAAGAAAAAACTACCATCATTTCTTGATTCAAGCAATTTGTAGACACCTGACTACATTATAAAAGTGCCACACCTGATTCTATTACAAAAATATTGATTTCACTCATGTTTTTCGGTCGTATGATAATGAGTGTTGTATAATAGGTTAGTTGGACTCCATGTCCTAAATTGAGTTTGACACTATGTGGAATGGATGGATCACCCACTGGTCTATACACTTCAATTCATAATTCGTTAACATTATCATGGATTAATGAAATCCGATTCATGCATATGCAGATAAATAACAAGATGGGTTATTGAATGTTTTTGAACCCCTGCTTAATAATACTTGAGGTTAATTATAAATATATTCAAAATATATAGAAGTGATGTAATATATAACGGGTACATGGGGTGTACAAGATGTCGGCTTGATTGCAATAGAAGACACAACTCCACTCAACTGTTTTGTTAAATATATCATGTGATGCTTCTTTGATGTTGAAAACTGACCTAAAACAAAATCATTGAATTTATAAGTAATAAATTACAATTTTTCAATCTGAGATCTATTTTAAAGTGCTAACATGGAACTGCAAACTCACAGGAATATAAAATCTCATGAAAATCATTTTATGATCAAGCAGAAGTGATGGTTGGGATTCAAATCTTCAAATTTTATATAAATAAAAAATATAAAGTGTTGTAATAATAAAAATGAAACTGTGACAACAGTTTGAGACAGACATTGTATACATAGGACACATTCCAGGTGAAATTATCATCATCAGCCATTTTCAGTTTGAGCTCTCTTCTCATCAATGGATCCTCCGAACCCAGACATGGGTTTTGATTTTGATCTGTCGCTAGCCATCAGAAATGGGTCCAATCATGAAGAGCTCAACCTCATGGGCGGTTTCCATTCCTCCGGCGAGGAAAAAGGGGCGGAGGCGAGGGTGTTCTCTTGCAACTACTGCAAGAGAAAGTTCTACAGCTCTCAGGCTCTGGGAGGCCACCAAAACGCCCACAAGCGGGAGCGGACGTTCGCCAAGAGATCCACGATGATGCCTCTTCACGGTAGATCTCTCGGCGTTAGGGTTCACTCAATGACCCACAAGCCCTGTTTTGCTGCGTTTTACGGCCACAATGTCAGGCCTCTGCCTGCCATTGGGAGGCTCGCCTCACCTTCCCCCGGTGGTCGGAGGTTTCTGCCGGACGGAGCCGATGGAGGGCACTGGTGGGGTGGTGACAAAATGATCACTAGTTCTAACCATCAAGACCTGCACACGCTTGATTTGTCCCTCAAGCTCTAGCCTAGCTAACCTACATACTATCTTCTTCTTATTATGTATAATATTGTGTCTTTTTTTAATTTTGTACATATAATGCCTTCTTTTAAGAAGAGGCTTTGAGTTAGCATTGGACACTTCCATTTCTTGCTTTAATTTTTATTAATTATTAACTAGTTAGATATATTAGTTAAGAGAAAATGATCCATGAACCAAGCCTTTTTACAACAAGCATATACTAAGGTTTTGGCGTAGTCTCCTCCTGGCCGCCCACCCGAACAACCTCGTTTCAGATTTTTTCGACGTTGTATCGTTTTCTTTATTCCGTCGCAATAGCGTTCTCCTCGTTCCATCAGGCTTGGCTGCATATCTCATTCCCGTGGGGTGACGCCGCTAGTCCCATCTCATTCTGGCGAGCCTCCACACCAGGCACCTCTTTCGTCTTGGTCTTCACTGGTAAATTCTGCTCGAATTACGGGCATTCCTCCCCCAATTTCACTATCTCCAGCAACTCCACCCCTATCGTCTATGCATTCCCCGATTCCTTCTACTCGGATTACGACCACTCCTCCATCGATCTCGTTATCTCAAGAAACCCATATGTCTTAGTGTCAACGTCGGGTGGACCCAGGCTCGGGACTTCTGTCTACTCAGTCTCGCCCTCTAGAGAAACCTGACTTACAAGGCATGAGTTCACGGATGCATAAGCAACACTTGCACCACCTTCTTTGCGATAAGCATTCACACATCGTCTTCTTATTTGAAACTCTTCTCACTACGCACATTTTTACCTTGTTGTCCCGTTCTTTGGGTTTTCATGATCATATATGTGTTCCAACATCAGATACCCAAAGGGGTTTGGCTCTATTCTTGGTTGTAGGAGTTGGCGTGATCCTTTGGGCCTTGGGCACCCACTATATTGATGTCAAGGTCTCGGCTCTAGGTCATGATGACATCCGGTTGACTAGGATTTACGGTGAGGCTCGGTGGGAGAACTGCCATCGGACTTGGGACTTACTCCGCTAGCTCCACCTACAGACCGATCACAATTGGATAATTATCAGGGACTTAAAATAGTAGTTTAGATTAGGGGTAGACGACTGGGGGAGGTACTTATCCCCATAATCTGGTTGAGGATTTTTTGCTTGGTTGTTGATGAACTTAACCTTGGCGATGTTCCAATGATGGGGCACCAATACACATGGTTTCGGGGTAGGAACCATGACCGCCGCATCCAATCACGCCTAAACAGGGCACTAATCTCTTGCCCTTATTATTACTCTCTACCAAACTTGGACTTCTGTAACACGGGTACCACGACCTCGGATCACTGTCCGATCCTCCTATCTCTGGAAAGGAAGGTGATTCACCGAGGCCCACCAAAATTTCGGTTTCAATCCCAATGGATACGGGATCCAGGGTGTGGCCAGGTGGTGAAAGGGCCTTCGATTCTTATCGTTGATGTGATACGCAAGGTGGGCCGCTCTTTGGAGGGTTGAGGCCGCAACCATTTCAGAATAAATGTGAATCACATTAAGTGGTGCCAACGTCGTATCGCAGAGCTAAATGGGAGGACAAACCGTGCAGCGGTGCGTAAATGCGAAGCTATACAGATTCAGTATGAACGAGCTTTATGTGCTTAGGAGGCATTCTGGCGCTAGAGAGCAAAACAACATTGGTTGACTGATGGGGATCGGAATACCAATTTTTTTCAAGCAGCATGCTCATATAGGCTTTAGGTTAATGCAATAGTCGCTCTTAAGAACACAATGGGGGATCTAGTCACATGGGGGTACAAGTATGCGTGAACTGATAATGGATTACTTTAGACAACTATTCACTACTAGCAACCCGCCCCTGGTAGACTTCCCTATCCACCTTCCCATCCGGATTACGAATGTTCATAACCAGAGCCTCTTGGCTCCCGGTATAGCCTCAAAGGTAAGAACTGCAATTTTCCAAATGGGACCAGATAAGTCCCCGAGCCCGGATGGCCTCAACCCACGGTTTTACAAGCAATACTGATTGTTGGTGTCTGAGGAGGTGATTATGTTTATTTGACCTGGCCTTGAATGACACTTCTATTGTCCTCATTCCCAAGAAGCCTAATCCTGACGTGGTTACCAACCTACGCCCCATTTCTTTTTGCAATGTCATCTTCCGGATCATGCCCAAGGTCATGGCCAATAGACTCTGCCCTCTTCTTCATAATGTTATCTCCGAGATTCAAGGAGATTTTATACCAGGTCGGTGTATTAAGGACAATGTCCTTATTGCATTTGAGGTCATTTACTATCTTTGTAAGAAGCGACAAGGGGACATGAGATTTATGGCCCTCAAATTATACATGAGTAAAGCATATGACCAGGTGGAATGAGACTACTTGTTGAATATTATGACAAGGCTTGGCTTCGCTGCTGAATGGATCGAATTAGTGGCGTGCTGTATGAAGACGTTTTAGTACACGGTATCCTCGGGTGGCCAAGAAATGCCTAGGTTCATTCCATCTCGGGGGCTCCGTCAGGGATACCAACTATCTCCATACTTGTTCCTTCTATGTATGGAGGGGCTCTCATTCCTTTTGAAGCAGGCGCAGGAGGCTGGTGATATCTGAGGGGTTAACATTGTTAGGGGCTCCCCTGAGATCTCACACATATTCTTCACCGACGACTACTACATATTCTATCGAGCCACCCCGAGTGAGGCAGGTTCCGTCAAGGATATTCTGGGTCTCTTCGGTCAACTCTCAAGGCAGGTCCTTAATCTCTACAAGTCCTCTATATTTTTTAGCATGAACACAATGCCATTGGTATGTCAAGAATGTTGTCAGATACTATATATTTCCGAGACATCAACCACATCCATGTATCTAGGGGTACCCAACATGGTCGGGTAGAATCAGAATGTATCCATGGCTTATCTAGGCGATTAGATCATCAAGCGAATCATGTCATGTGATGGTAAGCTATTACCCCCAATAGTCAGGGAGGTTATGATACGGTCGGTGCTTACGTCTCTTCCAGTATACATTATGTCAGTATTTCGGGTTCCCCAAAAAATCGTCTCCCATATTCATGTTGTCCTAGCTCGATTTTGGTGTGGGGGTGAGGGAAGTCTGATCGGCCCATTATCTTGTAGGATTGGGATAAATTTTGTATGCCGAAAGAGGCAGGTGGTATGGCCTTCTGTCACTTTCAAGATTTCAACACGGCCCTCCTTAGGAAGCAGGCATGGGGTCTCATTCACCGCCCTCAATCTCTGGTAGCACAGGTACTGAAGGTAGTGGCGGAGTTAGGTTTTTCAGTGGGGGGGAGGGGGCACCGAAATTTTTGTGGCGATACGTGATTGTAAATAAATTTGAGGGGGGCACAACTACCAAATTATAAGAAATTAAGGGGTATTTAAAATAAATAAACATGTAAACAAATTCAAAAACAAAATTGAGGGGGACACGTGCCCCTCTAGGTCCCATATGGCTCCGCCAATGATTGAAAGCTCAATATTACCCTTTTACTGGATTCCTGCAAGAACGGATTGGGGCTAACCCAAGCTTCACCTGGGCGAGCATAATATCCACACAAGATCTCTTGAGGAGTGGTTTGTGGATAGCAATTGGAGATGGACGGGACACGATGATCAGAGGTACGCCATGGCTACTTGGGCTGAATCCGGAAATTATGACCACATGCACCACGATAGCTATTCTGATGGTCTCAGGCTCGCGATGCTGGGATGTACCGTTTCTCTCTCGATTGTTTGATGATGGCGACATGAATCAAATCCTCCAGGTACCCCTCTCTCTTAATAGGCTTACAGATGTCTGGTATTGGACGACGGAGCAGACATGCCAATACATAACGAAGGTAGGGTATCAGATTCTCGCCAAAATACAACTACAGTAGCTTGGGCTTCAATCTGGACTATACCGGTCCCACCACGCCTCCGAGTTTTTCTTTGGAGATGCCTTACAGATACTATTCAAGTGGCCACTAACCTAAACCATATATATGTTCCGATCACTCCTACTTGCGACTTATGTGGGCGCGCCCCGAAGACAACGGATCACCTAATCCTGGGGTGTGGCTTTGCGAAGACCTACTGGAACCAATTTGGCGGGATCCTTCCCTATGGGTTTGTGGAATGGTGGGAGGCTCTAGATACGGGGGGAAATCGGACCTGAGTGGCAGATGTATTATCTGTCATACGGAAAATATGGAAAGGACATAATGCTATAAGGGGGGGGGGGGGGGGGGCACTACACACTTGCGACATTAAGGGTGATTTCTTCGGTTCTGGTTCATCTCACGGATTGGCAGGAGGCTAACTCTAACATCGAGACACGTCCTATACCACCATCGTCCTGCCCGTAGCCACATGTGGGTACAATAGTTCTTAATGTGGATGAAGCGGTATTCCATGATACAAATCAATCGGCCTAGGGAGTAATTGCCCGAACCACAGGAAGAGTCGTATGTCTAACGGCGAATGGGATTGTCCCGGGTTATTGGTCCATAATTATGGTGGAGCCTGTGTGATCGCTACAGGCCTTCATAATATCACCACATTAGGGACGGGCCCTATTGTCCTCAGGTCAGACGCCCAGATCCTTCTCAACATGATCTACACAAGGGAACCTCCAGTCTCTCCGGTAGGTACAATCATTAGGGATATATGTGGTATGCTTGCTCAAAACGAGGGCATAACCCTCCAATTTGTAAAAAAAAAATGGGAATAAAGCAACCCATTGGTTAGGCGTAAACTCAGAAAAGCAGGTTTAATGCATGTTCTTCAATGGTCAGGGTATTTTCCTGACGCACTACAATGTATATTTACTTATGACAATTAATAAAAGAGAAAATGATCCATGCATTACTATTTCATTTCATGGATAAGTTATAATTTTATTTATTTACCAAATGCATTTACATACCCAAAAAAAGAGAGAGGAGAAATTAGTAATCGTTTTTTAACTCAAAAAATGTAACTTCACCAATGTTAAATAATGAAATAAAAAAATAATTTTAAAGTGAAAAAACAAATCTTAGTGTTGAAGATGTCGATGTAAACAGGTATCGTGTTTAGATCAAATCCGGAGGTGATTAAGAGCATCTCCAATGGTTAGACACTAGGTAGTGTCAATGAGCAGTGTCAGGGAGTGCTTTTTGGCTTCCTGACACTGCTCCTCCAATGGTCTGACACTGCTAGTGTCAGGAGCCATGTTAACACAGTTTCACTAACTAAAAAAGAACCTCAAATATGTGTAATACTTTTATTTGAAACCAAATATGAAATGCATAACTACTATTTTTATTTAAAGCCACATATAAAATACATTAAAATTGATAATTAATATTTAATTGCGGCCGCCATCTCCATATTTAGCCCAAATGTGTTCGATGAGATCATCGTCGAGTTGGTGATAAACATTTCGATCCCGAATCCTTGTTCTATGGCCCATGATACTTTCCCTGGTCACCGTTGGTGGTGGTCCTCTACGGATAGCTGGGTCCGGGACACCAATATCTACAAACGGATCAGTGGGCCACGACCTTCATTCATCCTCAACGATCATGTTGTGTAGGATAACACAAGCAGTAATGATCACTGCGAGTGAGCCCCTATCCCACATTCGGCCCGGGCGAGTAACGATGTGAAACTGGGCCTGTAGAATTCCAAACGCTCGTTCGATGTCCTTCCTACACGCCTCTTGGTACCTAGCAAAGCATCGTTGCTTCGGCGTTTGTGGAGTAGGTACTGACTTCACAAATGTTTCCCAAGCAGGATAAACTCCATCAGTCAAGTAATACGGGGTTTCGTATTCTCTACCGTTGATCTTGAACTTCACATCTGGAGCGAAGCCTTTTACTGACTAGGAGAACAAGGTAGACCTATTGAGCACGTTGATGTCGTTGGGATGCAACGGCTTCTAGCATGATCGTGGGGACGTTCCCGTGGTCCCTACTTGCGAACTGTGCAGACCATGCCACATGACAGTTCTTCCAATCCTAGTGCATGCAGTCAAGACTCCCTATCATCCCCGAAAAGCCGCGCTCTTCGTTGATTCGCAATAAACGTCTTGTATCTTCCTCGGTCGGGCATCGAAGATATGTCTGGCCGTAAACCTTGATGACGCTTATGCAAAACTTCTTCAGGCAGTCCAACGCAGTGGTCTCCGCCATTCGCAAATACTCGTCGCAGGCATCGGCTGGACTTCCATAACAAAGCTGACGAAGTGCTACCGTGCACTTCTGGTGTGGAGTGAAAGAGGCCCTCCCCGTAGCATCCTTTCCGTTACGGAAGTAGGCGTACCGGTCACTCAAACCATTCATGATCCGTATGAACATGTCCCTCGACATCCGGAACCGTCGCCGAAACTGTTGGTCGCGGTACACCGGTCTAGGCGCGAAGTAGTCACAGATCAACCCTTCGTGTGCATCTTCTTGATTGCGCTCAATCACTCTCCGCTTTGGTCGCGGCGCCAACCCTGAGCCCTCGGCCTCATCATCATCCCGACCCCTTGGCTCTATTGATGACATCACTTGATCCTCTATTGCTTTTTATGTTGCCTCCACAAGCCTATCCATCGCTGCGTCTATTTCTTCTTCTTTCATTTGCTTCATTTCCTCTAGCGTTGGAAAATTCGCCATCGAAAAAAATAGAACTAGGAAAAAAAAACTAGAGAATTTGGAGAGGAATAGAGGAAAAAGAAGCTTGAAACAAATGAGAGAATGAAATTTTGCTTGGGGTTGTTCTGAATTTATAGAAAAGTGTTGGGGCTTTGGAAGTCGTCGCCGATACGTGTCGGGTCGTGAGTGGCCAACCGACTAGCCGTTGGCGCATGGCACGATGCGTCGCGTCGTTGCTGGAACCAGCCACGACCCGCTGACACGCCCCCCGACACGACCGCGTGACACGACGAGTCGTGCCAGCGAGTCATGTCAGTGTCGTGTCTGCGCCAGCCACGGCCCCCTGCCACGACGCGTTGGAGATGCTCTAACAATTAAACAGGCAAAACTGTTTGTGTTGTGGATTTCTTAAGGGCAAAGAAATTGAATCTGTTTTCTTTTAGCTAGGAAGTCCATTTCATAGTGTTGGACTGCCTCAGTGCTCACCATTTCTGGAATTAAAATATGAGGGATTGCCTCATACTGAAAAGTCGTAGATCAGAGATTTTTATTAATTTACATTACAAACATTAATATCCCAAAGAGCGAGAAACGTCTCTTGGTCATCAACTACTACACAGCATAAACATAAAGTATAGCAGTGATAACATTGACAAACAACGAAATTGAGTATGAAACTCAAAGCTAAAAAAAGAATCAGCAGATTTCTGGATGAAGCATTACAAAACTACAACAGATGGATTGGAAAATAAAAACACAATTATAATCATCCTCAATAAAGATTGAATTCACTGTTATAAGGTGACACAATTCGATCCATGATACTGGAAAAGCCTAAGAAGCCACCTCCGAAAGATAGCATGCAAACAGAGTCACCATATCCTGCAAATGACTGGAGCGAAGGTCTTCTGGGACTGGAGCGCTGAACACAGTCTCGAAACAGTTCAACTGATCATCTATCGATGAATCTTTGCCCATATCAGAAAGAAGCAACCCACATATCTCCTCCGACATATTTGAATATGCCACCCTGAAATAAATATACATTTGTAAATGTTCTTTCACTATTCCCTAATATTAGTTTTTACGGGCAAATAGGTACCTGAGGCATTCACTTTTTTTTTTGCAATGAGTAACCCTCTCTTTGATAATTTCAAAAAAAAAAAGAGTTCCCTGAACTTGGCATTTTGTCACTGTAAATTTGTTTGAAAATGACAATTTTACACTAAGTGCAAAAAAAAGTCGAGTTCAAGGTACTTCTTTGCAATTATAAAAGTAGAAGACTACGATTTACAAAAAGTGAATACCTCAAGGTGCTTTTTTGCAATCATAGTTTTATTAGCAACCATGACTTGCAAGTTTTGCTGCTCATAGCAAAAACTAATATAAGAAAATAACAAAACTAGCCCCTATGGCCATTGGGTTTATGCTACAGAAAGTTGAAAACTAAGTAAAGGGAGTGATATATATATACCTTGCCTCAACTGGTAGATTGTCACCCAAAGTAGCCAATGAGCCATTTAAGAAACTAATCAAGTCTCTACAGGCAGCATTTTTGTTCTCAAGAGAATCCTGCAATATACATAAGATAACCATCAATGCTTGTCGGATGAGGAAGAAAATAAACTCTTACAATGCACATTAATTTGTCCATGAAGTTGTATGATTAAGTTTCCACCTTCCACCCTTTTTGGTATTAAATCATTTCTACCTTAGTATAATATATCATCATTACTATGCAATCATGTTGCAAATGGGAGAATTATTTAGGGACTGAGTATAAGCTCATACCAGTTGATTCATGGTATTGTTATCTTCCTGCATCGTACTTCTTAATAAATAAAATGAGATATAAACTCCGGCTCCAAAGTCCCAATCTGCAATTTCTGTTTTGTGGTCCTCCATTGAAGTTGCCAGCTCCCATAGATCGGAATGCTTCGCTGCACAAATTAAGAAAATACATATGTTATTAACTTTCTACAAAGTATTTCAAAGTAGCAAACAATAGGCCTCAATCCTTCCGCAATCGAGATAAATTTAAGTCAATAACAATTTCAAGGACCAAATTAAGCAGCAGCAAAGAAGCCGAAGGACTTTCTTTGACCAAAGACTATTCCTAATGTAACAATGATCAAAACACTCCAAATTTATTCAGAAATCAGATTACCTTTTTTCTATCAACAATTTAAGAACAATTATCAACATGAGGACTACAAGAGTACAATAACATAAGTAAGAGAGATTCCCATACTACAAGTTTTTCATGCACACGAATTATTGTCTGAATAGAACAGATTAGAGTCTGAATAAGATTAACATATTCAGATCGTGGCAAGGCATGTACTTTTGAGTTCTGTCTAAACCTATATGTCACCAATTCAATTCTAAATATAAAAAAACTCTAATATCGGTAGGTTTTACATAAAATGCATGGCAATAGGAAAAGATTCCTCTACATGAGTACATACATTTAAGTGAATACTTAAGTTTAATATAGCACAAATTTAACTTGAAAGGCAATAGATAAGATCTTACCTGACAAAAACAATTTATGAGCAACTGAAGTTATGAAAATAGAATGAGCTTTTTGCCAATTTCCACATTCAATAAAGTGTTCAAGAGCCTTTGACCGATCCCCGTAGTAATCATAATAAACCGCCTGTAATCGATGGAATGAAATGAACTCAACCGGCAGAACAAGATATATAGTAAGAGTTTCTTAAGTTCTGCATCCTCGTTGAATTGAACAGCAGAAATTGAACAATGAAAATGGATAACAAGTATTTATCATTTTATTAAAGGGGTAACCAAAATAATCAGCTGTTACTTTCATATTAAAAGTACCCTAACATAAATTATATAATGATGAACCAATAAATAGATAAAATGAGAAATATTCTGTAGATAAGGTCACTCTTAGTGGGTGAAAGACAAACATACCATAGCTTCATGCAACCATGATGACGGAACACCCAGGTGCTCAATGAACTGGCGTTGTGATTCTTGTTTACTCCAATTTTCACAGTACTGGAACAGGATTTCCCGAATAACAGTAGCCTGGAGATATGGATAATCATCACGATATGGCATGTGAAGAACCACATATATAGCCCAATGGCACTGCCCTACACAAAGAAGCTGTGTGACCAGTCCCATGTCAAGGACATGTAGATCATTAGAGCTAAAAACACCAACTGATTCCAACACTGCACGCTGATGCCAGAGCATATGGTAGTCAAGAGGATCATATGTTGAAGAGAAGGCACTGAACATGGTCTTCAGAAATCCAATTTCACTCCCTTCATTGGCATGAAGAAGCATAAGATAATACAAGAGATCAAACCGGTCATCTGGACTCCATTTCATAGGCACCTCTTCTGGCCCCTCGTCAACATATATTGGAACAGGATATGGAGCCTTTCCATCAACAAGAAGCTGTTGGTAAGTGTGAAAAACATTGGATAATGAAGTATCAGGTGATAGTCTATACCACATTAGTAAACCTAGGAACCTCTTCCAGTCAAGTTTAACATCATGAGCAGCACTATGAATGTCACTAGCAAGTAACTCGTAAAGCTTAATTCTTTCCTTCTCAATGAAGTTGAAATCAAGCCCATTAATTCTCCAAAGATCAAGCTGCCTAGCAACATCAGAACGATTCACAATGGATCCACCAGCCTGACTTAACAAGCAAGCCAATCTCACATCTCCTTTGGAAGCTGCCAGTGCCACAGCAGCATCTAGCTGTCTCCCAGTCAGGAGTATGAATATATGCTCGAGATAATTGGATTCGTTCAAAGAGCTTACATCATCTTGTACCCGGTGGCAAACAGACTCTTGCAACCAAAAACTGAATTCTGCTCTTCGCAGCAGAGGGAGTGCTTCTAGATCAGCATCTGAAGAAGCTTCCTTCATATCTTGCATCATATCTTCCTCATCATCAGCACCCGCAGATTTTGAGTGACCACTATTTCCCCTCTCAGAGAAAAGAACTCTTATCAATTCCCAGACCATCACTTGGTGCATTAAAACTAACCGGGTAGAGGGAGATACGCCAGGAACTTCCAACTGTCTCTCGGCAATTTCTATATAGCTATGACAAATATCTGAAAGCATTAAGCGATTAGATACAAGTTTTTGAAGCTTCAGTTTAAACGATCCAACTTCAACTTCTTTTGTTTCATGATTTATTTCCTTGTGGAGATTTAATGGGGAATCAAAAGCCAAGTCGATGAGCTCTTTCTTCTCTTTGTTATTCTCATCTCTAACCACTCTGTCAGTTGCAACCTTCTCCATGTTTATTACAGATGATAGCCTTGGAGAATCATTACTGCCCACAGGCATGCCAGAGTGAACAAGGATACCATTTGGGCCCCACCCTACACGAAATGATCTACCCATGAACAAACCTGCATCAACTATGTTGCGACAATGGCTACCAGCTACCGGTGTCTCGTGCCTGGGGTCCAGCTTGAAACCTTCCGTTTTTGCCACCCTTAGGGGATTACCTTTATTTTGTTGAGTCATCAGAATTGTCCCAGGTGAACTTGAATCGAAATTACCAGGGTTGTACTCAAGTAAGGCTAATGGTGTTTTTCGCGCTATAGGTGGACTAGGTTTATCATTCATCTTCCGATTGGAAAGCTGTAAAGGGGATCTTATCTGGTCTTTGCCAAAAACGGGCCTCTGACGAGAAGGTATTTCATCATAATTTCCCGCCTTGTCTTCCTCAGCAGGATACAACACCATCATCATCTCTTTCATCCTTACAGGATCAAGCCTAAGATGAGCAGGAAGAGAATGGGAAAGCACAGACCCAGTAGGATCAATTAAGTTTCCTTCATCCATATCAGAAGCCTCGTTGTCATTCATATCAATGGGATCTTGAACTGCAGCTGCATCATCCATAATTATATCATCCTCATCATCATCACTCAACCCAAATTTGCTGAAATGCTGAACCAAAAACTTCCATTCACCATTTACAGGGTTGAATGAAATAAAATCAGCTCCTTGTCTCATGGTGCTTTGTCTTAATTTCTCTACTATAATATCCACGTGGCCCTCTTCCAAATTTGACAATCTTGATTGTAGGATCAAAGTTACTTCAGCAGCCTTATTAAGTCCCTTACCAACCCCCGGTTTGGAACTTTCATCTTCATATACCACAACCTCGTGCCTACGAAACTTCACAATTTCATCCAAATCTAACCACCTAACATCAGTCTTGTCTACAAACTTAACACATCCATAACCAGACCTTCCAACTGTGAAATTTGGGACTCGGCTGGAAAATCCGGGGTCGGTGTGTTCCCGCGAGGCCAATACCTCCAAACAGGGCTCCATATAGTAACCAGGCCTTCTCAAAGTAGGCAACAGAGTTCCAATCTCTCTTAGAACCTCACATGACAAAATCCCGGAGTTCCTAGAGACTCTTCTTTTCTTGTATTGAGATGAATCTAGTGGGCTAAGAATTCCAGATTCCAAGTTCATTATACATGCATTACCAAATGACATGTTACTAGTCATATCGTGAGAATTGGCCCCAGTCCCTGCAAACAATCTATACAAAGTAAACATTTACTGTATATAAGATATAAATGAACTACTGATCAACTCAGGCGAACCAGCATTTATCTTCAAAGCAATTCCTCCATCCCCACCAATCCCCCAAAGGTGAAAAATAACTACAAACACATGCAACCAAAATCATCATTCATTCATTACTATCACAGCCCAAAAGGGTTTTCGACCAATTTAATCTCTTACCCTCTTCACATTGGGTCATTAAGAAAAATGAATCCCTAACAAGCAAATTTCATTTCGAATACGGAAAAGAGACACTCAGGGTCAAATTCTACTTCTTGCAAATTCAATTTCCGAAAGTAAACAACCTATCACTGACTCACGCATAAATTGCTACCAGTTCTAACCAGTTACCTATGCCAAAATTCAAACCCTACACTGAACGAAAGTGCAATCGACGCATCGGAAAGTGGACTAGCTTAAGTGCAGTTCGAAATCTGAACCCCATAGTTCGAATTTCATTACCCTCTTCCTGCATTCTCTGGGAAACCAAACAGAAAAGCGAGAGAAAGTAAAGAGGTCGGAAACTAACCGTGAACCGGGAGCAGAGAAGTAGACGCCGTGGTCGAGGAGCAGCGAGAGGAGCGAGGACGGAGAAGAGAGGAGAGGTTTTGCTAGGGCTTTTGTTTGGACTGCTTCACCGTTACTTCCGGTCGAGAATGGATCGGCGAGAGTGAGACCGAATTGGCGATGATAAAATCACTGGGACTGTGACTGTGAGGGTTTATTTTATTTGACACGTGGCTCGCGTGTTCTTAGTTAGTTAGCCCTGAATTGTCAATAATACCCTCTACATGAATGGGACAGCAGACAGGGTTTTTCGATTAACGGAACATGGCGCACGATAGGGCGTCGGAGCCAAAACCTCCTCCCAACTCTACGCTGAGGATGCGCAGGATATTAACATACACACTTCCCCCCTTTGAGCCCCTCTCTATACTATACATATACCGCATTTCTTTCCCTCTCGTTTTGAACCCCTCTCTCGGCGATTCATCATCACCTGATTTGATTCTCTCCACTCTCGGAGCATCCAAGCTCTTCAATGGCCACTTTTGGCGCGGCTGCTGCGGCCAACTCAAACCCCAACAAGTCCTTTGAGGTATGATTTCACTTTCACTTCATTGGCGTTTCCGTTTAATGTTTCAAATGTTTTCAGATTCATAGACTTTCTGAATTGATTTTCCGGCTACTTTCTTGTTGCTCGGGTTGAGTTGCTCAACTGTGAGGGTTTTGTTGCTGACACGCTATTTAAGTTTAATTGCATTTTGGTTCCTTGTTGCTAATTTATTCAAGTATTTAGTTTTCTGGGTTTTGGAATTGATATGCGCTCACACACATGTGTGCCTGATTGAGTGTTGGAATTTATTTTATAAATAATATGCTGGTCAACAGAAGTTAATTGTTTAAGCATGTTTGAATGATGGTTAATTGATTTTATGTGCTTAATTAGGTTTCTGTAATTACATTATTTTCTTATTTTAATTTTCTTTGATCGTTCAGCATTTCTATTGACATTGGTTTCTGATACATGGGTTTATTTGGTTACATCAACCAATATGCTTGGAGTTCTTTAATTGTTTGTTGAATTGGTTTAGAAGTTGGCCATGAATGAATTCAAGTCTATATGTACATGTCAATGAAAACTTCTGCACTTAGATGATCCGACTTTGCTTTTATTCCATGGACGGTTTGTCTGAAGACTTCTTCATTTCCTAGGGAAACTGGAGTAGTTTGCCATATTTTTGATGCTACCTGTTTGTCTAACTCTATAATCTAAATAAGTAGTAAATTGTTTATTATGTTTTCTGCTTCTTTTGGTTGGTGAACCTTGATTTGGGTTATTTTTTCCTTCAGTTCTGTGTTATCGAAATTCAAATGCATAGTAGCTTTTTTGATTCGCTTTCGCTAGCTTGTTGAACTTTTCCCTGTCAGCTGTTGAAACCATGGGTTTACTGAAATTCTTTAATGTAGGTGGCTCAACCTCCAAGTGACTCTGTTTCCAGCCTTAGTTTCAGTCCCAAGGCCAATATCTTGGTTGCTACTTCATGGGATAATCAGGTGTGCTATTTCATTTGTTATCTTTTTTATTTCTTGTATTTTCTGTCTTGGTAATACAAGTTTATATTCATAAATATCTTCATGACCGGCTGTTTTTCCTAGAGCTTTCTGAAAATTAAAATTGCGTGCTACTTCAATTTTTTTCAATGTTCTTCAATTTTTTTTAATGTTATTAAGCCCCTTTTCTTTAGTTTGAGTTAAATTGGAAATTTTAATTTCTCCCTTTTGTTATCGACTAAATAATAAGGTGTATCAAAGCTATTGGGCTCAAAATTTCTCCAATTACTTGCGATGAAAAAAAAAATGAAAAGGAAACAAATTATTTTCATACATCTTCTCTATCTGCTGTTATCCTGACTGTTTCTGTTACCGACTTGCATCTTGCTTCAACTTAGGTACGATGTTGGGAGATATCACGGAATGGAACTTCTGTGGGCAGTATGCCGAAGGCATCAATTTCTCACGACCAACCAGTAAGAAACAGTAGCTTCTGTATTTTGGAATCTGTTTTGCCATTGATGATTCTTCATATTCATTATACAAAACATTGTTGTTTTGAAGGTTCTATGCTCAGCTTGGAAAGATGACGGGACAACTGTTTTTTCTGGAGGCTGTGATAAGCAGGTTAAAATGTGGCCTTTGAATGCCCAACCTGTGACTGTGGCCATGCATGAGGGTCCTGTTAAAGATATTGCTTGGATTCCAGAGATGAACCTCTTAGTTAGTGGAAGCTGGGACAAAACCCTGAGGTAAAAGGTTGAATCCTTGCTCGTCAAAACATTTGAGAATCAAGTTTGGTACATCAGTTTTATGGCATATAATACTCTGGTGGGCTCGGGAATGCTTTATTATCATTGACATGGTGTCATTAGAGTTTAGATTCTCTTCATCAATGTCAGTATGATAGTCTCCTACATTTGACACAGCCTATGATTTGATTTTCATTTACCTTTGTATTACGGATTTTTAGGTACTGGGACTTGAGGCAGCAAACTCCTGTGCATACCCAACAACTCCCTGATCGCTGCTATTCTCTATCTGTGAGACATCCTCTGATGGTTGTTGGCACTGCAGATAGGAATATGATAGTCTTCAACTTGCAAAATCCACAGGTAATGCTTTTATTTCTGAATGATTCATAAGGTTTTCGTACAACTGAGTGTCTTAAGTTCAAAGTTAAGGTGAAGTTGCGGGGAAATTTGCATTATGTGACGGCAGCAATGATTGAATGTTATGAGAATGGGGATGAGTGTTTTTCTTCACAACTTCCAATATTAATCTGTAGGTGTCTTTACTTAACTCAAAAGCTTTGTAGAAACTTGACTTAATTTGAGAAGGTTTTTATCGTCAAGAACAATTATATGGTAGAGCAACCTTTTGCAGGGTTCTAATTTTGCTTACTTACCATGCACAACCCTCGAAAGTTAAATCCTTGCAAAAAAATGGCCAAAATCTGATGTTATTTGTGTTTTTTTTACTATTTGGATAAACACATAATTCCTACTGTGAGATGAACGTGCTTTAAGAGGCGTTAAATTGAGCTGAGCAAGTACTGGTTTAAATCTGCTGTTTCTCTTTTGCTGTGCATTTCAAATTTAATAGTTCTTTAATTGTCGACAGGCTGAGTTTAAGAGGATCACCTCACCATTGAAATATCAGACAAGATGTGTTGCTGCCTTTCCTGATCAGCAAGGATTCTTGGTATGCTATGTTCTTATATTATTTCTGGTCCTTCCTAATGTTCGTCTTTGCTCAAGTTTGTTGGAAGTGTTAATGTTTCCGATTGGAAATTTACAATCGTTTTGATAAAGACCAGTGAATGAAGTGTAAATAAAAAAGAGAAGAACAAATAACAAACTTTTGCAGCACATAGATCTTTAGTATCTTGGAATAAGATTTATACATTGAGACTTAGACCAATAATTTGAACTACCATCCTAAAAATGACAACGATCTATGTCATTCAATCATTGATAAAGTATTTTGTTTTATGTAAACCCGAAATGTGATTGAAAGTTTGGAACATCACTCATCATCAAGTTAGCCATTATGCCGAAGAAGAATTGTTAGAGAATTTTTTTCGCAAGACTGGAAATTGAGATCAATAATTATTTTGCATCATTTGCACGTTAAGTAATAACAATGAGGAAGTCTGCCAGCACATTGTTGACTCTTGTTCTATTGTCATGTTCTATTAGGTTGGCTCAATAGAGGGAAGGGTTGGAGTGCACCATCTAGATGATGCTCAGCAGAGTAAAAACTTTACTTTCAAATGCCACAGAGATGGCAATGAGATATACTCAGTCAACTCTTTGAACTTCCATCCGGTAAGTATTTAATTGCCATTTCTGTTTTCATTTAAAATTAAATTACTTGCAAGGATCTATGTTTTTTTGTGGATCTTGCATATCCTTGGATATGTGTTTTAGATGTGCATTCGTTTGCATTCTCTCTTCCCCTAATCCCTCTTTTAACATATTGTCTTGGCTGATAAAAAAGAGAGGCTCCGCCTGTTCAACAAATCAATCTCACTCACCATTTTTATTTGCTCGTCTTTCTTGATGTTATATTTATATCTTTGCTCTTGATTATGTATTCCTTTTGGTACCTGTTGCTCAAATTTTGGTTTGTTTTCGTTCTAGGTTCATCATACTTTTGCAACTTCAGGTTCTGATGGTGCTTTCAATTTCTGGGACAAGGATAGTAAACAGCGACTCAAGGTGATTATAGAGAACTTTTTATGTAATTTTTTTATTGAATGTGTTGTATTTTTCAGTTTCCATGTTTCAAGCATGTATTTTTTTTTTTGTTGGCAAAACAAGAATTTTACAAGTTGAATTTTAGATTTGGGGTCAATCAAGAGATAATGTGGTTTGGTATTCTCTTTCCAGATGGATCTAAATTGGTTAATCTTGTATACTAAGTTGTTTTACTGGGATCATATGTCGATTAAACATGCCATCTTTAGGCATCTTATTGCATGGCTTGTCTTGTGTCCATTTTTTTTCCCAAGATGCACATGTATTTCATATTTAGTTCGAAATGGAATCTCTCCATAGTGAGATAGTTTATCTTTGCCCGATATGAAATTTATACTTGAACCATATCAAGTTTGCATATATAATAGTGTCTCTTCTGGGTTTTATTTGATATTATATATTTATACTAATTGATTTTCAGGCCATGTCAAGGTGCAGTCATCCTATTTCTGCCAGTGCTTTCAACAATGATGGCTCAATATTTGCGTACTCGGTATGAGTAATAACTTTCATGTTAATTATGCAGCCTATGGTCCTTCATTTTGTACCATTATTTCCTTGTTGCATTTATGGAAAGTTTTTGTACTTGTTTGGCAATTCATTATATATCCTCAATGAAATCATAGTACAATCCTTTTTGATACAATCATCCGATTAATATGCTTGCTTACTTTTCCTTTTTTGTGTGGATTCGATTAGAATTGCAAGGGCATTAGAAAAGATCTAAAAAATGACTTACCTTTAGTTATTTTTGTAAATATTGAATCGTCTTAAGTTATAGTGTATATTTTGTTTGTTTCAACCAAAGCACTGTATGCCCTTGCCATTAATAGTTTAAATCTTAATATGATACATAACATGACTAATATAAATGAATGAATGGATTGGTTTGTTCTCTTAAATTTCATAAAGCCACTTCACGATGTGCTTGATTTACATTTTGAACTAAGATTTGGATAATGTAGCTATGCTGCCTCATTTGTGTTTTTTATTTATCAAATAAGAGATTTGCTCTTATATCATCTTCAATTTGTGTGTAGGTATGTTATGATTGGAGCAAGGGTGCTGAGAACCACAATCCAGCAACAGCAAAGAACTATATCTACATGCACTTACCACAGGTCAATTAATATACTAGGTGTTTTACTCTAATGTTGTAAAATATCGGGGAAATGCTGAATGAAAGAGAAAAAATTAGCCTGTATCTGGTCTACAACTTGTTTCCATGTTCATCACATTTCCTTCAACTTGTGCAGGAGTCTGAGGTAAAAGGCAAACCTCGAGTTGGAGCAAGTGGAAGAAAGTGAGGCATAGCATGTACAAGTCTGCATAAGGACACGAAAGGAAGTGAACGTATAATTCTAGATTTGATTTCTCTGTGTTTGTAACAAAAATTATGTATGTTGGTAAAATTAGGGGAAAAGGAGAGTTAGGATTGGGGGCCTTTTCGTAAAATTCTGTTGATTCATGGAATTATACTTTGGGAAAAGAATTCTATAGATGCTGGAAATTGGAATGTCGGATTTATGTATCTGTTTCAAAACTACCTTTCAAGGTTTGGTTCCTAAAGAGCCCTTTTACATAGCACAAGTCTTCATTCCTTGAGTGCAGCTCAAGAAAAGAACAAAGGTAAGCATGCGGGAGGGATCCATCTAGCAACCTTTTAGGCCTTTCTTTGCAATAAATCTAAACAGCCCAACGTCTCTTTTCCAAAACATGTTCCTCCAACTTTATATCCTAAATTGATTGAAATCCTTTGCTTGGGATGCCCTTTGTCTGTTCATGCTCGAAATCTGGGCCCTGCTTTGTTTGTTTGTTTGCACTTGATGGAATGTGGACAAAACCGTTATGTCACACCAGATTGTTTCATGTTGGATCCAGATTGACGTGTTTTGTCATTGAGTTTTAACACATATTATTGTACAGGTGGAAACTCTATTACCAATTTAGTTAGAAAAATTGGGCACAAGGAAATGGAGAGTGGGAAAGAGATTGCACTAGAGAGAGCTACACATATCCAAAAGCTGAAACAAGTATGTGGTGGACTTGTAATCATTCACTTCTTCTTCTTTTTAAACAACCCAATTCATTGTCATCACAGTGTGTTGAATGTATTTGGATTGTGCAATTCCAACTATGGGTACACACGTATTCATACTCGGTTTCAAAAAGCCTTCACTTTAAATTCTGGCAAAAGTAAGGACTATTCTTTTCTTTTTTTGTAAAAAAAAATGGTGTGAATGTATTTAATAGTGAAAAGGCTCATTAACAATCACTAACAAACCCAACAAACATTGTATTGTTTGAGGAGTTAATGTTTCATTTTTCTATAAAAATCAAATTTTTAAATGAGAGAAATATTATATTTGATTTAATCAAAGTTATCACATGCTAGCTAATCATCAGAGCATGCCAGTGGCAGTGTGTGACCCTCTCACCCCACTTGGCCCCCATAGATTCATAGCTATAGACAATCTCACGTATGCTTGTCCTTGGGAACGACTTATAGATCACTACAAGTTCTCTAGGAAACATTTATTATATTTAGAAGACCTAATCCCTAAGACCCAATTGAAAATGATTGATGATATCAGGGTCCTTGGCCATGTCTTCAAGTTGTACATATTTGTGAAAGTGCATCACATGGGGCTCGACCTAGATCCCTTAACCATGGCCTCTAACCTACTCTCTAGGGTTTCCATGACAATGACTATATAATACATGTCAATTTCGTTTGAAAACACCCATGCCACCCACATAAAAAAATCATCAATACCATGCCATTAATTCATTTTTGGTAGAAAATATCATCAAACCCGATAGTATTATACTTTAGGTTTATTTTTACATTCATATTTAATTTGATTTCTCATTTTATGATAGAAATTAAAATAAAATTATTCACTTGATTAAAAATAATCTTTTAGATGCATAAACAAAAAAGTAGTCCATAATGTTTTCGTCAAAACTAATTTGTTTTCCAAACTACGGGTCAATTCAGTTGATATGTTTATTGTATCTCGGGCTAACTTGCTTAATTACATTGATTTTACCTAAATTACAACCCGGAAAAACAAAATAAAAAGTCTAAAAACTTGCTGTAAACTCATGGTTGATGTCAACATCTTTATGTTATGTATAACTGAAGCAGAGGGGGGAATGGTCAAAAATAGCAGCTACACAAGCCTCCAAGCCATAGAGATTGAGAGAGCATGAGCAATGAGTATGGGCTTTGAAAATTACATGAAACATGATTTGTGTCTTCACCTTGTACAGTGTAACACATGTGGCTTTGTTTCATATGTTTAGCATTTTGTGATGTGAGCCATAAACCCTAACCCTTCAACTACTCCACTAAAATACAAAAATATCCACAAACTCTCCCCATAGCAACCATCCAACTATAAATCAGATGAACTATAGGGAGCTTGGACCAAAAGAAACTCCACCATTAAGAGATCTACTATGTATCAATTAATTGTAATGTATATAAGAAATACGATAATGATCAGAGGGAAGAGACATGACATTATCTTCATTAGAAAATTGATGACAAACTAAGCCTAAAAAAGACATACCATGTTTATTTTCCTTCTCTTTGTAATGTGCAATTTACTTACCCATGTGAAGAAGCGCCACAAACAAACAAAATAGGGGGGACTATCATGCTGTGGTGGGGCCATCCATAGCAAAGTTGATGGCCAACAGCACCGCGAAGGCCGCAAAAGCCGCCTATTTAAGTCCAGGGACCGTCTCTTTCTCTCAGGCATTTTCACAAACACCTTGAGGGCGCTTCCCATTCTTCAAAAGCACCGCCATGGCCAGACCTCAGCAGCGCTACCGCGGCGTCCGTCAGCGACATTGGGGCTCTTGGGTCTCCGAAATTCGCCACCCAATACTGTAATTCACTATACCCAGCAACCAAGTTTGTTCCTTTGTTTTGTTTTGGCGCACATATATAGTGTAGTGTTCGATGAAATGTCTCTATGAATATTTATATAATCTGTGTTTTGGTTCACAGGAAGACCAGGATATGGCTCGGGACGTTCGAGACGGCGGAGGACGCGGCTCGGGCCTACGACGAGGCGGCGAGGTTGATGTGCGGGCCGAAAGCTAGAACCAACTTTCCGTACAACCCCAGCGAGCCACAGTCGTCTTCGTCGCAGCTCCTGTCGGCGACCTTGACGGCGAAGCTGCATAAGTGCTACATGACGTCTCTACAAGCCACCAAGAGAGCCGCGCAAAAAGGGGCCGTCCAGGAAACAGAGTGCGCCGGCGCCCGCAACGGCATTTCCCGGAGAGGCGGCGAGGAGAAGAGAGCGGCGGGATCGCAGTGGGAAGGAGGGAATTGGGTCGACGAGAGTGGGTTTCAAATTAAGCCTCTGGAAGATGATCATATAGAGCAAATGATTGAGGAGTTGGTGGATTATAATTGGTCTATTGAGCTTTGCTCTTTTGTGCAAACATAGCTTCTCTCCTCTCTTTCTAAAATGTAGCATTTACTAGCTAATGCAAGTTACCTAGTTTTGTCACATATTTAAGTTTATATAAATCTTGTCTAGTTTTCTTCAAACTCACAAATTACGGTAGAAGAGACATGTGATTCTCCATATTAGTTAATTATATATAATTTAAATGAATAATGATACGAAAACGAAACGTAAGGGGAGGTTTGTGTAACACATTTAATTTGCATATGCATTTTGCTTCTTAGAATCATTCGTTCAATTGACGGAAATGTATTGTTTAACATTTTAGATAAAGTTGTACTCCACGACTAAGTTTCGATTTCAAACTTCATGTCTTCAGCCTCTTCCTCAACGTGTTTTGTGCAAGTGTCTCTTACACTCCTCTTTTCTCCCCTCCCGAGGTCGGTGCAGATGACGTCTAATCTCCCTTCTTCTGCTCTCTATTCTCGTTGGCGCTCTATGGAACTCCTCTCACCTCCAACCTCCAACCTCCTCCCAATCTTCACTTTTCTCACCTTCCTCGACCTCGACACCACCATTGCAAAACCCATCTCCCCCGCCTAGCATCTCTCGAACCTTAATCTCTCAAATATCAGCTCCACCTACTCCTCATCTACCGCCTCTCATCCCTTATCCCCTTTTGTCTCCCTGACCACACTTGCCTTCATCGCCTTTATAACCTTTGGGATCCTGAGGGAATCCATCGCAACATGCAATGTGATCTCTCATTGGAGAAAGGTCGAACCTATGACCTCATGCTTCCACCTCCACTGCTCCGACTCAAACAACCGAGAAGCTCAAGCCAAACTCGGTTGAGGACATTCAAACAGAACTCACCAGTGTGCCTATCGGGGACGAACAAGCTGAAGACTTTGATGATGATGATGTGGCCCTTGGAGTCCCGACCAATGTTGTTCCGTCCATAGACAATGCTCACTACTGGTTCACCCTTGTGGGACATCTACTTGTCGACAAAAGGGTAAGATCACGAACCCTTTGGGGTTTAATAGAAAAAAGCTGGGATGTCCAAGGCCTTATGGTCCAACCTCTTACAGAGAAGATTGTCTCGTTCTTCTTCTCGTCCCAAGCTGCGCTGGATGGGATTAGGGCTAGGGAACCATGGTCCTTTTATGGCATTGTGCTGCTCTAGAGTCGTTGGTCTTCCGATATGTTCGCATGTCAGTTCGAGCTTACGACATACCAGTTGAGGCTAGGAATTCTCAGATGAAGGAGTTCATCATTTCCAATATGGGGAAGGAAGTGGAAACGGGAAGGTCGACCAACCTGAAAAAACCTAAGGGTTTAGATACTTTCCTATGACTATAGGTGGAACTAGATGCTACCCGCCTGATGCAGGTATATTTTAGGACTTAAAGGGGTCACAATATATCGAGATATACAGACTTTTAGTCTCGTTTCTTATCATATATTTAGGTTTAGTATGAATAATTAATTTTCTCGGTGAGTTCGGAAGTTCGAGTTGAAATCGACGTATTTTGGTGTGTCTTGCAGGTGGGTCGTCAAGAGGGTCAATTTTTTTCACCTCGGAATATATGCATGACTGGTCTTATTTTGTAGGTCTTGAGAAAGAAAATTATTGGTGCAAGAACGAGATTAATCGAAGTTCAGATGAAGTCAGTGCGAGCAAAACAGCGAAAAAAATAACAAAAGTATAAGAGCAAACCAGTCTGACACATGGCGTAACAGTTGACCAAAGCTGAGTCGGATCTGGTGCGGTGCATCCCAGTCATTAGCATGCGTCTACATCTCGCTACCCCTTGGACCAGTTGACCTTCGTGCAAACCATTGCCAACCATCGATCATGTGTGCTTTGACTTTCGCATTCGTTCGTTGATTTTTTACCACGAGATCCGACGGCTTCCAACGCCCGTTGCAGCGTTACTCCATGAGCCCAACCGTCCGAATCACGTACAACTACTCAACCTCACCCTACATGTATGGCTCGTCCGGCGTGAGGCACTTGTCCCCCAACTGCTCCTCTCCTTATTTGTCATGTGTCCTTCTTTGATAGATGGATTAATTAGGGCAGCATCACCATTATTTTGGTGTCAGGCGCGCTCTAATTGAAAATTGAACGTGAGCCCGACGCGCCCCCATTCTCCCTTTCTAGGGTTCTTTCTTTGGCGACTCTCTGATCCTTCTTCGGCCCTGGAGGGTGCCTTTCTCTTGCCTTTTATTTACCAGACGTGAGGTCGGTTCTCAGGCAACGATTTTTAGGCGAGATTTGGGTGTTCAGGTAACTCGGGTGCTCGATTTCGATGTCGCGAATTTGGTGTTCGATTCCGATGGTGTACATCATTGTGGAGCGTGCTCTCGTCGCTAGAAGTTTGTTGCAGGGTTCGTAGGTCCTTTTTGGGAGCTCGGAATCGTTGTGGTGATTTCGTTTCAAGGGTCCTCTGGGTCATCTCTTCAAGTAACTTCCAATCAGTTCATCTTAAGCTTCTGGTCTGGGATTTTCATTTGGCTGGTTGTATTGTCGCGATTGGGGTTTTTGTTTTAGGGTCTTAAGAGATCAGTGAGGCTTGGGTTTATCTGGTCTCTACTCCGGTTCTCTTCGTCTATATTGGTCTGGTAGCAGCTTCAGCGATTTGGCTTCTTCTCCGCTCAGGATCGACATCGCTTTCCTACCTGGGGCATAGTAGCAATTCAATCATTCAAAATGGTTCTCTACACAGACTCAGTATCAACTTCATCTCAGCTTCCGGAAAACGAAGCAGAGGTCATGGCAAGTAGACATGAGAGTCTAAACTCCCCGTCCATCAGGGAACATTGCTCTCCCATTGACAAAACCAGACTCATCAACGGCAAAAAGGACTCAGCACTAGTCAACTCTTCGAGGAAAGTCTTATCTGGAAATCAGAATCTCCATAGAAAGCTAAAGTCTGTGGTTATTGTTGCTGCGAATGCTACTCAATCTCAAGAGAGGACATCTCAAGATTCACCCTCTATGGGATTTCCACCACCTGGTTTTGAAAGTGTTCATCCAGTAATGCAACAAAAGAAGAGGAAAATGAACAATTATGTCCAGCATCTCAGTGCAAAAGCAAAACCGCACTCCAGAAAAATTTGTTTGCAGCTTTTGTCCATAATATTCCTCCCAAGGTTTCTACTTCTTGGATGGAGAATGTTTTTGGAAATGCTCAAGGATTCAGAAAGGCTTTAGCGGAATTATCTCCAAATAGAAAAGGAAAGTGGTATGGATTCTTATATTTCGATAGCAGTGAGGAACTACAACAAGCTATCCAACTCTTTAATGGTATAATAGTATGGAATTTCAAAATCTTTGTTACAAAAGCTTGGGACATATCAAGGCAGGTTACTTCTCAAATTTACAACCACAATCCCTCTTATGAAGACTTCTTACACAGAGGATCAGTAGTAACGGCTGACAATAAAATTCTAAACAAAGCTCACCTAGCAGTGGCTCATCTCAATCTATCCGTGGAAGCTATTATGAATGAGTTCTCTCTTCAAGGGGTTTGTGAGGTGCAATTAGAGGCCCTTGGGAATAAAGTTGTGCTTGTCTATTGTCCTGATGATTATTTTGATAAGGAAATGATGAGGGATCAAGGTTTATGGCTCCAAACCTGGTTAACATTCTTACCAGGCTTTGAAAATTTGTGCTAAAAGGGTGGAAAATTCACATGGTTTGCTATTCATGGAGTCCCCTTTCAAGGTTGGTGTGAGGAAACATTTCAAGCAGCTGTTTCTGATTATGTTATTGTAGTATTCACTCACCCTATTTCCAAATGAGGTACTTTTGTGGACATTGAATATGTGTTAGTACATACGCATAAGTTGAATTCTATTTCAGAGGAAGTTCAAATTTATCTGGGATCTGATCCCTACAAAGTCTGGATAGAAACTATTGACTATCTGACGGTTCCACCTTTTCCAGCCAGCTCCGCTTCTTCTACTACAAGAACTTCTTCTAATTCAAAGGATTCAAAGGATGATTTAGGAATAGAAGATTCTTATTCTCAGGAAATTGGTGCTATTGTCTCAGATAATCCTGAGGTTTCTTCACAAGATATGATGTTAGAGATTAGGGAGAATGTTTTCACTCCAGTACCATTAATTGCTGCAAATTAGATGATTAACCTTCAGACCACTTTCTTATGTGGCTACTGAACAGTTAAGTCCTCCTCTGGTTTTGGCTAATAGGGTGGTATTAGCTAATTCAGACTTCATCCCTAGTGGCAATCCCTCTCCTATTATCTCTGAAGGCTTATTTAATTTAATAGTTCAAGATTCTTTGGAGGCTGAAGTGGAAACTCAGATGCTGGCTTTGGTGAAAAAGGCCTCTCCTTTAATTCTTGAGGATTCTTTGGAGTCTGAGTCAGAAACTCAAATTCTAGCCTTGGAGAAGAAAGACTCTCCCTTCACTCCTACAGTAGCTGTTTCAGTGGGTGAGGGTCAAGGGTTAGACTACTTGAAAAGTGCAAACAGTACATTAGCAACTTTATTGGCAGAAGAAGAAGTTGTTGATCTGGAAGATAATTTGACCCAAGCTCAAGCTCTTGAGGTGGCAGACCTCCTAGGTTTTTCCTCCCAAAATTCCAAAGAAAAAATTAGTACAAAACTGAAGAAGAAGAAGAAGAAGAAGAAGAAGAAGAAGAAGAAGAAGAAGAAGAAGAAGAAGAAGAAGAAGAAGAAGAAGAAGAAGAAGAAGAAGAAGAAGAAGAAGAAGAAGAAGGGCAAGCCCGCCAAACCTCTTCACTCATACAGCACCATATCAAGATTCAAAGAGCTTGTGCCAACAAGGCAGGATGTTGCTAAGGTTCCTAACTTCAATTTTATGGAGGAAAAATCTTTAGCAAAATGGCTTGGGGATTTGGAAAATCCATTGGCCTGAAGGCAAATGTTCTTGACCACTGTATTATAAAACAACTAGAGGATTTGGAGGACTTCAAAAATCATTTCGTTGATTTAGATGGTGGATCAGAGGATGAGTTCTTAGACCTGGATATGGATTCTGATTCAGATCAATTGGTGGTTCACAATACCATCAATCAAAATTCTCTTTAATTTATCTTTCTCCCTTGGATTATGTTAGGAAAATGAAGAGTTTGGATTGATTCTATGCCCTCTTCATCTTTTGGATTTTTTTTTCTGGTTTTGTTGGAGTTGCTTTTGAGGTGTTGTGGTGAATATGCTTGTTTGGATGTGGATTATTTTCTTCGAGGAGTTCCAAGTCTGGCTTTTTTCTTATGCAATCCTCTGGTTGGTCTGGTGGTTTGGTAAGGATGGCAGCTGCTGTTTGGGTTCTTTCTTCTTGATTTGTGTTGCTTGGTGCTGTTGTTGGACCATCTTCTTCTTCTGTTGTTCCTCCTTGGTGGTGGTTCTGCTGCTCAAAGTTGTTGTTTTTGTTTCTTGGCTCTATTTCTGTTGCTTGTCACGCTAGTTTGCTGGTGCTTGGTTGGTTAGTTTCTTGGGAAGTAAGTCTGTGGGAGATTGGTTAGTTGGTGGTTTTGATGCTTCTGGTGGAGTTTTGGCTGCTTTAGTTTTCCGCTCTTAGGTTCTTGGTTGGCTCTTTTCTTCTCTGTTGCTTGGGTTGCTTATAAGGTGGTTTTGGGTAGTTTTGCCAGTCTTTTGGTTAGGCCTTTTGATCTTGGCCCGAGTTTTTGGTGTTTGTTTCAACTTTTGTAACTCCTCTTTCTCTTCAAAAGAGGTTTAATTTAAATTTTCTTTGCTGATCAAAAAAAAAGGAGAGAAATTGAAGAAGAGAAAGGACAAACTTTTAAACTAATAATTCGGTGATTGTATCTCAACTTTTCATCTTGATTATGAGTTTTATTAATTGCTTCTTCTCATCCTTATATTTTCTTTCCATGAACACTTACACCCTCAATTTCTTGGGTTATGGAGAATTAGGGTTGTGATCTCCATGATTTGAATGCTTTGATTATGGTGATCGTTGATTTGTATTAGTGTTTATGATTGATTTCTGCTTAATGCTTTATCTCCCGTGTAGGCTTGGTGATTGATTTGAATTAGGATCTAACGCTTGAAAATGGAGGATTATAATTAGTCTAAAATAAATCATAAGTTGGATTTAAATCCTAGCTAGATTTAGCGGGGTTAATACAATTGCAATACTTTAGATTTTGTTATTGAAAGCTAGAAGTTGTCAAAAAGCTTATTGCTTTGGGACTTCCTATATCTAGAGTCGAAAGAATTAGGTGGTTGGATTCCATTAGGGCCCGACACATTCGAAAGAAGTTAAGACTAGAATTGAGATAATTCATTGCCTCTAAAATAAGTCAACATCACAGCGATCGAACGTGTTCAATGTTATGGAATGAACTCTATCTATGTCATTGATTTCTCATCACTTGATTCAAGATAAGAAAGCTCTTTGCTAAATTCTATATTTTCTTTATTTGATTTTATTTCATTTTTTTCTCATTTTCAAAACATAAAAATTAGATTTTTACCGAAACAGTTTAGCACCAAACTTTAGATAGCGACTGTCACGCCCCAAATCCGGTTTTGACCGGACTCGAGACGTGAACTAGGAAATACGAATAAATAATAAATAAACAGAAATTTAATAATGCAAATCTCTGAGTAAAACATAGTTCGAATCTAAAGTTAAGAGTCAACGCTCAATCCAACAAAATAACGGACAACATAGTTTGATACAAAAGGGAAGTACGTCTCTAATACATAAGACCACCCAGATCCTCAAGGAGCTCCTGAGCCCTGAGACCACCTCTAGGTCTACTCATCAACGAAACATGTAAAAAACAGTCAACACTAAAGGGGTGAGCTTACGCTCGGTATGAAAAAGTAGCAAAAGGAAAAGGACCCCCGCTTTATTTTCAAAATTCTCGATTAGAACGATTACCAAAAGACAGTACAATTAGAGATCAAAAGGGAATGCAACATTTAATAAAATAACAACTCAAAAGGAGATCAACGGGGAGACAACTTATTCACCAATAGAAACCAACTAAAGGAACACACGAGTACCGAAATAAAGATAATTAGACCACAAAACTCCGGTCCACACACCAACACACATATCGTACCAGAACAAACAAGTCTCCCCAAAACACGTAGCATCAGGATGAGACAACAATATGCCATACCGGAATATCCCTTGGCCTAGGTCTTCCCGGAACACGTAACATCGGGGCGAAACAAGTCTTTCCGGAACACGTAGCATCGGATAAGACAATAATGTACCATACCGGAATGTCCCTCGGCCCAGGTCTTCCCGGAACACGTAGCATCGGGGTGAAACAAGTCTTTCTGGAACACGTAGCATCGGATAAGACAATAATGTACCATACCGGAATGTCCCTCGGCCTAGGTCTTCCCGGAACACGTAGCATCGGGGTGAAACAACAATATAAACATATTGGACCGGCATACCCCCTCGGTCGGATATCCTCCCGGAAACACCCTCGGGGCAAGTAAACAACAATACACTCAATACCAAACAAACACATTACACCGAACTCATATTATCAACCAAGCTTACCGACATGACTTACCAACCACGTCCCATCGGTCTTTCATTCACCCGATCACATCACCCGACACAATCATATCACATTCACACAACCGCTCAACCAATCATGTCACAGAGCAACCATTCATATCATACTCATCATAATTCATCTAGTTTAATAAGACTCTTATATTAATCAAAGAATGGAACTTGCATCGACATTTAAGGACAATGATCACAATCCAATACAACCACAATCAATCCTAAGGCTCGACGTGGCCATTCTACCAGCACGTCAATTTCCATAATTGAAAGCGATTAAACTAGTGAATCACATCCTATATGCATACTAAGCCTCTTCCGGTTATTAACGTAACTGAAAACGGTTATTCTAGTGAATCACATCCTATATGCAAACTAGGGTCTTTCCGGTTATTATTATTATCCTATAGGCATACTATTAGCATTCTTTAAATTAAGAGCGGAGTTTACTACTCTTCCCTACCTCAAAAACAATACAATCCTAGCAACTGACGACCTGGCTAGCTTCCTCCTCGTCCTTTCTCGCGGTCCAAAGGCCTCCTCCTCCGTCAAGCTCGGTTCCAAGGTCTTGGATCACAATTAATACTACAATTAATAAGCAAACAACGCCGGTTTTAAAGTGAACTATCTAAAGTGCCCCTAATGACAAAACTTGGGCCAAAAGGGTAAATTGGGCCAGAACTAGGCCCAATCCGGGCAGCCCACATATATGGAAACCGGCCCAGACCGTGCCCCTCAGAGGCCCGGACCGTGCCCCTCAGAGGGCCGGTCTGGGATCCGGACCGTGCCACTCAGAGGGCTGGTCTGGGACCCATTCCGTGCCACTCAGAGGGCTGGCATCGAGCCCGGACCGTGCCGCTCAGAGGGCCGGTCTGGGACCCATTCCGTGCCGCTCAGAGGGCTGGCATCGAGCCCGGACCGTGCCGCTCAGAGGGCCGGTCTGGGACCCATTCCGTGCCGCTCAGAGGGCTGGAATCAGACCCTTTCCGTGCGAAATCTGGGCAGACTCAAGCCCCTTCTTCCCCAACTTCGTTTTTACGAAAATCTACTTCAAAAACTCCATTTTTATCAATAACAAACCTCAAAATCAGTCATCAAAACCCTCAAACTTCAATACCCACAATGGGTTTCCTCCAAACATCAACAAACAACTCATTTCTAACCAAAACTTCCATAAATACTTCACTAAACAATCATCTAACAACACTAACAACAGAAGCCAACAAGTTCATGCAATTTTCTTAGAAACCCACAACTTGAAATTGATTGAAAGAGGATTGTGAGAGTTCACTTACCTTAGAGATGAAATAGGGATGAAGATGGTGTAATTTGGAGAATATTTGAGAAGAATCCACCCCAAAAGCTAGTCTTTTCCCCTTTGCTTCTTCTCCAAGTTTTTGAGCTCTTCTCTCTTCTTCCTCTAGTGATTTTCGGCCAGCAACAAAAATGAGTTGAAAATGCTCTTCCCAATGGTCCCTTTAACCTAATAATGGATGGACCAAAATACCCTTAAGTCTCCTTTCTTCCCTTTTGCATAAGTGAGGGTAAATGGGTCATTGGAGACCCATTCCTTCTCCTCCAAGCCACAATGGACAAGTGTCTATGTGGGACCACTTTGTCCTTAATAAAATCCAGCACATTAATTAATTAGAACTAAGATTTACGTCGGACCTATTCATGTTTTCAACTAAGAGTGTGTGCTCATAGTTAAATCGGTCCAAATCGGTTATTCAACTAAACTCTAATTTTTGAATTTTTTTTTCTGAGTGTTAGACTAAAAACGACGTAGTCTGCTCACACTTGGGCAACAAATGTGATATGTGTCTGCCAACTTTCCGAATTAGGGCCGAATAATATTCAACTGCTCTCCCTATGCCTCATAAGGTTGTAAAAGGCGCTAGGCGGGCGGTGAAGACCTCTAAGCGTTAGGCGGATTTGATTTATTATTATTATTTTCGATTATATTATGTATATATAAGTATATGTATAATTTAAAACCTTAAAAATCCTACATTTTAACAATTCATTCTACCTAAACTTAATTAATTAAATTAATTCAAATAAAACAAATAGAAAGAGGGAATAAAACAGTTTAAAGTGTCACTAATATTTACTTGTAAGTCGTGTATAATAATAGAATTTTAGGAAAAAGCACACAAGTTTATTTTTGAGGTAGAATAATAGATTTATAAATTAAAGTAACCTGGTGCCCGATTAAACGGAAAAACACCATACAACCAAGAAAACTAACATAAACTGAAAGATAATTGCAGAATAGTAAATGTTGCTCACGGGCATCAGGACGGTCGGATGGGTGGGACTGCGGTAGCATCCAGAGACACTGATACAGTATACTTCAACCATAAGAAACTGATCGAGCAGATTAGAGGATAAGTGTGCAGTGGTGGACCGATTACTCCCCCGGTAAGTCAGCGTGCGTCGTCCTCCCTTGACTGATAGTGGTAGGGCTCCTGAACGCGGGATTGCTGACCCCGAAGTGGTAGGGAAGCATCTTGTCGACTGTTGGCAGAACCATTGCCACCAATATGTCAGGGAGAAGGTACAATTGACCAACCCCTCCTTGGACCCCCAGACACTCATTCCTGGAAGTGGGGGTCCTTAAATCCCCCCGCCGCTATCTGTGACGCCCCAGTCCACCAGCATGCGGTCCAGTCCAGCGTCCGGTCAAGCCCGGTCCAGTCCCAGCCCACAGGGCCCAAGCAGGCCCATTCCCCCAGACCTTCCGCGCATCCGCAAGCAGTCCACGCCCCATGGCCCGCGACGGAGCCGATGGTGAAGAAACCCTAGCCGCAGGAGCTTCGCCCTTCCTTCGCCGCCACGCGATCTTCTCCGGCGACTCCTCCATCGCCATAGTTGTGTCAGTAGGCTCCGATTCCAGCCCCATGTTCCAGCGGAACCCTTTCCCGCCAGACATCGCCTTCTCCGGCACACTCTTGCCGCCAGCTCTCGGACGCGTCCCCTTGACCGGAGTTCGGCGTAGAACGATTCTCGTCGCCGCATGGAGTATGTTCTCCACCCCCCAATCTTCTCGATCGCCGAGATCCTTTCTATGAGACGAGAGAATCGTCGGCGAAACACCCTCACGGCGCATCGTCAACGACTTCACCGCCGTGACGGACCTCTCTTCCATCGAAACGAACCGCACCATACTGACGCCCTCCACGTCCCGGTCTGCCCTTGTCTCCGGCATCGGCCTGCTCAGCTCCCGGGGGAGCTCTGCGACAAACCCAAACTCTCTCCCTGACAAATCACCAGTCGAAACCATGAAAATCGCTACTGTAAGATGAGAGAATCGCAAAAACCACTCCTAAACCCTAGTTTTGGAGAGAGCGGCTGCGCGTAAAATCTGTTTTTATTTTTTTTATTTTTGAACTAGTTCAAACTCATAACTCATTGAGCTACAATAAGCACAAAAGTTTACATTTTATCATATTTTATAATTTATAATAAATAAATTATATTATATAATTTAATACATTAATTACGGTTACAATTACGGAATTACCATTACAACCGTACACTTCCACACACCCATACACGGTAGGAATTTAAATATAAAATTATTTTATTATTTTTAATAAATAAACATTACCCATGTTTAATCCTTATTCAATCTCACGTACTCATATCAAAGCTTTTATTAACCCCACGTTTTTTCCCAAATTCCAAAATCTGTTTTCTTCTTCATTAAATATTTTTTCTCTTTATTGACAGTCACTTCCGTCTTCCACTACCGATGTAACTTTTCTCTCACCTGTTCATCATTTTTTTTTAATTTCCGAGAACATTTATTCCCTTCTTCTTCTTTCTGCTTCTGTATCGATGGTAACCATGAGAGCAAAACCGGCCACTTTTCCGGCAGCCAATGCAACATTCCAGATCTGAAAATTCTGAAGGCCGACTTGCACCGCCTCACAATCCCCCTCGCCCAACTAGGTCCGCCTCGCCCGACTTGGTCCGCTTCGGCCGACTTATCGGCGCTTAATCGGCTGGCCGCCCGACCTGGCCAAATCGGGACGGCGGAGGTGATTTTTCCGCCTCACCAACACGACATGGTCTGGCTGTTCCAGCTCCAGCACCGACCTTGGGTGAGAGGATGGAGAGGCCGGGCCGGGCCGTGGACGGCGCCGAAGTCCCTTACCGGCTCAGGCTCTCTGTTTGTGCAGGGAATACTGATAAACGGTCAATTTCCGAGAACTCCGTCCAAGCTTCAGAATCTCGAGCGGCAGCGGCGCCACGAGCAGCAGCCAGAACTCTCTTCTCAGGTAAGTTCTAATTCATTAGGGTTGTATTTGGTGTTCATATTTCGGGGAAATCGAATTTTAGGGTTCGAATATGCTTTGGGTTTTGTTCTGAGTTGATTTTAGGGTTTGACTTGATTTCTGTGTTGCTGGATTTGTTATTTTTGTTGTTGTTGTTGTTCAAGCTTGATTCTTCATTTGTTCTATTCATTTGTTGTTGCTCCATTTGTTGTTGCTTGATTTTGTTTTCTGCTTCGTAATCTGTAACAGTTGGTTGCTATTGACAGGTGCTTATTTTCTGAGTTGTAAGTATGTAAAGTATAGGAAGTTTGGGTGCATTGATACTATCGATTTTGTTTCTTGTGTGAAAGGATGATGCATTAGTGGAGGGTTAAATAAATTAGAGGATTGGGCCTGTAGGGAACTTTGTAGTGACCAGCCAAGGATACATATCCATTTCTTCGAATTGGAGCTAGAGGGAAATCTATCATTTTGTTGTTAGCAATTAAGTAACGTATTGCCTGGCTGCTAATTTTGTGGTTGAAATTGTATTTCTTGTTGCCAACACTCATATTATACATTTATATTGCTTTGGTGTGTTGGAAGTGGATTTCTACTTGTCAGTTTGATCCTAGGATGCACTTAGATTTTGTATGGGTTTCAAGTTTTGGATAGTGTTTTATGTAGTTTTATGTAATTTCAGTTCTACTTCTTTATGTTGTTTTTCATTTCATCAAGCTTAATTGAATAGGATATGTTTTTCATATTTTGTAGATGTGGTGATTTATTTGACAGAAAGTAGGATGAATTTAGAAAATAAGCTGCTGGGAGGCAAGTTTGTTTGTAATGCATTTTATAGTATTTGCTAGATTGAGGTTTGTCACGCCCCAAATTCAACGAACCGAACTCGGGACGCGAACATTTTTAAAACATAAACACTTGAACCTTTTTTGAATAAAAGCTTTGACATTTCCATTTACTTCTCAAAATAATAGTATTTACAATACAAAAACGTCCCAACAAGTGGACAGGGTACAATATCCGTCACTAGACTCAACAAAATAAAGACCAGACTCCGCTCCAAGCTCCACCAGCTTCAAGAGCTAACCTAGTCCGTCCAGTGATCAGTACCTGTAGGAAAAGCAGCTAGGGGTGAGCGTTCGCTCACCTCCACGGATACCAGACTGACTATGGCATAATTAGTACATAAAGCCAGTAACACCAACGCTAAAACCAACATCAAAACCAACACCAAAGCCAACACCAAAACCAACCCCAAAACCAACACCAAAACCAACACCAACTCAAGTACTGAACCTAACCACAACCCGTTACCTTCCACAACAAACTCAACCTCAAACTCACAAAGTAAGACAACACAGCCAACAATGAACTTTCCCAAAAACAAGAACACGGATCAGGCTAGCCGAAGAATGCTCAGAACCTGCCGAGCCTCGTACGCGGTCAGGCCAGCCGAAGAATGCTCGTAACCTGCCGGGACCCGGTCACGGATCAGGCTAGACGAAGAATGCTCATAACCTCTCGGGATCCGGACACGGAACAGGCTAGCCGAAGAATGCTCAGAACCTGCCGAGGCTCGAGTTTACTCTCCTAGAGGTAATGGAACTATCTAAATCTCTTTTTCCTTCATTTCATTTCATGGGTTTTGGCTTGGTTTTGCTAGAAGTTGTTGGGTTTTCTTGGGATAGTGTTAGATGATGTTGTTAAGAAGCTTTGGTGGGTTTTTGATTGAAATCCTTGGGTTTCATGGAGTTTTTGATTTGATTGTGGTTTGGAGAATACTTGGAAGCTTGTTTATTTGTTGATTCCTACCATGGGTCGAGGAGTTTTGGAGGTATTTCACTGTTTTGGGTGTTGGAGATGACTGAAAATGGAGTTTGGATGATAATTTTCGGGAAAAAGGAGCTGAAGGTTGAAGGAGTGCGAGTCTGCCCAGACCTGCCACGGATCCGTGACGGGAGGCGTCACGGCTCCATGAGGGAGTCCGTGACGGCACACGTCACGGTTCCGTGACGTCATCCGTGACGGGTGGTGTCACGGCTCCGTGACCTCTTCCGTGGCAGACCAGTCTTAAGTCCTTTTGGGGTGTTTTTCGTCATTTTCGATCCTTGTTTTGAACTGGTCTTTTGGGGTAGTATTTGAGTCTTTATTTACTCCTTAGTTAGATCTTGATTGGTGTTTACTTGTGTTCCAAAGACCTTGGTTTCGAGCTCGAGGATCGAAGACCTTTCTGGAACCCGTGTGAAGAACGGAGGGGAGGTGAAGCGAGCGTTACAGCAGAGAATTGTTAGAGGAAGACCACAAGGTAGGGAAAGTCTAACTATTTGAGTATTTCAATTACTAGTATGCCTAATAGGTTAATAAAATCGGAAAGGTCCTAGAATTGCATATAGGATGCGAATAACTAGAATAATCGTCTTTCAAATACTAATAAATGGATGTGTCTAGTATTCATGATTAGGATGAGAATAACTAGTGTAACTCGCTTTGAATACTTGGGACTTTTTTTACTGGTAGAGAGGCCCTGATGAGCCCTCGGATTAGTTGTTGTGTTAGGATCACATGCTTGTTTGCCTAGTTCAGGATAAGTTAAGAGTCTAATGAAACTAGTAAAATCGCATGATTGAATGATTGAATGTTTACTTGATTGGTTGAGTGATTGCGTGTTGAAATAATTGTTTGATTGAACGGATGATCGAGTATGACTGGTTGTGCCAAATGGTACAATCAGGTGATCGATGTACCGATGGTTCATGACAGGTAAGTATACGGTAAGTGTGGAGTACTAATGGGTGTCTTTGCTGTGATGAAAGTGTGATTCGATAAGTGTTGATTGATGGATAAATTATAGTGTGTTTCCCTTATTCTTATTCTTGAAATGTTTGGTTATTCGATTCGGTACCACACCGGGGGGGGGGGGGGGGTAATCCGGTGGTGTTATGGTCGTTGGTGGTTGGCAGATCCTACGGGATATTGGTTGATTATTGGAGCCTGAGGGCATTGGTTATTGGCTACTACGGGGATTGATTATTGGAGCCTGAGGGCATCGGTTATTGGATACTACGGGGATTGATTATTGGAGCCTGAGGGCATTGGTTATTGGACCCTATGGGGAAGTTGGATGGGTTACTCTGTGAGAAATGGTTACTGTGGTTTCACCCAAGTGTATGCGTCCTACGGGAGCACTACCTTGGTTCCCTATGACCTATGGTCCTTTAGGGGCATTTCCGGGAATCCCAACGATGAGCGTCCTGCGGGGATGGTTTCCGGTAGCCCCGATGTATGTGCCACCTCTGGACTGAGGGAAAATCTGATGTGATATGAATACTCTGGTGGATCAGAATATGGGAACTGAGGTGACACCAGAATCTATTCATCGATCGGAGGCTTGAGAAAGCAAGTGGTTGGTGTGATATTACTTGTTCCCATTTTAATAGTTGTAACGTATTATTGATACATTTCATACAATCTTTTAGAGTTGCATTTATCTTTAAGAATACGATACTACTCTCATGTACACTGATTCCTAGTATTTCCTTGTTGATAAGGTTTAATTGTAATTGCGTTACCACTTTAAGACAGTTTTATTACTAAACCGAAGGTTAACTTAATTACGATTTTCCCTATTGAGCGTAAGCTCACCCCTTTGTTTCTCTTACTGTTTTACAAGCGTACCTGATGTTTAGAGAGTTCGAGGCTTGGGAGCTTCAGTTTGTCTTGGGGATTGTTATAGAGTTGTGTTGGTCTTTTGTACTAAACATTATCTATCTTACACTTTATGTTGAGTTGTGACTCTTACTCGAGATTTTGGATTATTTACTATGAGAATTTGTTGGAGTTTATTTGAATTTCTGAAAGATTTATAAATTGTTATTATTCTCTACTTTTAACTCTGGTCACGTCTCGAGTCCGGTCAAAACCGGATTTGGGGCGTGACAGACATGTTGGCGGCCGCTACTTAAGAGGAAGAGGGTCCTCGTCCAGGACCAGTCCGCGAGCGCCGCCCTGAGGGTCAAAATCCGCAAAGGCGAGGAGGGCGAAGGGAAAGACCAAGGCCTATAATCCTAGCAACGCCGCATTGGACAAGATCTTGAGGGGCATCGAGACCGCGAGGCGCAACTAGGGCTTCAGAGTCACTTACCTAGGAGTTCCGCTTACTCCATAAGATGGATACTTCCCACATGGAGCCCGATGGTTTGGCAACCCATAGCCTCTTTCTCTAGGGAATGGTCAAGAGGAATTCTGGGTTGGTTTGATATGTTGTGAAGTGTTTCTTTTTATAATCCCGTTATGTTAAGTTTGTAATCAGTTGTTTTTATATTAATCTATTTTATTTATGTTTCAGGACGTTGGTTATGTTTATTATTGTATCGCGCAATGCTAACAACATTCTACCAGATTATCATCGGAAAAAACCCACTAAATTAGGCAAGTTTAAGAGGAAGTAGTTGAGCAATCACTTTTATTGTTCTGATCATTTGTAATTTCAATTTCCATTTCAAATGTAATTTTAAATGTCGTTATTTCAATAAAAAACCAATACCCATTGACACGACACGACTTCCGATTTCAAAGACTTTTTTTTGCTTAAGTTTAGGTGTCCCTTCTTATCTTGAGAACTGAACACAAACCAATCATCTCATCGAGAAGATGTAATTTTGAATGTCGTTAATTAAATTAAGCAACAAAACGCTTCAATGGAATTTTTGTAATTCTCACAACATTTGACCGACATTATATCGTTTCGGTCTATTTCCATTGTGAACAAAAAAATACTCACAAAAGAGGATAAAATCACCACTAATTGCTCTTAATTGAACCGGGAATAGACCAACATTGTAGATGCTCTAAAAGAATCCACAATAGAAATGTATTGAATCGGTATATTCCCAGTCCAATTGAGTTGGATTTGTGTAAATTAATGGCAATTAGACCCTGAATGGCGGATCTAATATTTTTGGCGTCACAGTGGAAATAGACTGATGCGGTTTATTCTCGGTAAAAATTATTGGGAATTCGTTATTTTTTATTTTAAACAATTATTTCTTCGAAGATAAGAAGAATCTCTGACCATTAAGGCAACCCATTTTAATAACCACTCCCGGTCAACGCCAGTCAAATCTGCGAAAAACGGGAAAATTTAAATTTTTTGGTCAGTCACTTAATTGAACCTAAATTTGACCCCGAGGGTCATACCGGACTTAAGTTGACCCCGATATCGACCAAAGTGAGTTCCGGGGGACTCAGGGCAACTTTCTGACCAATTTGGGAAATGTTGACTTTTTGCTGGAAAAGTCAACCGAGCGACGTTTTGGTCCGTTCGAGGCCCGTTTTGGATCCAAAAAGCTTAGTCGTCGTCGCAGCGGTCTTAGTTGGGCCGTTTCCTTGTAGCCCGCGAAGTTTCGTAATTTCTTGGAAAAAGTGCCCGTTCGGGGCCCGAAACGTCCGATTTTCGCGAATCTGATTGGAAAACATCTTCTAGATAACTTCCTAAAAAGGTGTGGGACCCACCTTGCCACTTGTCAAGCAAGTGGTGGTGTTAGGTGTGGGACAAGACAAGGAAGACTACTTTTAGTATTAGTTGTATATTTAAGTATTAGAATTGATTTTTTTAAAACAAAACAAAAGGGGAAAGAAGCGTTAGTCTCGGCCAATTAGTTCAAAAAGAGGAGAAGTAGAGAGAGAAAGTGGAGAGAAGAAAGAGAAGGAGAAAAGGGGAAAAGAGAAGAGAAAGTGTGACGTTTTTGTGATTTCCCGACGATCCAACCGGCGGATCGTCTCAACGTTAGAAGATTCAAGCTCACACCGTCATTCTCTACGGTGAGCACCTAACCGATCTTCGTTTTGGTACATTTGAAATTTAGGGTTTGAGTTTAAACGGTTTGATTATGGTTGGGTTTTGATTAGAATTGGTTTAAAGATTGAATGGTTGAGGTTTGGGGTTCGTTAGGAACGTTTTGGGGCAAAAAGGGAATTTTTCCATTGTGGCCGTGTGGGGCCCATATGCTCGGGTGCTCGGGTTTTGTGTTCGGGTGGTTTAGAACGTTCCCCGGACCATTTATCCATAACCGAATCGAAATTTGGATTTAAATTGCAAAAGTTGCATTTATCGGGTTTATAAACTTTAAACTCTAATTAATTGACTCGGAAGTCGGAATTCGATTCCGTCGAGTGCCTTGGGACCCTTGAATTATTCTAAGACCGTAGAAACGAAAACGGGAATTTTTGGAGCCCCGGAAGGGCATTTACAAAACCCGGGCAGATTCGCCATGTCGGGCGAATCGGGCCTTTTCGGGTCCAATATCGACAATGTCGAGTAATTGGGGAGTTTGGGAGTGATCGACATTGTAGGGGTTACTTTTGGGCGTCAGGTTTATTAAAATTCAGCATTATGCCTGCAAGCTTAAAAGCGTTTAAAATTGTGTTCTTTTAGATCGTGCTGCGGACCGGGGCCAAGGAAAGCTAGGCGAGTGACGGAGATCACGCCGGGCCTTATTTGGGCACTTTTGGAGAACACGCACGAGGTAGGGAAAAGTAGCCGGATCTCGGCCCTGACTGGGGAAAGTTAACAGTAGAATTGCATGTGACACCGGGGTGTCGTGGGTTGAATAGGTTTATTTAAATATTAGAAAAGCATGATACGGGAACGTAGCGAATATGAGAAAAGCATGTGACACTTAGTAGTGTCGTAGGAGCAGAGAATTTAGCGTTATTAGAATTACTGGAGGCATATGACCATGCCCGGAGGTTGTTTGAGAAACTGTTGATATTAGGACTGTTGGAGGCTTGGGTTAAGTCGGAGGTTGATTGATCTTTTGGTGTCTTGGGTGGCCTTGAGAGCCCGTGTATTATTATCGAGTTTTGGGTGGCCTTGAGAGCCCGTATTATTATTATCGAGTTTTGGGTGGCCTTGAGAGCCCGTATTATTATTATCGAGTTTTGGGTGGCCTTGAGAGCCCGTATTATTATTATTATCGAGTTTTGGGTGGCCTTGAGAGCCCGTATTATTATTGTTGAGTCTTGGGTGGCCATGAGAGCCCGTACTTTATCTTGGGTGTTTTAGTTGGCTTACGAGTTAGAGTCTCGGTAAGTTGCGAGCGTGTTTTATTGTTGAGTTTTGGGTGGCCATGAGTGCCCGTGGGGTTGTTGAACCCGTGTCTTTATCTTTGGTGTTTTAGCTGGCTTACGAGTTAGAGTCTCGGTAAGTTGCGAGCGTGTTTTATTGTTGAGTTTTGGGTGGCCATGAGTGCCCGTGGGGTTGTTGAACCCGTGTCTTTATCTTTGGTGTTTTAGCTGGCTTACGAGTTAGAGTCTCGGTAAGTTGCGAGCGTGTTTCATCGTTGAGTTTTGGGTGGCCATGTGTAACAACCACTTCTGGTCAACGTCAGTCAAACCTGCGAAAAACAGGAAAATTTAAAAATTTTAAGACAGACACTAAAATTAACCTAAATTGACCCCGAGGGTCATACCGGACTTAAGATAACCCCGTTATCGACCAAAATGAGTTCCAGGGGACTCAGGGCAACTTTCTGATCAATTTGGGAAATGTTGACTTGTCGCTGGAAAAGTCAACCGAGCGACGTTTTGGTCCATTCGAGGACCGTTTTGGATCCAAAAAGCTTAGCCGTCGTCGCAGCGGTCTTATTTGAGTCGTTTCCTTGTAGCCCGTCAAGTTTCGTAATTTCTTGGGAAAAGTGCCCGTTCGGGGCCCGAAACGTCCGTTTTTCGTGAAACTGATTGGAAAATATCAACTAGATATTTTCCAAAAGGTGTGGGACCCACCTTGACACTTGTCAACTAATTGGTGGTGTTAGTTTTGGGGGGAAAAGGTGTGGTTGTGGTGTGTTGGCCGAAACTAAGGGTTAAAGGAGGAAGAGTTGGAGTTAGTTGTTAGTTTAATTAAATTAGAAAGAAGAAGAGAGGTTTTAGAGAGAGAAGAAGAAGGAGAAGAAGAGAGAAGAAAGGAACTGGAGCTAGGGTTTGATATTCAACCAGTGGATCGATTCAAAGCAAAGAGCAAATCTCTTCCCCTCGTCTTCCTCTCGAGTAAGCACTAAACCGATCGTCATTTCGTTTATTTTCTTGAAAGCTAGGGTTTGAGTATAAACTAAGGGTTAGGGTTGTAGTGAGTTTGGGGGATAGTTGGAGACGTTTTGGAGGTGGTTGGAGGTAAATAATGACGTTTTCCGGTGACCGGAGGCTCGAGAGGAGCTCCGGCCACCGTGGGTGGTGGCCGGCCGGCCATGAGGTGGCTGGCCGGAGCTGGCAGCAGCCACCACATGGTGGCCGAGCCCCCCCTCAAACCCTAGGGCTCTCGGCCAAGCCTCTTGGGTGGGGCCCACGTGCTCGGTTGCTCGGGTTTTAATGTTCGGGTGGTTTAAAACGTCCCCCGGGTCATTTATCTTAAATCGAATCGAAATTTGGAATTAGATTGGAGAAGTTGTAATTAACGGGTTTTGGAAACTTTAAACGTTAATAAATTGACTTAGAAGTCGGAATTCAATTCCGTCAAGTGCGTTGGGTTCCTTGAAATATTCTAAGACCGTAGTAACGAAAACGGGGGCTTTTGGAGCCCCGGAAGGCAATTAACCAAAACCCGGGCAGATTCGCCATGTCGGGCGAATCTGGCCTTTACGGGTCCTTTATCGACAATATCGAGTAGTTGGGGAGTTTGGGAGTGATCGGCTTTGTTGGGGTTACGTTTGGGCGTTAAGAATGTTAATTTTCGGTTTACTCGTACTAGTTTAAAAGTACTTTGATTTTGTGCTCTTTTAGATCGTGCTACGGACCGAGGCAAAGGGAAGCTCGGCGAGTGACTGGGATCATCTCGGGTTTTAGTGGAGCGCTTTTGGAGCTATTTACGAGGTAGGGAAAAGTAGCCGGATCTCGGCCCTGATTAGGGAAAGTTAATTGTAGAATTGCATGTGACACCGGGGTGTGGGTTGAGTAGATTTATTTAAATATTAGAAAAGCATGATACGGGATTGTAGCGTTTAAGAGAAAAGCATGTGACACTTAGTAGTGTCGTAGGAACAGAGAACTTAGCGATAATTGAATTACTGGAGGCATATGACCATGCCCGGAGGTTGTTTGTGAAACTAGTGATTTTAGGACTGTTGGAGGCATCGAGTATGCCGGAGGTTGTTGTGCGTTATTTATTGTTGAGTTTGGGTGGCCTTGAGAGCCCGTGTTATTTATTGATTGAGTTTGGGTGGCCTTGAGAGCCCGTGTTATTTATTGATTGAGTTTGGGTGGCCTTGAGAGCCCGTGTTATTTATTGTTGAGTTTGGGTGGCCTTGAGAGCCCGTGTTATTTATTGTCGAGTTTGGGAGGCCTTGAGAGCCCGTGTTATTTATTGTTGAGTTTGGGTGGCCATGAGAGCCCGTGTATTTAATTTGGTGTCTTGAGTGGCAGTGAGTGCCGTGGGGTTGTTGAACCCGAGTCTTTCCCGTTGGTGTGTCTTGAGTGGCAGTGAGTGTCGTGGGGTTGTTGAACCCGAGTCTTGACCGTTGGTGTGTCTTGAGTGGCAGTGAGTGCCGTGGGGTTGTTAAACCCGAGTCTTGACCGTTGGTGTGTCTTGAGTGGCAGTGAGTGCCCGTGGGGTTGTTGAACCCGAGTCTTGACTGTTGAGGTGTCTTGAGTAACCTTGAGTGCCTGTGTGATTGAACTTGCCTGTGATTGTGATTGTGGTTACCTGGGGTGGTGAGTTCTAAAGGTCGACAGTCTGATCCGACTTAGTGTCGATGAATTGCGAGTTCTAAAGGTCGACAGCCTGATCCGACTTAGTGTCGATGAATTGCAAGTTCTAAAGGTCGACAGCCTGATCCGACTAAGTGTCGATGAATTGCGAGTTTGGAAGGTCGACAGCCTGATCCGACTTCGTGTCGAGGAATTGCGATAGGTCGAACCCTGACCTGATTGAGATTGGTTACTGAGCAGCTGGTGTGCGATCCTTTGTGATCTTGTTTGGCGTTGTGTAGTCTTTCTGTCGTGTCCTTGAGGAGGTCGTCGATAGTTGTGTCGGGTCTACATTGTGTTATCGAGGGTTGAGTCTGTTGAGGAAAGTAATGGGTTGTGGGTCAGTTTGGGTTTGGTTTTAGTGTTACTGGCTTTATCTACTAATTATGCCATAGTCAGTCTGTTATCCGTGGAGGTGAGCGAATGCTCACCCCTAGCTGCTTTTCCTACAGGTACTGATCACCGGACGGACTAGGTTAGCTCTTGAAGTTCATGGAGCTTGGAGCGGAGTCTGGTCTTTATTTTTGTTGAGTCTAGTGACGGATGTTGTACCTTATCCACTTGTTGGGACGTTTTTGTATTGTAAATACTATTATTATTTTTGAGAAGTAAATGGAAATGTCAAAGCTTTTATTGAAAACAGGTTTTAAGTATTCATGTTTAAAAGTTCGCGTCCCGAGTTCGGTTCGCTGAAATTGGGGCGTGAGACCATGAGTGCCTGTGGGGTCGTTGAACCCGTGTCTTTACCTTTGGTGTCTTGGGAGGCCATGAGTGCCTGTGGGGCTGTTGAGTCCGTGTTTCACTGTTGGTGTGTCTTGGGAGGCCGTGAGTGCCTGTGGGGCCGTTGAGTCCGAGTTTTACTGTTGGTGTCTTGGTGGCCATGAGTGCCTATGAGTGTTGAACCTGTGTTGTTACTGGTTGTTGAACTTTCTTGTGATTGTGTTTGTGATTGTGATTGTGATTGTGGTTACCTGAGGTTGGGGGCCCGCTTCATGAGACGGGGGTCCACCAGCACACGCGTCTGCATGTTCAGACGGGGTAGGGGGCCCGCCCGCCAATAAAGGGGTCCTGGCCGCGCGTGTGTGGTTTGGGTTTGTGAGCATACTTTGGATGGCTTACGAGTTAGAGTCTCGGTAAGTTGCAAGCATTCTTGGGCTGGCTTACGAGTTAGAGTCTCGGTAAGTTGCAAGCATTTTCCGGCTGGCTTACGAGTTAGAGTCTCGGTAAGTTGCAAGCATTCTTGGGTTGGCCTGACCGAGTTAGAGTCTCGGGAGGGTGTGAGCGTTCTTGGCAGCTGGTTTGCGATCCTTTGTGATCTTGTTTGGTGTGCGATCCTTTGTGATCTTGTTTGGTGTTGCGTAGTTTCTTTTGAGTCCTTGGAAGAGGTCGTGATCGTTGTGTCGGGTCTACTTTGCGTGTCAGAGTGTTGAGTTGGTCAAGGAAGGAAATAGTGGGTGTATGTTCAGTCAGAGTACTTGGGTTGGGGACAGTGTTCCCTGGTGTTGACCTTGTTTTTGGTGTTACCGGCATTGTCTGCTAATTATGTCGTAGTCAGTCTGTTATCCGTGGTGGTGAGCGAACGATCACCCCTAGCTGCTTTTCCTACAGGTACCGTTCGCAGGCTGGACTAGGTGAGCTTCTGAAGCTTGAAGAGCTAGAAGCGGGATTCTGGGTTTATTTGAGTCTAACGGCGTATACCATGTTTTTGTCCACTTGTTGGGACGTGTTTTAAGTTGTAAATATTATTTTGTTGAACTAAACTGGTATTTTAAAGTGATTAATGGAAAAGGTTTCAAGGTGTTTACTATTTTAAAACGTTTGCGTCCCGAGTTCGGTTTACTGAAATTGGGGCGTGACACTAACCATAACATCTTTATGCAACAATTATGGTACCTTTTAATTTATATGCATATGGAGTTTTGGCAATTAAAGAAATTGGAAATTACATCTTATCGGTTGTTTTTGCATTCATTCTACTATAAATAAATATGTCTTTAGTTTGTATTCAATCTCTAGATGATTGACATGAGAACCATGTCTTGTCGTGTTAATGGGTGTATGTGAGAATCATGTATATTTTTTAAAATTTATATTAGAAGAATCTCTCACCAATAAGGCAACTTTAGCTGTCACGCCCCGAATCCGGTATTGACCGAACCCGAGACGTGACTTAGTGAAATTTAAATAAAAGTAATTTAAAAGCGATTAAAATCTGAAATCAAGTGAAAAATAAACCAACATATCCAAAATCCTGAGTCCTACGCTCAGTCACATACAGAGTTCGAAAATGAACAATACGTCTCTAAGAATCATAAATAAAATAAAACTCGGGCCTCCGTTAGCTCCCAATCTCTGCGTAACCCTCTACTCCAAATCATAGCTAATACTTGTAGAAAACACGGTAAGGGGTGAGCTTGACGCTCAGTAGGAAAAAGTCACGAGATCCATTTAATTACAGATTCACAAAGAAAGCTTTTCCAACGTTTAAAGTTTAATCAAAAGGGTTGATAAATCGATATGACAATTAACTCGTTTTAAATACAATACCCGTTTCACCCTGACGCTCAACAGATTAACAATCTCCAACTTCGAACTCAACACTAAAAGCCACACCGAGGCAACACCGAAGGAACATCAAGGATAACACTCATAGCCACAAACACACAACCACACTCATTCAAATCCAAGGCATAATAATCACAAACAATTCACACACATGCACGGTTTCAGGAGAAACCCGCTCGGCCCGGCAAAGCCACACGCAACTTTCCCCAACACAAAGTCGGGAGAGGCAGTCGACCTCATCGCGGAACACATGCCCAGCCTCTTCGCGGTACAACCTCATCGCGGAACACAACGTTTTACCGATACACTGAAGGCAGGGAAATCGCCTCTTTGCGGAACAACCTCATCACGGCACAACACAGCGTTTTACCGAGTGCTAGTCGGAAGGTAGGGAAACCACCTCTTCGCGGGAAACAACGTTTTATCGACTCAAGGTCGGAAGGTAGGGAAACCACCTTTCTCATGTAACTCAAGCACCCACAATCACAATCACAACCACAATCACAATCATACTCACACACTATCACGCACTTACCGTCACTTACCGACACCACACTCAACGTGGTAACCCCACCGGCTTAACCGATATCCGTTCCCCAAAGCCATAGTTCAACAAATCAAAAAAACAGGGAATAACCACTCAAGTCACTAATACGCATCACTAGTTCAACTCTACTTGTTTTCATGTTTGTTATTTATTTACCGTTCAAACAGCACAGAGCACACAAGCAGATACACTCAGCAAACAATCTTACAGGCACGACATGGCCCAATTCTACCAGCACAGCAATTCCCAAGACTATAATCGTAAAAGTTCACAGTTTATACGTCTACACTAGTTATTCACATCCTACATGCATACTAGTTATTTATCCATTTATTAAGGTTTCCCTATATGCATTCTAGTACGTCCGTAATAAAGTAGGGTTCCGAGGTATTTCCCTACCTCTCAGTCTCTATCTGGATCGCCTAGCTGCTGACGTATGGGCCTACTCCGGTCTTCTCCACGCTCGGGGTAAAAGTCTGGGTTTAACAAAAAGGGGCGGTAATCAGTCCCGGTCCAGTCCGAAACGGTCCTCTAATTATCAACTAAGTCCTTTAATTTATCTGTTAAGTCCTTGAATTTATCTGATTTAAGTCCAATTAATTAATTAATCAAATTATTTAAAAATGTCCGACCCGGCCCGAGTCCGACCCGAACCCGGAAACCGGATCCGAAACCGACCCGGATCCGAGTCCAGACCCGAAAGGCCCCGAGCCCGACCCAGACCCGAGTCCAGACCCAAGTCCAGGATCCAGACCCGAGCCCAGACCCAAGTCCAGGCCCGGCTGTCCTGGCCCGAGCCCAAGGCACGTGTCTAGCCAAGGCCCAAGCTCGGTCCTGGCCCAGTCTCGGTCCTGTCCTGAGACGTGAACGGTGGTGAGACGGCTAGGGTTCCGGCGAGGTTGAGGACGGCGGCAGAGGCAGAATCAGGGGGTTTCTCGACGGCGGCGACGGCGTCAGGGGCTCGGAGGGACGAGGGATGGGTCGTTGGTACGCGTTCAGAGCTCCTCCGTCCAGATCTGACGGCGAGGAAGCTTCGCCGGCGTTGGAGTTCGGATCTGGAGCTCGAGACTCCGGCCGTGTCTCTCCGGCCGAGCTCGCCCCAAATCGATCTCGCACGCTCGCGAATCTCAGGGAAGGAGAATCAGGCCGGGAAAAGGGCTCACCGTCGCTGATTTCCTCTGTTACAGGCACGGCAAGGTTCGGAACGAGGTTGGCGGCACTGGTTCTCTTCGAGTCGAGGATGAAGAAGGGAAATGAGGGGGTTTCTGGTACGGGGCGAGGCGATGGTGGGTCGTGGGTGGAGGAGGAAGGTCAGGTGGTGATGCTGGAGCTCCGGCGAGGGCGAGAGACGCTCTGGAACTCCGGCGAGCTGAGCGAAGAAGAGAGAAGCGAGAGAGAGGCGAGAGGAAGAAGACGCCTCGATTCGCGTGCGCTGAAGTGAGGAGGCGAAGGGCCAGGTTAGGGTTAGCTCGTGCGGGCTTGGGCGAGACGGGCCTGGCAAGACTAGTTGGGCCTGGTCTGACTCGACCCAAAGCCTGGGTCCGGCCTGGCCCAGGCCTATTCCCCCTCTCTTCTCTTCTTTTTTTTTTTGATTTTTTTGGAAATCGATCCAAAAATCAACCCGTTCTCCAACCCGCGACGTTCCAAACAATAATTTAAAATAATAAATTCTCCGGTCTTTACATTAGCCACAGAAGACGAAAGTGAACCCTTTCACCCCGTTGAAGCGTTCTTAACGACAATGGAAATTACATCTTGTCGGTTAGATAATCTCACTTGTTTTGTATCCTTTCTGCTCTATACTTAAGGAAATTATTTCTTTGAAATCGGAAGTCGTGTCCTCACATTAGGTGTACATCTTTAGAAACTGTTACACGTTCCACTTCTAGTTACACACACCCAACCCATTACTTACCCCGAATGCATCCAGCAGGGCTTGTTGCACACTAGGATCCACCAGTGCTTCCATATGAAGTAGTGTTCATATTTCTCGGCGTACTCCTTATTTGCATCAGTTATGACTTGGCGTCAGAACGAATGAGTTGGTAAATGATCTCCAACTTCGACCAACACAACTGGAACATCTTCACCTTCCGGTTGGTGGCGGTCCAATGGTATTTGCGGTTTTCGGTGGAACAGTTGTGTCGCTGGGGTTTGACAGGTCACATGGGCGAGCTCCGCCAGAATGATATCCCAAAAGGCTTGGCCTGTTTAGTCGACTCTATGTTCCTATAGTTTGAGCCATGCACACACCAATGTGACCTCCTCTTGTAGGGCCGTAGAAAAGCAGGTGAGAATATGCATGGTTGGAGAAACGCCGATGAGAATATGTAGGATCGGATAAATGCCGGTGAGAATCTACAGGGTGGAAGAAACGTGATGAGAAGCTGCCATCTACAAGAAACGTCGGGGAGAATCTGCACTGTTGAAGAAATACCGGTGAGAATTGTAGAGGAATTGTGATGAAAAAGAAGAGTTGATTCGAAAATTTAAAGCTGAAATACTCGTCACTCATCGGCCCACGATTCGTTGGGCCTGGATTTAATTGGGCCCGAACTCGTCGAATGGACGTTGATCAGGGTCTGCAGAATCATCGACATCGAATACGCGCTTCCGAAGATTCGACTGTTCCTCGTCTTCGCACAAAACATTCAATAACGAAAAATTACAAAAAGATACACTTCGCCGACGCGAACCGGCTCGATGGCGTTACCACTATGGATACTCTAATAATGATGATTATTAATGAAAATTACAAAACAAATTTTATGGTTTTGAAGGTCACGTCACACCAATTAAAAACATTAATATGGCTAAGATTAACTATAATTAGAGGCGTGCGTGGAATAATGATTGGTATAATTTATATAATAGAAAGTTGGAAATGAAAAACAATAAAATAGATGAGAGATATGAGATAATGAGAAAGTAATGCCATGCAGATCATTAAAGGATCTCATCTTCCCAAAGCACAATCGACTAATTATAAAGAGCATATTGTATGGTTGATAAGTAGACAAATGAATAAATATATATAAACTAATAGTGAATTGTATAATAATAGTTCTGGCATTTTTCTCTCTCTACCAGTGACGCTCTTCCTCTGAAAACCCTACTGTACATCTTCTTCGTTGAGCCGTCGCCGGCGGCCATGGCTTCGGCCATGGAAGCCGGCGGCCTCTCTCCTCTCCCCTTTCCCCTTCATGCTCCTACCGACCCCCTCCATGTCAGTTTCCTCAATCCCTTGCCATCCGTGCGTCGACGTCCGTCCTTTCGCCGTGCTCCGCCGTCGTCTCACCCGTTCATGCTCGCCTTCTTCCACCACCCACAGGCCCAACCGTCGTGTTGCCGCTCGGATCTGCCCTCAGACAATGCGGATCTACCGACTGGGCTTAGCCTGCGACTTCCACCAGTCCCTTCGACCTCATCTCGACCCCTACTGCCCTTGTTGTTGTCTCATCGGAAAGACTCGCCTCCCTCGCCAGATCCGCCGCATTCCGACCAGATCCGTACCGTCTCTCACCCCTTCCGACTTCACATGTCACCCACCGCCCGCCCCCAGCGATTTCCGCCCCTCTCTGCCTCTCTCAGACGAGTCTCCGGCTAAACCAGCCTTCCCCCTTTCAACCCCACGTCCTTCTGCTCGACCCCCTCCCCCGGCCTTTTGCCCCCGGCGACGGCGGTGGTCGGCTGCCCGCTCCTCCCTCGGGCCTTATCTACCGATGACAACTACTCCTCCGATTGAGCCTCTCCACCACGGCCCTCTTTGTGCCAGACGGTCATATCTGCACCCAGCTTTCGTCGGAACACCGCAGTCCGAGTCGTTCAGCCGTGCTCCTACATATCGTGTTTACCCGTCGGCGTCGCCCTCCTCGCCCTAGTCTCCGGAGGCCGACTGCAGTAGTTTACGTTCATCGTTGTTTTTGTTATTTACTTTGTTTATATTGTATGATTTTTGTTCCCCCTGTCGAGAGCCCAGATCTCCGGCAGGTATGGCTGCTGCGTCTGGTGGCGTGTCCAGTGGGGTTTTTCTATCGACAGACTTCTTCGGAGAGTCGATAAGAAAACCCGACTTGGTAGTGGTTGGTTATCTAGGCGATGTGTCGCCCGTTACGAGAGCTATTCATCTCGTTAGTTGTTTCTCGGGTTTCCGGAAACGACTAACGGATGCAACGCTTTTGTTGTTTCAATGTATGTGGTCCGGTTTGTAAGTTTTATTAACTATTAATGAAACTTTCTGTTCAAAAAAAAAGAATTGTATAATAATGGTCACAACAATAACAATAATATAATACTAATTAGTGGTAAAGTTGAACTCAAGATCCATATAATAACATACATATGATAAAATGAGGGCTTGAAACACAAATGGTTTGATCATGTTCCAGATAGGTGGTATGCGAGGGAGACCGTACACTTTTTTTTGTTTTTTCGATCAACAAAGTAAATTTAAATTAAACCTTTTTTAAGAGAAACAAAAGATACAAGAAAACAACAATGTCAACCAGAAACTAAACAAAGCAATCAGAGATGGAAGATATGCAAACCCTGAAGACAACCAACTAAAAAGACAAACCAGTCACAACACCAACAACACAACAACCAAAAAAATCACTCCCCAAAAAACAAAGATCCAAAATCCAAATCTGACAAACATTAAGCACATAATTTTGAAAATAAAAAAAGGTCTTGAGCACCCAAATGTAACAACCATGAAGCACTTTCAGGGGAGGAAGCTTCCAATCTGTCGGCGCCAACAAACAAAAGACCTAATCCCAAACCTTGAAGAAGAATCCCATATTTCTACTCATTAGACTTATCATCCCTCATCAAAGAAAATGGAAGGCGCTAATTGCCGGCGGTCAACATCGCAAACAGCTAAGCTTACCTCTAGCACCAAGCCAACCCAAACTAATGACTTTTGAAGCGGGCAAAAGAAGCCCTAAACCCTCGACGGCGGAGTCATCCACTAACCGGCGAGCTTGCACCACATCTTGATCGAGAAGAAGTGAAATCAAAAGCTTAAGAGAGCAAGGGAAAAGATAGAGGAAGAAGACATATCTTACAAGGATGGGATCAGACCAGAATCCTCCTAGGAGTAGACCCTCAATCCAGAAGCCAAAAGGCCGGACTACTCTCCATGTCCTCAAAACGTTTCCAGCCATCACCAAGAAAACGCCCCGAAGGAAGAGGAAATGTATTTCTACCTTGAGCGAGATCGACCTAATAGTCAGTCAGATCTGTCCTCCCAGAGCACGACCCAGTCAGAAGACACGTCTAGAGCGCGACCACAGAGGCCCTGAGAGCGGCGGAGCACAGTAGCCAGGAATTTGACCCTTACCGAGCCAAGACACGAACGGAGAGGAACGATGGAAAAAACGCGAACCGACGACCAAGGGAGGAGACTTATCCAGATCTGCGAAGATCCACGCCAAAGAAGGAGAAGAAGAACGTCCTACTACCAGATCTTAGGAGCCTCGCTGTCGGAGAACACGAACCGCCGAGCTTCAACCGCGACCACACGAAAGGAAGAGCCACCATATCAACGCAAACGAACAGATCTACAAGAATCCTCACCGTCGGCGTGACGAAAGTCATCCCACTACCAACTCCGAAACGCCCCGTGACCGAGATCTAAAACCAAGAGCAAAGAAGGTGAAAAAGATAAGAAGAGAAAGAGTGAACAGACGTAAGGAAAAGGGAGACCACCGCCAGCGACCTCCGTAGAGGTATAGATCGCCGACGGATGGAGGAAGCAAGCGGCGACAGGCTGAGGAAGAGGGCTTTAGGATTTGTTTTCTTATATACTTTTTTTGTTGGAAAGCTATTATAAATAGGTTATACTTGTTTTCAATCAAGATAATAAAAGGACAAGAAATCCACCCTCAACTTAAAATAAAAAGTATGTCAATAGAGATACGTCTAACCGACGAGATCGAAAACTCGGATATACCAAACATTAAGCAAACAATAAGTAAATCAAACATGGTTTCTCTAAACGAAAAAAATAAAACAGATCCAAGCATTCCCAAATAGAACGGTAAAACGATCTGTAATAACCACTTCTGGTCAACGCTAGTCAAACCTGCGAAAAACAGGAAAATTTAAAAAAATTGAGACAGACACTTAGTTTAACCTAAAATGACCCCGAGGGTCATACCGGACTTAAGCTGACCCCGTTTATCGACCAAAATGAGTCCCAGGGGACTCAGGGCAACTTTCTGTTCAATTTGGGAAATGTTGACTTTTCGCTGGAAAAGTCAATCGAGCGACGTTTTGGTCCATTCGAGGACCGTTTCGGATCCAAAAAGATTAGCCGTCGTCGCAGCGATCTTAGTTGAGCCGTTTCCTTGTAGCCCGCCAAGTTTCGTAATTTCTTGGGAAAAGTGCCCGTTCGGGGCCCGAAACGTTCGATTTTCGCGAAACTGATTGGAAAATATCAAGTAGATATTTTCCAAAAGGTGTGAGACCCACCTTGACACTTGTCCTAATTGTGGTGGTGTTAGTTTTGGGGGGGAAAAGAGTGGAGGAGAAGAGTGGCCGTGCATGTGGGGTTAAAAGAGAAAAAAATAGAATTTGTTGTTAGTTTATTTAAATTAGAAAGAGAGAAGAAGAGAGTTAGAGAGAGAAGGAGAAGGAGAAGAAGAGAGAAGGTTAAAGCTAGGGTTTTGGAAGTTCATCCAACCCTTGGATCGATTTAAAGCAAGAAGAAAACGTCTTCCCCACGTCTTCCTCTACGGTTTGTACTAAACCGATCGTCGTTTCGTTTATTTTCAAAAGCTAGGGTTTCGTTACTATGTTTGGGTTAGGGTTTTATTGAGGTTGGGGAGGTGTTGGAGACATTTTAGAGGTGTTTGGAGGTGTAATGGCACGTTTTCCGGTGACCGGAGGCTCGGGAGGAGCTCCGGCCACCGTGGGTGGTGGCCGGCCGGCCATGGGGTGGTTGGCCAGAGCTGGTACCAGCCACCACATGGTGGCCGAGCCCCCCCCCCCCCCCCTTGAACCCTAGGGCACGGCCAAGTGGGTTGGGTGGGGCCCACGTGCTCGGTTGCTCGGGTTTTAGTGTTCGGGAGGTTTAAAACATTCCCTGGACCATTTATCCTTAACCGAATCGAAAATTGGATTTAAATTGGAGAAGTTGTAATTAACGGGTTTTAGAAACTTTAAACGTTAATTAAGTGACTTAGAAGTCGGAATTCGATTCCGTCAAGTGTGTTGGGTTCCTTGAATTATTCTAAGACCGTAGAAACGAAAACGGGAATTTTTGGAGCCCCGGAAGGCAATTTATAAAACCCGGGAAGATTCGCCATGTCGAGCGAATCGGGCCTTTAAGGGTCCTTTATCGACAATGTCGAGTAATTGGGAAGTTTGGGAGTGATCGACATTGTCGGGTTACGTTTGGGCGTTAAGTTTATTAAATTTCGGTTTATGCCTACTAGTTTAAAAGTGCTTTAAAATTGTGTTCTTTTAGATCGTGCTGCGGACCGAGGCAAAGGGAAGCTCGGCGAGTGACTGGGTTTACATCGAGGTTTAGTGGAGCGCTTTTGGAGTTTTATACGAGGTAGGGAAAAGTAGCCGGATCTCGGCCCTGATTAGGGAAAGTTAATAGTATAATTGCATGTGACACCGGGGTGTCGTGGGTTGAATAGGTTTATTTTTAATTATTAGAAAAGCATGACACGGGATTGTAGCGTTTTTGAGAAAAGCATGTGACACTTAGTAGTGTCGTAGGAACAGAGAACTTAGCGATATTAGAATTACTGGAGGCATATGACCATGCCCGGAGGTTGACTGCTTAATTTATGTCTTGGGTGGCCATGAGAGCCCGTGTATTTAAATTGGTGTCTTGGGTGGCCATGAGAGCCTGTGTATTTAAATTGGTGTCTTGGGTGGCCATGAGAGCCCGTGTATTTAAATTGGTGTCTTGGGTGGCCATGAGAGCCCGTGCATTTAAATTGGTGTCTTGGGTGGCCATGAGAGCCCGTGCATTTAAATTGGTGTCTTGGGTGGCCATGAGAGCCCGTGTATTTAAATTGGTGTCTTGGGTGGCCATGAGAGCCCGTGTTATTTAAATTGGTGTCTTGGGTGGCCGTGAGTGCCCGTGTTTTACTGTTGGTGTTTTGGGGTGGCCGTGAGTGCCCGTGTTTTACTGTTGGTGTTTTGGGGTGGCCGTGAGTTCCGTGGTGTCGTTGAACCCGAGTTTGACCGTTGGTGTGTCTTGAGTGGTCGTGAGTGCCCGCGGGGTTGTTGAACCCGAGTCTTGACCGTTGGTGTGTCTTGAGTGGCAGTGAGTGCACGTGGGGTTGTTGAACCCGAGTCTCGACCGTTGAGGTGTCTTGAGTGGCCTTGAGTGCCTGTGTGATTGAACTTGCATGTGATTGTGATTGTGGTTACCTGAAGTTGTGAGTTCGAAAGGTCGACAGCCTGATCCGACTTAGTGTCGATGAATTGCGATAGGTCGACAGCCTGATCCGACTTAGTGTCGATGAATTGCGATAGGTCGACAGCCTGATCCGACTTGGTGTCGATGAACTGCGATAGGTCGACAGCCTGATCCGACTTCGTGTCGAGGAATTGCGATAGGTCGATCCTGGACCTGATTGAGATTGATTACTGAGCAGCTGGTGTGCGATCCTTTGTGATCTTGTTTGGCGTGTGTAGTCCTTCTGTCGTGTCCTTGGAGGAGGTCGTCGATAGTTGTGTCGGGTCTACATTACTTTATCGAATGTTGAGTCTGTTGAGGAAAGTAACGGGTTGTGGGTCAGTTGAGTACTTGAGTTAGGGACTGTAGTCCCGGTGTTGGGTTTGGTTTTAGTGTTACTGGCTTTATCTACTAATTATGCCATACTCAGTCTGTTATTCGTGGTGGTGAGCGAACGCTTTCCCCTAGCTGCTTTTCCTATAGGTACTGATCACCGGACGGACTAGGTTAGCTCTTGAAGTTCATGGAGCTTGGAGCGGAGTCTGGTCTTTATTTTGTTGAGTCTAGTGACGGATATTGTACCTTGTCCAATTGTTGGGACGTTTTTGTATTGTAAATATTATTATTTTGATAACTAAATGGTTATTTCAAAGTATTTATTCAAAACAGGTTTATAGTGTTTTTATGTTTTCAAAGGTTCGTGTCCCGAGTTCGGTTTACTGAATTTGGGGTGTGACAGCTTGGTATCAGAGCTCGAGGTTTCACACCTCGGACTGTCCGTCAATTAGGTGGGAGAGTCGAGTCAGTGTAGACCCATCATGTCTTGAGTCTTGTTTTTGTTTGTGCGTATGTTGCAGTATTTTGTTGCTGGCATACTGATTGTGTGTGATTTCTTGAACTGTTTTTAAACTGTCGCGGGTCGACTCAGGAGCGCTCCTGTCGTCGAACGTGACGATGTTGATGTCAAGTCGGTACAACGTAGTTCGGGGACGCCTGGACTGGGTTGTAACTGCGTGATGTCAAGGAATGAGGTTTTAAAATGAAAGGGTGAAAGTTTTAAAAGTGTTGGCCCCGTGGGCGTGTTTTAAAATTGTTGGCCCCGTGGGCGTGTTTTGAACTTGATTGGCCCTGTGGGCGTGTGTTTGACTTTGGTTGGCCCGGTGAGCGGGGGTCGTCGTTGTTGTGGTTGTCGTTGTTTGACCTTGCCGGTTTGTGTTTTGGTTGAGGTTGGAAGACTCGTGGTTGGTTTTGTTTTGTTACACGTGTGTTGTTAGTTTGGTGGTCTAGCGCGTGTGTCGTTAATTCCAATTTTAGAGTTAAAACGGGTTGAGTTTCGAGTTGAAGCAAGTTTGGAAAACAGGTCTGCACGAGCGTCACGGATCCCGTCACGGATCCGTGACGGACCAGAGGGTTTTGGCAGGATTTAGGTCTTTGTCATGGATCCGTGACCCCAACCGTGACGGGGTCTGCCACGGATCCGTGACCCCTGTTTTTGCACCGTCTTGACTTCGCAGTTTCTTCGTGTTGCAGTGCGTGGCTTGGTGTGCGTTTATGCGGTTTATTTGAGGTTTCGCTTACGTATTATTATATTTAAAGTATTAATAGCGTGAGCGGTGTGACATATCAGTGTTAAGCACGTTAGAGTAAGCGTAGGCCGGGTGAACGTTAGTGTGTTTGAACTGTTGTCTTTATTTGAGTTCGCAAACTGAACGTTTGTGTGTATCCATGCAGAGGATACTGACTATGGCTCACGGTAGACCCGGACGAGCAGCGGGAACACGGGGTCGGGCACCCACGCGAGGCCGGCGGGGACGGTCAGCGGGGACACCGGGGAGGGTGTCAACCGTTGAGCCCGCCGACTACGCGGAGGCGCAGGGCACTCCTGTCGGAGAAGACAAGAGAAGCGACGCGGGGCTGTCTACAGGCACCCCCGGTCACGGACCCTCCAGTTATGACTGCCCTGGATGAGCTGACCAGGACCGTCTAGAGTCTAGTGGCGGTCATCGCCAGCCGAGAGTCGGCTTCACCAGCACCAGAGGCAGCCGCGGTCCCGGTGAGGGCCGTTCATACAGAGGATCATACATCCCGAGCACTACTAGACTTCCTGAAGCTCGGGATACCTACATTTGTCGGGGAGCCGAACCCCGACATAGCCGAGAGGTGGCTAGAGCAGGTCACGCGAGACCTGGACACATCAGGTGTCGAGGATGGCCGTCGCAGGGTGTCCTTCACGGCCCATCAGCTGAGAGACAGCGCCTACCACTGGTGGGGGCGAGTGAAGGACATGGTTGGATACGACTACAGCATCTTCCAGGATGTGTTTCTAGCACAGTACTTTCCCGAGTCGGCTCGGCTGGAGCGACATCGGCAGTTCCTAGATCTGGAGTAGGGAGGATTGACAGTGGCAGAATACGAGGCCAGATTCACGGCCTTGACCAGATTCGCGCCAGAGATGGTGACTACTGAGCAGAACCGTTGCTTGCGGTTCCAGGGGGACTGAGACCGGTGATTCGGGACAAGGTCCTCGCCTTGAGACTGCGGAAGTATACAGACCTCGTGGACACCGCAGCGACGGTGGAGCAGGGGATCCGGGATGCGATCAGGACCCGCGAGGTTCGACAGCGGCCGACCAGCTTTACAGGGCCGTCAGACTCACGAGACCCGCGGAGGCAGAGGACCACGGTGTTCTTCCGATCACCGCCTCATCAGGGTGGATCGAGACAACATGGGTCAGTAGCGTCAGTGGGACCAGTCGCCTCAGAGAGGAGGCCGATATGCTATCACTGCGGTCAGCCAGGCCACTTACAGCGAGATTGCCCGGCGAAGGGAGGGCCCGCGGCACTACCAGCGACTAGCCGGACGGGCCAGGGCTCGGGGTCGAGGGCGGACGAGACCAGCTGTTTCCGGTGCGGCCGGGTTGGACACACTATGGCATGGTGCCGTGAGCCGTTGGGAGCGACATCAGCGCAACGACCGCAGCAGTCGCGGACAGTACAGTCGCCCATGGGTCGCCCTCGACAGAGTCAGCAGTCGAGGTCGTCACAGCCTTTTACGAGCGCGCCGATTCCGAGACAGCAGCAGAGTCACGGGTATTCAGCAGCCAGTGCGCCGGGTCAGAGGCAGCAGGCCTCGCAGGGGAGAGTGTATGCAGTCACCGACTCCAGAGCCCCAGGACCTAGCACGTACCGCGAGACCATCCAGGGTACGTGTTTATTGTAACATTTATGGGCGCTATTCTTATTTGATACTGGGCGTCGCACTCTTTTATTTCGTCGGGTTGTGCTGAGAGGTTGGGGTTGAGCTTAGAGCCGTTGAGTCCACCCCTATGCCTGGACACCCCAGTTGGGGGTGGTGCATCGTTGACTATAGTATGTCGTGCCTGCGAGATTAGAGTCGCAGACTGTCCTTGCCCTGGTGATCTTCTCGTGTTGGGGATGACTACCTTTGATGTGATCTTGGGAATGGATTGGCTGTCGAGGTACCGAGCCAATATCGATTGCTACAGGCGACGAGTGACAGTGACAGTGGGTGGCACGAAGGTGACGTGTGTTCTGGGTAGTAAGAGCGGGGTCCTCCTTTCAGCATTGTCCGCTGAGGAGGAAGTGTCGGATGTGCAGAGCCGAGAGTTACCGAGAGTGGTATGCGAGTTCCCCGAGGTCTTCCCTGAGGAGTTGAGCGGGCTGCCACCGGTTCGTGAGGTGGAGTTCGGGATTGACCTGGTGCCGGGAACAGTGGCGATATCGATGACGCCTTACAGGTTTGCGCCGACAGAGTTGACTGAGCTGAAGCGTCAGCTAGAGGAGCTTCAGCAGAAGGGGTTTATCCGTCCGAGTGCATCGCCGTGGGGAGCACCAGCACTCTTCGTGAAGAAGAAGAATGGAGAGCTACGGATGTGTATAGATTACCGGAAGTTGAACCGGGTTACGGTGAAGAACCGATACCTGATGTTCTGGCTCTCTGAGGTGAAATTCCTCGGCCACATCGTGTCCCGTGACGGTATCCTGGTCGATCCGTCGAAGATCGATGCGGTCTCGAAGTGGGCACGGCCCACGAGTGTTTTCGAGATCCGCAGCTTTCTGGGGTTGGCAGGCTACTATCGGCGATTTGTCCAAGATTTTGCACGACTAGCCGCACCGATGACTCTGTTGACTCGCAAAGGAGTCGGGTTTGTGTGGACAGAGGACTGTGAGCGTGCATTCGCGGAGTTGAAGACTCGACTGACTACAGCTCCAGTGTTAATGGTGCCCGAGCGAGGGATCGGTTATGATGTATACTGTGATGCGTCCGGAGAGGGACTGGGCTGCGTGCTGATGCAGTTGGGCAGAGTTGTGGCTTATGGCTCCAGGCAGCTGAAGACGCACGAGCGCAACTATCCTACCCACGACTTGGAGCTAGCAGCAGTCGTGTTTGCGCTAAAGAGCTGGCGATATTATCTGTATGGCGAGGGGTTCCAGGTGTTCTCGGATCACAAGAGCCTCAAGTACATATTTTCCCAGCGAGACCTGAACATGCGTCAGCGACGGTGGATGGAGCTACTCGAGGAGTACGACTTCGAGCTACATTACCATCCGGGCAAGGCGAACGTGGTCGCCGACGCCTTGAGTAGGAAGTCGCCTCCGAGCCTCCCCAGCATATCTGTCCGAGAGTGGGACATGATGGGGGAGCTGAGCACGTTCGGGCTTGAGCTAGAGGAGGTTACGGGTGACATGGCCATGTGCTCTTTAGTGGCTCAGCCCTCACTGCTTGCCCAAGTGTTGGAGGCGCAGACGGAGGACGTTGAGACGGCACAGATCCGAGAGAGGGTCGTCAACGGCGACGAGGTTTTAGGTTGGGAGATCAGTACAGATTGGGGACTACGGTACCGAGAAGGGCTGTTCGTGCCGGTTAACTGTAGAAACGACGTGTTGCGAGAGGCACATCACTCGCGTCTTACGGTGTACCCGGGGAGCACCAAGATGTACCGTGACCTCAGACGACATTTCTGGTGGCGCGGGATGCGGAGAGAAGTCGCAGAGTTTGTGTCGAGATGCCTCGTCTGTCAGCAGGTGAAGGCTGAGCATCAGCGTCCCGCGGGATTGTTACAGCCACTACCGATTGCTCAGTGGAAGTGGGAGCACATCACGATGGACTTCGTGTGCGGACTACCGAGATCGCCAAAGGGAAACAACGCCGTGTGGGTGGTGGTCGACCGGTTGACCAAGTCGGCCCACTTCCTGGCGATGAGGATGACTGACCCGGTAGACAAGTTGAGGAGTTTGTATATTCAGGAGATAGTGCGTCTCCACGGGGTCCCGGTGTCGATAGTGTCTGACAGGGATCCCCGCTTCACGTCCAGGTTTTGGCCGAATCTGTAGAAGGCATTGGGGACCGAGGTTCTACTCAGCACAAAACATCATCCCCAGACAGACGGTCAGTCTGAGCGTACCATTCAGATCTTGGAGGACATGCTGCGAGCATGTGTGCTAGATTTCAGGGGATCTTGGGAGACCCACCTGCCATTAGCCGAGTTCGCCTACAACAACAGCTTCCAGGCCAGTATCGGGATGGCACCGTTCGAAGCGTTGTATGGGAGGCCGTGTCGGTCACCAGTATGCTGGGCAGAGGTGGGGGACAAGAGTCTGCTGGGGCCAGATCTTGTCAGAGAGACGACGGAGAAGGTCGCACTGATCCGCGATCGGTTGAGGACTGCGCAGAGCCGACATAAGAGTTATGCCGATAGGCAACGTCGACCCCTTGAGTTTGCAGTCGGGGATCACGTGTTCCTGAAGGTGAGCCCGAGGAAGGGGCTGGTGCGGTTCAGACGCAGCGTGGGCAAGTGGGCTCCAAGGTACATTGGCCCGTTCGAGATCTTGGGCAGAGTAAGATCAGTGGCTTATCGTCTGGCGTTTCCACCGCAACTTGGGAGAGTCCATAACGTCTTCCACGTGTCCCAGTTGCGGCAGTACAACGCAGACCCCTCCCACGTCATTGAGTGGACTGATATCGAGGTGGCTGACGATGTCTCCTATGAGGAGCAGCCGGTTCGGATCATGGACACACGGGAGCAGGTCCTACGGGGAGGCAAGATTATCCGCTTTGTCCGAGTGCAGTGGAAACATCACGGGGCTGAGTCGACATGGGAACGCGAGGACGAGGTTTGCGCGAAGTATCCCGGCCTGTTCGACTCCCGAGGTACGTCTGTTTTAAATTTCGTGGAAGAAATTCCTTTAAGGGGGGTAGACTGTAATAACCACTTCTAGTCAACGCCAGTCAAACCTGCGAAAAACAGGAAAATTTAAAAAATTTGAGACAGACACTTAGTTTAACCTAAAATGACCCGAGGGTCATACCGGACTTAAGCTGACCCCGTTATCGACCAAAATGAGTCCCAGGGGACTCAAGGCAACTTTCTGTTCAATTTGGGAAATGTTGACTTTTCGCTGGAAAAGTCAACCGAGCGACGTTTTGGTCCATTCGAGGACCGTTTCGGATCTAAAAAGCTTAGCCGTCGTCGCAGCGGTCTTAGTTGAACCGTTTCCTTGTAGCCCGCCAAGTTTCGTAATTTTTTGGGAAAAGTGCCCGTTCGGGGCCCGAAACGTCCGATTTTCGCGAAACTGATTGGAAAATATCAAGTAGATATTTTCCAAAAGGTGTGGGACCCACCTTGACACTTGTCCTAATTGTGGTGGTGTTAGTTTTGGGGGGGGAAAGAGTGGAGGAGAAGTGTGGCCGGCCATGTGGGGTTAAAAGAGAAAAAAATAGAATTTGTTGTTAGTTTATTTAAATTAGAAAGAGAGAAGAAGAGAGTTAGAGAGAGAAGGAGAAGGAGAAGAAGAGAGAAGGTTAAAGCTAGGGTTTTGGAAGTTCATCCAACCCTTGGATCGATTCAAAGCAAGAAGAAAACGTCTTCCCCTCGTCTTCCTCTACGGTTTGTACTAAACCGATCGTCGTTTTGTTTATTTTCAAAAGCTAGGGTTTCGTTACTATGTTTGGGTTAGGGTTTTATTGAGGTTGGGGAGGTGTTGGAGACATTTTAGAGGTGTTTGGAGGTGTAATGACACGTTTTCCGGTGACCGGAGGCTCGGGAGGAGCTCCGGCCACCGTGGGTGGTGGCCGGCCGACCATGGGGTGGTTGGCCAGAGCTGGTACCAGCCACCACATGGTGGCCGACCCCCCCCCCCCCTTGAACCCTAGGGCACGGCCAAGTGGGTTGGGTGGGGCCCACGTGCTCGGTTGCTCGGGTTTTAGTGTTCGGGAGGTTTAAAACGTTCCCCGGACCATTTATCCTTAACCGAATCGAAAATTGGATTTAAATTGGAGAAGTTGTAATTAACGGGTTTTAGAAACTTTAAACGTTAATTAATTGACTTAGAAGTCGGAATGCGATTCTGTCAAGTGTGTTGGGTTCCTTGAATTATTCTAAGACCGTAGAAACGAAAACGGGAATTTTTGGAGCCCCGGAAGGCAATTTATAAAACCCGGGCAGATTCTCCATGTCGGGCGAATCGGGCCTTTAAGGGTCCTTTATCGAAAATGTCGAGTAATTGGGAAGTTTGGGAGTGATCGACATTGTCGGGGTTACGTTTGGGCGTTAAGTTTATTAAATTTCGGTTTATGCCTACTAGTTTAAAAGTTCTTTAAAATTGTGTTCTTTTAGATCGTGCTGCGGACCGAGACAAAGGGAAGCTCGGCGAGTGACTGGGTTTACATCGAGGTTTAGTGGAGCGCTTTTGGAGTTTTATACGAGGTAGGGAAAAGTAGCCGGATCTCGGCCCTGATTAGGGAAAGTTAATAGTAGAATTGCATATGACACAGGGGTGTCGTGGGTTGAGTAGGTTTATTTTTAATTATTAGAAAAGCATGATACGGGATTGTAGCGTTTTTGAGAAAAGCATGTGACACTTAGTTAGGGACTGTAGTCCCGGTGTTGGGTTTGGTTTTAGTGTTACTGGCTTTATCTACTAATTATGCCATAGTCAGTCTGTTATTCGTGGTGGTGAGCGAACGCTCACCCCTAGTTGCTTTTCCTACATGTACTGATCACCAGATGGACTAGGTTAACTCTTGAAGTTCATGGAGCTTGGAGCGGTGTCTGGTCTTTATTTTGTTGAGTCTAGTGACGGATATTGTGCCTTGTCTACTTGTTGGGACGTTTTTGTATTGTAAATATTATTATTTTGATAACTAAATGGTAATTTCAAAGTATTTATTCAAAACAGGTTTATAGTGTTTTTATGTTTTCAAAGGTTCGCGTCCCGAGTTCGGTTTACTGAATTTGGGGCGTGACACGATCTAAAATAGAGGCCAAAACAAATAAATGACCAAAAACAATTGCAGGTCTTCAGTACCCGATTCTATCACTTTAAAGCCCAAAATAAGATAGAAAAGAAAAGCCAAGACAAGCGCATAGATAGTCAAAGATCTGTCACAACCACCACGATTACCAACCTCAAAACTCACTGGAGCACCAAAAAAGGGTACCGGTTGTTAGGGCTATCACCGAGACCAATAGAGAAATGCTAGATCCAACCAAAGAACTCGAGACACAAGTCCCAGATCCACTAGTACTCCCAACCGTCGGCCATTTTGGCCGATAGCAACACCCGTCGCAACCAGCTCCAACGACGGGTCTTGAATACACCGTTGCGCCACCACATGCGCGACCGAGAGATGAGAGCTTAGGAGAAAACGGGGACAAGGGAAGGAGGAAAGGAATAGACTTGACCTGGAAGGAGAACGGTCGGCCAAGACACGAACCAGGAGCGATAGAGCGGATCCAGAACAACTAGAGAAACGACGGCGAGATAACCCGACGAGCTAACTCCGGTGAAAAGTCATATCAAAATTGGTTCTCCATATCTAACACCACCAAGACCAGCCACTGGCAAACGACAAGCCCGACCAACCTTATCACTCAAAACGAATCTTTAAAGGTCATGAGAGGTGGAGAAAACGAGGAAAGAAATGGGAGAGGTCAAGAAACGCTAGGAACTGTTAGATCAAAGAGAACAAAGGGTGAGGAGAGAAGGAGGAGAAGAGGATAAAGGAGGGAAACCACCACCGACGACCTCCATGATCGTGAAGACCAGGAGAATCGTCGGCAGAGGAGTACAGTACAACAACAACGGCTCTCGAAAAAGAAGAAGTTAGGGAGATTATATTAAAATTGTTTCCAAATTTTAAATGTTTATTATTCAAATCTTTGAAGCGTTAACACAAATTCTTAGAATATAATGTCAAATTGTTGGGATTTTCAAATAATTCGTAGAAAAGATAATTAATTATACAGGAAAACCAGAAAATTCAGAATAAGAGAATATACTATTGACTTTGACAAAAGACTGTGTCATGTGTCGGAATGTGTGTTTAGAATGAGAGAAGAATCCGCATAGAATAGAAATGATGTGTGAGTTTGACATATATAGGGAAAATCGTAGTATGGGAAGGAATTAGTTGTTGTTCTTGCAACGACTATTTTTTTTAAGCTGGTTTAAAGACTAACGGTAATCACTAACGATTTGATACATCATCCGTCTTCAGTGCGGATATTCATATACATTGATTCATCCAATAAAAAACATATATTTTCAATCATCATACACATCATGTATAAGTTAATCTCGATTGGAATCAAACAAAATCATCCTGAAACTCACCAAATATGAAAACATATTTGAAAATACCCCATAAGCCAGCTACTAGCTAGTTAACATTGCAATATGAAATGAACCCTATGTTTTTTTTTCTTTTTCTTTTTTTGAAAAAGAAGAGCAGAGCTTATGATGATGCATTTTCTGTATCAGTGAACATTCTCATTGCTTCCCCATTAGCTTTTCTCACCCTGATAAGGGACTAGACATCCGTTAAAAAGCATCCCTTTTTGACTCATCCACTTTCTCATAGACATAAGTATTTGGTTTATTGATTCAGAGGTTGATCTCTACTTGTCTGATGATATCTCAAAAGATTAAGCTTATACTGATGTAGTAACAACACTAAAAAAAAGTTTTAAAAAATCAATTATGTGCTTCATTGTACGTATGCGATCAGTTTTCGCCTAAATGTTCCAACAACATCTTCTCGATGCTCAAATTAAAGATCAACACCACCGGTGAAGAAGACACAGCAGCATACTCGGCATCGTCTTGAGCCGCATCCACTCCTTGGATCCTATCAAAGTCTACAAAGATGATGTTGTGATGGCAAGGGTAATATTTGAGACAGTTTCAGTTCATTTAGCAACTCAAGTGTATCGTTTCTTATTATTCTGATGACTTGGCCAAGATGTAGGTTCTGTAACTTTATGTTGGGCCAATCTGGTTTCAAAACCAGCCAACAACTGGCTCTTTAGAGTTGAGACCAAAAATGTTTGGTAGTTACTATTGTACTATTCAACATCTCAAAGGAGCAAAACATCTCACTACTCAGTATAGTGAGAGCATGTATATCAAGAGAGTTGAAACCCTGAATCCTGAGGCTGAACTCTCTACTGACTGGACAAGGTTTTAGCCCATGTCTCTTAAGTCAGAATGTGCTCTACATCAGAGGAGCAAGTATGGGGTAGGGTTTTCAAAATGGCTGACTGTATAATTTTTTTTTATAAGCTCAAAAAATTTATTAGAGAAAAAAAGACACTTTCCAAGTAGGAAAAGGTCTTAGAGAAACAATTACAGAGGAGCTCCATTAAAGGGAACTAAAAGGCCTAGCCTTTTCCTAATACAAAACAATGAGACAAATAAAACAAAAAACCGAAAAGGTAACCCCGCTACTCTTCTCCTCCCGAAGCAGGAGACGAAACATCGCGGCTGGAAGCCATTGCACGGATTTTTGTCCATGCATCAGCCTCTGGAGCTGCGACTTGAGGTTTATTAGTTCGACCTTGCTCGACCTGTTTCCCAATGTCAACGGGACAAACAATTCTTTCCCGATCCAAGGGCCGATTCCTTGATTTACACTGACCGATATAGAACTCCGATAAGTGTTTGGGAGGCCGCCTTTCCCGCTTCGACGGGTTAATAAGAGCTTCCTTCCATGGACTACCCTCCAAGGTGTCACTAATCTTGCACGGAACAACCCTCGTACTACCCTGCTGATCCCCAGACAAATCAAACACCGGAGGTTGCTACAACGGAGAAAAAATGGGCTAAACAATAGCAAGAGGGCCTTATGGCACTTGCTGAGCAAGCCCACACCAAGGGCCATCTCCAGCGCCCACAAGCCTAAATCCCTTTAACTTCTCGCTACGCACCCTATCTTCACAAACGTTGTCATGCCCCAAATCCGGTTTTGGCCGGACTCGAGACGTGAACTAAAGTAACAATAAAATAAATATAATAAAAGGAATTTAAATAACAAAATCTTCGAACTTCGTTCCAAATTGACAACTAAGAGGGTAAATGGGTCTTTAGAGACCCATTTCTTCTCCTCCAAGCCACTATGGACAAGTGTCCTAGTGGGGACCACTTTGCCTTAGAAAAAACCAATAACTTTAATTTAACTAGTTTTAGTCATTAATTCGCCGTAGTTTGACCCGAGTTTGACTTTTTCGCAAAGATAGTCAATTGAAAGGAAATGACCCAACTAAGCTAACCGTAACGAAGGCTAAGCTTTTTGGGTCCCGGAAAGGTCCCGAATGACTCCCGGAGTCATCGGTTGACTTTTCCGGCCGAAAGTCAAACTTCGCCAAAAATCACCGGTTCGACCGGGGGCGGTTCTTACAATCTACCCACTTAAAAGAATTTCGTCCTCGAAATTTAAATCGGTCGTACCTCAAGGGTCGAACAGGCTGGGGTACTTCGCACGAACCTCATCCTCGCGCTCCCACGTCGACTCTGGCCCGTGGTGACGCCACTGCACCCGGACCAGTGGGATAGTCTTGCCACGCAAGACCTGCTCTCGCGTATCCAGAATCCTGACTGGCTGCTCCTCATACAAAACATCCTCAGCTACCTCGATGTCCGTCCACTCAATAATGTGGGAGGGGTCCGCAGTGTACTTCCGCGGTTGGGAGACGTGGAAGACATTATGCACGTTCACAAGCTACGGTGGCAATGTAAGACGGTAGACGACGACTCCCACTCTGCCCAAAACCTCAAAGGGTCCGATAAACCGTGGGGCCAACTTGCCTCCGCCGTAGTTGAACCGCAATAATACCTTCTTCGGGCTCACCCTCAGAAACACGTGATCACCAACTGTAAACTCAAGAGGTCGGCGTCGTCTATCCGCATAACTCTTCTATCGGCTCTACGCGGTCTTCAACCACTCCCGAATCAACGCGACCTTCTCGGTCGTCTCCCGAACAAGCTCCGACCCAAGCAAGCTCATGTCTCCTATCTCCGCCCAACACACGGGCGATCTGCATGGCCTACCATACAACGCTTCAAACGGTGCCATACCAATACTGGTCTGGAAGCTGTTGTTGTAGGCGAACTCGGCCAATGGTAAGTGATCCTCCCATGATCCTCGGAAGTCTAACACGCACGCCCGCAGCATGTCCTCTAAGATCTGAATCGTGCGCTCTGACTGACCATCTGTCTGCGAGTGGTACGTTGTACTAAGTAGGACCTCGATCTCCAAAGCTCTCTGCAAGCTCTCCCAGAACCTCGAGGTGAAACGAGGATCCATGTCGGACACCACCGACACTGGAACCCCGTGTAGTCGGATAATCTCTCGAACGTACAAACGGCTCAGCGTGTCAACTGTGTCGATCATCCTCATGGCTCAGAAGTGCGTCGACTTGGTCAGTCGGTCGACCACTACCCAAACAGCGTCGTGCCTTCTTGGTGACCTCGGTAAGCCACACACGAAGTCCATCGTGACATGCTCCCACTTCCACTACGCGATCGGCAATGGTTGTAATAAATCGGCGGGACGCTGATGCTCGGTCTTCACTTGTTGACAAGTGAGGCATCTCGAGACAAACTCTGCGATCGCTCTCCGCATCCCGCTCCACCAGAACTGTCGCCTGACATCCCGATACATCTTGGTGCCACCCAGGTGCACAGCAAGACGGGAGTGATGAGACTCTCTCAACACATCGTCTCTACAGTAGCGCGACACAAATAGTCCTCCTCGGTAACGTAGACCCAGATCAGTACCCTGCGCCCAGCCTTCAGCATCAACACCGTTGGTAATCCTCTCCCGGGTCTCTGCCGTCTCGGCATCCTCGGCATGTGCCTTCAGCACACGAGCAACTAGTGTGGGCTGAGCCACCAATGAACACATAGCCACACCATCTGTGATCTCATCTAGCTCAAGTCCGAACGAGCTCAACTCCTCCAGCATGTCCTACTCTCGGACTGATATGTCGGCCATGCAGTGGACCGACTTCCTACTCAGGGCATCGGCGACAACGTTCGCCTTGCCTGGGTGGCGCGTGTTCAGGTCGAGCATTGCTCGCTAAACCAACCTCGATCTCAATCAATCGGCATTACCGTTCAACCAAGGAACACAACATAACATAATATAAGGAAACACTCAACAAGGCACTTCGCCATCCGAGACTCTCTTCGTCTCGGGTGTACGCGTAAGACATTTCCGACTTGCGCAATCAAACACTAGAACCTTAACAACATAACTCTCCCCACCTAATTGACGTACAGTCCGAAGCTTTGAAAAATCAGAGCTCTGATACCAAATTGTCACGCCCCAAATCCGGTTTTGGCCGGACTCGAGACGTGAACTAAAGTAACAATAAAATAAAAGGAATTTAAATAACAAAATCTTCGAACTTCGTTCCAAATTGACAAATAAGAGGGTAAATGGGTCTTTAGAGACCCATTTCTTTTCCTCCAAGCCACTAAGGAAAAGTGTCCTAGTGGGACCACTTTGCCCTTAAAAAAACCAGCAACTTTAATTTAAGGGAAAATTTCAATATAATACCTTGACAAACTTTTATTTTTAATATAACACCCTAACTTGTTTTTTTTGCAATTTAACACCCTGACAAACTTTTATTTTCAATTTCATACCTATTCGTCAAATGATACACAAACGGCGTTAGATTGATACTGAAAAGTCAAGACTACCCCTGACTTTAGTTATTGACCTTTTGACTCCTCACTCTCTCATTTAGACACACCTTCGACACACCTGAACCTTCAGAGCCGGAGACACACCTTCGACACACCTGAACCCGCGCCTGAAGAAGAAGACCGGCGGCTGAAGCAAAAGTCCGGCGAGAAGTTCGACGACCGCAGAACTGAAGAAGAAGCCGACGCCGGAAGAAGAAGCCCTCACCTGAAGAAGAAGAAGAAGCCGCCACCTGTAGAAGAAGCCCTCGCCTGAAGAAGAAGCCGACGACTGGAGAACTGAAGGTCGGAGACCACGAACCTTGTCCAGTCGGCACCTGAAACATGGTTTGAGTAAGTAATCGCTGAAATACTGAGTTTTCATTGAATAGATTTAGGTTAGGGTTTGATTTGTATTTGGGTAATTTTGTGAATGTATGTTCGTTTGAGTGCAGAATCGTAGTGGTGGTGGACAACCAAGAGTTGTGTTTGTCCCCAGTTATGAACGTAGGGTTTGTTTTGAAATATGTCGAGGGGGAAATTTTGTTGGACCTATAAACGAGTACCATGGGGGTACTGTAAATCCCTTAATCATGGGTGTAGATCTTTGTAGCTACTTCAAAATTATGGAACTTGTCCATAAGCTTGGGGGTAGTCCTACAAGCACTTTGCATTATAGGTCGATTGAAGGAATCATTGAGATTAGTAGTGATGAAGACGTACTGAGGATGTTCATGGAGTATGACATGGAGGAGGAATCTATTCCTCTGTACGTAGTTGAAGGTAAAGAGCCATTGAATATTGTGAGTCCATCTGGGAAGATACTGGGAGGCTCAGAAGCAACAAAGTTTGGGATGGTTGGTCAATTCATGTGGAGGAGGCCCAAAGTTAAATTCTTTGTTGATGAAGTAGATTATTTCAACAAGGATCAGCTGGATGATGCCATAGAAGCTGGGTATGTATTGGACAGTGAATCGCGTTTGGATGGGAGATTGATTATTCAACGCATTCCCAGTGACAGTGAAGAGCCCAAACAACCAAAAGGTATGGAACTTGCCTATTAATTTTTTTAAATGTTGTTGTCATGTTTTGAAATACTGACTTACAATTTTTTTTTGACTTCTTATGTAGCTAATATGGGGCCAAAAAGTACAAGAAATGATGATGAATGTAACCAACAAAATGAGGAACAACTTGAAAAGGAAGGTATTTTGTGAAAATTTCACGTGTTTTTGAAGTTAACTATATAACTTTTTAATTTTTTGTCACATTTTTAAAATGTGTGCTCTAAGTGTCTCATTTGTTTTGGCTTTTGGTGAAGAACAAGTTGAAGCTGAGGATGGAGGCAAATCAGAAACACATGATGAAAAAAGGGGTGAGGAAGACCCAGCAGGTATGCAACTGAAAATTTAATGTTCTATTGAATGAAGTATACAAGTTTTTAATTTTCAAATTTGTTGCTCTAAGTGTCTCATTAGTTTTGGCTTTTGGTGAAGAACAAGTTGAAGTTGAGGATGGAGGCAAATCAGAAACACATGAGGACATATTTGGTGAGGAAGACCAACCAGGTATATAAATTTTGTCACATTTCCAACAGGTTTTTGAATTTAAGTATATAAATTTTAAATTTTTAGGGTTTTAAATTTTTTGAGAAACTGAAAAATTCATTTTATTTTGAATTTAAGTATATAAATTTTAAATTTGTAGTCACATTTCCAACAGGTTTTTATATTTTCCAACGAATAACTGTTTCATGTATTTGAATGTAGGAGAAGATGAAGTTGAAGACAATATGTTGAATGAAGAACGATTGCGGAAAGGGAAAGGCCACATGGATGAACAAGATGAGGATACTGTTGAAGATTATCGACCAATGCAGATGGAAAGTGACCCACCAATCCTCAAGGAAAGCGACTTTCCTGACTGGTTGAAGGACATGGTGTTCGACTGCGAAGGTGCAAAGGTACATAAGAATGTGGGGGAGTAGACTTTGAGGACCTGATGGAGGCCCAGGCAACCAAAAATCCAGACCCAATACATATTGAAGATGAAGAAGATGACCATGTGATAGATGGTGTGGATAGAGAACTGGACGAAGTCTGCCAAAGAAACAGGATAGATGGGCGGAAGATTTGGGATTTAGAGGATATCAGAGGACCAATTGACATGTGTAAGGGCCTGCTTTTTAGGGATGCAGAGGCCTTTAGGCTGCTTTTCATTGGGTATGCAGCTCAAGTTGGGTTTGAATTTAAATTCAAGCGAAATGAACCCAAGAAGATAGCAATCCAGTGTGTTGAGCCTCGTTGTCGTTTCTGGTGCTGGGCCGGGTCATACAAGGGTATGGACATTCTGGAGATACGCAAGTGGGAAGCCCATAAACAGCTTTGCCCACGCAAATTTCAGAACCCATCTGTCAACGTAGGTTACTTAGCACATAGGTACGCACGGGAAATACGGGAATCCCCTAATATGGATGCAAAAGAATTAGGGAATTTGGTTAGTCGTGAGCTGCAGTTGGAGATATCGCCTATGCAGATGTATCGTACACTGTATAAAGCTAGAGAACTCTTTGCTGGTGATGTGGCGGCACAATACGATCAGCTATACACGTACTGCGAAATGATTCGTCGCACCAATCCTGGCAGCAAGGCAAAGTTGATGGTGGAGCACGACGTATACCCCCCTGATCCTGAGAAGAACCCCCGTTTTTTGAGGCTATACATCAGGTACAAGGCCCAGAAGGAAGGGTTCCTTGCTGGTTGCAGGCCACTCGTGGGTTTAGATGGGTGCCATTTGAAGGGCAGATACGGTGGGCAGCTCCTTGCTGCTGTGGGATTCGACGCTAATGGGGGAATGTTCCCATTAGCGTTTGCTATCGTGGAGCAAGAAAACAAGAGCTCATGGAGGTGGTTCTTGGAGGAGTTTTTTGATGACTTTGGTGCCAATGCTATGAGAGAGTGGGTTTTCATATCCGACAGACAGAAGGTAATTTCATACATGTTTTCAGTTACATACCTGTTTTCAGTTACATACCTTTTTCAATTACATACCTGTTTTCAATTGTAGGGTCTGGTTGAATTGTTCAAGAATTGGCTGCCTCATGCTGAAAATCGATTCTGCATGAGGCACATGTACGAAAACTGGTACTTGAAGTTCAAGGATCCTGAGCTGACAAACTTGATGTATGGGTGCTCTCGAGCCACTACTGTTGAGCATTTCGAGGAGAGGATGGAGGATATTAAGCAGCTCAATGTGGAGGCTTACAAATGGCTACAGGGAAGAGACCCAAAAGGTTGGTGTAAGGCTTACTTCACTACTAGGGCTAGATCTGATACCCAAGTGAACAATATGAGCGAGTGTTTCAACAAATGGATCTTAAAGGGTAGGGATAAGCCTATATATGAACTATGTGAGTATTTACGGGCTAAGTTAACTAAGCTATTCTTTGAGAGACACCACAAGTTCGATAATTATGATGAAGCACTATGTCCAAACATGGTAACTACTTTAGAGGTTAACAAAGTGAAAAGTGCAAATTCTACTGCTGTTAACTGTGGGGGTAATGTTTTTGAGGTAAAGGAGGGTAGAAGAACTCCTGTTGTGGACATAACTGAGAATACTTGTTCATGTTTAGGGTGGCAGTTAAATGGGATACCTTGTAGGCATGCCATAACTGCCATGGTAGTCCTTAGAACTAAGCCAGAGGAATATGTTCACAAGTATTTTCAGATTGATACCTACCAGAGTATCTATTCTGAGTTTCTAAAACTGATTCCTAGTATGGACGAATGGCCTAGAAGCTCACACTACCCTAGAGTATCCCCACCAAATGTGCACATCCCTCCCGGTAGACCTAGGACTAGGAGGAGGCAATCAGAAGCTGAGAAACTAATTGCCAAGGTCAAAAGGAATGTGTCCAAATGTAAAAGATGTGGTGTTGCTGGCCATAACATCAGATCTTGTTCTGCCAAAGACTTTGGGGTTAGTACTAGTCAGCGAAATAATAGGAAGGGTAAAAAATCTGGGTTTGCTAGAACACCCGAGGAGAAGACAGATCTGATGGACAAGAGGCAAAAATCAGTAGCTGATGCAATCAAAACAAGGAAGAAACCAGACTGCACAACAGCTGAAATAGAAGGCAAGAGGCTCGCAACAGTAGAAAGGTTGGAAGACCTGCAGTTGGTTTAGCTGAAGCAGAGTTGAATAATATGCGAATGAACAATGAGGTATTAATTTGAAATGCTTACTTTATAATTTCAAAAATCTGATCTGAAATACTAACCTGATATTTTTTTGCAGACCCCTTTTGTGAATCTTCAACCTTCTGGATCTGGATCATCAATCACAGCTGATGCAAGATTTGTCAAGGCCAAAGGAAGAGGAAAGGGGAGAGGGACAGTGAGAGGAAGAGGAAGAGGCAGGAGCTCCTTATCTTCAAGTCAAGGCACACCTCAACCATATCAATTCACAGCACCACCTACTACAAACAGCCAGCCATAAAGAACTGTGGGGCTTTGTTTTTTGGGTTTTGTTAATAGTTGTGCACATGGATGACTGCAATTTTTTGGCCTTTTGTGGTGGTTTAATAGACATTTAATGTGTAAAGTCATCATGTACAGCTATGATGGGGGACAAGGAATCTACTTTCTAGCTAACTTTTGAAGCTTTTGGAAGGCACAAGTACTGTTAGATGTTTGATGTTTTGGGAATGCATTTTCCCTTTAAATTTCAATTTGATGTTTTTTGTGTATGGAATCAGGTTGAATTATGAACAGGTTTTGTATAAAGTCAGATACAAGAATTATGAACAGGTCATGCCAAAAAATTTCAAAACTATAATTTCATTTTGGTACTCATTTAAAGACTTTGTACAAAACATGTATAAGAAGTTCATACAAATACACCTTTTTGCACATACAAGAATTAGACATTCAATAATTTTACATTTTTAGTTTGCAACCCAAAATAACAAAGTCCCAAAACTGTTTTCCACTTTCATACTAATGCACCTTTGCATGTACAACAATTATCATTCAAAAATTATACATTTTCAGTTTGGCACCCAAACTCTAAAACCAGTTCTCCATTATCATACAGCACCAACTTACAGTTATGCTTTTCAGTTTGGCACCCAAACTCTGAAAACAGTTTCCCATTTCTTCCAAAACCAAATTACATCCCTCCAACAAATTCAACACCTACAAACATAAAACAGAAATACTACAACAATTATCATCACCAAAATCAATTTTTCCCTAGGTCCTTCATTGAATCCACCTCCTTTTGTAGATTGAATAGCCTTTCCTCAACAATTTTATTTTGTTCAAACATCCTGCAACTCTCAAGTCCCAACTTTGCAAGATGATTTTCTATATCTTTCATTTGCTCAAACAATTTAAAAATCTCATCTTCCATCTTGGCAACGGTATCTTCTATTTGTTTGAATTCCTCATGCAAAACAGTAGACTTTCTCTTCCCATATTCGTATTTTGGTCCATCGATCCAACGGAAGAAATCACATTTCGATTCACTCTGTCAAAAACACCTCACACAAACCCTAATTCAAGATAATCATACATTTAGAAAAACCCTAAACCATCTGCAAATGAAATTGAAAACTTACCATGTAATTCCCACAACCCACAAACCTTCTTCTTAGATTCAACTTCGTGCTTGAGGTACGTACAGGTGCTTCAACTGCACAGTTGCAGAAGCACTTCTTCCTCGCGCTAGACATGTTGAAACTTCGACCTTCACCCCAACACCTCTCGATTTCGGAAAATATTCACCCCCAACCTCTCGATTTCGTCAAATATTCACCCCAAACCTTCGATTTCTTCTCCCCCAAGCTCAAATCTCCACACGAACTTCACCTTCTCAGATTTGGAACTCCAACTCGTGTGTTTCTTCACCTATACACGGTCAACCAAGTGTAACAGTCATAAGGGGTAGTTTCGGAACTAAAATTAGTAAAAGCACACGTGATTCGCACATGGAGCTTTTTCCGTCCAAAATTTGACGGATAGGTATGAAATTGAAAATAAAAGTTTGTCAGGGTGTTAAATTGCAAAAAAAAACAAGTTAGGGTGTTATATTGAAAATAAAAGTTTGCCAGGGTATTAAATTGAAATTTTCCCTTAATTTAACTAGTTATAGTCATTAATTCGCCGTAGTTTGACCCGAGTTTGACTTTTTCGCACAGACAGTCAATTGAAAGAAAATGACCCAACTAAGCTAACTGTAACGACGGCTAAGCTTTTTGGGTTCCGGAAAGGTCCCGAATGACTCCCGGAGTCATCGGTTGACTTTTCCGGCTGAAAGTCAAAATTCGCTAAAAATCACCGGTTCGACCGGGATCGACCGGGGGCGGTTCTTACAAACACGATTCTGGGCGGAAATATCGCCAAATTCACCAGTTGAATCGGGAGTGGACTTGGATAATTCGAAATTCAAATCCACATGATCACGCAAGATCTGATACTCGACAGATCTCTACTCACCGGAAACTGAGTTCTCCGACCGAACAAGGACCACAACGCCAATGCTCTGTTTTCCAGGACACATTGAGCTTCACTGCCGGAACTTGACACACCAGCATAACCAGCGCCTACACCAGGATCACTCACCGCTTTGTTCCCAAAACCGAAATCCGTTGACTTCTCCGAACACACAGGAACCACAACGCCCTTGCTCTGTTTTCAAGAACAATGGGCTTCGCTGTCGGAGCTCGACACACCAGCAAAACCAGTTGCGCCTACACCAGGAACACTCGCCTTTTTCCCAAGAGACTCATCGGAAAGGCCAGCTCCGATGCTCTGTTTTGTGTAACCAGAAACAGAGGACGAAACCGTACTCCTACGAGGACGTGCCAAAGCTACAAAAAGCACATGGCCTTTTACTTTGAACTCGTTATCACTGGAAATCGCCTGAGTTGCTGCCTTTTTCGATCTGAACCGGACAAAACTGAAAAATGGCCTTGCGATTTGGCCGACGAGGAACAGAAACAAACAAAATATCACCAAACGGACTAAAGGCATTGCGCACCCAATCCTCTTTTGTGTAGTATGGAAGATTGCAGATGATAATTTCGTCCTCCAAAACGACCTCCTTCTTCTTCCAACGTTTTCGATGCCGGACTTCGCCTGAGCCGACAGACACATGCTTTAAAATACCTGCTTCTGCAACAGCCCGAACAGAGGTTGAAATGGGCATGGATACTCCTTCTGGACTTTCCTTCCTTGTCCATGTGCTTGCAGAACGAGGAGCAGTGGCGTCGGGACCTTTCTGTTCAAGTCGTCTCGGGTTTCGTCGAATACGAGTGTTCTGGTGACCACCAGTCGGACGAAACAGACGAAAATATTCACCATAAAGCGCAATCAACGTGGAACAAAAAAATAGAGAAAGGAAGAGGCTGCTCGTGACCGTCTTTTGGGAGGCTTCCCATTCTTAAGGATGAGTTTGGCTATACACTCCCAAAAATCGTATACTAGTGTAATTAATTAAGCTTTTATCTGATGAATTTGAACGTCATTTTTAAATCAACAACTACTAAATAAAATAGAAATAAAATTCATAAATTAAATAAAAGTTCATTAATAAAATACAAAATTTAAAAATTACATAACTTAAAAAAATACATAATTCAAATTGACAATTCATTTGGTCAATATAAGCTTCTGTAGTGATGAATTCTTTAATGACCATTACTAATACCATATATATTTTTTTGAAACATTGACAGTTACTATTCTTGATAATAATGGTTGAGCCTCGTCGTCGGATATTTTTTATCGCAACAAAAAATAATTACCTAATTTTAAAAATAAATTATTATATTTAAAAACTGATTTTTTTTAATTTAAAACTAATTTAAAATTAGTAGTTACCTAATTATCATATATACAATTATTAATTTAAACCTAATTACCATATATACAATTATAAACTAATTATTATAATTACCATATATTAATTACCTAATTACCTAATTACCATATATTTAATTACCTAATTAATACCTAATTACTATTAATATATTTTTTGAGTAATCTTACAATATATTCCTTTAAAAGAGTTAGTACATGTGTGACAACCCGAATGAGACAAACACAATAACACTATCTATAGAGGAAATTAATACTAATTATCTAATTAATACTAATTGTCAATTAATACTATTTTAACCAATTAATACTAATTGCTATTTTAATCAACTAATAGTATTAATTACCAATTAATACTAACAAATTAGTACGAACTAATTAACAAAAAAACTAAGCTTCTTCAACCTCATGAGAACAACTTCTGCAAATTTTTTTTACAGGTCACGCGTCAATGGAGGAGATGACGAGCCAGAGGCAGAGGGGCTCGGGGCTGAAAAAGGCCACGCGCCTCGGCCACTCGAACCCTATCTGACCAGCCTCGCACGCCCTTCTCCCCACACCGACCGAACCCCGATGCCGAACCTCTTTCCCCTTCTGCTCCCGCCCCGGCCTCGCCATCAAGCCCCCATTGATGTAGATGCTCTAAGGGTATTTTGAATAACATGTATTAGAAATATACATATGGTTAGAGTTGCTAAAAAATAACTCTTGCACTACATGAAAACACAAATTCTATATCTTCATTAAGATGACACTACTGGGAAAAAATTCCTGAAGAGCAGATTTTTAGAGCATGTACAATGGAAAGGCCCATATGTGAGGCTCACATACTGATTGGACAAAATAGTGGGACTCCAGACTCAGAATAATGAGTGTTTTACAATGAGAGGCTTGTATTGTTAGTGGATGTTGAGTGGTTAATTAATTGATATTTTTGTTGTTTTATTTAATTCTTTATTAAAATAGTTTAAATTATATAAAATTTAAATAAATGTGAAAATAATAATTAATGGTAATAAAAAAAATATAATCAAGTAAATAAAACCTGATAATTTTATTTATTCCCAAATAGGATAATCAAGTACAAAAGACTAATCGTCGGTAATGAAACCAGCTCCATATAGACCCTATAAGTGCTCAATAAGATCATGTTGTAGTTGCATGTGGGTCTGATGACTTGTGACACTATGTTGAGTATCCACTCGTTGTTGGTATTGCAATGGCCCTCCTTGATGCCATCGTTCCGGTGGTGTCCAATTCGACATTTTTGGAGGTTGCTCGTACAACAACTCGTCATCTCCATATTCGTACCGGTAGCGTTCATCCTTTACAGTCATGTTGTGTAGAATGATGCAAGTGTGCATGATATCAGTCAAAGTGTGTTTGCTCCAAGTACGAGCGGGACGGGAAATAATGTGCCACCTTGCTTGAAGTACTCCAAAAGCCCTTTCAATATCTTTCCGAGCACCTTCTTGGCATTTAGCAAACAACATTTCTTTGGGTGAGTAGGGATGCCTAATAGTCTTCAAGAACCGTCCCCATGATGCCCACCAAGTAATAAGGTCAGTCGTATCAATGCTCGTTGATATGGTACTCAACTCCAAGCTCACGGTCGTAATAAGCGTCTTGGAATAAGTGGCTATTGTTGAGGATGCTGATGTCGTTGTTCAAGCCAGCCATCCCGAAAAACGCATGCCAAAAAATAGAAAAATATTGATGTCGTTGTTTGGACCCTCATCGTCGGACATTTTGTATCGAAAAATAGAACTAAAATTTGTAGAGAAATTGTAGAGAAGTTGTAGGATGGTTTGTGATTTGAGAAAGGAGTTGGGGCATATTTATAGGGGTAAAATGTAGGAATTTTGAATTAAAAAAAATAGAGTTGTTAGCCAACGGTCGGGGACACGTGGCAGCACAGGAGTGGATGTCGGTCGGACGCGGGACGCAGGCTTCGGCCCGTCCCGCGGTTGTGGGACGTGGGACGCGGGCTTCGGCTCGGCCCGTATTTTTGCGGGACACGAGACGCGTAAAAGCCGTCCCACCACGGGATGGCCTGCGTCCTACGGCCCGCAAAAACGCGAGCCGAGCCTCAGGACCGACCCCCTGTACAGGCTCTTTTTTTTATCAGCAAGACGAGAATATATTAAAACTTCTTTAGAGGTTAAAGAGGAGTACAAGGTCGGTCTGTCTAAAGACCAGACACAAAAACCAAACCAAAAGGTAGTGAAAAGCAGTAAAGGTAATGAAAAAACAAGGGGGTAAAGATATGAAAACCCCAAGATACAAGACTTATGAATGAGTTAAGTTGAAACAAGAGTAATAATGCATGAAATCAGCTGCATGTTCTTGTAATGAACAATGTGTCTTCGGGTAAGAATGAATCATCCAGCTGAGTTTGTTATTTCATAGACCAGGACCTAAAGAGCCTATAAGGACAGAAAAGTGAAAGTGATAGATAGAATTTAAACATTGAAGAAGATAATCTTTCTCAATGACCAGCAAAAGTAAACTTAACGAGAAGGACAACAATATTGGTCTCTTAACTTGATATAACTCGTCCAACTATAGAGTAATAAAATTGTTGGTTTTAAACTTGATCGAGAACGAAGAAGAGAGAATTGATTCTAATTGGTTCTATACTTGATTGAAACCAAAGAGAAAGAGCTAATTATATTGATTCTCAATTCCCGAATGCATACTTGGATGCCTTGGGTTACCTTGTATTTATAGTATACAAAGCTTACAAAGAAGAGAAGTAAAGTTTGACAAGTAACTACCTACTCCCACCTAACCCACATAAAAGAAAAGGAAAAACATGTGGAGTTGTTGTATCTATTTCGGCATGCCTAGCCTAATAGCTAACAAAAATAACGGTAAATTATAAATTCATACCTTAAATTTGTAGCGTTTAACTAATACCTACCCTAAATTTTTTTTTAACTAATACCTATTCAGATGTTTACTTATATAACAGATAGCCCAAGTCGTCAGCTAAAATGACAAAAATGCCCTCAGTAGTTTTTTAAATATTTTTTAAAATAAAATTGAAGTTATTTAATAAGTAAATATATATATATATATAGGGGGCACGCTCACGTGTTACCCATGCTTAAGTTTTTACTTCTTACCTAAATCTAAGCCATTCAATTTAAAAATCTAATGGCTGCAAATTTTCAGCCTAAATTATCCAAAAATTAAATAAATTGTTTAGAAAAGGGTAATTTGGTAAATCCATTTTTCTTATTTTTTTTACTACATAATTTATTTACCGTATAAATTTGAATTTTTAAATTTTTTGAAATTTTTAATTTAAAAATCCGATAGTTTTTCTATATTTCGTAATTGATGTTACATAATATTATATCTGATATTACAAATATTTATATCAAATGTTACAGAAAGTTGATATGTGTTTCAAAATGAAAATCAATGTTAAACATTTTTAAGTCCATGTTACAGATTTTTAGATCCGATAATACATATTTTTAAAACCAATGTTACAGATTGTTGAAACCGATATTAAACATTTTGTTTCAACCAAATGTTATTGATTCATAACCATCATTCCAAATCCATATGTCCATTGTTTTAGATCACCAGACACAAAATTACAGTTCTCAAAATATGATATTACATAATTCTATCATAAAGTTACAAAACTCCAAGATTACAACTAATCAAAAATTAAAATTAAAATTGCAAATAATCATACTAATGAGTTAGACAATGTTACACCTATATTTACAAAATATTACACCCATGTTTACAGATTCAGCTCTCAAAACATAATATTACATCATTCTAACCATAAAGTTACAAGTCTCCAAAACCACAACTAATCAAAAATTTAAATGAATATTATGCAAATAATCAGACTAGTGGGTTACATAATGATGCCCTCGTATTTACAGAATATTACACCCATGTTCACAGAATTACAGATCTCAAATGTTTTGACTAGAAACCCCTGATAGTTCCAAAGATACAAAAACTTACCCTAAACATTGTAGATTTCTATCCATAATACAAAATACTACACCATAATACATGGATTGTACAGAATATCATAACCAACGAAAACTATAAGAAATTCTGTTTCAACAAGATACTCTCAACTTTTATGTAAAACAAAACTTATTTTTCAAAAAACATACTCTCAACTTTTCATAGGGGCAGATCTACGTATCAAACATTTGTTTTTTTTAAATGGAACTCAGTGGAAAATGGAACTCAATGAAAATCATGTACATATCGTAACAAGAGAACTTGCCGATCGGAGAGCGTGGCGATGGAGAAGGGTCTCACGCCAGAGAGCGTAACGGCGTGGATGTCAGAGTGTGTGGCCGGTCATGACGGCGATGGTCAAGCTCAGGCGTGGTGGAGTTGCGCCTGATAATATTCACCGGCGATTGGAACGCGAGCAGGACGCGTTGAACTCGGCTGATGCGTTCGGCGGCGTGCGATTGGAACCTGCAAAATCGCATCAGGCCGTGAAAACAACGCCTGAGACTGATGAGATCCCGACGACCCACTTGTGAGAGCTTCTCACACTGGAGAGGGAGACAGGACGTAGGTGCGGCGCGGATGGGGTGGACAGGACGCCGACGCTGTATATGCGTGTGGTATGTGAGAGGAATGTAGGGTTAGGAATATATTAGGTGGGGAAAGACATAAGTGTCCTTAGTATATGTCAAATTACAAAAATAAATTAAAGTTCGTATTATTTACAATTGAATGCCACTAAATTTTTAACCGTTAGATCAACTTAATTTGAAAGTCTAAAATAAGATAACATATAATAATTTAAGCATGGGGTAACACGTGAGCACACTCCTATATATATATAACAAAAGTGATTTTTAAACTTGTACCTAAGTTCCAATGTTGTTGCATGAATACGATGAAAGCGCCAGAGTTTCAAGCACTGGTAGTTGGGTTGAAAGGTGTGGCGAACATCTCTTGATAACCGCCTCCTTGAGATGTGTTGACCAGATCAGTCGAATGGTCTGGTTCATCCAACGTATAGTCTTGTTGTTCTGATTAGGACATCGGTTATGTCGAGTCGTCGGACATCAATGATCGGGTTTTTATAGAGAAAGTGTATAATTTGATAGTGAAAGTTAAGAGAAAATTGAGAAAAGTGTTGGTGGTTTGATGAATGGGAGGGGATATTTATAGGTGGGTAAAAATTGATTTTTATGTGTTTTTCGTGTATATTTTAATTTTTAAAAAGTTACCGTTATCAAACCATTGGGGGCAACAGTCCGATTTTTTTCCCTCTGTCGAGCCACGTTTCAGCGCCTGATTGGCACGGCGCGATTCGCGAACCAGCGACTCACAAGCGACTCACAATTGTGAGTCGCAATTCGACGTATGAATCGTGAAACCTAATGTAGTACGTCGCGACTCATGCACGTTACAGCGTGCGAATTGCAATTCGAAAAGAGATTCGAACGTTATGTGTGTACTCTGACCTTGTATAAAAATCTTACAATTAACTTTGTCCTATAATAGTCTACAATTTCAAACTAAAAAGATGTGATTTTTATATTTATTTTTGTGAAAGAGAATAACATTCATACAAGTTTGAATCGAACTCCACAAGCTCCATTTGTTCAGCTCTCCTCAATCCACTCTCACCCCTTGAAAGACCATTCTGCTTCCACACACCCGTCACTGACAAACCAATCAAAACCCACCACGCAGACACCCTCTACCACACATGGGTCCACCCAATGACACAAGATTGGAAAAGTAGAAGAGCGCAGGACCTGGGCTACAAGAAACAACAAGAGTCCCGCTCGTGCGCTCAAAATGGGTGGATTCAGAGATTCAGAAACTACTTATTAAACAGTCCCATAATCCGAAACCCAAAATTTGTAATAGATCAGAGATCCCAGAAAGAATAAAAAAAATTCCTGTAAAATATATGTACATTATATACCTGTAGCATAACCCAATAACGTTAAATAAACAATAATCTCAGTGATATAAACAGAGCAATCATGGCCAATATCAGCTTGGAGGAGATCAAGAACGAAAATGTGGACCTTGTGAGTCATCTGTTTTTAAACTTTTTTTAATTAATATGTGTTTGGTCATATTTTTAATAAATAAATTGTGGGTGTTACAGGAGCGCATACCGATTCAGCAAGTGTTTGAGCAATTGAAATGTACAAAACAAGGGTTGTCGTCCGAAGAAGGGCAGCAGAGGCTTCAAATCTTTGGGCCTAACAAGCTGGAGGAGAAAAAGGAGAACAAGTTTTTAAAATTCTTGGGTTTCATGTGGAACCCTCTATCATGGGTCATGGAGGTTGCAGCAATCATGGCCATTGCTTTGGCAAACGGAGGGGTATCTATCCTCACCATCTCTCTTGTTCTGTTTCATACATGAAACTTCAAGTCTTTCTTTCTTCTGATTGTGCAGGGCAAGCCACCTGACTGGCAAGATTTTTTGGGTATAGTGGTGCTGCTCTTCATCAACTCCACCATCAGTTTCATCGAAGAGAACAATGCAGGCAACGCCGCGGCAGCGCTCATGGCGGGTCTTGCTCCCAAGACTAAGGTTCTGAGGGATGGAAAATGGCAGGAGCAAGACGCTTCCATCCTCGTACCAGGCGATATCATCAGCATCAAGTTGGGAGACATTGTGCCTGCTGATGCTCGCCTCCTCGACGGCGATCCGCTCAAGATTGACCAGGCTGCTCTCACCGGCGAGTCCTTGCCCGTCACCAGGAACCCCGGTGACGAGGTGTTCTCCGGATCCACCTGCAAGCAAGGCGAGATAGAGGCGGTGGTGATTGCCACCGGCGTCCACACCTTCTTTGGCAAAGCTGCTCACCTAGTGGACAGTACCAATCAGGAAGGCCACTTCCAGAAGGTACTAATACGTGTAACTAATTCACATTGTAAAGTTGTTGAAATGTGATTGGTTGATCAGGTGTTGACTTCCATTGGAAACTTCTGCATATGTTCCATCATGGTTGGAATTGTGATTGAGATAGTGGTGATGTGGCCGATTCAAAGGCGATCGTACAGGGATGGAATTGATAATCTCTTGGTTCTTCTCATCGGAGGGATCCCAATTGCCATGCCTACCGTGCTGTCGGTGACAATGGCCATCGGCTCCCACCGACTATCTCAACAAGGCGCCATCACCAAGAGGATGACTGCTATCGAAGAGATGGCTGGGATGGATGTCCTCTGCAGTGACAAAACCGGGACTCTGACTCTCAACAAGCTGACGGTGGACAAGAGCTTGATAGAGGTGTTTGCCAAGGACATGGACAGGGACCAGGTTATGCTCTTTGCAGCTAGAGCTTCCAGGGTTGAGAATCAGGACGCTATCGACGCTTGTATCGTGAATATGCTGGCTGACCCCAAGGAGGTAATGTATGTTCTTCAAGTGTTGTTGATGGATTGGGTTGAGACTTGAGCCTTATAAGTAACTTACCTGTTTTGTGCAGGCAAGAGCAGGTATAAATGAGGTTCATTTCTTACCCTTTAACCCCGTGGAAAAGAGGACAGCTATTACATACATCCAGGGTGATGGAACATGGCACAGAGCTAGCAAGGGTGCACCGGAACAAGTACGCAATACTTGAAAATTCTCCTCCAAGTTTCAAACAAAGTTGCTCTTACACCGCTCACGCTAATAGTTGATAATATGATTATAGTTTTACATTCTAACACATCGTACAGGGATGTGAAACTAGTATTTTGTAGATAATGAGATTTGAACTCGTAATCAAGACTCTTATATCATATTAGAGATGGAACTCAGCCAAAAACTAATAGCCTTACATTCTAACACTCTGTTTTCCCAGATCATTGAGTTGTGCAACCTGAGGGAGGATGTGAAGAAGAAGGCTCATTCTGTCATCGACAAGTTTGCAGACCGCGGCCTAAGGTCTCTTGGTGTGTGCAAACAAGTGAGTTGAGTTAGTTTTCGTTAGTTAAGCAAAATGTTATAGCAAGGATGGATGACGATGATGATGATGATATGTTGTTTACAGAGCGTCCCTGAAAAGACTAAGGAGAGTGCAGGAGCACCATGGCAGTTTGTGGGTCTATTGCCTCTATTTGATCCTCCAAGACACGATAGTGCAGAGACCATCAGGCGCGCACTCACTCTGGGTGTGAACGTGAAGATGATCACAGGTGACCAGCTGGCCATCGGCAAGGAAACGGGTCGGAGGCTGGGTATGGGAACCAACATGTACCCATCCTCGGCCCTCCTCGGCAATTCCAAAGACGCCAACATCGGCGTCCTACCCGTCGAGGAGCTCATCGAGAAGGCCGACGGCTTCGCCGGAGTCTTCCCGGAGCACAAATACGAGATCGTCAAGAAGCTCCAGGAGATGAAGCACATCGTCGGGATGACAGGGGACGGCGTCAACGACGCCCCGGCCCTCAAGAGGGCCGACATCGGGATCGCCGTGGCTGACGCGACCGACGCAGCACGAGGCGCCTCCGACATAGTCCTGACGGAGCCGGGGCTGAGCGTGATCGTGAGCGCGGTCCTGACGAGCAGGGCCATCTTCCAGAGGATGAAGAACTACACCATCTATGCGGTTTCCATCACGGTCCGTATTGTGATGGGGTTCATGCTCCTCGCCCTCATCTGGGAGTTTAACTTCTCCCCTTTCATGGTCCTCATCGTTGCCGTGCTCAACGACGGGACCATCATGACGATATCCAAGGACAGGGTGAAGCCCTCTCCGCTCCCGGATTCGTGGAAGCTCAAGGAGATCTTTTGCACCGGTGTTGTCCTCGGCTCTTACATGGCCGTCATGTCCGTCGTCTTCTTCTATGTTGTTCATTCCTCCACCTTCTTCACAGTAAGTGCCATTGTAGTTAGTATCCATAGATTCTTGATTGATAAAGTTATGACCTTTCTGGATAGGATCATTTCGGGGTCAAGCCAATCGGGAAGGTGAACGAAGAGCTCATGGCAGCTGTGTATCTCCAAGTTAGTATCATCAGTCAAGCGCTTATCTTTGTCACCAGGTCGAGGAGCTGGTCCTTCATTGAGCGTCCGGGCTTCCTCCTTTTCATCGCCTTTCTGATAGCTCAGATGGTAATTAAGTTTCACTGAAATGTAATTAAGCTAAGTCTGAAGCTGATAATGTAATGTGTTTGTTGTTATGAAGATTGCGACCCTGGTGACTGTATACGCACAGTGGGAGTTTGCAAATATCAGGGGCATTGGATGGCGGTGGGCGGGCGTTATATGGCTCTACAGCATTGTTACTTACATACCTCTTGATATCCTCAAGTTCATCATCAGATTTGCTCTCACCGGCAAGGCCTGGAACAACATGATGGACAACAAGGTAGATGCAATGTCCTTCAACGTGTTTGACTAATTGACCTTCAACATGTGATGAATTGAATGATTCTTGTTTGGAAATTAGACGGCTTTCACGACAAAGAAGGATTATGGAAAGGGGGAGAGAGAGGCGCAATGGGCGGCTGCGCAGCGCACTTTGCATGGCCTCCAGCCACCGGAGATGGAAGAGATCATGAACGACAAGAGTAACTACAGAGAGCTGTCTGAGATAGCAGAGCAGGCCAAGAGGCGAGCTGAAGTGTCAAGGTATATATGTACCCTTAATAATACCATGTTGTTGTTACTCTGAATAATATGTTGTTGTACTAAATTATTGTTGGTGTTTCAGGCTGAGGGAGCTTCACACGCTGAAAGGGCACGTGGAATCGGTGGTGAAGCTCAAGGGACTGGACATTGAAACCATCCAACAACACTATACTGTTTAAATATCAAGGAACATTGGTATCTTTTTTGTTTCCAGAATTGAAGAGAAGAAGGCAACTTACACTCATTAGGGAGGGAATGAAGTTGCAGGGTGGCATCTCCGACTTGTTTGATTTTTGGTTTAGTATTTTTTAGGATGATCCAACAGTAGAGATTGGCTGGGACGATCCACTGTTGGGGGAGGAGAGTTGATCATTACTCACATTCTATACTACTAACTTATTTGTACTAGTACCATGTTATGTCGTATAGGGGGTGTACAAATAAAACCGTTTTAACCGAAACCAACAACTAATGGTAGGAACCGTTACCGAAATAATCGGAACCATAGGTGACAGTTGGGAAATGTCACCAAAGGTAAACCTGGGTTAGGAATTGAAAAACAAAGCTCAAATGGGGTTAGAATACAGGGTTTCCCCTTTTAAGATTTGAAAATGGGTTTTGGATCGGTGATGTACCATTAAACTGAGACTCGTGGTTATATAGGGTTTATTGTTTTTATTTTAAATATCTCAAATTTATGCGTGTTAAGATGAAAAATCTGAATAGGTCTGTGATTTAAAAAAAATGAGTAAACATAAACTTTCATTACATTCAAAGAGAGCTAATATATGTTTGATGGTCCTGACGGGTCAAACAACTAACTCTTAGACAAATTAAACGTATAGGACGTTCTGGCAAGGCGCCACTAAGGCTAATTAAGACATAAACTAGAACCCAAATAAAAACTAAGAAAGACTGACGAACACTACTCAAGGTAGGGCCTGTGAACCGCTGGGTCCCCCGAAGGGTGCGCTTTTCTTCTGCTGTAAAACCGAACCTATGATCGTCAGTGGTGAGGGAAGGACAAACTTGTCTCAGGGATCCCTTCCTAGCGTCCCTGAAGCCTACACGTGTAGTCATTGAGCCTGGCAAGGCTGTTTACCATCCCTCGCCTGATCCTCCCGAGGCTCACCTGCCGAGCCCCTCTTCATTCCTGGCACCCATGTGGGTTCCCCGACCTGACTAGTCCAGGATGGTCCAATCCGGGGTGATCCCCCTGATAACGGGCCATAAGAACATCCATTAAGTGCGGTGTTATGGGACATGGTGGGGTCCCTTCCACGATGTGATGTAGGCTTAGGTGCAGTGTCATGGAGCAGTGGAGCAAACCCCGACGGGACCCACTCTGATGTCTTCTAGTCCGTGGCGTATACCCTATCCATCCTCTCCTTCCGGTAATGCAACAAGGACTTGTCAAAGCCATGGATGTTCGGCATCTCGCGACCACATGCTGGCGCCCACAATTCCCACAGAAAGTTGGGAGTTTTGTATAGGTGAGGGTACAGGTGATCAGGTCCTTAAACTCCAGAAAACGGAGATGTAGATGGTGACAAGGAGGACGGTCCAGTGAATGTCAATAGCGCACTCGAACCGTCCCGCCCCAGCATTCCCCATCCGCATCACATGGGACATCCACCGTGGCTCCCAAAGCCGTCCCAAACATGTCTCCTGTTTTCTTGGTACTGACGCAAGGTGGGAGACCATGCGCGTGAACCCAGAGTTGAAGGTGATCCAATACCGGGATGTCCTGCATGAACGGGTCGGTTTCTGCCATCATCAATGGTTGCCCGTCAAAGCACCAAGGTTCATGCAGGCGAATCTAAACCCGATCCTCGCTCCTCGCAAAATAGAAACCAAAGACACCATGTGTGATGTCTTTGATCACCAGACCTACTGTCGAAGCGCCCCATGCTTCCGTGAGGATCCGGAATAGAGTATCTTTACGGGGTTGGCGATCAATGAGGAGGCAGCCAATCATCCCAAATTGTTGACGGGACAATGCAGTCGGGTCAATCAATGCATTGGTGATGGTGATCTCCAAGGGTTCCTCATAACCCAATGAGCATCCCGAGAGACTTTCCTAGAGTTCTCGGATCGGAGAGTCAGGTTCAACCGACTCAAGCAAGCGAGGTGGTGGTCGAAGGGGCGGAGGAGGGGGCATGATCCCGTCCCGCGCTATAGGCTTCGGGATTAAGGACTCCTTCCGGTGAAGCAGAAACGGGGGCACTGGGATGGTAAGGATGACAAGGATGTGATCCATATTCGAAAGGGTGGCAGTCCCAACCACAAGGACCAGGTTGCATCTCCGGCCAATAACTTATGCCTCACAGAAACCCTATCCTGAGATAGAACGACTATCGGGGAAGTCTCGGCACCCGTTTGAGAGGTCGACCTCGGCGAATTTTCGGCAGTGATTGGGTCAGGGATAGTGCACCGGGATCATAAGCCACCATCGCCATAGACAATGGGGGTATCACTGATGTCGGTTGAGTCTACGATAGAGCCTGCGATAGAGAAGGAGACGTCACATGTGGGTGTTGTGGCTTCTTCCTCCGCTTCGCTTTTAAAGGCTTCACCAGAGCATGCGAAGGACATGGAGAGGGACACCTAACATCATCTTAGTGACGCAGGCGGTTGGTGTGACAGGTGCAGGGGGTAGGTTTGTTGTAGGGGCAGACACCGGTTGCGACACGACCATGACATAAGATCTTTTTTACGGATTGGGTCGGTACATTGTTCAAAGTTGGCAGAGATTCAATAATACATATTTAGGGTTAGGTTTAGAATTGTTCTCAACGTAGAAAGCAATTTTTTGAACCGTGATCTTAAATTAATGTATGATTTGTGTTTTTTATTTATGGTATGTCGGTTGAAACAAATTTTCTATGAGTTCTTTCATATATTCGTGTGTTGTAGATTGATCCTATGTACATATGAATTATCTGTGATGTTTCCTATATATTTATTCCTTATTCTCATTGAAGCTAAATGAGATGGTCCATGCGTGCCAAAAATATTCATTCTGTGGTGGATGTAATACAGATCCTGAGATGATTTTGTTCAAAATTTCTAAATCGTGTTCCCATCATTATCATTGAGAAAGCACCAAATTAATATCGTAGTATTTGGACCTGCCTTATCAAAATAACAAGACTTGTACAAAAATAAGGGACCAAATAATATATACAAAGCAACGACTACTGAGAAACTATTTATATGTAAAATAAGAACTAATAAATATTTCTTATGATTAATACCAAAAATTCTATAAAAAAATGATTAATACCAAAAGGAATGTATATAGGCTAAATTCGGACATAAATCAGTAAGCCCATATAAGGCCCATTGGGCCGGTTGCACCGGTTAAAACCGGGACCGCCGTTGTCTTAGCCGGCCTTTTATAGGCATTTCCGCCGGTTTCCGGTGCCAGCTCCGGTGATGATCTATGCTTCATCGTGACTGTCGGTTCCGATGGTCGGCCGGTTCCGGTTAACCGTCTGTGCTCACCCCTCGTATATTCATTCTCTCCTATTTAATTTTGTCTTCATTTATTTTGCTACTTGAGACATTTCTGGGTATGAAATTCGAACAAAGTCAAAGTGTGGAGATTGATAGTTCGGGGTAACATAGTACACAAAAGTTTACCTAAAAAGTCCAAAGCACAGCTGTAAGAGGCAGAGCAGAAGCATGTGTATTGTGTGGGTACCAATAACACTACGTCCTCTCAGTGCCGGCCCTGAGGCCAAGCAGCCCAAGCCACTGCTTGGGGCTCAAGAAAAAAAAAAAGATATATGTATTTTTTATATATATAATAAAAAAGCCCAATGCAGCCCCTTCCTCTTCCCCATTCGGCCATTCGCATTCCATTCACGATCAGAATTCAGAAACAGACCTCACGCACGATCAGAATTCAGAAACAGACCTCCCGCGCCGCCGCCCGTCGCCGGACCTCCCGCGCCGCCGCCCGTCACCGGACCTCCCGCGCCGCCGCCCACCTTACTCGCCGGACCTCCCCTAACAGAAGCAAGCAACCTCAGGTATGTTTCTATTTTTTTTATCAGACACTGTTATATAGCCATAATCAGTCGTATGCTTAATATTAGTATTTTGTTTGTGAAACAGAAAATGCATTGACTCAGCAAGCATGTGTTCTACAGTCTAACTTAGAGAGAAATCTTATCAAGATAATGCCTTGTTATTTCAAAAAATAGGTACTGCCTCTTTATTGTTCAATAGCAGCAAAGTTAGTGAATTGGTTTGATCATTTTTATCATTTTTATGTTATTGACATACATGTAGCAATTCGAATTGGTCAACAATTATATGGTTTCGGTAAAAAAAATCGAGATTAAGGGGCTCAAAAAAGTGAGTCGCTTGGGGCTCCATATTCTCAGGGTCGGCCCTGCGTCCTCTTATAGTTGAGAGCTTACCTTGATGCCTTTACGTATCACCTAATATTCCACAAACAAACTTGAAACAACTATGTCATATGAAATTAGTCCAATTATTCTCTCTCAACTGTATTGTAGCAACACTGTTGCATCTTCAAACTTCTTTAGCTGTTCTTCAACATTCTTCAGTGTTCTTCATCTTCTCTAGCTTCAACAATTGTTGTTACATGGTGTAGTGTCCTGGTTGTCCACACTAGGACTTCAGACCATCATTTTTTCAACATTGTTCAAATTTTCTCTACTCTTGCTGTTCATCTTCAACCTTCTACTCTTGCTCAGTCATGTCGGGCTTGGTGGGTTATAAACTATCGATACAAGAGCTTAGTGGGGATTACTCTTTGGAAGAAAATCTGGCAAAAGAAGTGCACGTTAAAGGGAAAGGGAAAGAATCCTTGGTTCACTCAACTCCAACAAATGAGAGAATCAATCAACAAAGAGCCTTCTCTGTTCCCTCAGTAGACAACACGCAACAATATTCTCCAGGGGGCAAAACGAAATGGATAGGAGGCCAAAAGATGTTCTATGACAAGAATTTCAGACCCATTGATTCGGAGAATGATCTGACACCAGAGTTTGTGGAAGATTACAGAGAGAATACCTCTAGGAGAAGGTTTGTTGGAACTCTGGAGAAGGAAAACAATCAGTTTTTGGCTGCTTCCTGCTCCTTGGGACCCCCTCCTGGTTTTGAAAGTAACAAGCACAGAAGGCCAGAACAGGATGACAAGGTGTTTCAAAGAAAATGGAGAAGAAGGTTAGGACCTCAAATCAAGACACAAGGTGATCGAGGTTGGGAGGAAATTCAAAGTGGAGAAAAAGAACACTGGGCTTTTGTAAGCAATATACCTCCAAATTCAACTGCTCTTTGGCTTGAGGATCAATTCAAAGCTGCTGGAGAGATACTGACAGTCCAAGCACCAACCAAACCAAATTTGAGGGGAAGATACTTTGCTTTTGTCAGATTCAGAAATGAGGAGGGTCTAATGACTACAATCAACAATTTTCATGGCTGGCATCTCTGTGGTTATAAAATCCTTATTGCTAGAGCTTGGAAAAAAAAACTCTTTTTATGCAACCTCATCAACTGTGGAGAGAAAAAAATCTAGGACCACTGAAGGAAGGAAGCAAGATGTCAAATTTGGAAAGGAAGGAGGAGCAGGTGGTATTGGCTAAGAAATTTTTTGAGAAGTTAGGCTCAGTGGTAGCCTTGAATGAGCAGAAACTAAACAGATCTCAGGTAGCAATATCAGTTAGGAACCTCAGTGTTATGGCTATCATGAGGGAGATGGCTTTAGAGGGAATTTCTGAAATAGAAGTGAGAGACTTGGGAAGCAGATGTGTTCTACTAACATTCCCAGATAAAGAATATGAACAATTAATGGTAGAGGAGAATGTGAGATGGTTGGACAATTGGTTCATCTTGTTGCCATATTGTCAGAGATTTTGTGCTAAGAATGGAAGATTTCAATGGATATCCATTAAAGGTGTTCCTTTCCAGGGCTGGTGTTCAGAGACAATGGTTGATGTTGTTGCTGAAGTGGGAGAATTCATATACATTCATCCAACCTCCCTCACTGGGTTTAATTTGGAGGAAGCTTATGTCTTGATCCATACTCCATTGCTAACTGAACTTAGCAAAAAAACTAGCTTCAAATTGTTGGAGGATAATTTCAATGCTCTCCTCACTTCAGTCAATAAGAATCTATTACCACAATGGGATCCTCCTGAATATTCTATAGACAACACTTCATCTGGGAGATCAATGTCCTCCAACTTCACCACACCCACAACTTATAGGACTCAGTCCCAGTCACCCCAGGCTTTGGAAATTCCAGAGTTAAAGACTAAGGACAGCAAGGAGTCTGAGCAGGATGTATTGAAGGAACAAGCTCAAGTTTTGATTGCTTTGAATGAGCAGATTAAGGTTGGTGAAGAATTAAAGACCTGTGAAGAGGGGGGAATTATTATTTCTGAGATAGCTGATTTTAAGGTTGGTAGTCAATTATTGTCCCTGGAAGTTTGTGATGTTGATAGTTCTGAGAATCTTGTTATACCTTCTAAGGTCTTGAAGGATGTTGTGAAGGATACTATGGCTTCTGTAACTCCCACAAACATTCCCCTGCTAGCAGCAGATTCTCTGGTTGAGCAGACTAATAACCTTGTCCTAGATGAAGATGAAGGAACAGTAGAACCATTACCCTCTGACCCAGTGGGTATTGTCCACTTTGAGAAGCTGTCAGGGACATCTGGTTTGACACCATTGGGGGAGGAGATTGCATTAGACATTAATGAGAAGTTAAGGGTTAATAGAGTTGATATCATTGAGGGTCCACAAGAAGATTTAGTAAAGACATTGGTACTAGAGAAGGAGGGAAGTCTTGTTTCAAAGCCTATTTTCACTACTAGTCCTGTTACTGTATCACTGACTACCAACCCTAAACTGAGAAGCCTCTCAAACAAGAGGAAATCTAAAAAACCACAAGTCTCATATGTTTATGATACTCGATCAAAGAAAGGCAAAGAGGTTATTTTGTTACAAGGTTCTGATAAGAAGACAAGGCCTCAGTTGGGGGCTGCTGGTAAAGAGGAGCACACAAGCCCCTGGGAGTATTGTAAGGCCATTGGTTTGAAAGCTTTTGTAGCTGATGAATTGGTTGTTGATCAATTTGAGAACCTAGAAGCAGAAATAAATCAAAAGGTAAACTTTGAAACTGATTCTGGTGAGGAAATTCTGGAAGAAGAAGATGTTGGTGATCTACTGGAGCAATCAACTCCTTGCTTGGAAGATATAAAATCTCAAGCAAGGTTTATTTCTCATTGATCTATATGAAACTCCTCTCTTGGAATATGAGAGGAATCTCTTCTTCACAAAAGAAGAGAGTTCTAAGAGATACCATAAAGCTTCAAAAGCCCTCCTTTATATTGCTGCAGGAAACCAAGATTCAGGCAATGTCACATTTCTTTCTTAGAGCTATTGGTTTATATAATGGCTGGGAATTGACTGTTATTAATGCTCAAGGATCATCTGGAGGAATTTGCTCTATTTGGAACACTGAGATTTTCAGGATGCAGATGATTAAACCTATAGATCATGCAATTATATGGTTTGGATATTGTCTTGATTGGGAGACTAATATGGTGATTGTCAATGTGTATGCTTCTTGTTCCACTACATTGAGAAGGGCTCTGTGGCAGGTCCTTACTAAGAAAGCTCTATCTTTTGGTGATCTTTATATTGTAGCTGGGGATTTTAATGCCATACTTAACCCCTCTGAGAAATCCACTCCTTCAAAATCTTTGGTTTCTATTAGAGATTTTAACTTGTTCCTTTTGGAAGCTGCATTAGTTGATCTGCCTTTGAGGGGGGCAAATATACTTGGTTTCAGTCAGCTACTAAAGCCTCAAGGCTGGATAGGTTTTTGCTTGCTCCTCAAGTCATCTCTCATTATCAGAATATCTCTCAATCAGCTCTACCTAGAGCTATATCTGATCATAAACCTTTGATTCTAGCTGATCCTTTTATTGATTGGGGAGCAAGACCTTTCAAATTTATCAATGCATGACTTGATCACCCATTATTCTTCTCAACTGTCAAGACATTTTGGACCTCTTTGGAGGTTGTGGGGGATCCTGGTTATGTTATTTGGCAAAAAGTCAAATTGTGAAAGTTTTTCTCAAAAAGTGGAATGTGGAAGTGTTTGGAGTATTAGAAGCAGACATAGCCTTATTGCAGCAACAGATCAATGACTTTGATGGGATATTGGATACTAGAAGCCTAACTGAGCTGGAAAGGGCTGAGAGGGCTCTGTGCAGTGCTAAACTTATACAAAAATTGAAGTCTCTAGCAAAGATTTGGAGACAAAAGGCCAGAGTAAAATGGAACAAGGAGGGGGATAGGTGTTCCAAATTTTATCATCTTATAGCAAATTATTCAGCTGCTAGGAAGAAAATAGTGGAGATTTTTGTTGATGGCATTTCAATTAATACTCCTACCCAGATCAAAGAGGCTGTCAAAGATCACTTTGCCAAAAGGTTTCAGAAAAATTCTTCTATGGTGGTGGACTTATCTCAATTACCTTTCAGTTTTATTTCTCCAGCCAAAGCTGATTTTCTGGAGAGACCCTTCTCAGATGAGGAAATTCACTCTGCCGTGCTGGCTTGCAATGGGGAGAAAGCCACTGGTCCAGATGGCTTTGCCTTGAAGTTCTTCCAAAAATGCTGGGGTTTTTTACAATTTGAGGTTATCTCCTTCTGCAAGCATTTTTATACTTCTGCAGAATTGGAGAAAGGTATCAACTCCTCATTCTTCACTCTAATTCCCAAGACCTCTTGTCCCTCTACTTTTTAAGATTATAGACCTATAAGTCTTGTGGGGGCTATTTATAAAATTCTGTCAAAGCTTTTAGCTGCTAGGCTCAAGACTGTCATGGATCAGTTGGTGAGTGATGTTCAAACTGGGTTTATTGCTGGTAGACAGATTCTTGATGGCATTTTAATTGCTACTGAGGTCATTCACTCTGTCAAAGCTTCAAAGGAAGAGATATTATTATTCAAAGTAGATTTTGAAAAGGCATATGACCATTTGAACTGAGATTATTTAGAGCTAGTACTATTTTTGATGGGGTTGGGCACTAGATGGAGACTTTGGATGAGATCTTGTTTCAAAGCTTGGGTTTCTGTGCTGATAAATGGTTCCCCTACTACTGATTTCAATCTCTCAAGGGGCTTGAGACAAGGTTGCTCCTTATCACCATTATTATTTTCTTTAGCTGCTGAAGGACTTCACTTAATTTTGGAGCAAGGCATCATATCTGGAAATTTGCAAGGAATCACTTGTGGTTTGGGTGGTCCTATCATCTCCCATCTCCAGTTTGCAGATGACACCCTCATCTTCCTAAAAGTCAATCTAGCTCATGTTCAGAATCTTAAAACCTCTTTAATGGCATTTCAACTTGCTTCTGGACTTAAGATTAATTTTCTCAAATCCAAGGTGGTCCTTATTAATGCTGAGACAGTGGAAATTAGTGAGATCACTGATATCTTGGGCTGTGAGGGGGTCTGTCTTCCTATGGATTATCTTGGTTTTCAATTGGGAGCTAATCCAAGAAGATACAAGACTTGGTCTCCTATCATCAATAAATTCAAAAAGAAGCTGAATCTGTGGCAAGCTAAAACCCTCAACTTTGGGGGAAGAATCACTCTCATAAAATCATCACTCTCTTCCTTACCCCTATTCTACATGTCATTATATAAAACCCCCAAGAGAGTTTTGAGAGAGATGGAAATGTGGCAAAGAAGATTTCTATGGAATGGTTCTGTGACAAAGAAGGTTTTACATAAAGTGAAGTGGGATCTGATTTGTCTTCCTAAAGAGAAGGGTGGTCTAGGGATAAAAAGTCTTTACATTATGAACACAGCTCTACTAGCAAAATGGTGGTGGAGATTTGCTATTGAAACCAAGTCTCTGTGGAAGAGATTTATTTGTGCTAAGTATGGTTGGTCTGCTGAAGATTGGGACTTGTCCAAAGTTATAATTGCAGGCAATCAAAATTTTCTAAGTCATGTGCAGAATTTATTGGTTGACCAAAATTTCAGCTCTGTTGTTGGCTTTGCTGGTTTGGAATGGGTAGTCCATAATGGAGTCAGAGTGAATTTTTGGGAAGATGTTTGGGTGATAGATGAACCTCTCAAGAATAGGTTTGTAAGACTTTTTCATCTCTGTGTACATAAGCATGAGAGGGTGGCTTTTTTCTAGAACAATGGGGTTTGGTTTATCCACTTCAGGAGAGCTCTTAGAGGATGGGAGTTGGGGCAGTTTAGAGTGTTATCAGAAATCCTGAACTTATTTGAATTTCAAGATGCTGGGGAGGATAAGATTTCTTGGAAAATACATGAAGCTGGTTTCAAGGTCAGAAGAATGTATAATCATTTGGATGGGGCTAATGTTCAAGAGAAGCCTTGGTCTAAATATCTCTGGTCAACAAACTTACCACCTAAAATTTCTGCCTTTACATGGCTAGCTTGCCACAATGCAGTGCCAACAAAACTTTTCTTGGAAGCCAGAGGATTGAATCTGTCTCTTAATGATACTTTATGTCCTTTTTGCTCCAATGACTTTGAAGAGTTAAATCATCTCTTCCTACATTGCAAGAGATCATGGCTGATCTGGGCTGCAATGCTCAACTGGTGGGGGTTTAAAGGGGTTATGATGGGGAACTTCTTGGAATTTTTATATGCTTGGTTGGAATTGGGTCCCTCAATGTCTGCTGATCAGTGGAAAGTGACAGTGTTTGTAACAATATGGTTTATTTGGCTATCAAGGAATGATCTGGTCTTCAATAACACTGCTAGTTCTTCTTTCATGATCCTTCAGAAAATTCAAAACTACACCTTCAATCTGGAATGGAGCTTATTCACAAAAATACAGCCCTTCTCTTTTATTGATTGGGTGAACAAGCCTTCTCTTTGTATAAGAAAAAAGGTTAAGATCACTACCATCTTGGTCCCTTGATTTGTGGGGAGGGTTTGGGTGGTGAGGGGTGGTTTCTGTTTATTTTTAGTGGTGAGGTTAAGACTTGTCTAGGGGTTTTTTCTGTTTCTTCCTTTGGGGGGTCTGTGTGTGGTGTGAGACTTTGTTTGTTTTATTTTGGGTTTGAGTTTGGGGTAAGTTTTGTTGTATAGGTTTGAGGGTTACCTATGTAATTTTGTAGCCTGACCTTGTTAGTGCCTCTGGTCTCTGAGCTTGGTTTGGTTTGGTGTTTGTTGTGGTTTCTCACTTTAGCTGGTATTTGCTTCCTGACACTGTGTACCTTCTCATCCTCGAGAGGTCCTGTGTTTTACTTCATTTTGGCTGATGGTTCTATCTAAGAAAGGATTCTATTTGCAGCTGGTTTGATGCAGAGTTGTGGGAGTATGTGGGTAGATTTTTACCTCAGTTCGGGTATGCAGCAAAAGCATTATTCACTCTGTCTTGCTGCTGGTGCTACTGAAGTCAATTGGCAGGTTTTGAATCATCCAATGGGGGAGACATTTCTGTTCTTTTGTTGTCTCTCCACTGCTGCATAATGCTGAGTTCACAGTGCTGAATGCTTATTTCTTCAGTTGTTTTAGGTGGGAAAGTTAGGTATGACATGGTTAGTTGGTTTTGGTGGGAAAGTTAGGTAAGTGGTTAGTTTGTTGGGTTTGTGTTGGCACTTATGTCAACTCTCCTTTGTTGTTCTTGTGTTTGAGAGTTCTCTTCTCTTGGACTCATCTACAATTCGTAGATTTGTTCCTTTTAATAATAATTAGCTGATCAAAAAAAAAACTATGTCATATGATATGGGCAACATTAACTTTCCCAAAACAGTAGCAACAATCCATAATGAGCTTGTCTCACCAGAAAGTCCCGACCAAAATGTCTTGCTCATTCCATTTCAAGCTCTTGTTAACCAATTCATCTTGCAACAAAAAACTGACCTTTGACACCCCATGGAAGGTGATGGCCTGCCAACAAGCTCCCTGCTTCCCCATCACACCACCGCCGGTAATGGCTCTTCTACGGTGGCTCTTGTGTTCACCACCGCCGTCGCGCTTTGTGGCTCCCTTACCATCGGCTTAGCTGTAAGTGCTCAATTTTGTTGCCACTAAGGACATCCACTACACGAATTAATTCAAATTTCAGGCTGGATATTCATCCCCGGCCGAGTCTGGAATTCGGGAAGATTTGGGTCTTTCTTTAGCAGCTGTAAGTAAATTTGTCCGTGCTTTCATCTTGAAAAACTCAATTTTGTGATTAATTGTATTATTTTCAAAATTTAAATTCAACTGTGCTATTAACTAGTTGTTTCATGGGTTGGGTTTGTGCAGTACTCATTGTTCAGTTCAGTCCTAGTAATGGGAGCCATGATAGGAGCAGCATTGAGTGGCAAAATCTCTGACCTCTTTGGTAGGAGAGCTGTAAGTTGTTGTTCATCTTCAACCATAATATAACCCCACATTCAATTCCTTTCAACTAATATGGGTTCACATCCATGGGCTTATCTCAAATATTTGCCATTTTTGGATGGCTTGCAGTAGCATTCTCCAAGGTTTCTTTCCTTTTCAAAAACTATGTTTCAGTAATTTCCTTGCACCATTTGTATGCCTCAAATATCACATATGGATCTTTGAAATGGTTTAGCAATTAACCCCATATTCAGGGAAGGAAAATACTGTGGGATTGAGTGCTCCAATGTTTTTAGTTATTAATGAAAATAATATCCTTAATAAATGCTGCTTGCCTCTCTAGCTTGTATTTGATTATAATACATGATGTTTTGGTCGGAAGGATGTTTGGTGGCTTGATATCGGGAGATTTTCACTTGGAGTTGGGGAAGGCTTTCTTTCATATGTGGTTCCAGTGTACATAACAGAAATAACACCTAAGAACCTCCGTGGCTCGTTTGCAATATCCGTTCAGGTAAAGCCATGATGAGTTAGATTAATGGCTTTAACACATACATCATGATTCATTTTCTTATATGATTAATTAATGGAGCACAGTTGCTAGTATGCTGTGGCGTTTCAGTGATGTTCTTGATCGGAACTCTGATTAACTGGCGTGCTTTGGCTCTTATTGGTAACTACATATTATGTCCTTCCTTGACTGCATTACTGATCTGTGTGTTGTTAAGTAATTGTTGATGTATGTTTCTTTATTACATGTTCAGCTGTTACTCCTGGCCTGATCCAGATTTTGGGCCTATTCTTCATTCCCGAGTCTCCAAGATGGCTTGTAAGTTTTGCTATTAGGGGTTCTTGTATGTTGAACTCCCCAAATGATATATTTGTTGTCTATGCAGGCAAAATTTGGTGACGAGAAAGAGCTTGAAGCTTCTCTACAGCGCCTTCGAGGGCAAATTGTTGATATTTCTGAAGAATCTGCTGCCATTAGGGTAAGCGTTTAGTTTTGATATAACTATAGCAGTTCAACTGATCTTTTTTTTACTTGAGGGAACTTATTATCTTAAGTACTTCATCCAGAACTGATCATTATGCAGGATTATACAGAAGCTTTTGATCTTTCAGGAACCAGAATTACAGACTTGTTCCAGCGGAGATATGCTCATTCGCTCATTGTGAGGCTCCTATATTAAACTGAAATCATTAGCATTGTTTTTCCTTGTGATAGACTTGAATTTTATCAGGTTGGGATTGGGTTAATGTTGCTGCAATAATTGGGAGGGAGCGGCGGTATTTCAGCTTTTGCAAGTTCTATTTTTGAACAAGCTGGTATTTTTTCGAGTTCCTTATGTATTGCCAGGCTTATACAATTAGCAAGTTTGTACTGATTGGTGTTTCATGGCAGATTTTTCAAGTAATGTAGGGACTGTGTCAATGGGTATTGTCCAGGTATATTGTTGGTATTATACTGCTACTGCCTACTACTGTAGATTCAGAAGTTTGTTCACAAATGTGCTGATTTTACCTCTGCAGATCCCATCAATCCTTGTTTGTGTACTATTGATGGATAGAATTGGAAGGCGGCCCCTTCTACTGGTTAGAAATTGATTTTGATTATAATTGTTTCAACGGAGTATAGATGATGCTAATGGTATATCATAACAGGTCTCTGTCACTGCAATGTTCTTGGGAGCCTTCCTTGTGGGACTGTCATTCTTATTGCAGGTTGAGTGAATTTGAATCTGAACACAGTTTCATCATATTTTTGTTTTAGTGTATTTGATAGCTTGTAATTGTTGCCCATGCACAGGGACACCATCTACTTAAGGACCTCACTCCACTTTTGGTGTTCATCGGCATAATGGTAATTTTTGGTTTAAGTGGTCAAATGTTTACATCTTTGACTTGGCTTCCTGATTGGATTGTACATGCAAATCAGGTTTATAGCATAGGTTTCACAGGGGGCTTGGCAGGAATTCCTTGGGTTGTCATGTCAGAGGTAATTCATTAACTGTATTTGATCCTTCTATTGTCAACTTAAATTTTTAATTGATTTAATCTTTCGATATAACATCAGATCGACTAAATCACAAGTGTATCGAAGTAGGGATCAAGACCTTAGTCAATGTAGGGACAAGGGAACACAGGACATTTTTTTTTATTCTTAAAGAACTTTTGTAGATCGGTGTATCAAATTTGAACTCACTTATGTAAAAGAGGGTTCTAAGTTTTCGTGACCTCCACCTTGAGAGAGGTTCAACAAGGGTTAAATAGAGAGAAAGAGACCAAAAAGACGAATCGAAATTAGGAAGAAAATGAGTGAAGTATTGTTGTGGGGACTTGAACGTATGTCCCAAGATCTAAGTTCAAACGTTTAACAAAAAAAAATGTGGTATCCTATTCCTCTTTTGAGTCCAAAACGACTGGAAAGTGTTAGCCAATGTCTACTCTTTTTTTTCCATTTTTAGTGGAAAGTGTTAGTTTGTTTCAGATCTTTCCCATAAACATAAAGGGGTCGGCTGGAAGCCTGGTGGCTGCAGTAAGCTGGTTGAGTGCTTTGGTGATTGTATATTCTATCAATTTCATGATAGAATGGAGCTCGGCAGGTATATTTATCTCTACATACATTATATTGTTGCTTCCTATCTTATCCTATGATACATTATATTGTTGCTTCCTATCTTATCCTATGATTCAATGATTGTGTTGTTCATCAGGAACATTCTTCATATTCTCGTTCGTCAATGGTCTGGGGATTGTGTTCATCGCAAAGCTTGTGCCCGAGACCAAGGGAAGAACAATTGAAGAGATCCAAGCTTCAATCACTCATCTATAACCTTGATTGACCATTGTCAAAAGGAGCATTTCCCCCTTGTTTTATATCTCTCTTCTTCTATTTCTAAATGTTTGTAGCTTCCTTCTTGTACCGTAAATGTAAAAACACCTCCAGTGGGAAGAGACCAATCCGGTCTTTTCAGAGTATAATTCATATGAAATTAGTTTACGTTTTTTTGGTTTGCTGCTCTATTCGATTTGGCGGTCTAGTGGAAGGAGACCGATTCGTTTTAATTAGGGTTTGTTGGAGAAAAAAACATATTAAGTAGAAAATATATTTAATAATGGAGGCCGATAAATTGAAATTACAAAACACCAAAGATAAAAACACGAAACATTAAAACCTACAAAGGACCTAGCTCATTGTAGTGGCGCCATTCAGGACATTCTCAAATCATCATCTACCACTCATACTTCGGGAACGAGAGGTGGATATTATGCTGGTATTGTCGATGGGCCTCCATAAGGACCTCCGAGTCGGTGGTAGTTAGACCGAGTGTTGTTCAGGATTCCAAAAACGTCATCTTGAATGCTTTGCCCGCTGGTTCCACTTCTGCCAGTGGTCCTTTAAATACTTCTACATGCGGGGATACGGATGTCAGGTCATCGCATTTCATTCATCATAAACAATTCATTAGTAGTCCCCAATGATGTCGACGTGCAACATCCACATCAGACAGAGACGATTCTCCTATTCTTCGGTCCATGTAGGGGTCATCGAGGATTCAGGTTTGGGGGGAGGAGTTGGCACTGAAGTGTGAATCAGCTAGGAGAAAAAGCATATGAAGAAACGTGATTGTGGAGAGATGCGGGTTTCAGTTGCTATTAAATAGGAAAATTCAGGGTAAATTGAACAAGAAGATTCAGTAATTTAATAGAACAAATTCGTCGAATGGTGAATCAAAGTTTGACCGAACTGGTGGAATGAAGATGTCGTAAATGAACCACAGATTCAGTTGTATTATATTTTAGTTTCAAAATATAAAGAAACATCAAAATGTCATTATATCAAATAGTCGAGGTCAAAGCCGAGTACAAAACTGAACAAATGAACACAGATTACATATGTTAAGTGTGGTTCATAGCTTCAAGCATAGCGAACATAAGTTGTTTGTGGTTAGTCTTTTCTTTCAGTGTCTAGTCCGATGTGTTGAAAGCAATGGCTTAGGCAACTGCCTCATCAATGAGTTATGGTTGATGCGCTCAAACCTACCACACCGTCGGTTTACTCGCTCTTACTTATAGAGTCATTGTGGTTGAGCCCAATTAGTCTCGGAAACACCATTTCCGTTGTCGGATGTCATCGGTTTAGAATAATGAAATGAATACCAACTTAGATGAGAGAAATATGAAGTGAGATTTGTGGCCTTTTATAAAGGGAAAATGATGATGGTGGTTCGTGTTGTGGGCCACAAATTCATTGACACTCAATGAATGGATTCGTGTCTGACTTGCGGAGATAAGTATCTCCGAAGACGTCAATGTCGACGTAGCAAACCCAATATATACACTCGAGGCCTGTTGAATCCGCCATTTTCACGTACTCGCCCAGGTTGTCGGCCGATGAACAAAAACATAGGATCCGGATAGTGGGAATACACTTTTGATAAGCGGAGAACCCAACATGACCTCGAAAATCCTCTCCTTGGGTGAAATATGGATCGAAGTTGGACACGACTGCTTGCATAAAAACGGCCTTCGACATACGGAACCGTCGACACATTCTTGGTCCGTACAAAGGGTCATCAATGAAGTATTCAAACATAAGCCGCTCATGAGCATCGTATCGATCTCTGAAAATGTATTGCATACTATGCTTCACCGGGAACGGTTTCATCATCCGCTCCTTGGCTTCCCTAACATAGCCCGTAACACTATACTAACTCATTCTCCACCTCATCTTTCGTAATGTCGCATAGTAGATTGCATCCAATCAAACTCGTCACCATGGGAGGAATCTATCAACACTCGTTTAAAACCACGTCGTCCGGATAACTATATAGAGAACAATGAAATAGTTGATGGTGTGGAAAACAAATGGAACTTCAACGACTATTTATAGCAAAAATTGACTTCAATTTATTTTATTTTTTATATATAAAAAAACAAAATTTGTTGATTCAACTCTAGGTGGCGGAATCTGTGAGTCTCGTCATCAAACAAATTCCTATTAAGTGTCGTCAACGGAAACGGGTAGGCAAAGTCTTCGCTGCATAATCGACATCTGTAGACGTTTATTTAATTGTAGAGATATTTTACAGCGACATTGGCCCATACTTGATGATTCGACACGATGATTTAGGTTTTCAACCTATTTCGGTGCATAAATCGCTTAGACGAAAACAAATAAAGCAAGTGCAACATCTAATGGTCAAATAGCAAGTAGTGCCACGCCATGACAGAGTCAAGAAAGCATGATTTACAGCGAACAGGTAGATGGGTAATGGAATAAAATATGATTCATGTGTTGCACTTGCAGGGAGAGTTTGATAATACTGTCAAATCACAATCACCAAATTGTATCAAACAAAAATGGAAGATGGGTCGTCCACAACCTCTCTGCTCAAGGCCAATGCAAAACCGGCGGGTGCCACGGCGGTTCTTGTGTTGAGCACCACCGTGGCGCTTTGCGGTTCTTTGAGCTTCGGGTGTGCTGTAAGTAGATTGTTCTTCATCTCATAACAATTACTTTGGTTATTGAAATGAAAGTGGCTAAGTGCGTGTTATCTGATAATTGATTGTGCAGATGGGATACTCATCTCCGGCTGAGTCCGGGATCCGGAAAGATGCCGGACTCTCTCTAGCAGCCGTAAGTAAATAACTAACTCTCTACTGTAATGTACTCTACGTATAACTCATCATTATAAGTTTTTCAAACAACCTTTTTTTCATCAAAAAATATTTAATTTTCTTAAGAGTTGAGTTTCTAAAAATATATATTTTTGGTACTGATTTGTTTGATAAATTAAGAAGCAAAAAAATTGAAAACCTTTGACCTATCTCTCCCATTAATGTTAACCTGAAAAGGACAGCTTTGAATGTTTACAAGATCAAAAGCTAATTTAGTCATTCGATTCTACCCTGCTCGTTGGATCGACCGGAGTCAGAATGAGATTGCGCCCAATCCCCTTCGACGTCGCCCCCCGATGTCCCGATCAATGGGAAAGGAGTTGGAACCCTCAATCCGACCACTCACATCCTCAATCCAACAGTAGCAGGGTACTCATACGGCCGTGTCGAGAACCAGACCGACTAGAAGCACGACGGCGAGAATTGGAATTGTCGTGTAGGTTATCGATGTTCCATTTTCAAACCTATTGCAACTTAGCAACGCCAGTGATGAATTAGTGTTTAGAGGATACATTTGTGTTATAGTTGGAGGTGGTGGCTGTGGCAAAGTGGGAATTAGAATTGTCTGTGGTGGTGGGTAATTGTTGAGCTGGAAATTGTTGTGAGGTGGTTTGTGGTATTGAAAATGGGTTGTGTCTGTGGTATTTGTGGTATGAGAAGTGATGGTATAGGGTGAGGGATTGGTAACTCAGGTGAAGCATTTGGTGTAACTTGTTGCTGGGTTTGGGATACCCAAGAACAGGGATCTGAGGTTGGAATAGGCCTCGGATGTCAGTGTAACAATGAGTCAGGAGGATGATTCTGATGGGGTGAATATGACAAACACTGAGCAGTGATAGGAATCGATGGATTTCTTAACTTCGGAACTTGAGAGCTAGATGCTTCTAGAAATGGTGTTGGGATGTCTCTCCTGCATCAACAACGCCATGCCTCTCCGTAGATCCTCCATGCCATCAAGACGAACTCGCAAGGCTTCGTTGTCCATCTGAGCTACTATTCATTGGTCATATTTGGAGCTGTAGACCTCCCGTCAACGGATGAAATCAAATCCAGTTTTGAAGAGTGTTTCATGTCTTCTAATTTATGGAGACCCATTTGTTGCATTGTCTTCTTTGTGTTACCAAGTTCGCGCCTGTTGCCAGTTTGTGTCCTCAACACAACTTTTTTTATCTGTGTATTTTCATAATCATGTCATGGACATTTTTTAGTTTCGTGCATTTGATTTAATTATCGACTTTATGGGTTTATGAGATGTACAGTACTCAGTGTTCTCCTCAGCCCTAACAGTGGGAGGAGCCATTGGAGCGGCATTGAGCGGAAAAGTTTCTGATCTCATTGGAAGGAAAGCTGTAAGTTCTTGTGTTTTTTTCATCAAGTAATCAAACACAGTTTAGCAGCTAACTTGCAGGAAAAGCTTAAATTCTTCAGTTAATTTTGGCTTACTTTGTGAACCAGACCATGGGATTATCTCAAGTTTTCGCCTTTTTTGGCTGGCTTGCTATAGCATTCTCTAAGGTTTGTTCCTCTCTCTTTTTTTCTCCTTCACTCATTCATGTTTGTTCAAACTTGAAACTTGAAAGGATGATGTATTGACGTCCATAAGGGAATTTGGAAATGTTTGTAGGAAAATTAGAGTAATCATGTCGATTGCATATTAACCAATGGATTAGTGAAAATTATAATCTTATTTAAGGCTTCTGTCTTGTAACTCTTCTTGATGTTGTGGTTTGATTAGTATAATGTTTGGTGGTTGGATATCGGAAGACTTTCAAATGGAATTGGAGTTGGGTTTCTTTCATTTGTGGTAAATATCATCTTATTTGTGTTAACTTTGAGTTTTCACTTATGTTTGCAAACAAGTGTTTGACAGGGCTATTGATACTTGCCTTCCTATTACCAAACAGGTACCGATCTATATAACAGAAATAACACCTAAGAACATTCGTGGTTCATTTACATCGGCTGTTCAGGTGAAACCAAAGCATGATGATATAGATTTTTGAGTTAACTTATTGATCCTAGGCTTATATATCTATTTTGTGGAGTGTACAGTTGATGATATGCTTCGGCATTTCACTAATGTTCTTCATTGGCACCGTCATCAGCTGGCAAGCATTGGCTTTGATTGGTAGCTAAATCCTGACCTTGTAGATTACAAAACGGAGCATCTTGTTCTTAGTTTGTCCTAATGATTTGTTTTCACTTGACTTTATTTTCAGCTGCCGCTCCTAGCTTGATACAACTTTTAGGTCTATTCTTCATTCCAGAGTCTCCTAGATGGCTAGTAAGTGCTGTTGAGAATTGGCTTTAGTGTAAGTGGTATTCAGTTGTAAACTAAATAATATCCAATTCGGGATTCATACTACAAAAAAATAAAAAAACCATTACTTTCTGCTAATGCTTGCTTTTGTTTAACTGGTGGACACAAATTTAATTAGTCTTGTGGGATGCTGAAATGAGATTTATAACTGTCTTCAGGCAAAACTTGGGCGCGATGAAGAGTTAAAAGCTACTCTGCAGTGCCTAAGAGGGAAAAATGCTGATATTTCTGAAGAACATGTTGCCATTAGAGTAAACCCTTAACTTCACATGAATCAATGAAACGTTTTTTTTTTTCATAAATGGGGAAGAAAGAAAGAAGTGAAGTGGGGATGTTTTTTTTTTCTTTTCTTTGCAGGAGTACACAGAAGCCTTTCAACATATCTCTGACACTGGAATCATGAACTTGTTCCAATGGAGATATGCTCGTTCTCTCACTGTTAGTTCCACCATGTGTTCAAATTTTATCTTTTTGATACATGATTCCTTTATATTACTTGGAACTTTACTATAGCTTATTTCAAATTGATTAGGTTGGGATTGGCCTAATGGTACTCCAACAATTTGGAGGATGCAATGCAATTTCGTCTTTCGCCAGTTCTATTTTTGAATCGGCTGGTATTACTTCCAATTTGTTTCACATGTTTAATGCTCGTGATTGAGGAAAAATTAGCCATTAACAATAAACTAATTTTCACCACAGATTTTTCAAGTAATGTAGGGACTATAGGAATGGCTATTATCCAGGTAAGTGATTGCTTACATTCATTTTATTTGCAACTAAATGAAAATTCCCGATTTTACTTTAAGCTTTCTTTGCAGATTCCTTCAACCATTACTGGGGTGCTTTTAATGGATAAAGTTGGAAGAAGACCACTTCTACTGGTTAGTATCCGAGAATTAAACTCTTATGTATATGTAATAATCAAATAGATGGCGATACTGGACTGTAAGCTATGATTATGACAGGTTTCTGTCAGTGGAATGTGCTTGAGTTGCTTCGTTTTAGGATCATCCTTCTTATTGAAGGTAACTAAATCTGCATGATACATCTATAATTTGCTGCAGATTCATTTCTTGTTTTAGTATGTACTGACAAGTTGTAGCCTACCGTGAACAGGATATGCATCAACTGACGAACTTCACACCAATTTTGGTGTTTGTTGGCATTATGGTAATTCCTCTCTCTCTCTCTCTCTATGTATATATATATATATATATATATTCGTATTTATATCTATCTCTCTGTTGACATGAGTCGTTGAATTTGCAATCAGATGTACAGTGTAAGTTACACAGTAGGCATTGCGGGGACTGTATGGGTTATAATGTCAGAGGTATTGAGCTATCTCTTCTCATGGACTCTTGCTATTTACATAGAAACACACTCAATTGTATGAGCTTTCCACTTTTTGATTCAGGTATTTCCTATAAACGTTAAGGGTAGTGCTGGAAGCCTAGTGACTGTGGTAAACTGGCTGAGTGCTTTGGCGATGGTCTATTCTTTCAATTTTTTGGCAGATTGGAGCTCAGCAGGTGTTACTTTCTTCCTCTCTATGTCTCTATCATTATAGACTAGTTATATAGCAGGGTGAAGTCATATGGAGCTGATTCTTGCTATTGCTTCTGTTTTGACAGGAACGTTCTTCATGTTCTCCTGTGTTAATGGTTTGGCCATCCTGTTTGTGTCAAAGCTTGTGCCGGAGACCATGGGACGGTCCATAGAAGAAATTCAAGCTTCCTTGACCCATCTCAAGTAGAAGTGTGAGTCAATCTTGCAAGACTAGAGAACAAAGTATTGGTTAGCAAGTATAAGAGCCTTTAATGCCAAGAGTTGGTTTGTTAAACCCAAGACATTATAGTTGAGAGTTGGAAAGCCTAGGGAAGGAGGAGGGTGTTTTGCATAGCTCAAAAAAATGGAAAAAAACCATCAGCAGCAACACCTATTGGCCCTGTAAGCTTGGCTTTATTGATTTGTATAAAACTTGTATGAAGGAGCCATTTATGACCTGACTAGATGCAGAAGAGTAATGCATATTGCAGGGAACAAAGAGAGAGACAAGGTTGTTGTTTGTTGTCAAAATTAATTGACATAAGCTCTCTCCATCCATATCTGCATTGGAATTCTGAACTAGGTTTGACCTTGCTCAACCATATCTCCTACTATTTACTATTTACCTCATAAACATGCATGCATCAGTAAAGTGTCTGTCAACACGGTGCATTTATCCAAAAACCACCTTTCTATTGCTTATAAGGCATCGCGGTTCCTCAGATAGAGTTCATAGCATTGAAGCAGATATGAAAGCAAAAATACTTCTTCTCACTGTGTTAGCATTGCTTTTGGTCACTCAATCACTCTCAGAAGCTAGACAAGTAGAAGCCAAAGAAGAGGAAGAAGAAAAGAGAAGAATCATCAGCAAGGGATGGAGCAGAAGAAACAGAAACAGAGGTAGAGGTAGAGGATGTGACCCTTTCTACCTCTACCTGTTCGGGAGATGTGGCCACTGGCCATTTCCGGCCAATCCCAATTCCCCTGACAACCCTTTTGGCCCACGGCCAAGGCCAAGACCTAGACCCTCCCCTCGCCGCCCTCCTCCGCCTTTAGTACCTTCCCCACCACCACCCACTCCGCGTCCACGGCCACAACCACCTCTTGTACCATCACCTCCTCCTCCACATCCAGTGTGGCCACCGCCTCTGGTGCCATCACCTCCTCCTCCGCATGGCCGATGGCCGCCTCTAGTGCCATCTCCACCACCGCCTCTACCAATCATATTTCCACCACCCCTAGTGCCTTCACCTCCACCACCACTAATCCCATGGCTGACTCCACCACCGCTTGTCCCCATCATTTTTCCACCCGACCAATACTTACCGCCCACACCTCTGATCCCCATTTCCTATTCCCCACCGTACCCTCCAATAGAGTCTACACCAGCTCCACCACCAGTTCCCATATTTTCTGATTCCTCTCCATTCAACAACTGATCCATTCCAACGGCCTGCTACTCTTAATTTCCTTTGTTTTCCATTGTACTTTCATGTTTTTCCAGACAATCACAAAGTAGAGACTCTGTTCATTTGTATTACAACCTGGTGCTCGTTTCATCAATGAACTTTTTCCCATTTTCTCCACCTGTATTGCTTGTCCAGCTATGAATGCAGATTAACAAGAATCAAACTATAATTCCAGTTTAAGAAAATAAAATTAGCATTATTGAGCTACGCATTCAATCCTTGCATGGATCGCTAACATGATGAGTTTGGACAATAACCCCAAAAGAAATTGGTTGACAGAAAAAAGAAAGAAAAAAAACAAGTTCAAAATAGTTGTAGCTTGCAGTCTAGTCTAGTTCTTATACTCTAGGTTGTCTCTGAGACCAAGTTTGGACAAAACAAAGCAGTACGAGTCCCAATCAGTTCTCCTGAGATACTTGAGCAACTTCTTTCTCCTCTGCACCATTGCCACCAAACCTTTTCGACTATGTTTATCCTACACCAGACATAAACCAACACATACCATAAAATAATGGAAATGAAAGAACAAAGCTAAATGTAACGAGGCTATTATAATAGCACCTATCATTACCTTTTTATGCAAAACTGAAGATAGATGCTTGATCTTAGTAGTGAGTTGTGCCACTGCAAATCAAACCAAAGAAAGAAATTAGGAACTCTGATACAAGGCTAATAACATTTCATATACACAAAAATGTTTGAGCAAAAGATCCACAAATATTGTTTCCTTCTGAAAACATGATAATGGAAACAGGATTATGATCATTAATACAACAGAAATGTGCAGTCCTGAACAGGATTAAAAAAATGGAATCAGAACAGAAGAAAAGCTACCTTGAACTCGTGCAGACCCACAATCTGACTCGGACATCTTAAAGTCCTCTCTAACCTTCTGAAGCTCAAGGTTCAGTTTCTCTGCTGCAGACATGTTGTCTGGATGGAAATACTGCATAAAACATATTATCAGATATTAGAAGTCAACTCGATTTTATATAAATGATGTTTAAAAAGGAGTAACTTTATGTGAGAACTACAATAATCAGTAGATAAGCAAACATGCTATTTATTAAGCAAAACAAGCACTCCATGTTAATTGGACCTGACGAACCTAATTTAAACACGTTAGGTTCCTATCATATTTAAAAGAATATCCTTGTAAGTTTGTAATGTTATTTGACAAGAAATAATCTGTGATTCCTCTTTGATCCAACTGCAGAAGAAACACAGACCATGAAGGATGGGACGCACAAATGAACCTGACTGGACCTGACGAACCTAATTTAAACACGTTAGGTTCCTATCATATTTAAAAGAATGTCCTTGTAAGTTTGTAATGTAATTTGACAAGAAATAATCTGTGATTCCTTTTTGATCCAACTGCAGAAGAAACACAGACCATGAGGGATGGGATGCACAAATTGAACCTGATGGCAGCAATAACAATTAATACATGTAAATTGTCTCCATGTGTTACTGAATGATCTGTGATACCAAAATTAATTCAATTGCTCTAATTGTGAGTTCAAAAGAGATACATGACTAAAGTACTCCTTGAGGACCCTTTTCCAGATGCACTGTAGGAAAGAATGGTGTATGAAAGATCTCAAGCATCAAATAAGCAAACAAGCATACAAAATGTAATCTACAAAGTGAGCATCAGATTCAGCAAATTAATAAGCTTACCTACTGTTTCAAGATGCAACAAGAAGTTTGTACTATTAATCACAAAGGTTTATAAACAGGAGGGGTAGGGTAAGTACTTGCCTTTTCAACTAAATGCTCTTGAGGAGGCCGCATCATATACTCCGGAGTTAACCCAAGGCCACCAAAGACATGATGTTTGACTGAAGAAGAAAACAATAACTGTGATTGCAGGCATACCATTTCTTATTGCAGACAAAGCTGAAATCAAATTAGAAATGTGCCATGGTAAATTGCAAAACAGGAATTGTAAAATGCTGAAATGCCATCTTCTACCAGTGCACTACAACAACTATTTGATGGAACTTCAAGCAAAAAGCAATACCATGAAAGAAAATTGATCAGGCAACTTAGACACACTGGACAGTGTTTCAAAAGCTCAATATAAGAAAATAAAGTGGACTACTTGATATGATTCTCTTACCTGGAGTGGTTGACTTGTGCATACCAGACATGCTGATGTTCACTAAGCTCTCTCTCAAATCCTTAAACGGAAGGCGGTGCTTAGACTCGGCCTCTTGCTCCTCCATCTCCCTCAACTTCACCAACCTCTCATTCAATTCACTGACAGAAAACCCACCTTCGCCTGTCCTCAAAGTCCTCAACTTCTTCCCCAGATCTTCGTAGTCGTACATCTTCACAAACTCCGTCCTCATGGCCTCACTTCTGTTTGCCCAATCCTTCCTCTGGCCCATCTCCTTTTCGAAGACCGACAATGGAAGCGCCTCGGAGCGATCAATGACTCTGGAATCCGCATTGCTCTGTGCAGGCCTGAGCCTCAAGCTGTCTCTCAAGTACTCAGCTCCCTCCCCTCTCCTCTCCGTCTGCTGCGTCCAATTCCCATCCGTCCGGATCTTCTTCAAGCTTTCCCTGATTCCTTCATAAGATAATCTCCCACGCGACCCAGGATTCACATTCGACCCATCATTCCTGTTGGTGACGTTTTTCTTGTAAAGCTCTTGAAACGATATAGGATGCGAGGAGGAGGTGGAATCAGGAGGGGCGGTGGACGGAGGAGAGGAGGAGGTGGAATCAGGAGGAGCGGCAGTGCGGATGCGGAACTGGGAGAGGTTCCGGCTGATTTCCTCTAAAGAGGCGGTTTTGGATGGCGGAGGAGAGGAGGGTCTGGAGAAAGGAGAAGGAGGCTTCGGGGGTCTTGGCGGCTGATGCTTGAGACTGGCCTTGACATCGCCGAACAAGGAAGAAACTGAGGACTGCGCATTCGTGGGATCCTCGGGCGATGGGTCGAATGGATTGGAGGACGAAGAAAAGGAGTAGAAATGAAGCAGAGTAGGGTTTGTGAGAAGTCTGTACCTGGGTCTCAGCTGAAGAGCCATTGATGATGGGAAGCTTTTGGTTCAGCAAACCCCTAGGTTTATGCTCTCAATTGGGGAAGGACGAACGACAAATAATAATTAAAGACAAATTGGACCCAAGCCCAAATTACAGCACCAGGCCCAAGTCAGTTCAATGTGATTTAGTACAAGTGTGTCTGTGACTAACTCAATAAAGCAAAATCATTTCAACGTTTGAACTTCCGGTGTCGAGGAGGAGAGGTGTTACCAATACCAGATCAGGAGATGGAGCTTTGATGGTTGTTGTGCGGCGCTGCAAATTAGAATTAAGGCTATAGGTAATGCAATATATATTTGGGCTTAACAATGAATAAGGGCTTGACATAAATATTTAATCAAGTCCAATATTTGGATCAAGCCCAGCCTATATTGTATGAGGTACAGATGGAAGAATTAATCTCCTTCTCTCTATTCACGTTGTAATTCACATTGTGTGTTCTCTTCTTTGTGGTCAGTCTGCAGAAGAGGCAAAACATGGGATCAAGCCAAATCAAGGTTGTCTAGAGGTTTAGATTCATAAATGTTGAATTGAAATATGTGTTAGTGAATCAATTCATAAGTTTCAATTGAAATTCGTTGATATCTATCTCGTATGTTTATGTAGAATTTGTTAAGAATTCTTGTGTATTTACTGGATAATTAATATTGTTTTATTGAATTTATTAAATATTGAATTAAAACAGAAATGTAACAAATAAAACTAATAAATAAATCGTTTATCTAAACTCGCTATCATTCAGTTTTTAGGGTTTTAGGATTCTCCCTCTCTTCTCCAGCTCCATTGTAGATGTTATCCCCTCCCACCCATATGGCATCAACACCACTCCAGTCAAGCCTCTTCCCTCTCTGTAGCAACGTCTGCCGTCTCACCATCACGACGTCCTGTTATCCTACAACCGCTGCAATCGAGTCCCACCACCTCCTCCGTCTCTTATGGTGATCCACCGGCCACTACTAACGTCACCGTCTTCCTCCATCATCGCTCACGATCGAGCATCACCACCACCTCATCCTCTACCATCAAAGCTGCTGACTACGCTGCATCTTGCAACGCCTTCACCTCCTACGATGCATGTACCGCGAGTCGACCTACTACCTCTCTAGTAACTACATCCATCACATGCTTTGCATCCTACTTTTCCCCCTGTGCTCTTTGTTACGAGTTTGCCTACTACCTCTCTAGTATGGATCTGTTGATACTCCATATATTTACAGTCGTCATTTGATCATCCAAACTCATCAGAGCCTCGAGCCAAGTTTCGGTGATAGGATACACCCGATCACTCGGGGACTCCATACACGGCTACTCCAATCCTCTCCGATGGATGGGGAAGATTGCAGGATGCATATAAGAAGTAACGGGATATGTGGGGGGACCAAGGGCGGAACTAGAAAATTATGTCTGGCCTTTCTAGACCCAAAAGAGAAAACTGTTTTAATTCAATAGGAATAAATCAGACTACAACACAACACTTTATTGTGCATTCTAAGCACTTTTTATCCCCACATACAGACCAAAACCATGTCAAACTGGTCATGTTGGAAGCTCTTATGATATGACTCATTGTGAGGTCTCAGCCGCATAAAACCTTATAGTAGTCCTGAAAAAAGATGAAAAGGTTTTTGTTTTGCCTTTGTTTCTTATTATTTCTTTGGCAGAAACTTCATAATAGTCTTGAAAAGAAGATTAAAAAGAACACAAAGTTAGATTTGTTTTCAAGAAATTTCTTCAAAAAAAGAGACATGAGTAATGGGTTTCACATTCACCTGCATAATTTTCTAGCAACCAAACTCGAAAAAATCACTGATTTCTTCAGGAAAAGAGACATCACATTAACCTGAGTGTACATATTTTGTAGCAACCAAACTCTGAAAAAGGCAATTATAAGAACTTGCCAAGCACTGAGGCCATAACTGACTAATTTGTTTACATTACAATCTCAAGTATGAAAATACATCTCTTAGCAACAAAGGGGTGAATGAAGATAATCTTATTCGGGTCAAGATATGCATAAAGACCTCAAGTACGCAAAAACAGCACTGAGCAATGGAATTCCAGTGTAAACTCCATTCAAAATCCTCGCACCATCAAGCAGCAAGCAGCAAAAAGAACTACACAAAAGCTATAATCGAAGCTCTTTTCGATTCCAACACTGTACATCCACATATGGATAAAAACTGTGTCAATCTAGTAACAAAATAATTTAACCACACAAATGCGACAATTCAAGCTACAGAAGGATAGAGAAGACAGACAAACAAAACAATTATATTGGTTTTAAATAAATTTATTTCACACAAAAAAAACACAAGACAGTTAGAGTTATTCCAAATGTATAGGAACAAAAACAACAGGCATATTGGGGTCTGCATTTGCAAAAAATGGGACAGCAGTCTAGCGTTCCTTATCGCCAAACTGAATTACAAAGCCAAAGTCCTCGAACTCACATGTGGTAAGTATCAGCATTCAAAGCAACATGTGCAAGGAGAGAGAGGTCCTATGTAGATTTCTGATTGGCTCAAGGCCATGACAAATCGAAAGAAATGAAGAGACCAAAATGATTATTTGATACGGTAGATTTAATGCAAAAAAATCATGCCATGGTCAACTTTTTGGCTTTAGAATCGGCCAATACAACCAATTAAAAGACTAGTGTAAAGGAACTGAAAAACCTAACGATATAGGATCATCAACCTTGAACATAGTTGATGGGGCTGGCATAAACTCAAAACCTTACAAGGACTAAATAATAGAAATATATGATAGCAAATTAAAAAGCATATGATCAATCACTACTTTCTACGCTTCAGTGGTCCAGTCTTGTATCCTCCCTTTGTAGGCTTGCCCCAAGGAGTACGCGAACCACGTCCATGGCTCCCACCACTTTTGCTCTTCCCTTCTCCTCCTCCATGAGGATGATCAATTGGATTCATCGCCACACCCCTAACTGTTGGCCTCCTCCCCAACCACCGGCTATGTCCAGCCTTCCTAAGCTCCTTTGCCCCATGACTTGGGTTTGATACCTGACCAATTGTTGCTCTGCACCTAGTATCAATCTCCATTTCTTTGCCAGAAGGCATTCTCACTTTAACATATCTTGATGTGGGCTCTTTCAAGATCTTAGCAGAAGTTCCCGCAGACCGAACTAGCTTGCCACCTTGACCCGGTCTCATCTCAATGTTGTGAATCATTGTTCCAATACGCATAGCAGAAAGTGGCATGCAACTCCCAACTTGTGAATTTACATCAAGAAGAACAGTATCATTCATCATTCCACCATGCAGGGACAGTTTACCCGTTTGATCTGGCCTCAGCTCCATGTTGCGGATTATTGTTCCAACCTTCATATGATTAGCAGCGAGCACCATGGAGAAAGGTTGTCTGTCCGCTACATCTGTAGCTTCTGAAAGAACAGAGCAAGTGCACATAGTTAAAAAAAAACATGGCCTTCTATCCAGAACAAGTGTACAAGAATGTATTTGTTTTATTAAACTGAAACCACAATCACTAGGGTTAAGTAATAACCAATGAAGAGACATGGATTACTGAATATTATCATTGTTAGGAATTGACCCCAACACATCAATTTACTCTAATCAATATGAGTTCAAAGTTTCAATTTTTTACTAGCCAAATATCAGGAAAGCAAAAGCAGCCAGTCCAAATGTGTTCATTCAGCTCAATTTCAACTAATATTTTCATCAACCAAAGACCTTTAACCAATCAGTAATCACAAAACCATAACACGAGATTTCATTTCACGATCGAATAACCCATTTTAATTTGACGAAATTAAGAAGAGATCTGCGACTAACGTGCCCAAAATCAAACATAATCGAAGCTCTAAACATAAAATAGAAACGCATCTGTATTCCTCGTTCGTTTTCTTCGATTCATAGATTAAGAAAAAGTAGGAAAAAAAAGGTATAAACAGGAGAAGAGTACCGGTTGAGAGGCTTCGACAAGCTTTGCTTGCAGACGGACGAATCAGGTTGAGGAGTTTCGATGAAGCAGCTCGACTTCTCCATAGTGCAGCCATTGATGAAGGGAAGCTTTTGGTTCTGCAAACCCCTAGGTTTATGCTCTCATTTGGGGAAGAAGTGAGTCGTATCAGCCTGTACAGTACACGAACGACAAATAATCAGTTAAAGATAAAATGGACCCAAGCCCAAATTACAGCACCAGGCCCAAGTCATTTAGAGCATCCACAGTCATCGGCGAGACGTCGCTGGCGAGGAGAAAACGCCGACGAGGAGGAGGCGGGGAGCTGGCGAGGAGCTCGCTGGCGAGGAAGAGAGACGTTGGTGATCTCGCTGGCAGATCTCGCTGGCGAGGTTGACTGGGTCAGCCTTGGTCGGCGCGCCGGCCGTTGGCGAGTCCCTCGCTGGCGACACGTGGCTTGGTCGTTGGCACCACAATTAATTGTTATTTTCAATTTCTCCCCCTATAAATAACACCCCTCACAATTCATTTTTCACCCACATTCAAACATTTACTCTCTCATTTCTCCTTCTACTCCACTTCCAAATTTTCAAATTTTCGTTATGTCTTTCGATCTCAACGAATGGGGAAGCATATATAGGGTGATGACGGACGACGCGATGTCCCAAGAGTTCTTGGACCCGAGCTTTTCCCCCAACCAGACGGTCCAATCCTCTCAAACTATTACCGAGCCCGCCGACGTGGGTCCGTCAAAGGCCAAAACAAAGTGTGTCTTGTGGACCAACGACGAGGACGCGCGGTTAGTTCGAGCTTGGATGCACCACTCGTACGACTCAATTCACGGCAACCAGAAGCATAATCTGAAGTACTGGGGGCCATCGCTGAGGAACTTGCTGCTACTCGGGGTCGGGATGATCCGGTGAAGACGGATAAGCAGTGCAAAGACCACTGGAAGCAGACAAATACCAGAGTGACGTTCTTCCAAGGGCTGTTTGTGAAGAACTGCAGGGACCAACGGAGCGGCCGTTCGGATGAGGAAATCATGAGTTTGACCGAGGACAAATACGAACAGGTGCATGGTCATCCATTCACATGGAAACATTGGTGGAAACTTGTGAAAGATCAAAACAAGTGGAATTCCTGTTATTTTTCCGTTGAGGAGCCCGATGAAGGGACACCGCTTACGTAGTTCGATGTCGAGGATTCTACCGACTCGGGGAAGCGCACTCGTGAAGACACGCCGGCCTTTGAGGACAGTCAGCAGACGACGGGTGCTAATACGGACGGTCAACCGCAATACAAGAGGCCTATGGGCCAGAAGGCTGTCAAGGCTGCGAGGCTCAGAGGTAAAAATTATGCATCATCCTCTAAGGAAGCGGTTGCCGAGTGTGTCGAGAGGGCCCATATAGTGGCCACTGGCAGGATCTCGCCAAGAAAATCTACCGTTATGAATTGTGCTACCGTGTAACCGTTGAGGTCTCCCCGCCGGGAAATACCGAGAATTACCATCGCTCTGCAGCGGTCGTTGAGTGCCACAGGGTCCATGGCCAACATTTCACGAAGTGCTTTCTGTGGGAGATCGTTCGAGACCAACTCAAATTCCTGCAGTACGTTCACGAGCTGTATATCGTGAACGTGTAATAAAATTATATATCGTTTATGTTTTTAAGTATTGTCTGTTTGCTAAATTATGTTTTAATTATCGTCTGTGTGTTAACTATCATATGTATAATTATAATAAAATTGTGGGGTTTGATTATAATTTTTTATATATATATTTGCTTTTTCCCCATCTCGCCGGCGGCTCCCCGCCAGCAATAGAAACCCCACTACAGAGCTCGCTGGCGGTGAGCTGATGAGGAGATTAAAACCAAATATTATAAACCATCTCGCCAGCGCCATCTCGCCGGCTGCCGGCGAGATGGTTGTGGATTCTCTTAGGAAAAGTTTGATTAACTTCGTACAAGTGTGACTGTCTGTGATTAACTCAATGTTGGTATGTGGTATGTGTGGTGGTGATTCCAGTGTCGAACCGGAACTTCCGGTATCGGCCATATTATTTAAGCCCATGTCGTGGGAGGTCCATTATTTAAGTGAATGGGTAGAGAGAGATTTGGAATCACAGAGAGGATGGATGGTTGCAAATTTAAACAAGAGAAAGAGGAATTGAATTTGAGAAATGGATGCTTCACCGAATTACAAGTTTCTATGCTTCTTGTTGATATGCTAGAGCCCCAACCCCACTTGGTATTTGCCTACTGTTCTAAGAGAACGCACAACGGGATTACCCTCACCCCCGACCCGCGTGTGCGCGGTCCGCAGTCCTCGGGCCGTCCCGCTGTGGGCTGGAAAAAACACGGTCCGCGGCCCTGAAACACGCGGCCTTCGGTTCGGCCCTCAATCGCGGTCCGGGCACGCGGCCCTCGCTCCTCGGCCCTGTCTGGCGTCCCTCCTATCGCGTGCCGACACGTGGTAAAGCCGACCGTTTCAAACGGTCAACAACAGCTATAATTCTTTTTAATTAAATCAAAACAATTTAAACCATATAAATACCCCAACCACAACCTCATTTTTTTCACACTCATTCTCCAATTTCACTCTTTCATTCTCACTTTCTACTCTCTGATTTTCAAAATGTCCGACTACGAGGTTATGTCCGACGTTGAGGTTCCGACATACGAGGAGCTGGCTGCCCGAATGCCGACGTATGAAGAGATGGCAGCCCAACTGCCGACATATAAGGATATGGCAGCCCGAATGCGGCCAATTGAGCGACGACTTCGACAGAGGATTGAGAGGAGCATGCAGAGAGCAATGCCAAGGATCGAGAGGGCCATCCGTGGGGAACCAATGCGACGAGAGATTAATAGAGGTCGTTCTGAAGCCCACAACCAATTGATGAGGAACTATTTTGTCGATCAACCCGTATATGGCCCTGATATGTTTAGGCGTTGGTTTCGTATGTGCAGACCACTTTTTCAATGGATTATGGACGCGGTCAAGGCTCACGACAGGTACTTCGTTCAGAGGCCCGACGCGGCCTCACGGCCGGGCTTATCAACGGAACAGAAGTGCACCGCCGCGATACAGATGCTTGCGTATGGGTCCTCGACCAATTCATTAGACGAAACTCTGCGCATTGGGGTAAGCACCATACTTGAATGTTTACGTAAGTTTTGCAAAGGCCGTCATTGAGGTATTCGGAGCCGAGTATGAGCGTACACCCACACCGACTGACATGCAACGCTTACTCCGAGAAGGGTACAACCGAGGGTTTCCCGGAATGGCGGGGAGTCTTGACTACATGCATTGGAAGTGTAAGAACTGCCCAACCGAAGACCAGGGAGCCCATGGACCGGGAAGTCACCACGAGGACAAGACGATTATGCTTGCAGCTGTACCGTCCTGTGATTTATGGATTTGGCATGCGTTTTTCAGGATGGATGGCTCGAACAACGACATCAACATCCTCAACCACATCCACTTATTCCAAGACACTTACTACGGCTGTGAGCTAGCTGTGGAGTACGAGATCAACGGCCATCGGTACGACCGAACTTATTACTTGGTGGACGACATTTACCCAACATGGGCACGGTTCGTGAAGACTATTCGACATCCCTACGAGCCCAAAGATAAGTTGTTTGCTAGATGTCAAGAAGGTGCTCGAAAAGATATTGAAAGGGCTTTTGGAGTATTTCAAGCAAGGCGACACATCATTTCCCGTCCCACTCATTCTTGGAGCCCACGCCTTTTGGCTGATATCATGCACATTTGCATAATTCTACACAACATGATTGTAGAGGATGAGCGCGACCGGTACGAGTATGGGGATGAGTAGTTGTTGTACGCGCAACCTCGAGAAATGTCGAATTGGACACCACCGGAACGATGGCACCACGGAGGGCCATTGAAATACCAGCAACGAGTTGCTTGTCCACAAAGTTTCATAAATCATGAGACCCACCATCAACTACAAAATGATCTTATGGAGCACTTATGAGGTCTATATGGAGCTGGTTTCCATGACGACGAGTAGTTGTTTGTGCTCTTGGAGCTGGTTTTTTGTGGGTTGTATTACAAGGGGATCAATAAAAGTTCAACTTGCTTTTTATTCGTGTTCAATTTTTTTATTGTCATTAATTATTTTTTTCCAAAATTGTTTAAATTATAAATAATTTAAACGGTTTATGATAAAGAATTAAATAAAACAGCAAAATATTAATTAATAACAACTCAGCATCCAGTCTGCACAGGGCCTCAGCCTCAGGGCCTCAGCAGGCCCTCTACATTGCAAAACACCCACTATTCTGCAGCCCCATAGCCTCACTTTTGTCCAGTCAGCACAAGGGTCTCAGCCCCAGGGCCTCACTCAGGGCCTTCCTGTTGTACATGCTCTAAAGGTCAACAAGGCAACGTTAATGACACCAGGGTTTCATGAGCATTTGTGTGTTCTCTTATCTGTGGGGTTGCTCAACATTTAGACCAATGTCCATTGTTGGGTTTTAATTCACAAAAATTGAACTTAGAATCTCTATGGGAAAATCAATTCATAAATTTAAATTGAAAATCATAGGTATCCCTATTTTATGTTTTTTTTATATACAGAATTCGGTAAGAAAGTTTGTAGACTGAGTGGATAATTAGTATTGTTTTACTAAATTTATTAAACATTAAATTAAAACATAAATGTGACAAATAAAGCTAATAAATAAATCGTTTATCTAAACTCGCCATCATTCATCCTTCAGGGTTTTAGGATTCTCCCTCTCTTCTCCATTTTCTTCTTCATCTTTTCGTATCCGCAATCCCCCTCTCATTCATATGGCGTCAACACTTTTCTCGTCAACCCTCCTTCCTCTTCGTAGCAACGCCCGCCGCCTTACTATTATCGTGTCCCGTTATCCCACAACCGATGTGATCAACCCCTACCACCTCATCCGTTTCCATAGGCAATCAATCAGCCACCATTAGTGTCGTCACCTTCCTCCATCATCGGTCACGATCGACCACCACCACTGCCTTGTCCACTACCACCAAAGCCGCTATCTACGTTGCATCGTGTGCCGCCTCCACCTCCTACGATGCCTCTACCGCGAGCTGGCCTACTACATCTCTAGTATCTACTTCCACCGCTTGTTCTCCATTTTGCTTCACCCCATATGATGCCTCCATCGCGAGCTTGCCTACTACCTCTATAGTATGGATTTATTGAGTCCATATCTCCGTAGTCACCATTTGATCATCAAAGCTCATCAGAGCCTCGAGCCAAGTTCTGGTGGTGGGACTATGTCGCACCCAATCGCTCGGAGACTCCATACATGACTGCTCCAATCCCCTCCAATGGATGGGGACGATTGTGGGACATAGATGAGAAGAAACGGGGTGGGGGACACACACCTCGCCCTACCATGGTCGGTGCCAACCCAACCTACTGTATCCCTTGTTTTCTGGTGTTCTCCCTAAATGACCGTTATCCCTTCAAGTTCCCCGTATCAGATGCCCCGACCATTTTCAAGTCGAGTTAGGAAATGATCGCTATAAGAGCATGTACATCAAGGGGACAGGATACAAGGTGCATGGTGCATGATCCATGTGCTGACTGGGATGAATTGTGATCTGCCCCCCTAAATCTGAGAGTGTTCCACATCAAGGGGGACATGTATGGGGATCATGGTTTGCAGAAGTGCTGACTAGATAATTAATTATGCTTTTGCTGAATTTGTTAAATTCATATTTAATTAACTAAATACTAAATAAAATTGAAATAAAATACATAACATTAATTAAATAATTAACTAAAATGTAAATTAAAATTGGACGTGTAACTAAAAAATAAATTAGATAAATACCAAAAACTATATTTATTCATTCCTCAAAGTATTACAATTTTAATTTTGGAGGGAGTTAATTTGCTTCTGGAGTCTAGCAATTTTTGCGGTGTACATGGACTTCTTTTGTGCGAGCTGATCTGTTGCCCTTTGGTCAACTCCTTCATGTCCGCGGCATCCAATTCATCAAGTTTCTGGTCATATTTAAGGATTTTCTCGTCGAGTTCGTACATCATCTTGGCCGTCGCGCACCTTGCGTTGTCCATAGAGGCGATGACACTTGATTTGTCTTCGCCACCCTTCCCCTTCCTCTTTGCGGTCTTGTTTCCAATTGGGTGTTTTTGTTCACACAGAGTGGCAAATGGTGCACTTGTGCCAATTGGGGAACTTAGACCCATTGGGGAAATTGGCCCAATTAGGGAACCTCCGTCTTCGGTCGATTGGGAGTCACCACCGAGATGTGTAGCATTGTCATCATCAGTGGGAAGTGAAGTGGGTGGGGTTGTGTTGTAACTCCCAACCTCGTCCAACCATCGTCGTACACGGCCGATCGTGCCTTTCTCTGCCCATAACATTTCATCGTTTACCAACTGCTCGATCCAATAGTGGAGGTTGAACTTCTTCGGTTCGTCCTTCTTTACAGTGAGTCGATAGATTTCTATGGCCCGCTGCTTGAACCGCTCTTCGTTCCACCCGCTATGATCTTTTTTGGCCCTCTCCTGCCTCAGAAGAGTGATGTACCATCAGACTCTTGGTGCACTTTTGTTCCAATGACTTTTGACGGATTGTCACGTGAAGTCTTGGGGGTTGAATTTCCCACCTTTAACGAATCTCCTGGTGATAGTGCCCTAGAACGTGTCAGCATCTTGGTAGGGTCCCTTGATAGAGTCTTTGTTTGTGAGTAACCAGGCATTTATGAGGAGGTGGTCAACCGTAGGGTCCCATTTTTTTCGCTTTTCTGCGACCTGCGTGGGCCTCGGGCCAACGGAGGATGAATGAGACGAAAATCGGGTTCCGCTTTGGCCACCGACATGTTTTTGGTGATACTCCATATTTTCGGGGAAGCCATAAAAGTTGGGGCCCATATTAAAAGGGTTGAACGTTGGTGGTCGGAATTGAACGTTGATCGTTGGATTGAGCGGTTGTCCCATTGGACCTACGTTGAAAAGATTGATTAACATATATAATAAAATTTTAAATTACTAAAATTAAATGCAATTGATTAGCATACATAATAAAAAAATAAATTAATTAAATGAAATGCATTTTTAATCATAATAAAAAATTAAGTTACTGAAATTAAATGCATTTGTAATGAAAATTAATTAACAAAAAAATCGTGGTTCCAACCACCGGCTTACATGAATTGGTTGAACGCTTCAGAGGTGAAACTTGTTTGCAAAATCTGTTAGTATCTCCGTGCTAGATTGGTGTTGATCTCCTCAGCCGTATTGAGTTCTTCCGGCATGCGTTCTTGTTGCTCCGATGGGCTTGGCGGTTGAGTGAAATCATCGTCAAACATTTTTGCTCGAATTTAGTAGAGAGGAAATGGATTTGAGAGTGAGAATTGAGATAATGTAGAGAGAAATGGTGTGGATTGGATGAATGAGGTGGGGTATTTATAGGGGTTTTTGTGTATCTATTTTGTTTTAAATTTTATTTTATAAAATAGCCGTTCACGATCGTTGGAGCTCCAACAATCGTTTTTTTGTCTTAATTGGGACAGAGATCAACACGGGAGTAGGCGAGGACGAGGCGCGGACTTGCGAGGCGCGATTCCGTTTTTGGAGTCGAGCCCCATACCCGGACTCGCAAAGCGGGGGTTCGGGGTCCGTAGTTCAGTCACCGCACACCGTGCGAACCCCAAAGCACGGTACCGCGGGTGCGGGATCCAATTGCGAGTGGAGGGTGCGATCGTTGTGTATGCTCCAAGTTGCGACCAAGTTTTCAGGTTGAATCAGAAAAAGAATCTCCTGCCACTCATAACACTACGATTAAAAACAGTAATGTTGTTTTAGGGTCAACGTCTCAGATCTTTTATGTCAGATCCAAGACTATGTATAGCTCTTTCTTATATTTTAGCTTTAGTATTTTCATTATGTGTATGTTCACTTTCGAATTTTCAAAATTCTATCAATAAAATCTATTATTATTAACGTGCCAAAAAACAATAAATAATAATGACTACTAACTAATAAAATAATGGATAAAAAACATAAAAATGATTGAAAAAATAAATCAAATAATAAAAAGAAAAAAAATAAAATATATATATAAATAAAGAATAGAAAATTATAAAATAAGTAAAAAAAATAATTAATTATACTTGAAAAAAAAAGTTTTCTTTTTGACCGGATCGGGTTGCACATTCGGCAGTGTATTGAGGTCGTCTAGAACTACTATAGATCCAAATCCTATTGTTCCATCTCAAGGGGGTTGTGTGGTAGTGGCGGAGCCATTTTTTTAAGTGAGGGAGCACCAAAAAAAATTCATGATAATACATGACGTTAAAAAATTTGAGGAGGAATACGACTACGAAATAAGAAAAATTAAAGGGTATTTTATAAAAATAAATAAATAAACAATAATAATTTTTCAAAAAAAAGTTGAGGGGGGCATGTGCCTCCTGGGGCTCATATGGCTCCGTCAATGTGGGTGGGGGTATGTCGTCACACGTTTAGGGGTAGAGGTGGCGGAGACATCAGTAAGTGGTGTGCTGGTGAATTGAGCCAAGAACAATATAGAAACAGAGGATGGAACTACAATACAACCGAAGAGAGAAAACAACGAGTAAAGAAAGAAGTGTAATGAATGACGTATATAAAAGAAAGAGAGAAAACAAGTTAACTCTCAGCTCCCGTATTTAGTTCGATTTCCCTTAAATTGCTTTGTAAAATCTGTTTGTGCTATTTATGATGAACATTAGAAAAGAATTGTTTATGAAACAGAACAAATACATTCGAATGTAACTAATGAACACAACTCTCTCTCTCTGATAGGGTTTAGCGTTTCTAGGGCAAACTATGGCGTATTCGGTGGCTAGGTTGTCAAGTATTTCCGGTGAACCATCCGAGTGGCTCGAGGAGCAGGTGGAGGAGGGTTTCAGAGGTGGTGTGGACATCCTTGCAGGGGTGGAGGACGCGTCGCACGTGAATGGGGGGCAGGATATCATGGGGTCGGGAGGCGCGGGGATCGCCGACTTCGTGACTTGTGAGACGGGTGGTGAAGCTCTCGGGAAGGATGAGAGCAGACTGCCGGTTAGGGAAGTTGGGGAAGTTGGCGATGGGGCCTCCTTTACTGCCCCGGAGATGCTGACGCCGAGAGAGGAGCCGGTGTCAATGATGCAGTTCTCAGCGTGTAGAGGTACGGGAGAGGAGATCCAGAGTGGTGGCTGCCACCATATGACGGTGGCTAGGGGCAGACGACCACCGGCGAGGGGCCCGCGACCTCGGGTGGCTAGGCCGGCGGGAACACGGGTGCTGGTAGAGCCGGAACAGGACGTGGTGATTGTTCCGTCGGACACGGAGGAGACCGTGTTTGAGTCGCCAGCGGCGATGAAGTGGAGAGGACGCAAAGGGAAGGCGGTGGCTGTGGCGCAGGAAAACCCTATCGACTCGGACGTGGGCATGGGGCTGCAGATTAGACCGGGCCAGGAGGGGGGAATTCTGGTGGATGCGAGGCGAGCGGGCCGGGGCGTAGTAGGCCAAGGGGGCTGGACTCCTCGGGTTGGGCAGGGCGGTCTGGATGGATCAACCGGGCGGGGTGATGTAGCGGATTGGGCAGCCCGATATGGGTCGGGTAGGGTCGGGTCTGGAGCTGCTGGGTCGGATCGATAGAGGGACCGGGTCTGGCGGTATTCGATGGCGGATCTGGTGGAATTGGGTCGGAATCCGGGTGATCCCCTCGGGTCGGGCAGAAGTAGGATCCCGAGTGAGGCGGAGGGAGCGGACGTTAGGGGGGTGTCTGGATTAGGGTCTCGCCTTTCGTCACTCTACATCAAAGAGGTAGTGGTCCCCACAGGGGATGTCTTCAAGGCTGGGGGCAGTTTTAGTTTGCACTCGCGGCAAAAGTGCTGACTTCTAAACGTTTCTTCTGGAAATCCTTGGTGGACAGAATGAAGGACCTATGGGGAATGAAGGTGGACGCCAGGCCACTAGAAGGGGGCCTAGTGGCTTTCTTCTTTCGTACAGCTCGGGAACGGGCGAGGGTCTTGGCAGGAGAGCCGTGGGCGTTCTGGGAATATCTGGTGTTGTTTACGGATCTTCGAGCTCATATGCAAGTGGGTGAGCTCAGCTTCCACCATTTCTCGGTATGGGCTAGGGTCTCTAACCTGCCGGTGGGGGCCTGGAACAAGGAGGTGGGGTTCCGGGTAGGGAATGCACTGGGTATCTGCCAGGCGGTAGATGTGGGTAGCTTGGGGCGTTGCTGGGGAGATTTCATGAGGATCAGGATCCGAGCTGATATTCGTATACCCCTGCAGGGTCAGATTTGGTTCCGACTGTCGGAATCGCAGGTACGGACTCTCCTCCATATTTCATATGAACATTTACCAGATCACTGCTATGGGTGTAGTTGCGCGGGCCACCTGTTCCCGTCATGCCCTGTAGCGGGGGGGGGGGGGGGGGGTTAAGGGTCATTCCTTACGAGCCCCAAGAGATCCGAGAATCGCCCTCGAGAAGGCGAAGCATGGGAAGCCGGTGCCAGAGACAAACTGGAGCTATCTGGGAGGTGGAAGTAAGGGGGGTAAAGGGGGCCCCCGTATACCATCCCCTCGACACACAAGCCGGGAGAGGGAAATGTCCTATGAGAGGGGGACTGAGGACATTCTATCGGGATGGCTAGCCAAGGATGCGAGCCCGACGCTTTCAGAAAAGAAACGGCTGGAGAGAGAGGAGGAGTCGGACGAGTCAGAAGGGTCGACAGCGTCAGATGGTGAGTCACATGCAGCAGCGGTGGGGGGCCATAAGCACCCTCGCCTGCAGGAATGAGTCTGAGGTGGCCCGGAGAGGGGTGGGTCGGCTATGGCCCCTTCCTGGCGGATAGATGACGATGGTTCCATCCTCAGCCGACATCTGTCTCCCCTACCAGTCCGGAGTCAGCATACCCGCGTTCAGGAGCCCTACAATTATCAGTCCAGGGAGGACGACGCACGCTGACACACTGGGGGAGATGTAGGTCCACCAGTATTCCCCCTTCACTCGGTTGGCTCGCCCAATGTCTTTTGGTAGAAACATGCTGTATCGGTATCTCAGGATGCTATCGCAGATATCCCCTTCAACAGCCCCTAGTCCTTGTGCACACTTTATTTTTCTGTCTTTATTTATTGTTCGATATTTGGTATCTGCTTTGTATCGTTCTATCTCATATTATCATAAAATTGCACTTGTTCTTCTCAAAAAAGAAGAAGAAAAGAATTGTTTACCGATATTCTCCTTTTATTCAACCGATATTAAAGTAGCAATAAATCACAGGCATGAATTGTAATTTGTAAATATAGCGCCAGTGGGGTGGGAAATCAGTCACGCTCTTCGTACGTAACCAACGAACCAGATTAATTACATAGCTCGTGCTGCTCAGTGCTCACGCTCAAGTCAAGAATAACATTAACAAGTGCGCTAGTCACGTGTCAATCGACCTGCAAAGCGACCAAGTGCCCGCTTTCAAGGGATTGCTTCTTCACCCAAACCACTAGACTACCAGGCCTTTTAAATTTTAGTCAAAAGTCAAACTAAAATTAACTCTAAATAATTGAAAATGAATTAAGGTTTACAAATCACACGGGGCAAGCAGAAGAAAAGAGCGTTTGTATGAAATCAAATCCCACCAGACAGAAGCCACATCAGCAGAGAAATAAGTAAAAACAATGTCCACGTGGAAGCAACATCACTCCACACAACAAGAAAGGATCTACCTCCCCACGTCCACGTATATAACATAGCCACCCTCTCTCCATCTTTATTCAACTCCACGCCCAACATTTTTCAATCTCCTCACCGCCACCGTCGCAGGGGACTCTGTTTTTCACGGTGATGGCTGACGAGGGGTGGGTGAAGGAGGCCATGACCGATGACGCGGTTGTCGTAGAGATGCTGCTCCGCCTCCACGCCACCAAGGAGCTCGACTGGACCGTCCGACAGCGCCGGTCGAGGCCGGGCTCAAGGCTTCTCGGCGACTCTTTTAACAGAACCAAGACCACCAGAGCCAGTCCTACCACGCCGCTCTCCTGGAGCTCTCACGGCGGCCCCGCCAGATCTAAGGTTCCTACTCCTACTCGTGCTTTTCATCTATTCGGTCAGAGTATCACTTTTTTTCCTGCTTTGACGGAAATGCCCCCCGGTATGTTAAATATTGGGCAGCACCTGTCTGTCAGGTTCTATATTCCAAGTTTTGTTTTCATTTCTTTTTGGAGCTTCGTCTCTTCCAGAGACAATTTTGCCCTTCCAAATCTCAGAGGACAATTCGTTACCCAAATGCCCTTTGCTGACAAACAAAAATGTTAATTTTCCTGAGAAAATTTGCTGGCCTTGATTGGCATGGGAGAGTTCACGTTTTTTCTATGATTCCGCGTCACAATGACACCGTATATAGTAAAAGTCCAAACTGCCCCTCAGCTGCCGGCCATAATTAACCCCGAATTTATGGGTGGCGTGTTTTCGTAACAAGTAGGTAGGCGTATCTGTAGGTTGGTGGTTGTGAAATGATTCCCTGTATCGCCGCTGTTTTCCCCTTTGTAAATAACCCCAATCCGCTTTCAGTTCCATCATTACTAGTTTGACTCGGTCAATTCCAAAGTGGCTTGTGATTGGCTTTAAAGAAATGGAGGTTGGAAAGTGGGAACAGAATTGAAACTTGAAACTTGGAAATCTAATGGCAATTCCAATTTGTGAGAGAGAGCCACTCCCACTCGAGTGTATAAGATGGGGACCACACTTATAAAACCATTTTAGTAATATTTGTTATAGGCTGGCTGACTTGTTAATTAATTGGGTATTGGTTTTACCAACTCAACTCAGGGTTTCATTTAATCGTCAAGCTTTCCTCTTTCATGTTACTGACATTCACACAAGTCACATTTTCAGATTAGTTTCGAATGCTACTACAACTACGACATGTTTCTTCTTCCCTTAATCAATTGGGTCAGTTTTTGCCATTTATTAAGCAGGCCTGGTACACCACAGACCGGTTTGCACCTTCTATGTTCTAGTTGTATTTTGGTGTGTCCGTTATGTGATACGGTTTGGTGTGCACGTGGTTACACTTTTGACGTACACGTTGTTTACACGTTCTGAGACGTCTGTGTTTGCGTTCTGGTTTTGGTAGGGAGTTGGTAATATTATAGGCGAGCTAATTTGAAGTTTGTAATATTTGTCGTTCGCTTGTGCGCTTTCATCAGATTGTATGCATGTCACTTTGACTTGATATATAAAATTTATGCCTCTCGTTTTTTTTCCTAAAAACAAACAAACTATGAACGATGAGACATAACTTCATTGACCTATTATTATTTTTTGTCCTATTCTTTGGCATTCTATAGAAACAACTTAATTACCCATTTATCATCTGTGTGTCTTTTGGGTGATCCAAGAGTAACTGTGGCTACTCTCTGCTTCTTTCTATATCAGTGCATTTACTTATTGGAAATGTGTTCTGAAATAGATTTCATGACTGGCCGGCAGAAAGTAGTTTGTTTATTTTCATATTAATGCAATACTTCATTGTCATTCATTAACTCATACAGAACTGCATTTCATTTTGACAGGTTGCTGTTGGTACATCAGAAACAACCTCCACAAAAAGGCCAAGAAAGAAGAAGGTATGGTATATTGGGAAAATATAAACTTGATGGTAATTAATTTGTGTGATTACTAGACCCAAGTCCTTTTTTGAATACTTCCCCCCTGAAATCATACAAATAATTGACCAATAATTCACTTCAGTTACTGGTTTTCTTATAAAATAACTATTTTCGATAACTAGTAATCAAAGGACGGCCAATGATTGGTCAACTCAAATGGGAGTAAAGTTGTTTTCTAATTTTTTCTAAATTAATGAAATGTGGAATATGCCATTAGTTGCCATTGTACTATCTTTTGGTGCAAAAATGTCTTGAAATAACCTTATCATTAACTTCCCTCCATTATCAAGGCAGCTGAAAGTAATGTTTTTGGTATGCATATTAGTGTATGACAAACAACAGAGTTTTAGCTTTTGTATTTTGTGCTTCTGTTGTGAGCACATTTCCCGTCAATAATGTTGCCATTTTCTTGGCTCATTGCAGACAGTAGCTCAACTTAAAGAGGAGGAAAGCCTGTTGTTGAAGGAAAGAACAAGTTTGAAAAGTGTATGCTTCTCTAAACATCCTTTTTCTTAAAGGCTTTATCTTATTCTCCTTTCAATACTGATACCATGTGCATGCGTATAAACACAAAATAGCTTATTGATATTTCAATCCAATGACTGACCAGGAACTAGCAACCCTACGCCAAAGACTTGAGCATCAGAGAGCCACAAATGAAAGCTTGAAGAGAATGAAGGTGAAGCTGCTATTTTTTTTACTGAATCTTTTGATCATCGTAGCAGCTTAAATGTATATATATGTCCTCTTTGTGGTGTGTTTTTCTGACAGTACTAGTCTGTGTTGTTGCAGCTGGATCACACATTCAAAACAGTTACGTCTTCTGAAGAAACCATCTCCGATCAATTGCAGCACATGGAAGGAGCCAGCGACCCTCCTTCACCCTCTATTTTTCCTGCAATTATCCAATGCCATTCGTCGCTGTTAATAAGCTCATGTGCAGTTCAAGAGGCAGAGAGTGGTTTTTTGCTACCCGATCTAAATGTTCCTTTAGAGGACGATTAATGAGCTAACACTGATGATGACAGTATTCATTTTCCATATTGGGTAAGGTGAATAAGAGAAATTTGTCAGTCCTAACTAGGTTCAGGTGTAGTAACTGTAAGTAGAGAAGATCAATTAGCTTGAATGCACGAAATATGTTTACTATAAAAGCCTAGTGTAGAGATCCTAACTCATCAGATGAGATGATTATACATTCAATTTGTACCTTTACTTGTCTCAACATTTGTCCAATTTTCCATTGGACCCATAAAAGTGTAATTGAATTAATCTAAGTTTCATTACATTCTATGAGATGTTGGACTTCAATTTTGCCATTTCTAGGTTCTGTATTGGCCTCAGCTTTAAACCTTTTCAGATTTTGCACTACTGTCTATTGAGGAGGATGCTCCTGATGCCATTGCATCACCATTCCCCTGTCCTGCTTCCAGGCACAGCATTAGATCTCCGAGCTGCAAGTAATTTGAAGATGAACCAATTGATGACTACTTTATCCTTCAAGAACCAAAGAGCAGTGATGTCTAAAATGCACATTTACCTGTTCTTCCAATTCCCGCATTTTATCTTCCTTCTGTTTCAAAGCCTTTCTCTCTCTGGGAGGAAACAAAATACTAATTAATACGGAGTGACCATTGCATCACAATGTTTCAAGAAATCTACAGAGTAATATGTATTACTTCAACTTCAGAAGAGGGCTCATTATGAATTATAGTTGTATCACCAAAAGGTCGTAGTGAAGCAATTAAAAGCAAGTCAAGCCCCGTACCTCTCTTCAACTTCAATTATCTTTGCTTTCCAAATCTCCTGATTTTTCAAAAGATTTTCATTGAGCTACATGCACACACAAGAAGGAAATGGTTGGTAAAAGTCTAGCCAAGTAAGAATACTGCATCAACTTGAGATAAGAGATGAAATGAAAGTGTCACTAACTTCATCAAGAAACTTCTTCTCCCTCACACATTTATCAAGCTTGGCTTGCATTTTATGCAGTTTTAGGTTGATGGCCTTTTCAACAGCTTCCGAAATTTCCCTCTCGGTTTGTTCATTGACATCTTGAAGTAGGGACTCAAAATACTGCGACCAAAACAGACATGCAAGACTTACTACTTAAATATCTAAAAACTAATAGTATCCTGTCAACCAGTTAAGACAAACTGAAAAAAAGAAGTTATCTACACAGTTGTCTGCCAGGTCAAATTCAAAGTAAAGGTAAATTATTCAGAAAATAACTAGTTTTTCTATCAAAAGGACGAAGGCACTTACTAATTTTTGGTTCTCAAGTTGAGTTGTAAGAAGTTCATTGTATTCGTTAACAATCTGTATAAGAAAGAAGAAAACAAAAGGAATATAGATTATTAGAAATCGCAAGGAACTTACCAGCAATCAAATGAAATGACATATAAGTAAAAGATAAATAGTAGTTACCGCTTCAACTTTACTATTCAATAAAGCCTCACTAATTCCTGACTCTACATCTACACAATCGCAACTTCCACAACCATCATTGGCATGGGAACAATAAGAATTCAACTCAACTAGCTGTCCATCAGTTTTGGACTGAATTAGACGGTGAACATAGTTGTCTCCAACATAATCCCACACTCGTTGTGTTTCTAATTCAAGAGAATAGCAGTGTTGTGTTTCTTTCCAATGGATTATGGCATGCCCTTCTTTGTACCTGCAGGTAGATTTCTCTATCAGAGATTGCATAATGAAGCAACAGCTTAGAGGAAACAAAAAAAGGGGTACAGAAAGGAAAAGAAACTTAATTTGTTACCTCCCACAACCAACAAAACCACAAATAACACAAATCCAGAGATTATCAGAGGTTTGACAAACAATACATATTGACTTTTCAGGCTGCTGTTGACAATACCGACATACCTGAGATAAAATGCAAAAGATGAATCATTACGGCACCAAGGATGGAGATGATTCATACATTCATACCTAATAACAACGTACATGCATGCAATAACTCTATGTAATGACAATACATATGGGAGGATGGCATTTCAAGTCTTCAACAACCTGTATTGACACAAGACCCTTAACTTTTAAGTAGAAATATTTTGCCTCGACAACTCAGAGTTTTAGAATATTGAATCTTTCAAAAATTAAGTCTCAAACCCCAGGTTAAGAGTTGCAGTCAACAACGGCAAGCTCTAGTCTAATACATCTAATCCAGACTAGGAACATATATCATATAAATGCATTAACTGAAAAGGCAAAATGATTAAATGAATAACAGGAATCACGATTTAGAATGCTACTTGAGACAGATAACTTCCAAGTGTTTCGTTGTTAAGCTTGTGTTCTTAACAGTTAACACCCGTACACTCAGCAAACTGGACACACGAATGTCCTCTTAGCTCTTACCCCTAAGGGACAAATAAGAGAAAATCTCAAAGCCATAAACTTCAATGCCTTATGAATTATAACACCTAAACTATATCACATTTGAACAATATAATTAGAATGGGTTTGCAAAAGCAAACTTACGCAAAATACAAATAAATGGCATTCACTTACTGGACAAGAAGAATCAGTCCAATTTGATATACAAGAGATATGGAAAGAATGATTGCAGATAGTTGTAAGGATCCCATTCATGTCTTGATCCAATTTCTCTGCAAGATATGGCAATATATGAGTGGTCCACACAAAATCCTACAAAAGCATGTTTACATTGATAGAAAAACATGCTTTCTTTATTTTAGAAAGGACATGTTTAGATATAGAGTAGTGACTCAGAGGTGAACTGGTAAAAGATATTCAGAACTTGAAGAAATCTCATGTGCTATTATCAAATTCCAGTTTTTCTTTTTCCAAACAGAACAAACTTTGCAAAGAAGTTGGTATTTGTTGAACCATAAAATAAACACAGACCTCAAGCATGAAAAAAACAAAGGCTTTTTACCTAGGCAGACTGGGCATGAAGCCTGCTCAGTTATGCTAGCAGCAGAAACTTGTGCGTGTTCGATTGAATGTGTATACTGTACATCAACTGTGAAAAGCAAGCAACACGCTTCTTCCTACATGTACAACAGATAGCAATAAATAACAGCGAAGACAACAAATAAAACAATCCCAACAACCAAACCAGCAAGCTTTATTATTTAAAATTTTCACTTAAAAGCATAGCAAACCTCCAGGGACGAAAAATTTCTCCTATCTAAATGCTTGTAGAAATGATCTGCAGATTCTTGATCGTCAAACTTTATCAAAATACTGTACCGATCCTCCATCCCATCAATCCTAGAGAAAACCCATTCAAGAGAGCAAGTCAAGATCATACCAAACATGCATAATCAATTAAGCACAACTCCATTAGAAGAAAAAAAGTATGGTAGTATTAAATACTGAACCTGACAATTCTCATCTCCAATATATGCTGAATGAATGAACCACAAAACTGGCAAAAATCTGCATATGTCATGTGATTAGGCACCCCAAGCGCACACAGCATAGATTTCCTCCCAACCTAAGTATGATCATCACAAGCACATAACTCTAATCAGGAAAGCAAGCTAGTGAAGTACAAAGTAGAAAGATTAAAAGGTTTTTCATCTCTACATGATCAATATGTTTTATGTTTTTTTCCAACTGAAAGTTCTTCATTCGACTTCATTTCAGTAAACAATTGACTGCAACAACTGACAACTTCCAAATTCAAAGCACAGACGAGGGAGAGAGGTAATAAGCTTACAGGGAGATCGACGGATGATGTGGAAACCGCGTCGTGGCGGTAGAGGTGCACGACTCCGCGGGTCAATTCGATCCTAGGGTTTCCGGAGGAGAAGGGGAAGGTCTGATTGGCAACGAAGACGGAGGACGAGGAGGAGGACGGATCACCGGGATCAATGGTGAGTACGGAAGGCGGAGGCCGGAACACATCGTCCGGCGAGGCTCCGGGAAGCGAGCTCGAACTCGTCGACATGGTCGAGTGGCTAAACCAGTTTCCGGGGAAGGAGAGAGCGGCAATTCTCTACGACGAGCTCACGATATGTCCAATTAAGAATCACCCTGACAAAATCACGCCGTTCTGATGCGTAAAGTGTGGAAATTGGTTTTGACCCCCGCATTTATGATAATTAGGAATATCGCCCCAAACAAACCATGTATTTCATTTCGAGTGCTTTCTGTTTTGATTCGCAGTCTCATTCTCATCAATCATAGAAGCAAAAATGCTTTCTTTACGGCGCCTCAACCCAATTCATCGCCTCTCTCGCGCTCTGATCTTCTTCTCTTCCTCTCAGCAATGCTCCTCTGCAACTCCGACCTCGCAATCCCAGCCTAAACCCACCACCTTCGACCACGCCTCAGTCCGCGAGACCCTCAGCTGCTACAGCAACGACTGGAACCGCGCGCTCGAGTTCTTCAACTGGGTCGAGACGGATTGCCACTTCGCGCACTCCACCGATACCTACAATCGCATGATCGACATTCTGGGTAAGTTCTTCGAGTTCGACCTCTCCTGGGTTTTAATTCGCCGTATGCGATCCGACCCGTTTTCCTACCCGGACCATACCACGTTTCGGATCATGTTTAAGCGCTATGTGTCTGCCCATCTCATTGCGGAAGCCATAGATGTGTATGAGAGATTGGGGGAGTTTGATTTGAAGGACGGGACATCGTTTTGCAATCTCGTTGATGCTCTGTGTGAGTACAAGCATGTCGTTGAAGCTCAAGAGTTGTGTTTGGGGAAGAATAAGGTTGTGGGTTTTGATCGGAGCACGAAGATTCATAATATGATCCTTCGTGGGTGGTTTAAGATGGGGTGGATGAGAAAGTGTAGGGATTTTTGGGAAGAGATGGATAAAAATGGTGTTTGTAAGGACTTGCATTCTTATTCAATATATATGGATATAATGTGCAAGAGTGGGAAGCCATGGAAGGCTGTAAAGTTATACAAGGAGATGAAGAAGAAGGGGATGAAATTGGATGTTGTGGCTTATAATACAGTTATTCGTGCCATTAGTCTTTCTGAAGGTGTTGATTCTTCAATTCGTGTGTTCAGGGAGATGAGAGAATTAGGTTGTGAGCCCAGTGTGGTGACTTTCAATACTATTATTAAGCTTTTGTGCCAGAATGGGAGGGTTAGGGAAGCTCGCATACTGCTGGACAAAATGCCTAGGACAGGTTGTGCCCCAAATGTGATTACTTATCACTGCATCTTTGGGTATCTTGAAAAGCCCAAAGAGGTTGTTGCACTGTTTGATAGGATGATTGGAAGCGGAGTTCGTCCAAGGTCGGAGACCTATGTGATGCTCATGAGGAAGTTTGGGAGGTGGGGATTTCTTCCCTTGGTTTTGACTGTTTGGAAGAAGATGGAGGAACTTGGGTGTAGCCCAGATGAGTTTGCTTACAATGCTTTGCTTGAAGCTTTGGTGGAGAATGGTAAAGTGGAAACAGCTCAGGAGTATTATGAAGAGATGTTAGCAAAAGGGATTCCAGGTAAGCGAAGAGAAGAGTTGGAAACAAAGAGAGAAGGTTCTGATGATGAGTGAGTATGGCGTGTCTGCTAGTTTCTCAAGATGGCTGAAGTGATGCCTTTATGTTTATCCAACGTTTGGTAGATGGAGTTTATAATCTTCATCTCTTCTCCTTGTCTACCGTGATGGAGAACAAGTTTGTTAGGTCTGATGAAGAGGTTTGCTGGTCTATTCTGGTGGGAACAAGTCTACATTCAAATACCTTGCTTACATCAACCAGATCCTGAATATATTATATAAGATGACTGGTCAGTTACAAATTAGCTGGGTGCCCAATGTTGTGGCTTGAAGATTGTTTTGGTGAATTGTGATTGGTGGGATCAGTTGAGGTGAGTAGTAAATAATCCACTGGCTATATACCCAACAGTGATCTTCTTTGGTTAAGTAGTCATAATCAACTGGCTATCTATATCCATTATGTGATGGTTTTGCTGTTGAAGCAGATGAACTTGCAAGGGTGATAGGCTTTACAGAGGTGAGGATGATAAATTATGAATTTGAACTTATCTGTATTCTAGATTAGAGAAATGTCTTTAGAATCAATTTGAAGGATGGGCTACTTTGAATGTCCTGGTTGCTTCTCTGAGGCATATAAGTTATATAACATCAGTCAGAACTGCAAAGCCAACCTACACCGTGTCGCCTGTTTCGGGATTGACCACTAATTCTTTTGTGCGAGGTACAATGCCTCTATCACTATGGTTATTGGTAAGACCAAGGGTTTTAATCCTTTGTTCACATATATGGGTTTATTCCATAGTGAATTTAGGTGTAAAAGATGTGTTCTGTTTTGCCTTCTTACATTGTAGACATGTTTTTCTTCTTTTTTATTGACATGTGGTTTTGAGTATCACTATAGATATAAAATTAAGGACCCGAGTCTTTGTAAATGTGTCCGAGTATGGTTCTTTGGTTCTAGGTGAGCATTGCAGTAGGTCTCTGTGCTGTGATGTGATGTGCTAAAGTATATAGTTGGCTGGTTTTTTGGTAAGGTTGACAAGATCAAACCCATGAAAAAGGCCTCCATGGTAGACATGGTCTTTCAGCAATTCTTCTTGACATGCCAAGTGGAGCCTAGAAATTTAAGATGAAGAATAACAAATCAAGAAGGTGACTGAAACAATACTGTACCGCCTGATATGCAGAGATTCTGTTTTCTAAAAATGTTGTACAGACAATTCTATAGTCATTGGGAGCCGAAACTTAGATGGTAACGAAAATTACAATCATTTAAAGCCAGATGGGAGGATAAGAACCCAAAAAACAACAAGATACTCCTCAACAAGAAGACGAAAGGATCTTTTGAAATAGGACATAACTTTTTCTCTCTCTGACCTTCTATAACAAAATGATTTTCTTAGGATGTCTGATACAAAAAGAACCAAACAGAACACAGACACAAGATCCGCAATGATGTGCATCAAATCATTGCTGTTGTTTCTCTTCCCTACTCTGCTCATATCAACCTTCTTTACTCTGTCTGAAGCTTCTTGGTATAAGCATCAACAGATCCTTCAGTTACAAGGTAAATTGCTTCTCATATCTTTTCATCAGTTTTCTTAGGGCAATTTGGATAGTAGGAATTCACTTAGATTATTCTGATCAACCAGTGGCCAAATGAGTTGTTTTCATTGGGAATTCTGATTGGGGGTATTCTTGGCTTCATATAGAAACTCAAACAGCTGATGAGGGAGAGTATGGTGCCTTTTTGTGGGGAGAGAGGAGGTTTCTTCTTGAGGCAAACAATGCTGCACTTACAGAGAACACGTCTCTGGTACTAGCTGCAAAGAGGACACACAGAAAAGACCCGAGCGACGATCTTAAGTATTATAAGGGTGGATGGAACTTTAGTAACAGTCATTATGTGTATGTGAGTTTCTTTATTCCCGCCCTCTACATTTTTCATTGTTACACTGAACTTTGTTCATTTATCATCTATGCTTCCTTTGTACATCCCAAGGATTGTGAGTCTTACAATCCATTTTGAAAGAGATGTTATTGTCTGGTTTTACTGTAAATTGATGTTTCCAATGTCTGAAAGTTTTTCTGCTGTCTGCTATTGTTTGCCACTATTGCCTCTCTACTGCAGTTTATGTATTTTTATAAGTCGGGAATTTACATTTTCTCTAATTTGGGTAATTTACATCTTGCATTCAAGTGTTTATACTCAATTGCTTGCATGATATGATGACATGCAATTCTGATTTAGTGCGTGCTTTGCGAAACTTGTATTAAAATGTCTTTGAACTATGAATGCAGTCTGTTGGGTTTACTGCTGCTTCTCTGTTCTTCATCGCTGCCATTTGGTTTCTGGGATTCGGCACGTTCTTGTTCATCGTAACCCTCTACTATTGCTGCTGCCGGAAACAGCATCATGGCTATTCTCGAACAGCTTATGCACTTTCTCTTATCCTCCTCGTACTTTTCACCATTTCTGCACTGTAAGCCTCCCCCCTTTCTCAACATCTTGGTCTGTGTTCCAAATCCATGTATAGATTGACTTTTTGCGACCACTTTATTGATTCTCTCTCTGGTTTCAGTGTTGGGTGTGTTGTGTTGTACACCGGACAAGAGAAGTTTCATGATACCACATCGGATACACTACAATATGTGGTAGATCAGGCTACATTTACAGTTGAGAAACTTATGAATGTATCCGAGCATCTAGGATCAGCCAAGAACATGGGAGTGGATCAGTTCTCTCTTCCCTCTTCTGTCCAGAACAATATCCAAAAAGTTGGAACAAAGATCAATGCTTCAGCTATTACTCTTGATGAAAAGACACAAGGCAACAGAAAAGAAATACAAGATGTTCTGCATTCTATGTCAGTAAATGGCTCCAGTTTCATTACACTTCTATTTCACTTCATTTAATTCTTGAACTGACAATCCATGTTTCCTACAGGAGACTATTTCTCATTATAATTGCTGCTGTGATGCTACTACTGGCTTTTCTTGGCTTCTGTAAGCTTTCTGACATTTCCCCCCTCGTCGCAATGCCTGACTTTTTTCCCAACCTGACAGTCTTTGTATTTGGTTTCAGTGTTATCAGTTTTTGGTCTGCAGGTTCTTGTTTACATGTAAGTGACTTCATGTGTCCGGGTTTAGTCTTTCATGTCTCTGTATGTTTGTTTCGTTAATGTTACTCGTTTGGATGGTTGCAGATTGGTGGCCATAGGATGGATCCTTGTCACGGTTACATTCATCTTGTGCGGCATATTCCTTGTTTTCCACAAGTAAGCCCTACCGCATAACATTTAGGGATAATGGCAAAAAAAGTGCCTTGTACAATCGACTTTTTGTAGATTGGTACCCTTATCTTCAAATTGTTGGGGCTCTGAACTTTTATTTTGTTGCATTTTGTGTCAAGTTGCTCTGAACTTTTATTTTGTTGCATTTTGTGTCAAGTTGCTCTAAAAATGATAATGTTGCCCTTGAAAATTCAAATTAAAAAAAGGTCCAGAATTTGATCAACTCAATTAGGTCAGTAGAATGAAAATTTTAAATATGATAGTGCAATTTGAAACCCCAAAAAGAAAGGATTTTTTTTTGTTTTTAATTTAAAATTTGAAGGGATAAAATATTCATTCTAGAATAAATTGACACAGTGCAACAGAATAAAAGTTCAGGGTTACAACTCACGACGATTTTATAAGGGTATCAACCTGTAATGTTTTTATAGTTTAAGGTACTTTTCTGTCATTATCATTGTTGATCCTTTGCCCTTTCTGTATTTTCAGTGTGGCCGGAGACACTTGCGTGGCCATGGATGAATGGGTGCAAAACCCGACAGCCCGGACAGCATTGGACGACGTCCTCCCGTGTGTAGACAATGCGACTGCCCAAGAAACCTTGTCTGAAAGTAAAGATGTCACTTCCCAGTTGATCGGCATGGTCAACGTCTTCATAACCAATGTGTCCAACAGAGACTTCCCAGCAAACTTCACTCCGCCAGCCTCTATTCTCGGAACTGTATATTACAATCAATCGGGCCCACCCGTGCCCGTCCTCTGCAACCCATTCAATCCCGACATGACAGACCGTAAGTGCACCGAGGATGAAGTGCAAATGAACAATGCAGCACAGGTAAGAACCAAAACAATATTGTATTTATGAAGTGTAGTGAAACCATAAACTGATGTACATTGAATCCAGGAATGGAAGAGTTATATATGCCAAGTCTCAGAAACTGGTATTTGTATGAGCGTGGGACGTTTGACACCTAAGTTCTACAACCAGATGGTGAGTGCAGCGAACGTGAGCTATGCGCTGAACCAATATGGCCCGTTCCTCGTTGATCTGCAAGACTGCACTTTTGTTCGAGTAACATTCAGTAAAGTTTGCAATGATCACTGTCCGGACTTGAGGCTGTATAGCAAACAGATATATATTGGGTTGACATTATCTTCAGCTGCAGTTATGCTGTCATTGATTTTCTGGGTGCTCTATGCTAGAGAGAGGAGACATCGGGTTTACGCCAAACAACAGCAGCAGAAGCAGTAGCGATTTACACTGCTCGGAGATGGATGTCTATCCCGTGCTGAAACTAAGAGTGTGTAGTGTCCTCGAACATTGGAGAGATTGAATTCATGTTGTGGTTAGATCAGTTTCGAGATCTGTACATTCTCAGGAAAATACTTAGGTTGTCTTTGTTGGAAATAATGTCCCATAAAAACTTGATTTTGTTTGTTATTTAAATAGTCTTCCGTTTACCTTGGCTCTATCTATCCTATAAATTGGGTTTAGTATAAGTCTATTTTTTACTTGTTTAAGTCTACTCTTTTTCTATAAAAGCATTTACATTCCTTCGGAAACACACACAAAAGAAAACAATATTCTTTGTTCTTCACCGTTCTCTATTATTTCTGGGTATCAAATTTTGTAAATTCCGGGGGTCCGTTCACTAGCAGTTGTGTCAAAGTTGATAGTCTACTGAACAAATTACTTTCAAGTCAATGGTAATGGCACAACTTGATTCTCGATCAATTTTCCTGATCGGTACTATTGGGATACTATTATATTTGTTACAATTTGACAAGTATAGCATGATTGGGTTGCTGTGTTTGAGGCCTAATGTATTTACAAATTCTTAATTCAATATTGAAACTGTCCATTTGATGCATCTCTCAATTTGTATACCATAAAAAATGTTCCATACACCACTCATGCAAGTAAAGAGGATGTTATAATATTTGTATCATTGAACTTTATGTGACCTCATGGCCTGTCTTTTCGAACTCTAACATTGACCCCAATTTTATTTGGATGTTATTTTATACAGAATACAGAATTGTTGATGCAAACTCTTGTCTCATTTGAGGTTCATATTTATGGAAACAAATTTACTTAAAAGAGGATTATCTCGTTACATTTTTTAAGTAGCCGCCATAGCTTTTCTCGTTATCGTTGGTGATGGCTGAGATTCTAGTTTTGGGCGTTGTCGGCGGAGGACTCCCCCTTTCCCCTTGTCTCTTTCCGTCCGATTTTCGATTTTTTTCCTTCTCTCCCTTTCCGCCCCTTTTGTTTTAAGTCGCAATCTCACCTCCTGCCGGCTCTCCTCCTTTCTCAGTTTGTCTCTGGTCCCAGTCTTTTATGGCTCTGGCTTGGTGAAGTCAACCTCTTCCGTTGCGTTTCGAAGGCAATAGTGGCTTGGAGGCAAGTCTTGTGGTACCGGTGATCGTCCGATTATCAGCTGGGTAGATCTTGTCCTTTTAGGATTCAGATATGGCTCTAGAGCTCATTGCCAACGAAAAAGTCTATTTGAGTTTTCTTCTTTTCCAAAGCAGTGGTGTATTGCTCTAGTCGAGCTCCGGTGGGGGTTAGTCTCCTTGCAGGGCTACTGTGAAGCTTCTGGAGTGGTGGAGTGAAACTCGAGGTTGGTCCAGCTGGCTCTCCGACAGTGCCTCAGTGGTGTGGTCACGATTCAAGTTTATATTTCATTTTTTTGTCGTTAAGTTTTGGGTTGTTTTGGTTTGAGGTTAATCGCAAATAACTGTCTTGTTGCAGGTTGGTGTGCATTAGTTTGCACGTTCTGTGCTCTAGTTGCACTTTGGTGTGCCCGTTATGTGGCATGATTTGGTGTGCATGTTGTTGCACTTTTGACGTGCACGTTGTTTGCATGTTCTGGGCACCCTGTGTTTGCGTTCTGGTTTCGGTAGGGAGTCGATAATATTATAAGCTACCTAGCCTAGAGTCTGTAATATGTATCGTTCACTTGTGCGCTTTCATTAGATTGTATGTATGTCACTTTGACTGAAATATCTATAAAACTTTTTTAGAAAGGGAATATCTATAAAACTTTGCAAATCAAAAAAATTTCAAACACGTTTGAGGAGATGAATTTGAAGACAGTAAGAGCACATACACCGTGTTATTTTCGAGCTTCCCAATCTCATCAATAGGATTCAGATTCAAGATCTTAACGTTATAGAGGATAATAGCTAGATGTTCAAAACCTCGAGGCAGCAAAAAAACTATGGACGATCCCGGGGGACAAGAAGATGATATCTTCTTGTCTACTTACATCCAAGGACGCATTCTATGGTAACAACCGAACGAGGGGCACCTTTTGCGCTCAAATTTCCCAACTATACAATGAGGGAAATGTTTTCTTGATGAAGACATGGATGCCATGAAAAACTCACTCGAATAAGACTGAACATTGGTTGAGGAAGTTCAAACACCATTTTATCCAAGCCCAGAAGAATTAGACTAGCGGTCATATCCACGATGACATCTTTCGTATTGGAAAGGCATTGTACGCAGATGGGGAAAGTGAGCTAAGTTCAATTACTACCATTGATGGGAAATGTTACAAGATGAACCTAAATTCACCTCGGACGAAGGCACGACTAAGGACAATCGACAATATTTGAGTAGAGTTGGGTCTTACAACTCTCAAATACCCCTTTCATTAGCTGGTAAAGATACACCTCTTGTCGGTGAGTCCCAACTGGAATGGGACTCAAAAAGAGCTATATGCTGCCACATTGTTAGTATTCAGACTCTCTAACTAACATAACCATGCTAAAATACCCACCCAAAACATTCTTCTCTTTTTTCAGTTCCTTTCACATATCCCTCCTCCTTCGTACGCTATTGGGTCCATATACATCAATCAAACACACTAACGTATTTACAGGAGTACATGTACCATACCAAATCAGTGCATTCCCTACCACTTTGCTTGACTCCTTAATAAACACTAATGGCTTCCACAAAGTCTACACCCCACCTAAGGCCCCTACCGAGGGAATAAACTCATAACACCAATCACTATTAAGCAACGGACTCCCCAATATTCTCCCAGTGACTTCTTAAACCTTTGTCTCTTGTAAAAACACGCAATCCGACCGTTATTTTAAAATCACCTTCTTTATACCCCTTCTATTCAGAGAGGAGCTTATTTCCCTCACATTCCTAAAAGGAGTTTCATAACTATTCATTTAGATAGATTTTTGGGGTCATCCCTTATATCTCCCTCTACCGCCTCCCAGTCCTCCTCTAATTCATTCTCTTCGCTTCGTTCTACAAGCAATTTTCTAGAGATTTCAAGGTAAACGTTGTTGAATCCTCGATTACAAGCTCACTAGATGTTATATCCTTCGTCTACACTCTCTTTACATACTCACATCTTGCCTTCCTATCATCCGCATTTGGACCTGGTTTAGTACAAGATTGCCGATTATGCCTTTTTTTTATTAGGCTCTCCTACCCTTACTCCACCTAGCTACACAATTTACACGGCACTCAATGTACCATGAGTAGTCCAACCTAATATCTTTCTAATTACTTGATCTAGGGGAATTTGAAAACTTACCCAAGTGTTCCACCCTCAAATCTCCACCAATCTACCGTTTGTCAATAGATTCTTCATTTGCTCCTTTAGAACATCAATTTCCTCAACAAACGACGATTGTTCGGATCCCCACCTTTCTAAGATTTCATTTCCTTTTTTCCGAACTTGCCAAAATAGGTTCCTCCCGAGCATCTGACGAACACCTCGTCGAGACTTTATTTGTTGATACGGAGCTATTAACACTCTGATTGTGAATTAAGTTTCTAATGTGAAGCAACACAGTGTTTTGGCTCAACTTTGCGAAACTATGGATCAGAATGTATGACTCTCCCATGTGCAAATCACTTTCTCCATCGCTCAACAATGATAGGACTGTCCACGAGCTTTTACTAAGGGCCTGAAAATTTTGTGGCACCACCCTTGAAACGACACTTCTCCCACCCCCTAATGTCAGAAACCTTAGGCAATAACCTAGTCCATCTGATGGACTAGTCAGGGATGCATTTTACTAGGTGTCAATTAAAATCAAAAGATATTGATATTAAAGTATCCAACCCTTCCTTTACTCGGAGGGAAAGCCGTTACAATCATTAGAGGGGGATTTTTGGAAATAATATCGTACAAAGACTATAACTTTGCTCTATCATATAAATTGGGTTTGTTGTATGTGTATTTTTTTGCTTGTATAGATTTTAGGGTTGTCAATGAGGCTGGTTTGGGGCGGGTTAGATTATGATATTATGTTTCAAAATGTTAGATAATATACCTTAAATATTGGTTACAATCTTCTGTTAGTAAAAATGAACGGAATATCGAATAGTCATGTAACACCATGTGTCAATTAATGGAAAGTGAAATGATGATTTTTCCCCTTACTCATTTGAACCCTGTGGATTTATAAGGGAGATTATGATTGTACCCTTATTTAATAATAAATTAAAATTTAAAAATAATTTTAAAAAAATGAATAAACAAAAAGAGGAAAAAAATTAAAAAGCTTACTTAACATAGTTTAATCTTGTTTCAATTCCTTAACCTCATTTCATTCTTATCTTCCTTAACCCTAACAGATCTCAATCATGTAAGAACCGCCCCCGGTCGATCCCGGTCGAACAGGTGAAATATGGCGAAAGTTGACATTCCACCGGACAAGTCAACCGATGACTCTGGTGTTAGTCTTAGTGCCCGTAGTTCAATCCTAAATGTCCAAATGTATATATCATCGTTAGCAATAAAATTAAAGCGGCTTTATATTACTTATGTGTTGGAGTAATATATCGATGTGTGCTCTGATCTATGCCCACCATGCGAATAGAACCATAGATCGAGATAGATCACACTCGATGGGTCCCTAGTCAACAGAGCTTCACTAGAAGCGACTAGTATGAAAGATGGCTCTTTATGGCTTACGTTCTGTTAGTCATTGGAATGGGATTCCGGAGTCTGATCATAGATATCATGTGGGACATGATATTGGACGACCCGCCCTGAATATGTGCCATAGATTAAGTCATGAACATATTCAGTGTCGTAGCTTGTCATGTATCCTTAGACCAAGGAGTCTTTGTGATCGCTATGTAGTCAACAACTGAGTTTGACCTGAGCCTAACGTTGTCCGTAACAGGGCTTCCATAACGGCCAGGATTGGCTTGGGGACGGGCTACATGAGTGACACGAAAGACGGCTAAGGGATTTATCCCTCATACTGAGGTATGAGAAAGATATCGGTTCTCGGCCGCTTGATCGAGAGTGACTGAAAGAATAGCATGGTCATGCACATGATACTGGGTATCATATCTTTAGTCATCTCACATATCAAGGAACATTGATTGAGAATAATAAGGATGACGGCTCTATGCCTTATCTCAATCAGGATATCGGAGCTAAAAGGATAATGACAGGGATGACGGAAAGGTTAGAATCGACAGGGTCGATTCGTTATGCAGTGTCAGGCAATACTAAAGTCTCGTTAGTTGCCACTTAAATAGGATCAAGTAAAATGGGATTTTACGTTGATCTATTGACATGCATAAACCTAAGGGTCACACCGGAGGATGAAACTCATTGACACATTAATGGAGAATGGCCAAAAGGGAGTTGTCTCGGGACATGACCAAAACTGGGTTTTGGGTCATATGCCCGTAAGTGAATAGGACTTTACGGATCGAGACAAGGCTTGGAGTCTTGGGATTGATTGCGTCGGATAATGTTGGACATTTCCGATATGGAAGGCTTGGAGGCGATGAGCGAATCACGGGACCTCGTTGGAAATGGCCACGGGCCATGTTCCAAGAGGCCCATGAAAGGCCCATGCAACCAAGGCCCATGGAACTAATTAATCAAGTCTTGATTAATTAGTACTAAGCAAGCAAGACAAGGATTAAGGTGTTGGTGATTCACCACCTAACCCAATCTTGTCTTGCCATACTTTGTCCTATTTACACCTTACTTGACACCATACTTGTCCCATGCCTTTAGTTGGACAAGTATGGGTTTTGTTATGTTTAAGTCATCTTTTTTCAACATAACAAACACAAGACAAGAATAGGAAACACAACTTCTCTCTCCATTCCCTTGCAATTTCGGGTTTGGCAAGCTCTCACCTCCATTTTTGTGTTCTTGAGTCCTCAAAGAGAAGAACTACGTGGCTTTGATTCCCATGTGGATACGTAGGCGTCTTGGAGACTCAAGCCAATCATTCGTTACCCGGTGTTCTTGTTTTGGTAAGAACTAGTGCTGAATTTTTCTCTTGTGAATCCATTCTTTGTTAGTTGTTTCATGGTTTTAATCGTCTCTTGGTTTTCCTTGATTTTCCGCTGCGAGTTGGTTCATCTCCAACCCTACCTCGAGACCCAACAGTGGTATCAGAGCCGTGCTACCTTCGGGATTCACAAGACGGTGTTCAAAGTTTCGGTTTTGCTTGAAAGTTTCGTTTTTGGCATGTTGTTTTGCTAAATTGTTTGATAACATGTTTTAAATTCTTGTTCATGGATTTAATGCATGTAAATTGAATTTTTTAAAATTATTTCAAATCTGGAAATTTTGAAAAAATTTGATTTTTCGGGTCTCGGGAGCGGGACTCTCGGGGAGCCGAAACCGGGACCGAACGGGGCTCCGTTGGACGGAGCTAGGCCAAGCATGACCATTGGATGGTTGATATGCCAAGGCTAAACCGTTTTGTTAGTTATGACGAGTTTGGAACCGTCATGACGAACTCGAAGATCAAATGTTCAAAAGTTTCATTTTTGAACGGTTTCGATAAACCGAGCATCAAAAAATTTCGAAACTTGGCTATTAATTAAAACCGGAAAATCACATGATGTTTGATAACATGCTTGTTTGATAACACGATGTGTGATGTGATGTTGGCATGGTGTACATAATAGCCCCGAGCTCCATTTAATTATTTATCGCTTTTCACGGCCTGCGAGCCGTTAGTGTTAGCGTGTAATTATTCTTTCAAGGTGTGGTCGTCGAACCACTTGTTTGTAATATTTATTTATTCCCGACCTGCGAGTCGTGTATTAAATTGTAATATTTTACTCAAGATGAAGAAAGGGCGAAAAGGTCATTTGGTGGCTTTTCGGGTGTTGGCATCGGCTTGGAGTCGATGGAGCTCAAGAAGCTAGTGGGAGTTAGTTTAGGGGGCTATTATGTGCATATTTATCGCTTTATGCTTGGTTTAGTTTGTGCATGATTAATTCTATGTGTTTTAAAATTGCATGCTTAACTTTATTTACCGAGCATATCACCTCACATGCAAAGATAAAATTGGAATTTTAATCCTTGTGTGTGAGCCCTTAGAATCGTCATTACATTGGATGTAGTTGACGGGTTCGAAGGAAGAATTACATTGGATGTAATTTGAGGCATCATTGCATTTGGAATGTAGTTGATGTGCTCATCGCATCTAGGATGTGTCAAAGTTTTAAACACAACCGGACAAGTAAAAACGGGTCATGTCTGATACATCCCAATTATCAACACCTTACTACCTCCCCGTCCTATGGGTGTCGTGCGCATTAGCGGAGCATCCATGGGAAAGCGGGGTAGTAGGTTTGGACGACATATGTGGGTGTCGTGCGCATTAGCGGAGCACCTACATAGTGACGGGCCATAGTTGAAAATTGGTGGACCTGACTACGATTCTCAGCCTGAGGTTGAGCTAGGGTAACATATAGGGTAAGCCGTGTACATAAGTGCATACCCTAGCCAAGAGTCACATTGGATGTGATTGGATGGAGTCCTACCTACATAGCTCGATTAAGTGGTGAGCATTAGTTCAGCTTAATCGAGTGAATCAAGGATCTTGGTTTCAGATTCTAAAGGTTTAGAATCGATTGTTGGTGTTTAAGCTTGATCTTCATAAAATTTATTCAGTTTACTGATTGAATTTTATCTGTTGTAGATCAAATGGCAAATTCAGCGAACATTAATAGTTTGTCATTAAAAACCATTCTTGACAGGGTCAAGCTAAATGGGACAAACTATTTGGACTGGTACAGAATTTTGAGGATAGTCCTCAAGTCTGAACGCAAAGAATATGTCCTTGACAAGGCTTTCTCTAAGACCATATCAGAGTTACATGAAGTGTCATTAACTGCTGAGAAGAATATCTCAGGGATCTGGGATCCAAGGATATTCTGATGGTCAACAAGGGAATTGGAAGTGGCAAGGGCTGGGCCCATGCGCACTTGGCAGGAAAGATGAGACACCTGAGAATGTCTGCTTCTACTACCAACAGCCTGGTCATTGGAACCGGGATTACAGGAAGTTCACGGCTGATCTGAAGAAGGGCAGTGGGACTGCGCCTTCATCAAATAGCCTGGATGATCTGAAGAAGGGCAGTAGGACTGCGCCTTCATCAGGAAACCTGGATGATCTAAGGAAGGGCGGTGGGACCGTGCCTTCAATCGGTATTAACTCTATAGAGCTACATCTCTCTACTTCCAAAGATTCATGGGTATCAGATACCATGACTGAATCTCACACATGCACTAATATATGGTGGCTGAAAGTAGGAGAGATTTGGAAAGCACGAAATGGACCTCAGAGTTGTGGCAACTGCTGTAGGATTCATGAGTCTTGCTTTGCCAAGAGGCCTTGTCTTAGTATTGTATAATGTATATTGCATACCTACTTTTAGTAGGAATATTATATCTGTATCCGTGTTTAACAAGGAAGGATATAATGTTAATATTGGAAATGGAGTTTTCAATGTTCTATGCAATGATATGTTTTATACCAGTACTGACATGGTTGGAGGATTGTACATATTAGATATGGGTAACAATGCCTCAAGTTCTATATATTCCGTTAATACCAAGAGGTCTAAATCCAACGATTTAAACCTAACTCTGTTATGGTACTGTCATTTGGGTCGCATAAACAAGAAGCGCCTATCATCACTTCAGAAGTGCGGGCTTTCAGGTTCATTCGAATTCCATTCGATCGATAGGTGCAAGGTTTGTTTGATGGGAAAAATGACTAAAGTGCCCTTTATCAATCGCGATGAAAGGGCGGGTGAATTATTGGGGCTGATACACTCGAATGTGTGTAGACCAATAAGTTCACTTGCCAAGAGGGGTTTTAGCTACTTTATCACATTTACTGATGATTACAGTAAATATGGTTATGTCTATTCGGTGAGACATAAGTCTGAAGCTTTTGATAAATTCAAAGAGTTTAAGACTATAGTAGAAAACCAGCTCGACAAAGGTATTAAGGCACTTCGATTGGATCGAGGTGGAAAATACTTGACCACAGAGTTATTAGATCATCTAAAAGAGAATGGGATCCTTTTGGAATGGACTCCTCCTAGGTCACTGTAGTTGAAAGGTGTAGCCAAACGGAGAAATCGGACATTGTTAGACAATGGTCTGTTCCATGATTAGTTGGACTGATCTCCCAATCTCTTTTAGGGGTTTTGCTCTAGAGACGACCGCATTCATAGTGAATCGGGCTTCGACGAATGGTGTGGAAGGGACACCATTTTAAAAATGGTACGGGATGATGCCCGCTTTGTCCTTCCTAAAGATTTGTGGTTGCGAGGCTTATGTAAAACATTTGATTTCGACTAAGCTCGAACCAAGATCTGAGATATGCACCTTCGTGTGGTATTCCAAAGCAACAAGGGGATACTATTTCTACAATCCCAGTGAGAACATGGTGTTCGTCGCTTGGGGTGGGGTCTATATGGAAAAGAAGTTTTGTTTCCAAAGACGTCATTGGGAGGACTGTGCATCTCGAAGAAATTCAGGATGGTACAGATCTGTCTAAACCAATTGACAACCCAGTAGAAAGGAGCCAGAGATTGTCGTAGAGTGAGAACCAATTCCTGTTACAATTCCGGAAGGTCCAAGGCGATTTGAAAGGGTCAATCTTCCACCTCCAAGATATGGTATCCGGAGGTGACAATGAAGTCATGGTGGATCACGATGATCCAGCCACCTTTCAAGAAGTTGTGGATGGGCCCGACTCCGAGTTATGGCTGGGAGACATGAGGGAGGAAATGCAATCCATGTCGGACAACCGAGTCTGGGAACCGGTTGATCCCATCAATGGTGTGAGGACCATCGGATGCAAATGGATCTTCAAGGTGAAGATGGACATGGACAACAACCCTCTGACCTACAAAGCTCAACTGGTGGCGAAAGGTTATAGGCAGATCCAATGGATTGACTATGAGGAAACCTTCTCCCTAGTGGCTATGGTCAAAATCGATCCAAATTCTTCTTGACATAACTGCGTATCATAATTACGAGATATGGCAAGTGGATGTCAAAACTGCTTTCCTAAATGGAAATTTGACTGAGTACGTTTGTATGTCTCGGCCCAAAGGTTTTGACGATCCGAAGAATAAAGGAAAGATTTATAAGTTGTTGAAATCCATTTATGGATTGAAACGAACTTCTCGGAGTTGGATCCTTCGTTTTGATGAAGCTGTAATTGGATTTGGCTTAATCAAGAACGAGGATGAATCTTGCGTTTATAAGAAGGCTAGTGGGAGCAATATTACCTTTCTGGTTCTCATTGAAAACGACATCCCAACCTTGCACGAGACTAAAGCTTGGTTGAGGAAGTGTTTTTCAATAAAGGACTTAGGTGATGCTTCTCATATCTTAAGGATTAAGATATGTAGAGATCGCACCAAGAGGGTCTTGAATTTAAGTCAGGGAACCTATGTGAACAAGGCATTGAGTAGGTTCTTAATGCTCGATTCAAAGAAAGGACTCTTACCCACTAGTCATGGCATTCATCTCAGCAAGACTCAGTGTCCTAAGACACCTGATGAGCTGAAAAGGATGATGAGAATCCTATGCGCCTGGGGGCAGGATCGATCATATATGCCATGACATGTATGAGACCAGACATCTCGTAAGCCTTATGTTGTACCAGTAGACATCATTCTAACCCGGGGGAAAGATGATGCTGAACTAGTCGTCGAAGGATGAGTAGACGCTAGTTTTCCAAGACAAATCCAGATGACTTTAGAAGTCAATCAGGATATGTGTTTACGCTGAATGGAAGAGCTTTAGCTGGGAGAGCGTAAAGCAAGATATCATTGCCGAATCTACGACAGAGGCCAAGTACATGGATGCTGCAGAGGCAGCTAAGGAGGCTATGTGGATTTGGAAATTCATGGCAGGGCTGGGTGTAATTAAAAACCCATCCAGCTCGGTGAATCCATCTTGCGACAACACAAGGGCCATTGCGCAAGCTAAAAGCCTAGATCGTATAACAAATCCAAACATGGACTGCGGCGTATCCACCTCATCAGATAAATACTGAACTGAGGTGAAGCGAAGATAACCGATATTGCAACAGATGATAACATAGCCAACCCTTTGACTAAGGCAGTGTCACTGCCTGAACATGTTAGACATGTAAAGTCGATGGGGACATATTGGAGTTTAGATTGGAACTAGGGCAAGTGGGAGATTGTTAGTCTTAGTGCCCGTAGTTCAATCCTAAATGTCCAAATGTATATATCATCGTTAGCAATAAAATTAAAGCGGCTTTATATTACTTATGTGTTGGAGTAATATATCGATGTGTGCTCTGATATATGCCCACCATGCGAATAGAACCATAGATCGAGATAGATCACACTCGATGGGTCCCTAGTCAACAAAGCTTCACTAGAAGCGACTAGTATGAAAGATGGCTCTTTATGGCTTACGTTCTGTTAGTCATTGGAATGGGATTCCGGAGTCTGATCATAGATATCATGTGGGACATGATATTGGACGACCCGCCCTGAATATGTGCCATAGATTAAGTCATGAACATATTCAGTGTCGTAGCTTGTCATGTATCCTTAGACCAAGGAGTCTTTGTGATCGCTATGTAGTCAACAACTAAGTTTGACCTGAGCCTAACGTTGTCCGTAACAGGGCTTCCATAACGGCCAGGATTGGCTTGGGGACGGGCTACATGAGTGACACGAAAGACGGCTAAGGGATTTATCCCTCATACTGAGGTATGAGAAAGATATCGGTTCTCGGCCGCTTGATCGAGAGTGACTGAAAGAATAGCATGGCCATGCACATGATACTGGGTATCATATCTTTAGTCATCTCACATATCAAGGAACATTGATTGAGAATAATAAGGATGACGGCTCTATGCCTTATCTCAATCAGGATATCGGAGCTAAAATGATAATGACAGGGATGACGGAAAGGTTAGAATCGACAGGGTCGATTCGTTATGCAGTGTCAGGCAATACTAAAGTCTCGTTAGTTGCCACTTAAATAGGATCAAGTAAAATGGTATTTTACGTTGATCTATTGACATGCATAAACCTAAGGGTCACACCGGAGGATGAAACTCATTGACACATTTATGGAGAATGGCCAAAAGGGAGTTGTCTCGGGACATGACCAAAACTGGGTTTTGGGTCATATGCCCGTAAGTGAATAGGACTTTACGGATCGAGACAAGGCTTGGAGTCTTGGGATTGATTGCGTCAGATAATGTTGGACATTTCCGGTATGGAAGGCTTGGAGGCGATGAGCGAATCACGGGACCTCGTTGGAAATGGCCACGGGCCATGTTCCAAGAGGCCCATGAAAGGCCCATGCAACCAAGGCCCATGGAACTAATTAATCAAGTCTTGATTAATTAGTACTAAGCAAGCAAGACAAGGATTAAGGTGTTGGTGATTCACCACCTAACCCAATCTTGTCTTGCCATACTTTGTCCTATTTACACCTTACTTGACACCATACTTGTCCCATGCCTTTAGTTGGACAAGTATGGGTTTTGTTATGTTTAAGTCATCTTTTTTCAACATAACAAACACAAGACAAGAATAGGAAACACAACTTCTCTCTCCATTCCCTTGCAATTTCGGGTTTGGCAAGCTCCCACCTCCATTTTTGTGTTCTTGAGTCCTCAAAGAGAAGAACTACGTGGCTTTGATTCCCATGTGGATACGTAGGCGTCTTGGAGACTCAAGCCAATCATTCGTTACCCGGTGTTCTTGTTTTGGTAAGAACTAGTGCTGAATTTTTCTCTTGTGAATCCATTCTTTGTTAGTTGTTTCATGGTTTTAATCGTCTCTTGGTTTTCCTTGATTTTCCGCTGCGAGTTGGTTCATCTCCAACCCTACCTCGAGACCCAACATCCGGGAGTCATTCAGGACCTTTACGGGACCCAAAAAACTTAGCCGTCGTTTTTTTTATAGGCTCGAAAATTTTTATTGAAAAAGAACCTGGTTCAAGAAGAAACAGGTTAAAAGGTCAGAAGACCAGAACACGCTTACAAAGGAGCTCTGCTATGGGGAGAACTAAAGGAAAAAACCCCTTAACCCGAAAAACAGGTAACACCAAAACAAACAAAACAAAACAAAAAAACTAATGCGCCGATTTCTGCCGGGCCTTGTGGGACGCCCTCCACAAGGTCGAAATGGGAGGCGCTGCCTGGACGGTACGTTCCTTAGTCAAAGAACGTGCTCTCGAACGTGTAAAAACAGTATAGTTAGGAGGTCGACTTTGACGAGGTTGGAGCAGGGCATCCTTCCACGGGCTACTCTCCTTTTCCCCTGTTTCCACCGAGACTCCCAAGCCGTCGATATCTGAAACCGGAGCTGCCAGCCTTATCACATCACCGGCCACTTCTAAAACTATACCTGACACAACCCTTTCAATCCCATTAACATCCGAGCTCGATGGAACACAAACATGACCAGCTAAAAGGGCCAAAGGCCGGCCCAAAACAAGTGGACGCGAGCCCAAGTCCTTAGAATCAGGAACAGGAAGCGTGCCAGACAAAACAGAGCCCTCATCTACACGACGCGCCTCAGACGAGATCACCTCCGCGATCTTATCTGTTTCGCGAACCGTTACCGGAGAATCCTCACGATCCTCTCCGCGATCCGTTGCCGATGATAGCTCACCAAAAAAAGGAAAGAAGATGTCGAGGATCGCGAGATACACGGAGCTGTTTGCGTATCTCCTCTGCCACCCAGTTGGCGACCAACGACGAGGTCCGGCCACCGGACAACAAGAGTTCTACCAGATTCCCATCCTCTATTGTGGCCTTTTTCACCTGAACAGACGCTACTTCCAAACCTTCACCTCGGTCTTGAGTAACAAACATGCTTTATTTTGAAGCCACCCAACCTTTAACCGGAAACGGTGCCTTTTCCGGTTGAGCTAACGCCACAAAGAAGGTATAACCATTGTAATTGAAACCGTCAAAAACCTCAATGGCCTTTAGAGCAGAAGTAGACGAGAAAAAATCCACGAAGCCGAAACAACAGCCCTTCCTGTTCGGTCTTTTAATCGCTAAGGCCGATTTAATTTGTCCACACTTCCCAAATGTATTCCGAAATTAGTAGAACCAAAGGGGATATTGTAGACAAAGATTTTTGTACCTGAACACTGAGCCGCAGCAGGACCTTCCCTCGCCACCACCAAGTCGCCACAACCACTTGCAGGAACATCAACGACCAAACCTGAAACAGAGGTTTTAGATCCGGAAGCTAGAGCCGTACCGACATCCTTACCGGCGTTCTTCACTCCCCCAAATTCCTCTACCGGAGCAGTTCGAGGACGAATCTTCAACCCAGAAACACCGCCTCCCTGCTTGCAATTCCCCTTACGTACATTGTTGTTGCTGAAAACTCTTTTTTTTGCTATCGGGAAATTGCCTTTGCGGGAAGCCACCGGAACAGCGGATCCTCGAACCTTCTTTGGACGCGAATTACTCTCAATAACAACATATTCGCTATACAATGCGAGTAATAATTTACAGAAGGAAGAAAAAGACAACAAAGGAGCTTGTTCCTTCGTTGGCATCTCGTTTACACTTTATCGCAAAAGATTAGTCGTCGTTACGGTTCGCTTAGTTGGGTCGTTTCCTTTCAAATGACTACTTTTGCGAAAAAGTCAAACCCGGGTCAAACTAGGCCGAATTAGGAGTAATAACGAATTAATTTAATTTGGGCTGAGATATTTTGGGTAGAAGTGGACCCCACATGGACACATGTCTATGATAGCTTGGAGGGGAAGAAAAATGTGAGAAAAGACCAATTGATCCCCACTTGTGGACAAAAGAGAGGGAGAGGGACTAAAGGACGAAAGAGAAATTTCCACATTGAGAATAAGGACACATGGGGATAACTTTTCAGCATATTTGCTCCTTGTTGGCCGAAATTTACTAGCTAGGAAGAGAAAGAATGGAGCTCCATTGAAGAAGAGAAGAAGAAGAAGAAGAAGAAGAAGAAGAAGAAGAAGAAGAAGAAGAAGAAGAAGAAGAAGAAGAAAGGGAGAAAAAAGGAGCTCCTTTGGGTGATTTCCAATACTAATCTTCTCCAAAATATCATTTTCCTCTTCCTTTCTCCATTCCTAAGGTAAATCTTCAAACCAAATTCATTTTTATGAAGTTTGGGTTTATGGGTTTCTAGAAAAGGCATGAAATGGACTTGGGTCTTAGAGATTTAAGGTTCTTAATGTTTAATTAGATAAGTTATGGAGAAAGTGGAGATTGTTATTGAAGTTGCATGGGTTTTGATGAAACCCACCATGGGTCTTGAGACTTTGGAGTGTTTGAGGTGGATTTTGAAGTTTTGGAGCTTAACAATGGAATTGTGGAGAATCTAGAACTAGTTAGAAGCTTGTTGGGAGAAATGAGGTATTTTTCCGGCGACCGGAGGTTCGCCGGAGCTCCGGCCGGTCGCCGGGATCCAGCCACCGGAGAGGGGAATGACCGTCCATGGTTGGCCACACTTGGAACCGTGACCGACAATGGTCGGCCACACTTGGACCGTGACCGGCCCGGTCCGATCCGGCCACCCATGGCCATGTGTGGCTGTGGGACCCACATGGCAGGGGTGTGGTTGTTTAACGCTTGGACGGTCTTGGGTGAACACCAGACTGATAATTTCACACCCGAAACAAATTATGGAAGTGATTCATGAAATTTCGGGAAAAGCGATTAGAAACTTTAATTGCGAAATTAGAAAGCTCGGACCCCAGAATTTGATTCCGTCATGTGCGTTGGAACAAGTAAATTTAATTAGGATTGATAGAAACAAAAAGGGAAATTTTCGGAGTCTCGAGGGATGTTTTTCCGATTCCGGGCAAAATGGGCCTTCCGGGCCCATTTTGACAAGTTAAGCAATTGGGGGTTAGTTTGGGTATTTCTCTTTTTAAACCACACTTGAATAAGCATTAATTCTCGTATTACTTGTGATCTTAGACGTTGGACCCGAGCTCGGCGGAGGAGGCTACTAGGCGACTCACGTTGACTAAGCGTTTGGATAGCGATCGAGGTAGGGAAAGTAGCGGATACCGGCTTAATAGCAGAAAGTTACTAGTATGCATATAGGTTCTGATTAAATGATATAACTATAGAATTGCATGTAGAATGTGAGGAACGAATTAAATGAGGGATAGCTTGCGGGCCATGTCGTGCCCGTAGGTTTGGGAAATGTCGTGCCCTTAGGATTGCATGTTGGTTGTGGTGTTATGATTGATGACTTGTGATGCTTGAGATGTGGTTTATCCGTTGTTAGATTGAGGATCATGATATGGTATGCTCGGTATGATATGTGTGGTATGACGTGAACTTTGTCTTGTGATATGATCGGGTGAATGATAGGCCGATATGGTGTGTTCGGTAAGATTGGTTGGCTTGGTAAGCTGTTAATTGAACTATGACTGTGTGATATGCTTGAGATATTCGTGGATGTGATCCGATACTATATGTTCCGAGACGAGGTATTCCAGTACGATACCTACATCGAGGGGGTATGCCGGTGTAGGGTGGTATCTAGGCCGAGGGTGTTGTCCCACGTACGCGGTCCCCCGGTGTTACTAGTTCTAGTACGATACCTAGACCGAGGGGGTATGCCGGTGTAGGGTGTCTAGGCCGAGGATGGTGTGATCCGTACCCCGATGATCTGTGGTTTGGAAAGACATCTAGGTCGATGATGTGTGGTCCGGTATGATGTATCGAGATTTGTACCCCGATGTCGTGTTTCCGGGAAGATATCTACGCCGATGATGTGTAGTCCGGTACGATATGGTTGAGTCAGGCTGTGGACAACTGGCGGAGTTCGGGGATTGCTGTACGGGACGTGTGGTTGTTTTATTGTGTATTTTGTGCTTGATGATTGGATAAGTGATGTGATTTTGGTTGTGATATTGGTCATGTAAGTATGGTTTGTGATTATGTGATTTCCGTGGTTGTCGTTAGTTTTTGTGCCTTGCTAGTATGCCTTAATTGGACGGTTACCCGTGGTGGTGAGCGGTTAACTCATCACCTTAAATACTTTTTCCTACTGAGCAAAAGCTCACCCCTCTACTTTACTGTTCTACAGGTTTTGAGCGGGATATGATCTAGCGAGATTCTCGGAGCTTGGGAGCTAGTGAGAGTCTTAGTCTAGTATGGTCTAGAGACGTACTTTCTCTTTGTATTAAACTATTTTATTGTGGTTTGAGCTTCGACTCTTATGGTTGGAATTATTGTTTAGACGGTTATTTGAGGAACTATTTATTTCAAATTCACCTTTATTATTATTACTTTTAGTTCACGTCTCGAGTCCGGTCAAAACCGGATTTGGGGCGTGACAAATCATCTCAATCACTATTTCATAAGATTCTCTGTTTTGTCATTTTTAAGAAGATTCTTTACTCATCTTCATCTCTAATGAGCTAGGACAGTAGCGAATTCACGGCGAAGAGACCACTAGCGATGTTCATCTCTCTCTCTCTCTCTCTCTCTCTCTCTCTCTCCGTATCTCTCTCTCTCTCTCTCCGTATCTCTCTCTCTCTGGGTGGCGGCATACCAAATCTTATCGACGTGTCAGATCTAGTCGACAAGACCAAGCCCCACTCCTTGGCCGATTAGGCGATGGCCTCTAAGGTCACACATGGAAAGAAGCCACAATTAAAAGAAAAGAAAGGCTTATAAATATACTTAAGCCCCAATTAACCCAAAAACAAAACTAGTGATAGAATTTTAGTCCCAATTTGACCCTCTACATGAGCAATGGTAATTCACTCAGTCAATTTTTTTAAGGATTAAGCTTAATTATATATTTCAAATCAGATTTTTCTTTTATTCCAAATCCTAATTTACGAAGGTAGTTTTAGGTTTAGATTAATCTCAAATACTTCCGATCTCGTTTCTCTAAATCTCTATTATTTTATTACAATTTTCTTCTCAAAATCTATTTTTTCTAAAATAATTTCTCTTTTATCACAATCTATATTTCTTGTCTTGGTTGCGGGGAACACATACATACACAAAGAACAATATGTTATACAAGATTAGTAATGTTAATTATTTAATTAATATTATAACAATCTACAATGAAAATTCCGTCAATGATTTAGTTTGAAACTTTTAAATAATTCTCGATATTAGACTTATAAGAAATTGAAGATTATAATTTTCACATTACAATTTTTAGTTTACTCCATCATAGTAATTTAAATAACTCATGAGGCCCCATATATGTTGAAAAATATTTTAATATATTTTCTAGATACGTCGAATAATCAATTGCATGATTCATATTTAACTGAAAGAACTAAAAACTTGTGTGAAATCAATTTTTTAGGAAGCAAAAAAATGGCAGGTTCATGTTTAAAAAAAATATTGTATGTTTGGTTGTTGATATATAATTTATTTTTGATATTAGTTGCAAGTGTTAAGTAACAGCTTAGACACGTTTCATAAATTGCTTTATATCGATTTTTATCTTTCTTTTTTTTGAAACGGGAAAGAAGTAGTATTACGATCTCATCATGCTTACAATGGGGGACCTAACAGTCACGGACACCAGCTTTTGTCCCGATCGGCCGTGGCCCATCGGGCGCACATGGTTCCATACATATAGTCTGCTTTTTTCGCAGATCCGAACTCAAGAGTTCTTCGATCCAACATTTCGAAGAGTATATAACTAACAGAATATAAATTAACTAGCCAAAATATTATTCGCCCTAAACCAAACAACCTGAATAGAGAGATAGCCTTGGTTGCGGATTCCCCGAGACTTCCCGGCTTTAGACGTCCCGGGTCTGTGGGTATAGGCCCCTAACGGTCCTTCCCACCCCGCCCTGGGGGATCATTCATCCCCCGGGGGATTGTAGTCCCCCGGGCTGACTTCCTGTTCCTGTACTTGCTCGGCGACGGTTGGTAGTGTCTTGGACTCCGGCTTATGACCCGTCTTGATTACCCTGGGTCTTGGACCAACACCCGTGGTGAATCGCAGAATCCCCCGACGGGCCAGGGTGTAGTTCATCAGTTCTCCCAACCTCGGATCAGGTTTATTCCACTTTGCCCCGATCTTCATGTGTGTGTTAGGGCTTGAGGCTTTCCTTTCATGGCATTTGGCTATTGTTGGAGTCAGGACCAAAACTCGGACAGTGGTACTCCGAGTGCCATGGCTTGTATGTCCCCTCTTATTCACGAACCTCTTAGGGTGTGCTTGCCCCGTAAATTGAGGATTCATTCTGGGGTATATCCGGATCCCCGAGTTAGCATACCCTGGTTGATAGGCCGAGGACCAGGAAAAACAATGCACTGGATCCCATTGGTAGGTCGGGATCACAGTGTGCACCTGGGAGGGGATGGGGGTCCGGCCTTGATACGAGGGCTCCTGTCGCCGGATTCCCTGGTCCCAGTCCGGTAGGGGACGACGATTACAGTGGCTGGCGGCGGGGGGCCAGAAGGACTCCGACAGGGGTTATCTCCAGGGAGACGGGTGCACCCACGTCGGATCGGGGGTCACACCATGCATGGATCATACACGATCGTGGAGGATCAAACTGGGGTTGGGATGATCGATCGTGATGGGACGAGGGTGGCCGAAGGTGAAGGGACGAGGGTGGGGAGGAACGATCGACGACCATAGTGCCCTAAAGGGAGGATCAGCATGTTGGCGGCGATTGATGGGTAAAACAATGATGCTGGTACGGGAAGGAGAAGCGGCGAGGGAGGGGTTTGTAGGTGATGATGGACAGGCGATGGTTGACGGCGGCACGGTGGCGGCGGCGGCGGCAGCGGTTGCAGCAGAAAACCCTAGTAAGGGTAGAGAGTACCTCGATGAGGTGTGTGGAGAGCCTTTTTCGGTTTTTATCTTTTAATTTGTGCTAAGTTTATTTTGTAGAACAACGTCAAATAAAAAGCGTGAATCTGGATTTGCAGCATCGAAAAGAAAAAGAAAAAAATGAAGGTTTAACAGATTCTCAAAATGGGGATTTAGATAAATTCATAACAAAAAAAAATCAATTAGAAAATATTGGTGATTGTTCTATTGATTCTATGGAATTTTATGATCATGAAATTAATAATGAGAATAAAGTAATAGTTGATAAGGAGACTTAAGGTTAAAAAAACTCTATTCGTTGTAGAGCAAGTTAATTATTAAATAAAAGGCCCAATTTTTTTTTATCTTCGCCTAAGGCCACTAAATGTATGGAGTCGGCCCTAGGCAAGACCATAGGGGGTAAAGGTTGTAACTGATTCTTCTCTGATAAAATATTGACCGAGGTTTATTCATATTCAAATGGTCCTCTCGTTCAGATTTGGAGCCTCATTTAGATTCGAAGGGTCCTCATTCCAATTCATATTCGTGGACTTGCAACCAAGTGTTCCGGAAAATTGAAGCTCGGGTCACGCCTCCATGACAACAAGGTTCAAGCCAATGTTCGGAGAAAACCAGAGAGAAAGGAGAACAATTTTTTCAATTATTTTATATTTTGGTAAAAATGTAAAACAAACCATATAAAAAATCAGAAAAATTAGAAAATGGTAATTAAGAAACTATTTTTCATAAAATGAAAAATAATTATGGATTTTAGAAAATAAAACAAAAAAACTAGAAAGGAAGAAAAAAAGAAGTATTGCGATTTTTTTTTTATAAAAAATGAATTTAAAAAGAATAAAAAATTAGAAAAGAATTAAATTTTTTTAATGAAAACTAAAGAATAATTATGAATTAGTTAATAAAATAGTGATATTATTAAAATATTAATGATGAAGATGGGTAAAATAGTGTTTCAACTCATATAGATAAGTTTATTCATTGTAAAACAGTAGAATTGTCATTTATATTGTACGGTTAGTTTTTATTGACAGTAGAATGTGATCAGTACTTAAAATATCTTATTAATATTATGAAATAATGGATAGTTTATTGTTCGTAAACAATATTTTAAGGTATGTTCTTACATCTAACCCACAATTTTTTCAATTTTATATCAAGAATCATATATAAAATTACTGATAATAATAGATAAATATATTTTTATGTATAATTCCACAACTTATAAATGCTTTTTTTTAAAGGAGTAAAGTGGGGATATGCATTATTGCGAAAAATAAACCGTACGAGATAGGACGTAAAATTGTAAAATCCCTGAGTTCCATAATATTGTCCGGTCTGATCGTAGCCAGACCAACTCTCATGGACCCGTAGAAATAGTCTACTTTGGATCGTAGAAACTAACTCAAGAAATTACCTTACCAACATTCCAAAAGAACTGAACAGAAAATAAAGAATTCCAACACTGAAAAGAAAAATACAACCCAAACTAAAGCATGAATAATAGTTAAATAGGTCAAAGTAGAGTGCTCCGAGACGTCCCAGCACTGGCCGCCTCAAGTCTTGTCTTATCGTCCAACCCCTCGGATCCCAAACCCACTCGTAGGGTTGCTCCAAGACCTTCTTCAATCGGATCGTGTGTGTGTTCGGTTGATAAATTTTTAGCTGTTGCCGATCTGTGTTCGATCCAACGTCTCGGCAGGTCCATACCATGAACATTGTCATTGAAACCTCAAAACACCAGTGCATAACAAACTAGAAGACGGAGATATGAAAATAATATCGCGTACCTTATGAGGGAACGAATCAGACGAGTGATGACGATCAGCGATCGGATTCCGAGAAGAAAAACTAGAAAAACCCTACAGTTCAATAAAAACTCTAAGATTCGAGAGAAACCCTAACGTTCGAGAGAAGAAGAAAACCAATCTTTAGGATGAACTGTGGTAGTTACTGGAATGATGGGGCAGAGACGATCAATAAAAGAGGTGGAGGACGATGATAGGGGTGGAAAAGGGGGACAACTTTTAAATGTTATTCATAGATCCGGTAAACTTCTCTTTTTTCCTACTATGTTAAAAATATATGGTGCGATTAATTTTAAAAATAAAAGGTCAAACATATTTGTGAATGATATTTATTATATTGTCATAAACTTTTACTCCTAAAGTTTTGTTGATAGAATTTACTCTAGTTAAGGATAATCCAGTAGAAATATATAGTTATCCATTAAAAAAAATTGAGCAAATGGTAATTTTCATTAATCATTAATCAAGTTGTTTCAATACAATAGAGTGTATCAGAGTCTTTCTGACCACGAAGAACAGACATAGAACACGTAGTAATGTTCACAGTTCTTTTCACAATAGACCCGTCCTTGACGGTATTGAATCGTTGCCCCATGGGTGAGGACAGAATATGGAAAAAGGGGGTGGGGTACCGGAGATCAGAAAAGACCTCAACAGTAATGGTGATGGTCGGAGGCAAAACATCGTCCGGGGACCCCTCCTTGAGCCAGTCCCCCATGCTCCCCTCCTTAGGGGAATCCATGATTCCATGTTCAGTAGGCACCGAGCCTACAAAGACTGACTGGACGGTAGCGACGACAGTTCCCCGAAAACGGTCTTCAAACCAAGACTCGAATGGTTAACGCAATGATCCTCAATTACTTCTTCTCCAAGCAATTCCCACCCTGTCCTCCTTCCTCCAAACCCTAGTTCGCCGACCCAAATTTGCCACGACCGTGCTCTGGCTAGCCCTCTCTCGGGCGGCGCGTTACGCCTCCATTATGCCTTCCTCAAACCCTGATATTGGCTCCTCCTCTCCCTCACATTCCTCGGTGGAGGCCAAGGAGGTGTGGACCACTGTGATCGCTTCAGTGGCGACTTGCACTACTGCAGAAATCCACTTAGGTGACGGATAAAATGGATCTGTGGCCTAAGTTTTGGCACTCTAGCCACGGGTACAGCAATCCGTCAGCCAAGTGGTAAAACTAAGGTCACGGATCCTGTATCCGTCACCCAAGTGAACCACCTGGCCGACGGATACAGGATCCGTAAATAAGGTAACTCTTATCCGTCGGCCAAGTGCGAAACCTTTAGCCACGTATGTTGTATCCGTCAGCCAAGTGAAAAAACTTTAGTCACGCATGTTGTATCCGTCAGCCAAGTGAAAAAACTTTAGCCACGCATGTTGCATCCGTCAGCCAAGTGAGAAAACCTTAGCCACACATGTTGCATCCGTCAGCCAAGTGAGAAAACCTTAGCCACACATGTTGCATCCGTCATCCAAGTGACTTGTATCCGTTGTTAAAGTGAGCCAATATACGAAAGAATTTAACTGTATCCCGATGAACATAACGACATTACACATGAAATATGTATGAAACAATGCGTATATAAACAAAAAAACAGTTCATAGATAATGTGTTTGGAAATAGTTATAGATAAGTTTGGAAACATTTGCCAGATTATGTGTTCACGGAATCACAACATTAAACATACTCATAAAAGAAAACACATACACACCTAATAGGGTTACGAAGCAAGCAATATTCTGATGACACGCTCGTGCATTTCTTTGTTCGCTTCCATCCATTCCACAAATCGTCCAAACCACGCAGGCTCCTCTATAGCTTGAAGGTCATCGTCTTGAACCTCGTTCATCCACATAGGGGTATGATGTGGGCCTACAACAGGGAGTGGAGGTATGTCAATACCTTTCTCACGCATCAGGTCAAAAATATAGTCGAAGCGTTGATGTGCTTCCTGGACTAGTATGTAATACTGTTGGACCCACGATGGGGGAACTGCAACGTTGACTCCATGTGGACCAGGTACAACAGTTCCTGCATTTTCACATCGACGCCATCTACGCTCGAGTGGACGATCAAAGTTTGGTTCCATATATCTTGTCTTTACTGAAAGAACAAATTACAATTATAATCAATCCCAAATAATGAAGTTAAAGCATACGGAAGTAATATTCATAAAAACCAACATTAATAAAGTGAACATCATTTAAAACAACCGTTAAACATTCAAACAAAGTCATAGAATAAGTGCTATTGAAATAACAGTCATCCTTAACACACATCCGTTACATATTAGTAAATTAATATTGTAGCTAGGCGTCTAGTCTTCGTCCTCGCGCTCCGTGTTGTCTTTCAGCCACTGTACGTACACCCTTGCGTCATGCTTCGGGCCGCGCATGGAGGTGGCTCCATAAGATGTACGAGACTCTGAGATAGTAACAACCCTTGCATGAATACGCCTAGCTCTTTCCTCAAGTCTAGCTCTTGCAGCAGCTCGTTCAGCGGCTCGTTCAACAACAAGTCTTTTTCTTTCAGCAGCTTCTTCAGCCACAATCCTTTGTCCCTCTCGGTTAATGAGGCCCAGTAACCTCATTCGAGCAGCTGCTACCGCTCTTGTGCGTGGCAAAGACTCTCTTGGAATGCTGTTGAATAAGCGCATCATCTCAGCATGCAAATCAGACCCCACTTGTTGTGGTCCATCATATTCGTCATCTGAGATAATGTTCTCCCCTACGCTACTTATGTCATCCATTGACTAAATGAAAGCAAATCTTAGTACTATATCAAAACGAATATAGCAGAAACAAATTTAAACTTACGTATATTAGCATTCATAAAATGTATTAGCATATTAATCACCGAGTCATACAATACGCACTTAAATATAACCTAATTTAAACATCGTTCATACACTAATTAAGTAGTAAACTAGTATCGGGACGCGCGCTTGGAAGTCGATCCATCAGACGGAGTCCGTCTTGCGCTTTGAGCAGAGTGTCTCTCAGCGGCGAGCCTATCTTGTTCTTCCCTTTGTTTTCTAAGTGTATCTCCTTCAGCTGAAATCAGACGCCTAATATACATGCGAGTCTTTGCCTCGTGCACCGAAGAAAGTCCCCTAGGCAATTTGTTCATCACTAAGTTCATTGATTTTTCCCAGTCTACTTCCGTCACTACGGGAACTTCTTCATCAATGTGATCTCCCCCAGTTAGGATGTTCTCCCCAACACTAATGCTATTGGTTTCATCCATCGAAAGGATAACCTAATACACACAGGAATGAACTTGTTTTTCAGGATGCAAACATATCGTGCATTATATTAAACCCTACATTTCTAACTTTTTGAATCTTTGTCACACATGTATCGTATTTTATTAAACCCTAAATTATTTTGAAACTAAACTTCCCGGAAACCCTTATTCAACACAAGGTTAATTATTTATGCAACCCTAAATTCCTGAAACCTACAATTATTGTGAAACTAAATTGCCCAGAAACCCCTAGTTTATTTCTGCAACCATACATTCTTTAAACCCTAAATTATTTTGAAACTAAACTGGCCGGAAACTAGTGATGGCAATGGGTAGGGTATGGGTCGGATTTTATGATACACGTACCCTATCCGATTTTAAAACCCAAAACCTGATCAATACCCTACACAATCTCTACCCATTCGGGTCGGGTATTACCCTAACCGACTTGTTCATATGACATATGGATTATAAGAAGAGAAAAATGGGGACCTAAGTAACCATTTCATATAAATTTAAGTAGTAAAAAATATGAAAGTATACAAAATTTTGCAAGTCTCAAGTATCAACATGTCAAATTTTCTGAAATAAATCTAAAACCATTTCAAATGTTTTTACAGATTTCAAACATTACGTACCTTTAAGTGAGGGAGGAGATCGAGGCGTTCGAGCAGAGAGAGGAAGAGCGGCGACAGGGGCTTTGGAGCAGGCGGCGGCGGGTGGCGGGCAGCGGCTGGTGGCGGACGGCGTCGGACCAGACGGACGGGGCGACTGCGATGGAGAGAAGAGAGGAACTGAGGAGAAGTCTGAAATGAGAGGAATAAGGGTTCGTGGGAGTTAAATACGCGAACTTCTTGGCCGACGGATACATGCATCCGTCGGTCAAGGAAAAACGACAGCGTATAGTTTAGTCGGCTGAGTCCAGGGCTGAAACGACAGCGTTTTTGTGTATTTGTTAAAGATGGCAGATGGATACGTGCATCCGTCGGCCAAGTGTTTTCTGTTGTACTTATTCTCAGCCACTCAAAAACTTTACCTTCTCTCCTATCTATTTTTCATCTCCCAACTCTTTCTTTCTTCCCAAATCTCTTTTTTCTCTCCAACTCCCATTTCTTTTTCTCTATTCAAGATTCCCATTTTTATGTCAATATTGACAAGAATCTTTTGTCTTGTTCGATATTGACAAGATTCGTTGCTCGTGTTCGATATTGGTAAGAACCGTGCGTAGTGGAAGTTGCTTCAAGCTCGAGAATGGTACATATGCTTATTTGATAAATTTTGTTCCTCTTGTTGTGTATATGTATTTAGATATTGTGTTCAATAGTTGTTAGTATTGACTGTGTATCAGGATATTGATCAGAATTGGATGACTTTCAGCAAGTTTGATCCGAAGTTTATGGAAGGGGTAGCGGTTTTTATCGAATATATACAGACAACTTTCCCTAATATTGAATCACACAGGTGTCCGTGCGGTAGTTGTCTTAACGCATTTTACCAAACTGTGCCGGATATATATATATATATATATATATATATATATATATATATATATATATGCATTTGATTCGGAACGGAATGATGAGGGGTTACGATGTGTGGATTTTTCACGTGAAAAATGTAACATGCCTATCTTAACAGAAGTAATGAATACTAGTAGAAGAAGTTGGGACACTGGAGGTTCATCAAGTAGCGCGACCGTAGTAGTGAATGAAGATCACCGGAGCGATCCAGTAATTATGGAGTATATGGACGATGTGTTCCCATTTTGGTGTGGGGAAAAAATGGACGAATTGGTACAAAGGATGACGATGACATTGCGGATGTTGAGAGGTCGATTGCGCAAGAAGCGGCAGACAACTACACAAAGTTATTGAAAGAGCATAACAAAAAGTTGTACAAAGACGCGACAACGGATAGGTTGACGGTGATCATGGAGTTGATGGCTCATAAGGAGAAATATCAATTGTCGAATGAAGCATTCACTGCGTCTTGTGTGTTGCGTAAAGCATTGTTACCGGCTGAGAAACATTACCCGTCTTCATTCAAAGAGACAAAGAGTGTTTTGAAGAGTGTCGGGATGGGTTACAAGACTTACCATGCATGTGAAAATGATTGTATCTTATTCGATGGACCTCATGCGAAAGATGATGTATGCTACAAATGTGATTCACCTCGCTATGAGAAGATCATCGGAATGCGAAAACCAAAGACTAAGAAAACTATTAGATATTTCCCCATTATTCCACAGTTGCAGAAATTGTACAGTTCACCTGATATTGCAAAGAAAATGCAATGACATGGTAGTAAGGAAAGAAGGATCGACCCGGATAAGCTAACTCACCCAGCTGACGGGGAAGGTTGGTTGGACTTCGATAGGACGTGGCCTCGTTTTGGATCTGAAGCTGCCAATGTACGTCTTGCATTGGCAACTGATGGGTTTAGTCCGTTTGGTGCAAATGTTGTCCCTTATAGTGTGTGGCCCGTTGTAGTTATGCCTTACAATTTACCTCCAACCTCGTGCATGAAGAAAGAATTTAACATCTTAACGTTGTTGGTATCTGGCCCTAAGTCGCCTGGGAAGTGTCTAAATGTTTTAATGAGACCCTTGATGGATGATTTGAAAAGGTTGTGGTCCGAAGGGGTTGTAACCTTTGATGCATCTAACAATCGAACGTTCAAGACGCGAGCAGCGGTATTATGGACTATTAGTGACTTTCTCGGTTTGGGAATGTTGGGAGGCATTCAAACGAAGGGTTATAAGGCTTGTCCAATATGCCTGGATGATCTCGAAGGGCTTCACAGTCATAATAGGACGTACTACGTAGGAGCACGGAAGGACTTGCCAGAGAATCATGCATTACGGAAAAATAAAAAAATCAACGGTAAACGGGAGATGAAAAAATCCTGCCCTGAAAAGAGTGGATATGAAATATATGAAGAAATATCGGACATTCAGTTTCCCGAACTGTCGTTACATCCAAAGTTTACTCAGAAGAACAAATCCGGCCAGAAAAGGGTGTATTGGACACATGAGTCGATATTTTGGGAACTCCCGTATTGGAAATCTTTGCGGACAAGGCACGTATTGGACGTGATGCATATTGAAAAAAATGTGTGCGACAATCTTATTGGGGCGCTTTTTAACTTTCCTGGGAAAACAAAAGATGATTTGAAAGGCAGACAAATGTGGGAGGAATTGGGTGTGCATAAGGATCTATGGGCCAAAACAACGGCCAACAAGACTTTCATGACTTATGCCGATTACACGATCAAGCCTGAGAAACGAGGTGAAGTGCTTGATAAGGTTACAAATATAAGGTTTCCATCGGGCTATGCGGGATCCTTGAAAAACAAGATAAGCGTGATGGATAAGAAGTTTTTTGGGCTTAAAACACACGACAATCATGTTTTGCTGCAATGTATACTTCTCATCATTGTACGCCCTTATGTGGCACCGCACGTAGCCACCGTGATATGTGAGCTTGAAAATTTCTTTCGGTCTCTCAGTAAGTTGGAAATGATATTCCCTCCGCCGTTCCACACGATCATGGTGCATTTATGTAAACATCTCTCATCTCAAGTCCTGCAAACCGATCCTGTCCACTATACTTGGATGTTCTCGATGGAACGTGAATTGGGGTACTACAAAAAATGGGTGCGCAACCACCGATACCCAGATGGTTGCATCGTAGAATCGTACATTAATCATCAATGTGCGACGTTCATCAATTTGTACCTCGATAAACGAGCCATGGAGCCGGAGATGCCGGATAAATGGGGCATTTCAATTGTTTCCAAACATGTGCTTCCAACTATTCAGATATAGGAGCCCTTGTTAACCAAGGAATACTTGCGTATCGCTCATTGGACCGCTATGCAGAATGCTGAAGAATTCAGCTCCGAGATGATTGATTTCAAAGAGGATTATGAGACGGAATACCCAGGGTCAATCGATTTACAACACCGAATTGGAACATTTTGCTCAATGTTCAAGGAAACCGTAAGTTCAATATCAGTTAAACGTGTATTCCTATATATATAAATAAACATACATTTATCAATGTGTATACATTAATAATAATGTATGCAATAATTCCCAGATGGAATCGTATTCCAATGACGATCAACAATATATTGCAGCAAAGGCTCTGAGTCGTTATGCGCAGAGAGTAAATTATTATGCTCAATGTCATGTACACGGTGTGAAATACTTTTCTGAACAACGCGATAAAGGAAGAAGCTCACAGAACAGTGGTGTGATGCTTAATGCAGAGGGCGGTTTAGCTTATTACGGTGTGTTGTTATACGTAGTTGAGCTTCTGTACACTGGACGGATGCCGGTTGTTTTGTTTTACTGTCGATGGTATGATCTAAATTCCGTGAAAGTAGATAATGATTTGATATCCATAAATACCAACACAAATGCATATGGCCAAACAGGCAAGTTGCATCATTTGTATAAATTACTGTACTTCATTGTTGGATGCTTTCCTAATTATTTAATGTGCATAACAGATATTCCACATCGATGACCCGAAAATGGGTGGAGGGTATAAGATCGTGAACAAGGTGGCCCCTAGAGGACTATTCATCTCGGAAAAGCGTTTGCCATCCATTTCGTACGAGGTTGACGCTCCTTACCAAGAGACCGAGCCTGAAACTGCACTAGTTGTAGCGAAACTAAATGTGCTACCAAATTCTGATGGCGGTCTCCAAGAGGTACATGATGTGGAGGATAAGGATGAGAATAGTGAAGATGACTGCGAAGATCATGGATACAACAATGACGAAATACATGAATCCGATTAAATATATATGAGCATTGTACTAATATTGTAGTTAGAAATCTGTAAGTTCTAATGTGTTGTATGTGTCCACAAATATCAACTTGAAACAAATGCAATGATTGGTTGTGCACATAAACTGTTTTTTCAGGTGGCTTGACGTTTTCCTACAAAATTGTTTTACTCTGCCCTGCCACTTGCCCGATGGATGCTCAGATCCGTCGGTCAGGACAATACCTGGCCGACGGATCCAAATGCCATAAAACAGAGAGCAAATCCTCTGTTTCGGTTTGAAATTCGTGCATAAACCGTCAAATTGGCATGTTTTTGTATGTTATAGAGTTCATTAATTGTTTTACAACAACATACACATATATATGATGTGAAAGAGAATTACGGAAATCATTCAGTCAAATTAATCGATTTATTTACCGACGGATACATCCTATATGTCGGAAAGGTTATCACCACTTGGCTGACGGATGTGCATCCGTCAGCCAAGTTCTACCTATCCGAGGGGAGACAGAGACCTGACCGAGCAGCGGCAGGGGATCGCCGGCGCGGCGAGACTGGTGCTGGATGGAGGCCTCGAGGTCGCGTTGGGCCTCTGCATGTGAGTGGATCTGGTCGGAACTGACCATTTCCGACTCATGGAGATGGGGAGGAGACAGATCCGACATCGCTTGATCGGAAAAGGACGTGGTTGGTGCCGAGGGGAGTCTGTGGCGGCGGTGGAAGCCCAGGCGAAGGTGGTCGGAGGCGGACCACGTCGGCGACGCTCGATCTCGGTTGGGTGGCGCTAACTGGAGAGGGGGTGTTAAGAGTGAGGGGCGGTGGATCGGTTAGAGGCGGATGGTCGGAGAGAGTGAAGGAGAGCGGCGGCGACAAATCCAGAGCGTTAAGATGGAACATCAAGAGGTTTTTTTTATAATTATAATGTTTAAGTGAATATGTATTTCCAAGATTTTTTTAGTTAAATAGGATAAACTGAAAGAAAAAAATGACTAAGGGGGTAATAAACGAATTAGTTAGATAAAATAAAGTAAAAAAAAATATAAAGTTCTGTCAGACAAAATATAATTTTTCCAAATTATAACTCTCTTTCTGTACTGGCTCCGTCACATCAATTCTGATAACAGTCGACACACGCGCCCTCCTAGAAAGTGCGCCAGTGGTTTAAGATTGTTGGTAAAATGTAGCTCTTAATGTGGGCTCGACATTTTGGATGTTTCTTTCAACCTACCTAAAACCATTTTGGCAACTCAAGTCAAGTCTCAAACTATATATATATATTAGAGTGAGAATACACAAAACCTTAATCAGTAGGATATAGTAATGACACATGTTACCAACAACAACTTGTCGATAGAGACTTGTTTTCGCTTTTCAACAAACTCGGCACACAACATTTCACATTTCTGTGGGTTCACTCAAATAGAAATGTCCAACAGAATCGTGAAACCTATGACCTCTATAATGCCAAACCCTCTACAGTCTATACATTGTCCACCGCTTGCCATACTAATTAAGTAGACAATTCAATTAAATTACCAAAATGCCCCCTTCACTAATACAAAACATCCTTAATTACAAATCATTAATTGCCTTGCATGGCTTAAGACCTACGATACTCAAATGCAATGAACTTGCATGGTTACCGTAATCAAAACTCGATTCTCTTGTAAATACTATCCATAAATGAAGTTAACGAATTCTACAGTACAAGACATGAAATACAGGTTTACAATTTAAAGCTAGAATAGAGGATTAAGACATGTAATTGAGTGTTTAAGAATTGATTTTGGATTCTTAAGCATATCCCCCGACCCCACCATGCGAAGGAATCGATACCATAAGGAAATAACTCTTGCCTCGCGAAGAAGTTTTGTTTGAGTACATGCACATTGACTTTGGAAATATAAAATTAATAGGACCCAACAGCCACGTGTCGAATTCAGTGAAAATAATTATGGTAGCCGTCATCGTGGGGCCATGATGCATTAATGTACGATTGTGAGACTCGTGTGTTGTAATTTAAGTCCGAAAAAGCATCCGTACACTTGTTTGTTCTAACTTCTACGAAGTGGGGATTGGTCAAGCTTGGCTTGGCTGACCTCGAAACCCAACCTTTTTCTCAAACATTGAAATTAAAGATTCAAAATAGGAAAGTTTCAATATGGTCGGCTGCATAAACGTTATTGTTGTGACTCATAAATCAATCTCTTTTTAATATCGGATTTAAAATACAAACAAAAGGTTGAATGTGTCAATGGATCTTATTCTTGTTAATGACAATCCTATCCTCACGAGTCTCTCAGAATATGGATAAACAAACAATCCGGCAAGGGGATTAAAACGCGGATCCAAACACCACCAATCGGCACGTGTCTGCCACGTGTGTCCTGGTGGCAACAACTCCTCCAGGGCCGGCACATGAGCCCAAATATCTCCCCACTGTAATAAACTGTGACCAACTGGTTTACTGGTGTTTTTAGTTTCCTTCCCATCAATTGACAGCTGTTGTATGGTCAAAAGGGTGGGGCCCCAAGCGTGGTCGACGAGATCTCGCAACACGCGTCCCTTCCATCCGAGAAGAAACAATGCGCGGCGCGTGAGTCGCACCGTGGATAGTTCCAAAACTGACTTCTCGAGCGGGTTGGCCGTTGATGAGAGTTTCTCGTTGGAGTGGATTGTTGAGGTGGCCCCACCAAAACCATCAGATACTCGCTCCCTTGTTCTCAAACGCCACTCGCTCTACTAGCGTGTGCGTATTGAGTAAGAACGTGTCTACACACCATAAGCCGAGGATACATAAAACTACTATGATTCTATACAACGTAGGTGGAATGGGTATAGCCGCAAGAGTCCAATTAAAGATTCCAACTTCACTTTCGCTCTATCTATTTTTCAAAATTGTTCAATCTCATCCAATTTCGAATAAATCGTAAATATGAATTCGCATCAATTTTAAATGAATCTATCTAGCATGTTCATCAATCAAGTCCTGCTCGGTGATCGAATTTTTTTTAAGGGAAGTAATGCTATAATTTTATATATCAAGATGAAGATATACACAATCCGATGAAAACGCCTAAACAAAAATGATAAATACTACAGATTTCAGACTTGGTAGACCTTAATATTACCAACTCCTGATCGAAAAATACAGCGCAAACAAAATGTGCCCCAGATGATGCAACAAACGTGCACGACAAAAAGTACAATAAAACATGCACACTAAAAGTACAACTAGTGCACACCGACAATGCAACAAGTGCATTTATTTGGTCCGAAAATGTCACAGTCAAATATGATCTTAAATATTTGAATAATCGAATTTAAGCCAAATTAAGTTTCAAGGCTGGACTCATTAATAAATAACTCCTACGATCTTTTATACTTTTGATTGTGGAAAATTAACAAATAAGTTATGGCTCTTCCTAAGTTCTGCAACAACCCTCACCTCCCAAATCTCTACCCGCCGTCAACAGCTTCCATGGATTTGGTCGTGAAGGTTGTCGATGGAGCTCTCTCTTTCTCCTTTTTTTTTTCTGTACTGAGCCCCTCTTTCTGCAGTCGTTTTCGCCTACACAATAACTATAACTTTCCCACGTACGAGCACAGCCGCTGCCGTCCTTGTTGTTCCCTCCATCGTTGCTGGATCTACGCTTCAATCGGGCGAGCCACATGTGGTTACTCTCCTCATCGTTATCGATCGAGGTAACACAGAGTCGAAAAGACTATAATGAACCCTCAAGTGTATTCACGAACCGACCTCCACAATTTACGGCATCGATTTGTCGAGGTTTCGTTTTGGTAAATTGTTACCAACCGAACACCCGCACGAGCCACTTGGAGAAGGTTTTGGAGCGATACAATAAGTGGAGTTGGGATCCGAGACCTACCCATCATGACTCGGGACCGACGTTGTTTGGTCGTCCCGAGAGGAGAAAGGAAGCAGATCGTTTTTCATGTTTTAGGTTGGATTCAGTTCTAGTTTCAATTTTTGAGTTGCGAGGATTTTTTTAGTTGGATTTTATGTTGCTGTTTTGTTTTCAATTTTAGTTTCAATAAGTTGGAACGTCTGGTAAAAAGGTTGTCCTTAGTATGTATATACGAGAAAAAAAATAGTATTTTCTACAAGACCATGAGAGCAGAGCCGCCTACGGAAGGCTCGGACAATATTCTGGTACCCATGGCCGTTAAGCCCTACTTTGTAATCGTTCGGTTAGTATAATACTCGCCGTTTGTCCATTTCAAAAAAAAATGTTAATTATTTTATGAGTAAAATAATATTTTTTAACTGAATCGTTTTTAACAAATTTAATTTCGATTCAATTTATGTAGATGGTAATAATGACTTTACGGATCAATCAAAACATTTCCTAATAAGTGCGGAGTAGAAGTTAATATTTCTAGTTAAAATAGAAGTGCCAAATCTAGAAGAAAGTGAGTCGGTGAGTTACACTCCCTCACAAGTCGCGTCCAGAAGCTACACCGAACGAACACCCACGGAATCAAACTTACCAACGGCCGCTGGGCTGGCCCACAAGCACGCAATTACCAAAAAGTCCACCCAAATATACACTATTTCCAGTTCCACCGCCTCCTCCACTCCTATAAATTCTATTCCTCACTCACTCTAGGTTTGCCGAAACGAGCACTCAATCGCCGCTTTACAGAAAATAAAAAAATTAAAGAGTTTCATTCTCTCTCAAGAGAAGCTTTCTTTATCTCTCTCTCTCCACTGTTACAAGAAGCCTACAATGTCGTCATCGTTGAGAAACAAATCCCACGGTTCTTTACAGTATCGATCGTCGTCGTCGGCGTTCGCCTCCTCTTCCACATCCACGTTCTCGTCGCGCTCCACTATGTTTTCACGCGCCGCCTCTCCAACGCGCGTGAGTATGTACGGGAACTCCTCGTCATCGCCCTCCTTCAGATTTTCCCTCGACCGTCCGACCTCTCCCGGCCGCTCCATCTCTGTCGCCAAGCATTCCAACGCCGCCGTTCCGTCCCGCCAGAAGAAGACCTGTATGTGCTCGCCAACGAATCACCCGGGGTCTTTCCGTTGCGCGCTCCACAAAGCGACGGCCAGCCACCCGCACCAACACCCGGTGTCGTACCAGTCGAGGAGCCTAAATTTCAGAAGATCCGCCATGACGAATTCGCTAGTGAGGATCGGAGGCGTGGAGGGCGATCTGGTGAAAAGAGCCCTTGCTACATTGATCCGCCCCTCTTCGCATCAGCAGCGCCGCCGCACGTCGTTCCAGCCCCGCCCGAGCCGCCTCTCCAAGATGTCCAAGGCCGAGGACTTGTAATCTTTCAAGCGTCCGTACAACGGAGACGGCATATTAGGGTTTTTCTAATTGTATATAGAGTTGAGGCTTTGAATTCTCTCAATTTCAACTAAAATTTTGAGGATATATTGAATCTTTATCGAATCTAATCGGCAATCAGTTGTTTATATTTATCAAATTGATTTCATTGGCTATGATTGAGTTGAGGCGAATAGCTGAGTTGATTCTGGGTTTGGTGAGGGTGATTCATTGCAGTGTGATTCTGATTTGGGGGTTTCTTGTTTGGTCCTCGTGCTGTGCTCTGCAGATGTTTTTTTTTTACATAACAGAGGTGATTTGTACTTAAAAATTCATTGTGTTATTATTCGTTTCTTATCTTTAGTTTCATGATATCGCAGGTGGTGTGATCTTTCCCGAATCTTGACTCCAGACTTGGTCAGGTTTCTGGTCATTCAAATTTCAAACTGAGAGGATCTGGCTGAATCTGATATGTTTATTTTCAGTTAAAAACAAATATGGTCACAAACATTTTTTTTTTGAGAATAAATATTGCAATTTTATTAAATCATGATAAAAGAGTTTGGTAGGTACTCAAATGTACCCCGCCTACATAACAAATCCAACTAATAAGTAGAAATGAACTGAAAGCAATAAAACCGGTTCTGGTAATGGGTTGCGGACGAAGGGGATATCTGCGGTAGCGTCTGGTGACACCGATACAGCGTGCGTCGTCCTCCCTGGAATGATAATGGTAGGGCTCCTGAACGCGGGATTGCTGACTCCGGACTGGCAGGGGAGATAAAACTCAACCGGTGATGGTGCCGTCTCCATCCATCCGCCGGGAAGGGGCCAAAGTTGACCCACCCCTCCCCGGGCCACCTAGGCCTCATTCCTGCAGGCGGGGGTGCTTGACGCCCCCCACCGCTGCATGTGATTCCCCATCTGCCTCTGTCGAGCCGTTCGACTCATCCTGGTCCTCCTCCCTGTCCAGTCGCTTCTTCCCAGACAACGACGGGCTTCCTTCCTTCGCCACCCATCCAGTCGGGGTGTCCTCCGAGCCTGCTTCATCAATGTCCACCTGGTCCATTCTGGGGTCCGGGTCCATGGCCGGAGTACGGGGACTGCCCCGAACCGTGTTCCTAGCCTCCAGATAGGTCCAGTTCGTTCCCGGGATCGCCTTCCCGTGCTTGGCTTTTTCAAAAGCCGATCGCGGGTCCGTCGGGGCTCGGAGCGAGTGGCCCCGTGTACCTCCCGCAACCGGGCACGACGGGAACCGGTGCCCCGCACAGCTACACCCATAACAGTGGTCCGGTAAATGCTCATACGACACAGAGAGTAATGTACGTACCTGTGATTCCGACAAGCGGAACCAAATCTGGCTCTGCAAAGGAAGGCGGATATCGGCCCGAATCCGGACCCTCATGAAGTCCCCCCAGCAGCGGCCAGCAGCATCCACATCCACAGCCTGGCATACTCCCAAAGCACTCCCAATGCGGAACCCTACTGCCCTGTTCCAGGCCCCGACAGGAAGGTTGGAGATCCTAGCCCATACCGAGAACTGGTGAAAGCTCAGCTCGCCCACTTGCATATGGGCCCTCAGGTCAGTAAACAGGACCAGAGACTCCCAAAACGCCTAGGGTTCCCCCGCAAGAACCCTCTCCCGTTCCCGCGCCGTGCGAAAAAAGAAGCCTACTAGTCCCCCTTCCAGAGGTCTAGCATCCACCTTCATCCCCCACAGGTCCTCCATTCTTTCAACCAGGGATCTCCAGAAGAAACGCTTCGATGTCAACACTTTTGCTGCCAGCGCAAAACGGAATTGCGCCGTAGCCTGACCAATGTCCCCAGTTGGAACTACCACCTCCGTGATTCGCATCGAGGACAGCTGCTGCCCCAACTCGGGAACCTCTCTCACCGGGTCTCGACGGGTCCCAGATTGGTCCCTGTCCCCCGAGTCCCGATCAGCCTCACCCGACCTACCCGAGCCATACCGAGCCGCCCATTTGGCCACATCCCCTTGCCCGGCCGGTCCATCTCTACCGCCACGACCCGCCCGAGGGATCCAGTTACTATCCCCATGACCCCCACGACGGGCATCTCCCATGAAGGAGCCTCCGCTTCCCGGTTCTCGCCAGCGCTCCACATCCGGCTCGGGTGCACCAGGATGGTGCCTTACCGCAGCCACCGCCTTGCCCTTCGCTCGTCGCCGCTCTTGCGCTGCCTGGGATTCCGGTTGCCCCTCCTCCGAGTACGACGGGATTAGGACCGGCGTGAAGGCCTCCCTCCCGTCGGCATGCAGAATCCCCGGGGGCCTGTAGTGTGCTCCCCGGCGAGCCCGGGAACACATACCCCTCACAGGCGCGGGATCACGACCCGATCCCTGCCTAACCCTCGCACTTCCGCCACCGCAGACATCAGCAGGACGCCGGATCGAAGAGAACTCCATAACCGGAGCCCTTTCCTCCGGTGGTGTCAGGCCCCGTCCCAATACCGGCACGGTGGCTCCCTCTTCCGTCTCGCCGTCCGACGCCGATAGGACCATGTCCCTCGCCCGACGACGCTCCTCGTTCACGCCCGATCTCCGCCCTACATCACCGGCGTCGACCTGCACCGCGTCGACCAAACCAGGACGGTCGACTTCCTCCGGATCTGCACCGGTCGAAATCCCGAGTGCCAAACCCATACCCACATCGATCCCTTCCCCATCCACCGTCTCCTTTGCCGGATCACGCCACAGGGAAGGATCACCCGAGACGCTTGATAGCTTGGCTGCCGATCTCACCATCTTTCACAAACAATATTAGGAATTAGAGAGATGATGCAATTTAAAAGTGTAAATTAAATAAATGAATAAGATCTGAAACTTATAAATAAAATCAAGGGGTTATTCCATGTACGCACGCACACCTTTCATTTATTGTTAAATCCTAACCAAATAAACGTAAATTGTTATGTAGTTTCGTTGACCAGCAATTGTTGCATATTCCGTCTACAGGTCTAACGGTCGTTAAGTGAGTAACAAGAAAAGTTGATGGTTAATGGTTATGATTTGACAATAAACGAAAAGTTGAAGTTATGATTTGAGAATAAACGAAAAGTCGAAGTTATGATTTGAGAATAAACGAAAAGTTGAAGTTTTCATTTTAGGAAAGTTTTAGAGCACGTGACAAACATGTGATTGACATTTCATGGCGTTAGTCACACTTAACAAATTTTTATATATTTTGAGAATTAATAAGGCGAAACATGTTACTATCTAATATGTTTCATATATATATGATTTATGATTTGATGTTTGACTTTAGTACAATGAGGTGACATAGAGTTCTTTCTAAAATCAACCAGATTCAAATATTTGTTGATCGAATGAAAAGTCTTGAGCCCCTCCTTTTCACGCGCGCTCTGTGTCCCAACATCTCTTCATTGCCTTTCTTCTTTTTAAGGCAGTGATTTGGTGGTTCAGTCTTTTTCACCTTACTCCTCTCTTACCGTCGGACACTATCAGACCTCACCTCTCCCTCTCGCTCCAAACCTCTTTCACCTTCTCGTCTTTTTGCCCACCACTTCTACTCACATCGCCATACCTCCAGTCCTATGGATTCACCCTCAACACCCTTAAATTCGATGAACTCGCCGATCAAAAACTCCTCTCTACCAACAATCCTCTAGACCCCAACCACCCTCTCTTGTAATTTTGGCCCGTTGGAGCACCATGCAAAGGTAAAATTGTGGAAGGACCTCTCCCGCGCGAACGTCTATACCTCCTCCCAACCTATCATTTCATCTCGACATCCTTACCCGACAAATGTGGAGGCAGTCCAAGAACGCTTAACAAGGGTTTCGGTCTTGGACCCTTGCAGGGATGCCTATGAGGAGGATGCCGTAGTGATTACAGTCCCGACGAACACGGTGCCAAGACCAGACAATACCTGCTTAAAGTGCACTTTAGTTGGGTGTCTCCTCGTGGATAAAAACGTAAGTCCTCGCACCCTTTGCTCCACTATTGTTAAAGAATGAGATGTGAAGAATATGGTTTTTCAGCCACTTACCGAGAAGATTATGGATTTTTTCTTCCTATCCCAAGCCTCCCTTGATGAAATCCAAAACCGGAATCTCTCGCATTTCTTCTGGACAATCTTGCTTTTAGTCCCCCTTCCCCCTGCACACAGCCAGACCATCTAACTTTTCGACATATTCATATGTCACTAAGGGTTTATGATATTCTGGTGGAGGCTAGAACCCACGGCATACATGCGTTCATAGCTTCCAAGCTAGGAAAGGAAGTAGGGACGTTAGAAGCCACACACCCAACATCGATGTTGCTACAAAAGGGATGGTTCCCTTTCCTCGGGCTACATCTGGAGCTTGACGTCATAAGACTCATCAGACGCCATATAGTCTTACAACTGGACCAAACAATGCCCCCCTTCAAGGCCCGATTTGAGTATGAAAATATCCTTTCCTTTTGCTCTAGGTGTAGCCGGTTAGACCATTTGTTTTACACTTGCAAGATCTTTCTACCGGGGGTGGACTTCAACACTATCATAAATGGGGATTGGCTGCGGGCCCCTACGCTCCCCTTGCATAGAGAGCCGGTCGTCGGGAAACAGGAACCTTCGAGCACCCCTGTGACGGAAATTCTAATCGGCACCCATGTGGTGCCTTTTTTGTTTTCCTCCCTTGTAGATTATAGCTACCAAACAATGACCTTATCGTCGGGAGTATCTAGAGTATCGTAAAAGGGCTTCACAGATTGGGGAGACCTCCCCGTTAAACCCCCAGTCTTGCATAAGATCAACACTTCTGAGGACGTCCGACGGGGCCTTAGGATCGGTGCTTTGGGAAGAGGGAAGGGACTAGTTAAACGCCCCCTACCCGCACATGCCACTCCGCCTATTATCCCGCCTGACCCAAAGAACTTTCTATCCACCTTCATTCGGGAAGATACGATGGCCCGAAAAAGACAAGTTCGATGTGCCCGACAAACGTCTTGCCACCCGCCCTACCATAGGTTTTTTGGGCAAACGGAACATGGGTGACTTTTTCCCCATCGAACAAACGGCACAATACGGAACCTCAAGAGCAATGCCCATCACACCATGGCCACGGTGGACTTCAGCCGACACCTTTTATAGGGGGAAAGCAGCACGGGAGCTCCGAGCACGCCACCACCGCGAAAACGGACTTTCCATCAACTAGCCACCTCTCTCCCAAACGATTTTCATTCGGAGGGAACCCTATCTCGATCATAAACTAGGGCTGGAAAACAACCCCTCGAGAATTATGATAGGTGTTAGGGGGGTTGGGGGATTAGGCTTTTCAGTCCCCCAACGGAGCCCGAGGCCTATCTAGGCGGGCCACGTCCCTTGGGGTGATCGTCTCTGCCCCTCCAAGCTAGGACAACCACCATCACCGGTTTTTTTAGCTTTGTGGCATTGCGTTAAAACGTATATCTTTGGTCTCTCTCGAGTTCTACACTGGGTTGTGGAAAGTTTACCTTCTTATCTATGTACATCGGATCAGTTTCTCGTTTCTAGAGAGGGATTCGATCTTTTCCTTAGATTGTTTTATATTATATCCTTAGACTTAATTTTATTTTCTTAGTACCGGATGTATGTTTTTGATTTTTCTTAATTAGTCGAACTCATGTCCCTTTCTCAAAGAAAAACTTTAAAATAAAGAAATTATGAGATACATTGATTCGGTCAATTGGAGTCCACGAAGGAAAATCCTTTAACTCAAGTTTGCCTCTTACAATGTACGGCATAAATAGTATTTTTTTGGGTAGTATCTTACTCTAGTCACCTCAAAATATGGGTGGAAATAGGCAGAACTGTGGGGGTTAAAATCAACCATACTGTTTTTATTAATGATACTTTTACCCACTCATTCATAACTCATTAATTCATAGTTTGGAAAATATAAAATCTAATATAATGAGTTATGTGGTTGTGAGGTTTAGGGATCTAATACAAACCTGAACGTTTAGTTATAAGGAAAATGCTGGTTCCAAATCTTCTTGAACTTTTTATTATCACGTCCTAACTTAGACCAACCTTTGGTTACAATTCCATATATTAAAGGTTGGCAATTTTACAATTAGTATAAAAACTGTTAAAATTTTGGATGATGTTAGTTTTTGTTACGAAATGTCTTTTATGCCCTCAAGCCCTCTTCTTCAACCTCCCTCACTCTCTTTTATGCTCTGTTTTCAGACCTTGAAGCTTTCATGGATGTTAGGTCAAAATGCTGCACATTTTCTTTCGTTTTCTCGCTATCCAAACACCCAGAAGCGAATTCATGAAGAAAAAAACCCAAACCCCATTAAGGATTCAAAGTCAAATATTTTTTATGTTTTTCATATTTACTGTTTTTATTTTATATTCTCTCTATCCAAACACTCAGAAGCAAATTCATGAAAAAAAGCTCAAACTCATAAATATAAAGGATTAAAAGTCTATAATTTTTGTCATTTGTATTATTTTTCTTCCATTTTCTCTCCATCCAAACACTTAGAAACAAAATAATAATAATCATTTTTACCATATTCATGAAAAGAAGCTAGAACCCATAAATGATTCAACGTGAAAATTGAAGGAAAGAAGTTAGAACCCATAGCAAATTCACGAAAAGAAGCTAGAACCCATAAAAAATTCAGAACTACTGAGCTGTGGATGTGATTTTGATGGTTTGTGTGAAATAATGCATAGTCAGGGTTAGGATGTGTAACAGAGGTCGAGGGCGAAGGTTAGGATGTGTAACTATGGTCCAGGGAGAAATGGTCATATTTAAATTTGAAACAGTACACGTGACATGCACGTGTTCTGTTGTCTAACAGTGTTGTTAATTTGGACGGATTTTTATACTTTTTGTAAAATTCTCAACCTTTCATGTATGGAATTGTAACCACAGGTTGGTCTGGGTTAGGACGTGATAACCAAAGGTTCAAGAAGGTTAGGAGCTGGTGTTACCCCTTTATTTATAAGCGATGATATCCAAGTATCTATTGTAAAATAATTTTTTCATTGTTGTTTCAACAAAAGCTTAAAAGTTTTGATTGGACTCTACCGAACTAAAATCTTATAAAGGCTTGAACGGACACAACTTGAGCTCAAATGAACTAGAAAATTAAATTTGAGTGTATAAAACTTGAATGTAGTTTAATCACTTATTTATTGCTCGTCAATCTCTTTTTGAAATAAATCATAAATCTATAAGTACATAATTTATGGATAACTATATATACATATATCACATAAATAAATGCTATATAGTATAAATTAAAAAGATTTAATAAAAAAACCATTAAGACTTCCAACCGTTCTCTCTGGCAAGTTCCCTTAGAGCACCTCCAGCGGGTCGTGTCAATGGGTCGTTGTAGGCGCTGGCACGACTCGTTGACACGGTTGGTCGTGTCAGGGGGGCGTGTCAAGGAGTCGTTGCAGATTCCTGTAACGACGCGTCACCGTGTTAAGGAGCTACTTTAGAGGAGAGAGAAGCCCATTTTGCTCCAAAAACACCTCCTACCATGGCTCATTTACACTAGTCATGTCAAACCATTGGAGAAGCCATATCAGGGAGGAGAGAGAATGCCAAAAAGCACCTCCTAACATGGCTTCTTGACACTAGTCATGTCAAACCATTGGAGATGCTCTTAGAGTTTATATCCAGATGTCCTTGTCAGTACGTCTTTAGAGTCATATCAAACTGTCGACGATTTGAACCTTCTGAAGATATACATGACCAGGTGAAGAAGACCAATTGGCGAGACACATAAGGCCATGCGACAATGAGTTCTTTCTTAAGAGTTTCGTTTGTAGAAGAGTAGAGGTTGTTGTCGGACATCATTAGAGTTACAGACAATTGGATTTTACCTCTCTGTCGGTGGAGATATACAGCCTTGAAGATGAGATGGAAGAAGACATCTCCATCGTCTGAAGTAATTATGCTCTGATCCGTATTCGTCCGTTATCCTCACAAGTGGAGTTGTAGATGGTAACAGGTGAAATATAATTTTGAGGGCCAAAGTGGTCTCAGGTTCGTCGAGAAAGTATTGTCCATCTAGATATTTGCAACCCAACTTCGTTGTCTACTTCCTCCTTCTATGTTGACTCCATGGTCTGGATCTGAAGCACCTCATTATCGGTCACCTGTCATCATAGGACTTTCATCGCTAAGATGTTTGAAGCCATATATGATTTAAATTATTTATTTTAATATAAAATGATTTCATATATAATTTTAAAATATTGTTAAAATTAATCTTTGTGATAATAATTTGTGTTTTTCATTTTTATAGAAAATATGGTTAAGGGTATAAAGACTATTTAGGGTTAAAGAATATATTAGGATTAAGGATTATTTTAGGATTATTATTGATTTTTAGAGTATATGTTTAAAATATAAGGTCATCTTTTTTCATTTCATAATAGTGAAAATAAACTAATAGAATTTCCAATTGTTTAAAATTTTGAAACTTTTTGGTTGTTTTCTAGTAAGTTTGAATTCTAGTACATGTAAGTGAAAACATTTAAACATTAATACATGTTTGTGTAATTACCTCAAAATATTACTTAGGAAATTCTTTTCAGCTCGTTACCCTGGAAAAATTTATTTTTAAATGAGTAACTTAGAATGTTTTTTTTCCGCTACCCTAAAAAGTTTTATTTTCAATTTAGTTTTGGGTACATTAAAAATATCTACCCTTAACGTACCCTCAGGTTTTTTTTAACTGATACATACTCAGATGTTTAGTTATATAACAAATAGTCCAAACTGTCAGCTAAAATGACGAAAATACCCTTAAATACACTTCAATAATTATTTTAGAAAATCACTTTATATATATATATATATACTTATTAAATTACTTCAGTTTTATTTTAAAAAAAATATTCCAAATATCAGTGAGGGCATTTTCATCATTTTAACTGGCGACTTGGGGTATTTGTTATATAACTAAACATCTGAGTAGGTATCAGTTAAAATAAAATATGAAGGTAGGTATCAATTAAACGTGACAAGTTAAGAGTATGAATTTGTAATTTAACCTTTAGTTTTTTTCCGTCCAATTTTGGATAGAAAATGATCATGTGCCAAACACATGACCAGAATTTTCCAGAAAATACTAAATACACCCTTGATACCATAATACCTCTTCTCTTTTATCTTTGAAACCTCACTACCCGACCCTCTTCACTTTGCCTTATTCTCCATTTCGTATTACCTTGCCCATCATACCTAACCATGAACACTATTGAACCAGCAAGTCAAGGTCAACCATGAACACCCTCTCGCCTCTCTTTATGTTCTTCCTTCTCTTACCAAGGTGTTGTTGTAGGGAACAACTAAATTGGATTTTGTGTTTGAAACACATATAAGATCTTTTTTTTTTGTTTCAAACGCATCCGATCTGATTTATGTTACATACACTGATACACATATCATATTCATCCCAACATGTATATGATTCTTTGAGTTATGAAAAATCAATGACACTCTTTTGAAAATTTAACAGTAAGTAAGGTTATGAAATTATTAGATACTTTGGACATGAAAAATGGAAAGACTAAATAGAAAAAAAAAACACTTTTCTAGGGTAGCAAAAAAAAAAAAACAATCTAGGGGTTTCATTTGAAAATAAAAATTTTCCAGGGTAGCGAGTTGGAATTTTCCCTAATATTTATAATTGTTTTCTTATACACCTATGGTAATATAAAGGAGAATTCAATTAAAACCACTCTTTATCCTAAAAACCGTGAGAACTCATCCAAACCATTAGTTTGATAAGTAAACGCATGAGATGAAAAGTTAGTAGATGTTGACTTGTTTACTCTATAAATAAAAGACTGCTCATTTGGTTAAGTGGTCGAGTTTTTCTATTAAGGCTTTAATAGTATTTTTTTTCTTGACCAATTTACTAATTTAATCATTCTCGATTCGTATGAAGTCCGACTAGTTTCAAATTTGTGCCAATATTTTTATTTTTGATAGGCTATCTATCAAGAATAGTGATGAATATATTATGAATCATGGAAAAATCGACAATCAATATTTTTTGGGTTGATAATTCTTCATTGATAAATATTTCATATCGGGTCAGAAAACTAGTGTTCAATGTTGATAACTGATATTTTCTGGGTTGAAGATAAACATGTGATAAAAATATATGTTTAAGGGGGTAGAAACATGATTTGAAAGTAATAAAAACATGTATTTACTACATTACATGTTTTTTTTATCACATGATCACATGTTTTATCACCTCACTGTATATGTTTTATCACCCCATTACATGATTTTTTTTTATCACATGATCACAAGTTTTATTACCTAACTATATATGTTTTATCATCCTATTACATGATTTTTATCTCTTCATCACTTGTTTTTTTTATCACCTCAGTACATATGTTTTATCACCCTATTACATGATTTTTATCTCCACATCACTTGTTTTTTTACCTCATTACATATGTTTTATCACCCCGTTACATATGTTTTATCACCTTATTACATGATTTTTATCAACTCATAACTTGTTTTTTTATCACCTGAGTACATGTGTTTTATCACCCCATTACATGTTTTTTCATCATCGGTGTACATGATTTATATCACCTTAGCAATGCATTTTATCACCTCATCACATGCTTTTTTATCATCCCAACACATATGTTTTATCACACCATTATTTTACCCCCCCAATACATGTTTTTATATCACACCAATTACATTATTTTTATCACTTCATCATATGTTTTTTTTATCACCACTGTACACTAGTTTTATCATCCCGATACCATGAAGGTCTCAACATACCACAATAACATAGTTCAACTAACGGCGTACCAAGCCGAACAATCTTACCACAACACATCACATCGGTCTATCAATCACCCGATCATATCACAAGCAGTGGTTCACGTCATACCAAACATATCACAATCGCCATAACACACCAACATACCACACCGGGCGTACCATATCATGATTCTCAATTTACTAACGGATAAACCACATATCAAGCCTCACAATCATCGATTATGGCATTACAAACAACACACAACCTAAGGGCTTGACACGGCCCACATGCATTTCTACAGCACGACAATTCCCAAACTTACGGCTCGACATGGCTCGTAAGCTATCCCTCATTTCACTCGTTCCTCACATCCTACATGAAATTCTATCATTTTATCAAGTATTCGCAACCTATATGCATACTAGTAACTTTCCGTAATTAAACCGGTATTCGCTACTTTCCCTACCTCAATCGCTTTCCAAACGCTTAGTCACTTTAAGATGCTCAAAAGCCTCCTCCGCCGAGCTCGGGTCCAACGTCTAAGATCACAAAGCAATCCGGGAATTAATGCTAATTTAAAAGCGGTTTTAGAGAGAAAACATTCCCAATTTACCTCAAAAGGCTCGGTTATAGATAACCTTCCTAATTACTCGATAAACACCGAAATGGGTCCAAAAGCCCAAATCTGATCTACCACGGTCGGGTCACGGAACCGTGAGGTTCCCCGTCACGGGTGACGTCACGGAACCGTGACGTCTTCCGTCACGGTGCCCGTCACGGATCCGTGACGGGTCTGACTGTTCCGCCTTCTTCTTCCTCCAGCCTCTTCTTCCCCCAAAACAACACCTCCAAACTCCATTTTACCCCCCCCCCCCCAAAAAAAACCTCCAAAACAGTCCCATAAAAACGTCAATACTTCAATACCCATGATGGGTCTTCATCAAATCATCAAAAATCCAATTGATTTCTAACAAAAACACCCTCTTAACTCCAAAATTCAATCATCTAAGCATCCAACATCAAAACCCAATGAAACCCACTCATTTTCATTCCCTTCCTTCTAAACCCATAATCCAAAACTCAATGAAAACGAAAATAGATAGAGGATTTATCTTGGGAATGGAGAATAGAAGAAGAAAATAGAAGAGTCCAAGCTTTTGGTGAAGAAATGACCCCAAAGTTCTCTCTTTTCTCTCTTTCTTCTTCTTCAAGCTTCCATGACTTCTCTCCATTTGCTCTCTCTCTGTCAATTTCGGCCAACAACAAAAAGTGGCTGAAATACTTACCAAATATTGCTTTAAACCTACTTGAGAATTTCCCCCTTTGCCCTTCTAGCTTCCTTCATCCACTTTGGTCCAACTAAGGGTAAATGGGTCTTTCTAGACCCATTTCTTCTCCTCCAAGCCACCATGGACAAGTGTCCATGTGGGTCCACTTCCATTCTTAATAAAAACCAGCACATTAAATTAAATCCTTAAGACTCTTGATTTGACCGAATTTGACCCCGGGTTGACTTTTTCACAAACACAGTCGTTTGAAAGGAAACGACCCAACTAAGCTAACCGTAACGACGGCTAAGCTTTTGGGTCCCGGAAAGGTCCCGAATGACTCCCAGAGTCATTGGTTCACTTTTCCGGCAGAAAGTCAACTTTCACCAAAAATCACCAGTTCGACCGGGGGCGGTTCTTACAATCTACCCCCTTAAAAGAATTTCGTCCTCGAAATTTAAAACGAATGTACCTCAAGGGTCTAACAGGATGGGGTACTTCGCACGAACCTCATCCTCGCGCTCCCAGGTCGACTCTGCTCCGTGGTGTCGCCACTACACTCGTACCAGTGGGATAGTCTTTCCTCGCAAGACCTACTCCCGCGTATCCAGAATCCTGACTGGCTACTCCTCATACAGAACATCCTCAGCTACCTCGATGTCCGTCCACTCAATAACGTGGGAGGGGTCCGCAGTGTTCTTCCGTAGTTGGGACACGTGGAAGACGTTATGAACGTTCCCAAGCTGCGGTGGCAATGCAAGGCGGTAAGCAACAGCTCCAACTCTGCCCAAAACCTCAAAAGGCCCGATAAACCGCGGGGCCAACTTGCCTCCGCCGCGGTTGAACCGCACTAGCCCCTTCTTCGGGCTCACCCTCAGAAACACATGATCACCAACTGTAAACTCGAGAGGTCGACGTCGTCTATCAGCATATCTCTTCTGTCGACTCTGCGCGGTCCTCAACCGCTCCCGAATCAGTGCGACCTTCTCGGTCGTCTTTCGGACAAGCTCCTGACCAAGTAAACTCTTGTCTCCCACCTCTGCCCAACACACGGGCGAACGAAACGGCCTACCATACAACGCCTCAAACGGTGCCATCCCAATACTGGCCTGGAAGCTGTTGTTGTAGGCGAACTCGGCCAATGGTAAGTGGTCCTCCCATGACCCTCGGAAGTCCAACACACATGCCCGCAACATATCCTCTAAGATCTGAATCGTGTGCTCTGACTGACCGTCTGTTTGCCGGTGGTACGTTGTACTGAGAAGAACCTCGGTCCTTAGCGCTCTCTGTAAACTCTCCCAAAACCTGGAGGTGAAACGAGGATCTTTGTCGGATACGACCGATACTGGAACCCCATGAAGACGAATAATCTCCCGAACGTACAAACGGCTCAAAGTGTCAACTGTGTCGGTCATCCTCATGGCTAAGAAGTGTGCCTACTTGGTCAGTCGGTCGACCACTACCAAACTGCGTCGTGCCCTCTCGGCGACCTCGGTAAGCCACACACGAAGTCCATCGTGACGTGCTCCCACTTCCACTGCGCGATCGACAGTAGCTGTAATAAATCGGCGGGACGCTGATGCTCGACCTTCACTTGCTGACAAGTAAGAAACCTCGAGACGAACTCCGCAACTGCTTTCCGCATCCCGCTCCACCAAAACTTCTACCTGACATCCTGATACATCTTGGTGCCACCCGGGTGCACAGCAAGATAGGAGTGATGAGACTCTCTCAATACATCGTCTCTACAAATGTGCGGCACAAACAGCCCTCCTCGGTAACGTAGACCCTGATCAGTACCCTGCTCCCAGACCTCAACGTCAGCACCGCTGGTAATCCTCTACCGAATCTCTGCCGCCTCGGCATCCTCGGTCTACGCCTACATCACTCATGTAAGAACCACTCCCGGTCAACGACAGTCAAACCTGCGAAAAACAGGAAAATTTAAATTTTTTAAGACAGACACTTAATTTAACCTAAAATGACCCCGAGGGTCATACCGGACTTAAGTTGACCCCGTTATCGACTAAAATGAGTTCCGGGGGACTCAGGGAAACTTTCTGATCAATTTGGGAAATGTTGACTTTTCGCTGGAAAAGTCAACCGAGCGACGTTTTGGTCCATTCGAGGACCGTTTTGGATCCAAAAAGCTTAGCCGTCGTCGCAGCGGTCTTAGTTGAGCCGTTTCCTTGTAGCCCGCCAAGTTTCGTAATTTCTTGGAAAAAGTGCCCGTTCGGGGCCCGAAACGTCCGATTTTCGGGATTCTGATTAGAAAATATCAAGTAGATATTTTCCAAAAGGTGTAGGACCTACCTTGACACTTGTCCTAATTGTGGTGGTGTTAGTTTTGGGGGGAAACTAGAAGGGATAAGGGGTGTGGTCGGCCACATGTTTTAAAAGAAAAAAAAAAGAGAAAAATGAGTTAGTTGATTTAATTAGAAAGAGAAGAGAGAGTTTAGAGAGAGGATGAGAAGAAGAAAAAGAAGAAGAGAGAAGAGAGGGAAAGCTAGGGTTTGGAGACTTTCAAGCCTTTGGATCGTCTCAAGACAAAGAGAAATCGTCTTCCCCTCGTCTTCCTCGTTGGTAAGACCTAACCCGATCTTCGTTTTGTTAACTTTTGAAAGTTAGGGTTTTGTATAAAACTATGAGTTAGGGTTGTAGTGAGTTTGGGGGTTTGTTGGAGACGTTTTGTAATTAACGGGTTTTAGAAACTTTAAACGTTAATTAATTGACTCGGAGGTTGGAATTCGATTCCGTCAAGTACATTGGGTTCCTTGAACTATTCTAAGACCGTAGAAACGAAAACGGGGGCTTTTGGAGCCCCGGAAGGCAATTTACAAAACCCGGGCAGATTCGCCATGTCGGGCGAATCGGGCCTTTACGGGTTCTTTATCGACAATGTCGAGTAATTGGGAAGCTTGGGAGTGATCGACATTGTCGGGGTTACGTTTGGGCGTTAAGTATATTAAATTCTGGTTTATTCGTACTAGTTTAAAAGTGCCTTAAATTTGTATTATTTTAGATCGTGCTGCGGACCGAGGCAAAGGGAAGCTCGGCGAGTGAATGGAATCACATCGAGGTTTAGTGGAGCGCTTTTGGAGTTGTATAGGAGGTAGGGAAAAGTAGCCGGATCTCGGCCCTGACTAGGGAAAGTTAACTGTAGAATTGCATGTGACACCGGGGTGTCGTGGGTTATTTAGGTTATTGAATATTAGAAAAACATGTTACGGGAACTTAGTAATTATTGGAAAGGCATGTGACACTTAGTAGTGTCGTAGGAGCAGAGAACTTAGCGATAATTGAATTACTGGAGGCATATGACCATGCCCTGAGGTTGTTTGTGAAACTAGTGATCTTAGGACTGTTGGAGGCATCGATTATGCCGGAGGTTGTTGTGCGTTATTTATTGTTGAGTTTGGGTGGCCTTGAGAGCCCGTGTTATTTATTGTTGAGTTTGGGTGGCCTTGAGAGCCCGTGTTATTTATTGTTGAGTTTGGGTGGCCTTGAGAGCCCGTGTTATTTATTGTCGAGTTTGGGTGGCCTTGAGAGCCCGTGTTATTTATTGTCGAGTTTGGGTGGCCTTGAGAGCCCGTGTTATTTATTGTCGAGTTTGGGTGGCCTTGAGAGCCCGTGTTATTTATTGTCGAGTTTGGGTGGCCTTGAGAGCCCGTGTTACTATTGCTGAGTCTTGGGTGGCCATGAGAGCCCGTGTTGTCGTTTTGGTGTTTTGGGTGGCCGTGAGTGCCCGTGGGGTTGTGAACCCGTACTTTACCGTTGGTGTCTTGGGTGGCCATGAGGGCCCATAGGGATGTTGAACCCGTGTTTTGTTGTTGGTGTCTTGGTGGCCTTGAGTGCCTGTGCAGTTGTTACCGGTGTCGTTACTGTCTGTTGAACTTGTTTGTGATTGTGATTGGTTACTTGATACTGGTGGAGGTTGTGTGGTGTAGCTAGCCTCTCGACTAGGATCGGGAGAAGCGGAGAGGTTGTGGGCTAGCTCCCCGACTGGGATCGGGGGAAGGACGCGCGGGTGTGGCTAACCACCCGACTGGGATCGGGTGAAGCGGAGAGGTTGTGGGTTAGCCTCCCGACTGGGATCGGGAGAAGTTGCGCGACAGGTCGACCGCCTGGCCCGACTGGGATCGGAAAGGGCGAGATACAGAGATGGTTACCGAACAGCTGGTTTGCGATCCTTTGTGATCTTGTTTGGTATTGTGTGGTTGTCAGTCATGTCTTTGGAGGATGTCGTCAATTGTTGTGTGGGGTCTACATCTCGTGTCCGAGTGTTGAGTCAGTTGAGGAAAGTTTTGGTCGTGTGTGTGTCTTTTTAGTCGTTGTTGGTGTCACCGGCTTTGTCTGCTAAGTAAGCCGTAGCCAGTCTGTTATTTGTGGTGGTGAGCGAACGCTCACCCCTAGCTGCTTTTCCTACAGGTACCGTTCGCAGGCTGGACTAGGTGAGCTTCTGAAGCTTGAAGAGCTTGAAGCGGGTTTCTGGGTGTTTTTGAGTCTAGTGACGTGTACCTCATTTTGTCCAAGTGTTGGCACTTATTTTTTGAGCTGTAAATAATATTCTTTTGTTGAACTAAACTGGCTTTTTAAAGTGATTTAATGAAAACAGGTTTCAAGTATTGTATCTTTTTAAATGTCCGCGTCCCGAGTTCGGTTCGCTGAAATTGGGGCGTGACAACTCAAGCAACTAGCGTGGGATGAGCCACCAGCGAACACATGGCCACGCCATCGGTGACCTCATCTAGATTAAGTCTGAACGTGCTCAACTCCTCCATCATGTCCCACTCTCGGACTGATATACCGGCAAGGCAGTGAGTCAACTTCCTACTCAGGGCATCGACGATGACGTTTGCTTTTCCCGGATGGTAGAATAGCTCGAAGTCGTACTCCTCAAGTAGCTCCATCCACCGCCTCTGGCGCATGTTCAAGTCTCGCTGGGAGAAGATGTACTTGAGACTCTTGTGATCCGAGAATATCCGGAATCACTCTCCATACAAGTAGTGTCGCCAGCTCTTCAGCGCGAAGACGACTGCTTCCAACTCTAGGTCATGGGTAGGGTAGTTGCGCTCATGTGTCTTCAACTGTCTGGAGCCATAAGCAACTACCTTCCCGGACTACATCAACACACACCTCATACCCTCACCGGACGCATCACAATACACATCATAGCCGATCCCGCGCTCCGGCACTATCAACATAGGAGCGGTAGTCAGACGAGCTTTCAACTCGGTAAAGGAGTGCTCACACTCATCAGTCCACACAAACTCGCTCCTTTGCGTGTCAAGGCAGTCATCGGCGCGGCCAGGCGTGCGAAGTCCTGGACGAATCGTCGATAGTATCCTGCCAAGCCTAGGAAGCTGCGGATCTCGAAGACACTCGTGGGCCGTGCCCACTTCGAGACCGTGTCGATCTTCGCCGGATCGAAAAGTATACCCTCTCGGGACACAACATGCCCGAGGAACTTCACCTCGGGGAGCCAAAACTCGCACTTCTCCAGGTTGCCGTACACTGGTGAGTGTGCAACAATGTCAAAACTGTCCTCATGTGCTCCACGTGCGCCTCCTCACTCGGCAAATAAATCAGAATATCATCTACAAACACCACGAAGAAATGGTCCAAATAGGGTCGGAAGATACCGTTCATCAGGTCCATGAACGCTGTAGGCGCGTTCGTTAGTCCGAACGGAATCAGAAGGAACTCGTAGTGCCCATACCGAGTCCGAAATGTGGTCTTCGCCACATCCTCCTCCCGAACCCTCAACTGATAATACCCGGATCGCAAATCAATCTTCGAGAAGCACTTCGCTCCTCTCAACTGATCAAACAAGTCATCGATCCTCGGCATCGGGTAGCGGTTCTTCACCGTGACCCGGTTCAACCTCCGATAGTCGATGCACATCCTAAACGCTCCACCCTTCTTCTTCACGAATAGGGCTGGTGCTCCCCACGGTGAAGCACTCGGACGGATAAATCCCTTCTCCCGAAGCTCCTCGAGTTGTCGCTTCTGCTCGACCAACTCGGCTGGTGCAAACCGGTACGGGGCCATGGATATCGACGTTGTCCCTGGTATCAAGTCGATCCTGAACTCAACCTCGCGCGCAGGCGGTAATCCTGACAACTCCTCCGGAAAGACCTCCGAGAACTCACACACCACTCGCGGCAGCTCTCTGCCCTGCACGGTCTCTACCTCATCTCCCACGGTCAATGCTGAAAGGATAACTCCGCTCATACTTCCCAAGACATAAGTGACAATCGTGTCGCCCGATACTACAGTCACCTGCCGTCGATAGCAGTCCATCGACGCCCGGTACCTCGCTAACCAGTCCATCCCCAAGATCACGTCAAATGCCGTCATGTCCAACACAAGCAAATCACCAGGAAAAGGCAGTCCACTACTCTAATCTCACACGCACGGCACACACTCGTCAAACTACATCACCCGTAATCGGGGTGTCAAGACACAAGGTCGCCTCAAAGGCTCTACTCTTAGGTCTAACTTCTCAGCAATAGTAGAAGAAAACGGAAGAGTGCGACGCCTGTGGGTTATGGGCCCACCACGCTTCCGCTGCGCCACTCTGATCTCATCGCCACTCGACCATCTCCCCTGACCGGTCTGACTGCTTACTGGTACTACTGCGGCCCTCCGCCGCTCGGGCACTCGTCTTCGATGTCCCGGCTGCCAGCAGTGTAAACACACTGGCCCCAGTTCTAACGCGACGGGCCCTACCGATGCTACTGATCTTGTCTACCTCAAACCGTCGGACAGAGCCGGTGGTCGGGAGAACCCTGCAGTTCTGTGCCTCCTCGGTCCTCGAGTCTCGTACGGTCCCGCAACATTGCTCGGTCGCTGACGAATCTCACAGACTTTCGCGGTCTCACTACGACCTCGATCCAATGTCGTCTTCGTATCCACTAGCTCAGACTACACCCGAATCATCAGGGTGAGGACTCGATCCAAACTCTGGGCTCGGGGCCCTCTCTCGGACCTCCTCCATCGGTTCGCTTCGACCACCACCAAAACTGATGCAGACGGGCCAACACTGATGTCGCTACTCCTATCCTCCCCAGTGGGAGTTCTCTGGGCACCTGTGCCCCAACGGCTTCCCTCTCCTGCCTCGAGGTGCCACGTCGTACGTACCCTCCACACGGGTACACGCACACGCTGGGTTCTTAAGTTCGCATAAAGCGACGCGCTTAAGTCACTAGCGTTTACACACGTTTCAAACAAATCGTACTCGAACCAATAATATACTTAGTATAGTATAGTCATACTAGTTTCACACAATCACAGATTCCCGCACATTTGTGCGTCACACAAGTCAACCATACCAGTCAGCAATTTCACACACAAGTCATACAGTTCACAATTTATACCACACAACAATTCCACAATAGACAAACATCAACTTAATTTCAAGTTCTTAACACGTCCTCTTTCTAACACAACATTCATGTCGACATCGTGTTGTTACAACCCGGTTCAGGCGTCCCCGAATTACGTTGTAACCACTTGACATCCCTCCGTCACGTTCGACTACAGTGGCCCCTATAGCCGAATCGTGATGGTACATACACTTCAGTTTCTACAGAGGCATGACCCGTTCGTAATTTCTACTAACCATACGCTTAGCGGGACATCCTACTTACATCCTGCACAAGCAATCAATACAGTCATAGTACACACCATCGCTACACACCTCGGGTCTAGGTAATCACACTATTACCACCCGGCCAAGTCAACGCTCAGTAAACAAATAACACAATCCAAGACTCCAACCATAAATGGTTCACACAAAGTACAGGGTGCCTAGACCGAACATTTCACTAACCTGAGACTCTCTTCGTCTCGTTTCTACGCGTAGGACATTTCCGACTTGCGTAACCGACGTACCGAAACCTAACGACTTAACTCTACTCACCTAATTGACGTACAGTCCGAAGTTTTTGAAAAACCAGGCTCTGATACCAAATTGTCACGCCCCAAATCCGGTTTTGACCGGACTCGAGACGTGAACTAAGAAACGATAATAAATAAAAACAATTTATAAAATAAATAAGTTCCAAAATGATAATTCGACCAATAAATCTGATAAAGCGAGTCAACAGCTCGGAAACAAGAAATAAGATTTTTAGTGCGAAATAGAAAGTACGTCTCTAGACCATACTAGCCTAAGACCCTCGCTAGCTCCAAGGCTCCGAGAATCCCGCTAGACCATACCCGCTCAAGACCTATAGCATAGTAAAGTAAAGGGGTGAGATTTCGCTCAGTAGGAAAAGTAGTTAAGATGATGAGTATCCGCTCACCACCACGAGTAACCGTCCAATTAGGGCATACTAGCAAGGCACAACAATTAACCACAACCATGGAATCACATAACCACAAAACATATTCACATGACCAATATCGCCCTCAAATCACATCACATAATCAATCATCAAGCAACAACACACAGTAGAGCAATCACACGTCCTGTACAACAGTCCCCAACGTCACCAGCTCCCACAGCCCAACTCAATCATATCGTACCGGACCACACAACATCGGTCTAGATATCTTCCCGGAACACACAATATCGGGGTATAACTCACAATACATCATGTCGGACCATACAACATCGGCCTCGATGTCTTCCCGGACAACACAGCATCGGGGCACGAATCACACCGTCCTCGACCTGGATACCCTACACCGACATACCCCCTCGATGTAGGTATCGTACCAGAACCTCAACTCGGGGGACCGCGTACGTGGGACACATTCTCGGCCTAGATACCCTACACCGAAACCTCCCTCGATGTAGGTATCACACCGGAAAACCTCGCCTTGGAGCATACCATGAAGGTCTCAACATACCACAATAACATTGTTCAACTAACGGCGTACCAAGCCGAACAATCTTACCACAACACATCACATCGGTCTATCAATCACCCGATCATATCACAAGCATGTGTTCACGTCATACCAAACATATCACAATCACCATTACACACCAACATACCACACCAGGCATACCATATCATGATTCTCAATTTAACAACGGATAAACCACATATCAAGCCTCACAATCATCGATCATGGCATTACAAACAACACACAACCTAAGGGCTTGATACGGCCCACATGCATTTCTACAGCACGACAATTCCCAAACTTACGGCTCGACATGGCTCGTAAGCTATCCCTCATTTCACTCGGTCCTCACATCCTACATGAAATTCTATCAATTATAACGAGTATTCGCAACCTATATGCATACTAGTAACTTTCCTTAATTAAATCGGTATTCGCTACTTTCCCTACCTCAATCGCTTTCCAAACGCTTAGTCACTTCAAGATGCTCTAAAGCCTCCTCCGCCGAGCTCGGGTTCAACGTCTAAGATCACAAAGCAATCCGGGAATTAATCCTAATTCAAAAGCGGTTTTAGAGAGAAAACATTCTCAATTTACCCCAAAAGGCTCGGTTATAGATAACCTTCCTAATTACTCGACAAACACCGAAATGGGTCCAAAAGCTCAAATCTGATCTACCACGGTCGGGTCACAGAACCGTGAGGTTCCCCGTCACGGGTGACGTCACGGAACCGTGTCGTGTGCCGTCACGGCCTCCGTCATGGATCCGTGACGTCTTCCGTCACGGTGCCCGTCACGGATCCGTGACGGGGTTGACTGCTCCGCCTTCTTCTTCCTCCAGCCTCTTCTTCCCCCAAAACAACACCTCCAAACTCCATTTTTATCCCCCAAAACCTCCAAAACAGTCCCATAAACGTCAATACTTCAATACCCATGATGGGTGTTCATCAAATCAACAAAAATCCAATTGATTTCTAACAAAAACACCCTCGTAACTCCAAAATTTAATCATCTAAGCATCCAACATAAAAAATCCAATTGATTTCTAACAAAAACACCCTCTTAATTAAAAAATTCAATCATCTAAGTATCCAACATCAAAACCCAATGAAACCAACTCATTTTCATGCCTTTCCTTCTAAACCCATAATCAAAAACTCAATGAAAACGAAAATAGATAGAGGATTTACCTTGGGAATGGTGAATAGAAGAAGAAAATAGAAGAGTCCAAGATTTTGGTGAAGAAATGACCCCAAAGTTCTCTCTTTTCTCTCTTTCTTCTTCTTCAAGCTTCCATGGCTTCTCTCCCTTTGCTCTCTCTCTGTCAATTTCGGCCAACAACAAAAAGTGGCTGAAATACTTGCCAAATGTTGCTTTAAACCTACTTGAGAATTTCCCTTTTTGCCCTTCTAGCTTCCTTCATCCACTTTGGTCCAACTAAGGGTAAATGGGTCTTTCTAGACCCATTTCTTCTCCTCCAAGCCACCATGGACAAGTGTCCATATGGCGTCCACTTCCATTCTTCATAAAAACCAGCACATTAAATTAAATCCTTAAGACTCTTGATTTGACCGAATTTGACCCCGAGTTGACTTTTTCACAAACACAACCGTTTGAAAGGAAACGACCCAACTAAGCTAACCGTAACGATGACTAAGCTTTTTGGCTCCCGGAAAGGTTATGAATGACTCCCGGAGTCATCGGTTGACTTTTTCGGTAGAAAGTCAACTTTCGCCAAAAATCACCAGTTCGACCAGGATCGACCGGAAGCGGTTCTTACACTTACAGAATCCACAACATTCAATATCTTCGGTTTCAAATCCTATGATAGGTGTAATAACCACTCTCGGTCAATGCCAGTCAAACCTGCGAAAAACAGGAAAATTTAAATTTTTTAAGACAGACACTTAATTGAACCTAAAATTGACCCCGAGGGTCATACCAGACTTAAGTTGACCCCGATATCGACCAAAGTGAGTTCCGGGGGACTCAGGGCAACTTTCTGACCAATTTGGGAAAGGTTGACTTTTTGCTGGAAAAGTCAACCGAGCGACGTTTTGGTCCGTTCGAGGTCCGTTTTGGATCCAAAATGCTTAGTCGTCGTCACAGCGGTCTTAGTTGAGCCGTTTCCTTGTAGTCCGTGAAGCTTCGTAATTTCTTGGAAAAAGTGCCCGTTCAGGGCCCGAGACGGTCGAATTTCGCGAATCTGATTGAAAAATATCTAGAAGATATTTTCCAAAAGGTGTGGGACCCATTTGCCACATGTCAATTATGTGGTGGTGTTAGGTTTCTTGAACAAAACAAAAAGAAGAATGAGTGGTAGTTTGTAAATAAGTAGAAGTTGGTGTTTTTAAAGGAAAATAAAAGGGAAAGTAAGAGTATGTCTCGGCCATTTTCAAAAAAAGAGAAGAATTGGAGAGAGAAAGTAGAGAGAGGAAGGAGAAGGAGAAAAAGGGAAAAAGAGAAGAGAATGTGTGACGTTTTGGTGATTTCCCGACGATCCAACCGGCGAATCGTCTCAACGGTTGAAGAATCGAGCTCCCGTCATCATTCCCTACGGTGAGAACCTAATTTATTTTCGTTTTGGTACGTTTTAATTTTAGGGTTTGAGTTTAAATGGGTTGATTAAGGTTGGGTTAAGGATTGGGGTTCGTTAGGAACGTTTTGGGGCGAAAAGGAACATTTTTCGTTATGGTCGTGTGGGGCCCACATGCTCGGGTAATCAGGTTTTCGTGTTCGGGTGGTTTAGGACGTTCCCCAAGTAGTTAATCCACACCCGGATCGAATTTTGGAATTAAATTGTGAAAGTTGTAATTGACGGGTTTAGAAACTTTAAACGCGAATTAAATTACTCGGGAGTCGGAATTCGATTCCGTCGAGTGCATAGGAACCCTTGAAAAGAAAACGGGAATTTTCGGAGCCCCAGAAGGACGTTTTCCAATCCCGTGTAGATTCGCCGGGTCGGGCGAAACGGGCTTTTCCGGGTCCATTATCGACAATGTCGAGTAATTGGGAAGTTTGGGAGTGATCGACATTGTCGGGGTTACTTTTGGGCGTCAAGTTTATTAAAATTATGTTTATGCCTGCAAGCTTAAAAGCATTTAAATTTGTGGTCTTATTAGATCGTGCCGCAGACAGAGGAAATGGAAAGCTAGGCGAGTGATCGAGATCACGCCGGAGCTTGTTTGTGCGCTTTTGGAGAAAGCATACGAGGTAGGGAAAAGTAGCCGGATCTCGGCCCTGATTAGGGAAAGTTAACAGTAGAAATGCATGTGACACCGGGGTGTCGTGGGTTAAGTAGGTTTATCGAATATTACAAAGGCAGGCGACACCGGGTGGTGTCGTATGATACGGGAACGTATCGAACAAAGGAATACATGTGACACTTAGTAGTGTCGTAGGAGCAGTGAACTTTCGATATTAGATTTACTGGAGGCATTTGGTTATGCCCGGAGGTTGATTGTTTAATTTGTGTCTTGGGTGGCCATGAGAGCCCGTATTCTACTGCTGTGTCTTGGGTGGCCATGAGAGCCCGTATTTTACTGCTGTGTCTTGGGTGACCATGAGAGCCCGTGTCTTTACTGTTGGTGTCTTGGGTGGCCATGAGTGCCCGTGGGGTTGTTGAACCCGTGTCTTTACTTTTGGTGTTTGGGTGGCCTTGAGTGCCCGTGGGGTTGTTGAACCCGTGTTTTACCGTTGGTGTTTTGGGGGGTCGTGAGTGTCCGTGGGGTTTGGTTAGCCCGTGTCTTTACTGTTGGTGTGTCTTGGGTGTCCATGAGTGCCTGTGTAGTGTTGGACAGGTGTTGTTGCTGTTTGCTGAACTTTGGTTGTGATTGTGATTGTGGTTACCTGAGGTTGGGGGCCCACTTCATGAAACGGGGGTCCTGTGATCGCACGCGTCTGCATGTTCAGACAGGGTAGAGGGCCCGCCCGTGAGGAAAGGGGTCCTGGCCGCGCGTGCGTGGTTAGGGGTGACAGGTCGACAGCCTGATCCGACTTTATGTCGGGAAAAGTGCGACAGGTCGACCGCCTGGCCTGACAGGGATCGGTAAAGGGCGTGGGGGGTTACTGAGTAGTTGGAGTGCGATCCTTTGTGATCTTGTTTGGTGTGCAATCCTTAGTGATCTTGGGTGTTGCGTGGTTATCTGTCGTGTCTTTGGAGGGCGTCGTCAATCGTTGTGTCGGGTCTACATTATGGGTCCGAGTGTTGAGTCAGTTGAGGAAAGTAACAGTTTGTGTGTGTCAGTCGGGTTGTTGTTGGTGTTACCGGCATTGTCTGCTAAGTATGCCGTAGTTAGTCTGTTATCCGTGGTGGTGAGCGAACGCTCACCCCTAGCTGCTTTTCCTACAGGTACTGGTCGTGGGATGGACTAGGTGAGCTCTCGAAGCTTGAAGAGCTAGGAGCGGAGTCCGGGTTTTCTTTTGAGTCTAGCGACGTACACTTTGCTTTTTGTCCGCTTGTTGGGACGTACTTTTGAGTTGTAATAATTATTTTGATTAACTACTTGACGGTTTTAAAGTGATTTATTTAAAAGGATTGAAAATGTTTTATTGTTTTAAACGTTCGCGTTCCGAGTTCAGTTCTACTGAATTTCGGGCGTGAGAATAGGATTCGGAATTCGAGATCTCAACGTTGTAGAGTGTAGGATCGGTAGGAGCCAAATCGAGATGTTCGGTTTCTCTGAAAAAATCGCGAGGATCATACCTTGGATCTCGAACGTACCAATGAGAGCATGCCATGTGGCGGATGAAATAAAAAAAGCTGAATTATTTTTCATTATTTTTTTCAAATTCATTTTACATATTATATTATATTTTTTATGTTTCTTCTATTTAATTTTATTTTCCTTTTTATTCACTTTTCATAAATTTTATGAGTTTTCACCATTTAATTAATTTTACATAAATAGCATTAAATTAATTTTTTTAAATAATATCTTGAATATATTATATTTCTAAGTATTTATAGTATTAATTTAAAATTTTCATAATATTACTTTTCAATTTTAAATTACTAATTATATATATATATATACTTAATTACTAATTTAATGCATATTTACTTAAATTCAATTTTTTAAGTAGTTATTAATTATATACTTGTTAGGTTTAATCCATTTGAAATGATATATTTATTAAATAATATTTAATTTTGTAAATATATATTAATTAATTATTAATTAGTAATTACATATATATTTGTTAGGTTCCGTACATATATATTTGTTTCAAATCTGTTTCATTTCATTATCTAATTAAATAAAAATTAATATTTATTTATATTTTGATTAACGAATGCAAATTGCATTTAATGTTTGAAAAGACTCTATTGAAAATACCTTGTTTTTGAAAAGATAATAGAGGCCAAGTGTCGAACCCTTGAAGTACAAGCTACAACGCAACACGAGTATGACACAAGCAACTGAAAACCACCAAAACAAATTCGTTCAAAGGATCAAACCAAACAAACTGATACAGACACAAGTAGTATCTTGAAAACTCAACCTCAAATCAATCCCAACAAGGGGATGGAACACAAAAAACAAGTCTAAGAACCATTTACCAGCATTGAGTACAATAAAGCCAACAAGAGTAGTAAACTAGGTATATAACTCTGATTTTCCTACCATGAAATACATGAAAAAGGATCTGATATCCAAATTTTACTACCATGAAGCACAAAGTAATAGAAAACCTCCATACATAAAAAAACACTCAAGCCTTACTCGAACTAGTAGAAAACAATCCATCTCATCAGGACCCCGAAATCAGAGAGTAAAATGGACACTGACACGTTGATAGTCAATACTAATGAACGGCAAAGAAGGTTTGATGGCCAAACACCACTGAAACTCTGAGACACCAAGAAAGTGAATCCAATTGACTTCAAAAGAGGCCTAAAGACCACTAACCAACCGTCGGGGGACAACACCACTACTAACGAGCCCCCACCAACAAAGAGGCGAGGAAAAGGAGAAATGAGATCGAATCTAGATCTACGGTAAGAGTAAACCTTCTACAAGCACCAAAAAAGCAAAGGGAACGAGAAGTACCTTACCAACAGGGGCATGACGCTTGAAGCACCCCCAACACCACCTTGAGGAGATCGAACAGTGACGCCACGAACCTGAGCGTCAACTTATCCGGTCCGATAACCCAAACTCCAACGATAAGAGCCAACTGCCACCGTATTGGTCTTTCCCACGATTTGGAAGAGATCCACCAGATCTCTGCTTGAGCATCTCGCCATTGTCCAACACCATACGTAACGACGGCGAGACCCCTAGAACCTGAGACCTCCGAGAGGACAGCTTCGCCTAAAGAACATATCTGATCCTAAAGCAGACGAGCAACGACCACCATCTTTTGGTTGCCGTAAGATCAGCTCAACCCACCGAGCTCTGACAACCCCAAGGAAAACAAAGAACAACCGAGCTCCGGCGACCAAGAGCACGAAGTGATGACGGAACACCACAAAACAAGTTTCGGACGGGCCACCACAGACTAGATCTGTATCTTCTGATAATAGAGATAGTTCCTTTCACTTCTAGATTAGAGAATAAAATTAAAATAATATTTAATTATTCAATCAACGAACAAGAATCTCTAAAAAATTATGATATTATAAAAAACAATTCAATTTCATACCTCAACTCATATATACCAACGAACTTCTCAGCCCTTTTCTCGCTCCGTCGTCGTCACCGGCGTCAGATCTGGCCTCCTTCGAAGCCAGTGAAGACGCCGGTGACTCTCCCTTGTCCTATTTTCCTTTTGTAACCGTTTCCCCCTTCATATTTTTTGGTTTCGGTGGTGGCTCTCCCCCTTTTCCCTCTTCTCGCCGCCCCTCCGCTTCTCTCCGAGTCTCCGGCTGACGTCGTAGTAGATCTGTTCGTGGGAAGCTTTTTCTCTTCGTTTTCGAAGTAGATGGGTTTAGATCTACCACGATGTCGGTCGCTGACGTTTTCTCTTTCCTCCCCTCCGTTTGGCCCGGTGTTCGGAACATATCGAAGTCACCTCGGGCAGATATGAAGTGGGACACTTTTCAACTCGTTGATGGATGCGGATTTTCCAGATGCCTGTAATTTTGGGCTTCTACCGTCGGCGCGTGCTTCCCACCCTCGCCCCAGATCTGATGCTGAAGTCTCCGGATTTGCTCCTTCACAGGTATCGCTTCTACTTGGTACCGGATCTCCGTTCTCGTGGATCGTTCTCCCTTCTCCGTTTCCTTGTTGTGGTGTAGCTTGGTTCGGGTTCCGTTGCTGACGTTGACCGGACGGAATGGTTTGGGTCTGTTGACTCTTGTTGGAGTTGTATCTACGAGTGGTTGGGTACTTCATTTGGGTGAGTATTTCCCCCCTTCCCTTCTGGTTTCCATCTTTCCCTTGAATCCCTAGATGTTCTTGACTGCTATCACTTTCCTCGACTCCACTGGGTCTAGGAATCACTGATCTTGATGTTGGCCTGCGGTGTCGGTTGATTGCCAGATCTCCGGTGATACCTTAGGTCTCGACTCTAGGGATTTGCTTACTCCGGTGATGTCTTTGACATCGTCGGAGTACGGGTGTTTTGGTGTTGGCCAACACTCGGTTGCCTTTCACAATTTGGGGGAGACTATAATGGGGATTTGGTTGGTGCCGATTGGGTTAAGGGTGTGAGATTTTGTTTCTGCTTTCTGTTCGGTGTTGGTGGCTGGCCGGATTGGTGTTGCTGCTGTGACATTTTTCTGCACTTCATGGTTGGTAAACCAGAGTATCAAGACTCCCCCTTTTCTAGTTTTCGGTTGTGTGTTGTCTTTGTTGGCCCTGTTTCCATCAGCTTCTCTGTTTAGTTTTTGTTGGGTTTGTTTGTTGTTCTGGATTTAGGTTTGTTAATAGACCCATCTTGTTGTTCTTCATGTTAGGAATATCTAGGTTCTAAGACCTATTGGTTTTAATGTGTTTCGGTTCATCCCTTGTTGGCTAATAGTTTGAGACAAAGCTTTTAGCCTGTGCTCCTGCTGATTATAAGGTTGTTTGAGGGCTTGTCCTTGACCTTCAGCTATACTTTATAGCCGTTGGTTTTTGTAAAAAAAAAATTGCTGATAAAAAAAATTCCTATATACTAACTCTAATACACACAAAAAAGAACATCCTAACACTATGCAAGCTCTTAGGCCCTTAATAGAAAGTGCCGGCCCTGGTTAAAGACTCGATTGCACCAGTATAATATACAAATGGAGTAAAGGAAGTGCAGAATTGGTGGGGAGGGTATGTGGATGTTGGAGGAAGAGGAGACAAGTGCATGACTCACTGTGTCCCAACTAAACAACAGTCCATTGTATCCCGTTTATTCTCACTCTTGGACATCTGAATCTATAAACTAATTGGTGCTGCTATTAATCTTAATCATACTCCTTAATTTTATAAAATTTAAGACACAAGAACATAGTATTGTTCCCAGATCTAATCTGAATCCAATGATTTTGTAACCTCGTCTATGTAGGAATCATGGCAGGAAAGTTGGTGGAATGAACAGAAAATTAGTGGGTCTCTGTCGGCCCATTCTATCTCCAAACTCATTGCGCCTAATTAACATGGAATCAACCTATATAAATAAAATTTTGTCGTGTTTTGAGTCATTATTTTATTCACTTCAGCTATTGGTCTCGAGATCAAATGCAAGATATCAACACAGGCATGAAAAAATTACACATGACATGAATCGACGGGACTCAAACTAGCTAAAAGATCCATGATCTGAATGGGCCCATGTTTTGGGCCTTCATACTGTGCTCCTTGCAAGTGGGCCTTGGTCATGAGGTCACCATCGGATTTTGTTTTCTTTTGAGGAAAGTCACCATCGAAATTTTAATTTATATTCGTACGTGTAAATTACAATAATTGAAGCTACCCAACATTCAGCCGTGTATTTATATCATAAGCATACTTCAAGTTCAACCGCCTTTTCATGTCGGTGTCTTTATTGCTAATTATTTCAAAAATAAAAATATGCCGGTGTCTTTGTTGCTAATTATTTCAAAAATAAAAATATGCCGGTTGTAAGAAGAAATAGAAAAAATATTTAAAAAGTAATCTGAATTTTCTGTTTCAAGTAGATCAAAACCTTATTTTGATATATATGTTTGAAACGAGTAGTTTGAAAAAGTGCACTACGGTCAGTTTGAGAATATAAAGTGGCCCAAAGGCCTCGGGCACCATAATATAGTCCGGAAGTATAAAAAAGGACCGGCTTTCTTGGATCCATATAACTATTCTATTTTTTATCGTAGACAACACCTGAAGACATTCTCTTACTGACATTTCAAAAATTCTAAAAACAGAATGTAAAATCAAACTAAATATCCAATGAACCAAAGAAAAACTAAAATTAAGACTGAAATAAAACCAACTAAAGCAATTGAAAGGATGGAAATCTTGTGCTGCACTTTCTTCTTTCCCGAGACTTCACAACACTGCCTGTCTCGGGTCTTGGAGGATAGGCCTTCGTCTTGCTTTCCCCCTCCCCGTGTCTTCTCATTCTCCCAGGCGAGGATGCTGCTAAGCATTTGCCTATTGATCATCGTTGGTCTCGTCGTCCACATCAACAACAACCCAACTGCATCATCAGGTGGCTCTGCATGCTGCAAGTGCAGGCGAGATCCAGATCGATTTGTCTCGGCGAGGATTCATTGTGACAGAGGGGCCACAAACCCAATCGGACTGGATAGAGGGCGGGTAAAAGGAGTAGATGGTGGTCCTGATGAGGAGTTTCCGGGCGGCGACATTGGATGAGATGACCCAAGGGGAACAGGGTCGTTCCTCGTCGCCACGGTTCAATCTACCTTTGATAGATCCGACAGAAAAGGGACAAACTCGGTGGACGACGCGGTTGGAGGGGAGAGCTTCAACGGAGTGGTGGGCGGAGCCATTGTAGGAGTGGTAGTGGTCGGTACGAGGCGACGACGTGAAGAAGAGAAGGAGCATGGCCTAAACCCTAAAGTTTCAGTCTCTGAGACTCTTGTTGATAGGTATTCTTATCTTTTGATTTTGAGTTTGATGTATCGTTGTTAACTAACTTACAATCAACGAAAAGTCAGAAGTGTTCAAAGTACTAAATCTATTTCTATTTTTTATGTTTTTATGTTATTTTTTTTTACTAAAAGGCGCGTATATATTATTAATTATAAAAAAGTCATTACATATTGTATAAAACCCTAAAAGGTGTTTTTACAAAAAAAAAACTCTAAGACGGATGAACCGTGACAACCAGTGTTGGAAGAGCCATAAAGGCCAACTAAAATGACAACTAAACTATGACGAAACTAATGAATGATGCTTAAGGTATTGCCTAAACGCTGCATACTCTGTAGAGTGGGACCGAACTTGTTGTCATCAGTTTCAAAGGGAGGCGGAGCTCTTTCTAAGGACCCCTCCTAGGTCTAGTCCCTAGAGCATTGGATTCCTTTCATTCCTCCATGCGGGACTACTTCCCCGCCCTGTACTGGTCGTCTCGAGGTTCCCCAACAGACCCTTTTTCACTCCCCTAGTTCCTGCTCCAGTTCCAGCCACAGTTTCAGCTCCAGCTCTATCTTTGTGCCCAGGCAGGCCGGGCTGTCGGGTTTCCAGCCACTAGACAGTTGGCCGGCCACCAAATTCTTCCATCCTTGATCGACCGAGTGGGCTTGGGGGACTCCCCGAGGGCTCGCACCGTTAGGTGCAGTAATCGTACATAAAATTGGGGCCCTTAGGTGAAAAATTCGATGACGCCGAATTGTGGGACGCTTGACGGTCCCAATCTGTTGCATACGACTTGGCTTGACGATATTTTTGGAACTCTAGGATAGAGGAGTCGAACCGTGGGGTACCCACCACCCCCGATCACGCTCATTAACAATGTGGTCGATCAAGCCATAGTTAAAACAAAACACATATAGTTTGTATAAATGAGTGAGACACAAACTGAGTCGGGGAATTCCCAAAAGCGAAATAGAAACTGACGACGCAGAGGACATTCCACAAGGTGTTTCCCCGACATGTACCCCATTGGTCACATGGGACATCAACGCACAACCCCAGTACCGAGTCAATCGTCTATTCCGTGGTTTTAGTTTATACCAAAGGAGGAATATCATGGGTGTGTACGCATAATTGGAGCCGATCTAGGGCGAGGGGCTCCCATATCCATAGGATCCAAGTCACCAAGCAAGAGTGGTCGCCCGTCGAATCACTATGGCTCATTCCCTCGAACCCGCGCACGAGCCTTCTTTGTCTCAAAGTAGAGCCCGAAGACACAAATGCCAATGTCCTTGATCACCAATACTTCATCTGATTTCCCCCATGCGGTGGTGTTGATCTTGAGGAGGACCTCCATCCGGGGGGCTTAGAGGCCCACAATTTAACCATCATGGAAAATGGTTGGCGAGCCAAAACCAACGAGCTCACCGGAACATACGATACCACTACCTCGACTTCTTCCTCATCCTCTAACGAACATGCCGATAGACCATTTTGGAGGCTAGTCAGGTGAGAGTCCAGAGACACCGGTAGGGGTGCTTCCCCCGAGGTGGAACCGACCTCCTTGTCTTTTAAGACCCTACGACGATGGATTGTACCTGGTGGTGGAGTGAGCAGCGCCAGAATCATAGGGACACAACCTAGAACCCCTCGCAAAGAGCCTCAAGTTCCGCCATCCTTGGTTCAGTCATGGGATCTTTGCCTCGAAGAGAGTCCCAGACCATTGGGGGTGTCGGAACGAAGACAAGGGCCTTCATAGTTGGTGAACCGTTGGTTGGAGAAGGTTCCGACGGTGGTATGATATCAGGGGGCATATATTGGAAGCAAAAGGGCTGCATTTACTTCTCAAAAAGGCTGAGGCATATGGTTTAATTAAAGGTTTCCAACTTCCAAACTCGCAAGAAACCATCTCTCACCTTCAATTCGCGGATGGTACCCTTATATTCTTATATCTTGAGCCCTTCGGATTGTCAAATATCAAATCGATTTTCCAAGCTTTCCATCATTCTTTAGGGCTGGAAATTAATTTTTTGAAATCAAAACTCTATCTTCTGAATGGCTCCGCGAATGAAGAGTTTCTTTTGGCATCTTTTTTTTTACTGCGAAGTGGGTTCGCTTCCTTGCAAATATCTCGGTTTCTTCCTTGGAGCCAACCCAAGGTTAGTTTCTACATGGCAGCTAGTTGTAGGCAATTTTTGCAAATCCATTGCTTCTTAGAATCTGAAGCTCATCTCTCAAGGAGGTTGTCCCACCTTAATCTGGCCACTTTATCCTCTTTGACGGTTTTCTAATGTCGTTGTACAAGGCCCCTAAATCCATTCTCACTCAAGCCTCATGCGTTCTTTTTTGTGGGGAGAAAAACTGGGGAAAAGGCCCCTTTGTAAAGTTCCCTGGTCAACGGTGGTTCAACCAAAAGCTTCAGGGAGTCTCGACATTAAACGCCTGCTCGAGTTTAATCTCAGCCTTCTAGCAAAGTGGACATGGCGTTTTTCCTTTGACTCAGACTCTCTTTGGAAGTCCTTCATCTTCAACATAAATGTCAAAATTGGATTGGGACCTCTCGAAGGTACGCAACCAAAATCCTTCTCCAATCATCTCACAAATTTTGAGTCTTCTTCATGAAGAAAGGATAACAGCTCTATTTAGGCCGAATGGTTTGAAAAGGTCGTTAGGGGATGGCAGCCAAATAACCTTTCGGAACAATGTCTGGTGCTCCTTGGTCTCTCTATCATTCATGTTTCCAAGAATTTTCGCTATAGCAATCAACAAAGAAGCTAAAGTGGCAGACTATTGGTTTGCAAATTCTTGAGTTCCCTTGCTCCGAAGAAATCTAAGGGGCTGAGAGTCTGGTAGTTGGGACAACCATCTCCTTCACCTTACCCTTTTTAAACCCTTGTCTCACTAGGACTCCATCTCTTAGGTTCATAACTCTACATCCTTCAAAGTCAAGGATTGTTAGTTAGCCATTTGCAAAGGACTTTGAGAACCCCAAAGTTTCATGGACACCTATGATTTAGAAATCTAATCTCCCACCCAAAATTTCTCTATTCAATTGGTTAGCAGCCCTCAATACTATTCCCTCCAAATCATTCCTTAAAGAAAGAGGATTTTCCATCTCACTAGTAGATTCAAAGTGGCAATTCTGCTCCCGAGTTTTTGAACATTTCTTCCATATCATGATGAATGTCCACGAACCTTCTCTCCGCGGGGCTCTCTATATGTTCTTGGTGGTCTATCGACTGTTACTTCCCAAAAAGTGCCCAAAATTTAATCATTCAATGGTATGGCCTCTGCCCCTTTAGAGCTTGGAAGCTTCATTATAAGCGTTTTCTCTTCATTGGTTTTTAAATCTCCGAATCTTTAGGAACACAATTGTGCTCATCAAAACTCTTAACCAATTGAATCACTATTTGCAAAAACTCAACACTTGAGTTTCCTCCCGCTTAAACTAGTAACCGAGAAGTTTAACCGGATGATTTTACAGCTTAATCCCTTTGTCCGCATTCCTTATTTTCATAAGTTCTACTTCTTTGTTTCTTGTTCGGTTGTACTCAAGTCCTAGACTTTTATCTTCAATAAAAATCGTTTTTTCTTATGGACCATTTTTTTTTGAATAGAAATAAAGAAATAAATAATAGCATTAAAATACAAAATTATCAATGACGTTAATATCGTCTTGTATAATTCAAATGATTTTTTTTAATATATGAGTTAAGTTTTTTTCTCTCTTGTAACTTGAGACTACGACTAGCCCTAGCCGTCCTTTGCGCAACTATGGTGTTTCCCTTGTCTGATGTCGCCTCCGACAGGCTGGTTGCCGCTGCTGCTCCTGCCGCCCCTGAGCCTCACGTGGTGGAGGCCCTTCCCTCGCAGACCGTGTCCGGTGCTGGGGATATTCAGCTCCGCCGAAGGAGAAGGCCGAAACCAATCTCTGTCGGTCCTTCTACCTTCTCACCCTCTCCTCCTTCACCGCCGCTACCCCCGTCTTTCTCGACCGCCGTGGTGCCCTTCTCCATGGGTGCACTCTCTTCCTCGTCTGCTCCAAAACCACGACGAGGTCGGCCCTTGAAGCGGACCAGTGTTCCTTCGACTTAACGTAACCCTCGCCCACCGTCTCCTTCATCGAGTCTAGCCCTAGCTTTGCATCCTGCACATGAGATAGTTCCTCTCAACCCTAATCTGACGGGTGCTCCGCCGCACCAGCCCCATTATCCTGTCTATAGTCCTTGTGTGGGACGAGGCTAAGGAAACCATCCTTATTCTCTACAGAGACTCGCCGTCTCCATTTTCTATCGGTGACTCTGCTGCTGCCCCTTTGCAACGGGATCCGACGAAGGGTAAAGCACCAATGAAGGATCTTCAGAGGACGGCGGTGGAAGCACTGGGGTTGGGACGGTGCCTTCCTAATCGGGATAGGATCCCCCTCATCCCCGTTGCCTTTCGGTCCCCTCAAGGATGAGTCGTGGCCCGTCACCGACTCTCGACCCCGACGAGCCTCCCTCACCCAATACTGCACTGGATCCGGACCTTCATGCTTCGCTGGCAGCTCTCCAAGATGGCCTATCTTCTTTCTCAATCGAGGACGAAGAGGAGGTTGAGGTCTTCGTCAAATTCTCTACGACCATCTCCACGGCTATTGCTAGGCAACAGTGGGGTATGATGGGTAAACTGTGGTCGCCGATACCCACCTGGAAGGAGGCCCTGCTCCGTATTATCAGCACCGCTTGGGGGCGGGCTGCGGAGGGTCTTGTTGTCAAGGATCTGGGTCCGGACCTCTTTGGCTTCTACTTCCGGTCGTTTGAAGCACGTGCTTGGGTCTGGGGTAACGAACCTGGTGTTTTGACGGGCATGCCCTACACTTGGGTGACTTGGATCCCTATGCCCGAGAGCTGCCGGCTTTGCATCACATGTAATTGTGGGCTCACGCGAGAGGTCTGCCATCCCTGGTGAGGACGAAGATGACAAAGATGTCTATTGGGAACACTTTGGGTACTTGTGCGGAAGTCCCGAGCGATCAGTGGGGAATGTGTTGGGGAGGCATTGTTCGGGTTCGTTTCTGGCACCTCATCGAGCGTCCACTCAGGCGGGGAATGGTACTTCGCTTCAAGGAATTTTTGGACCCGATAAAGATAGAGCTGACCTATACCAAACTCCCGAGCTTTTGCTTCAATTGTGGGAGGCTTAGGCACATCATCTTGGACTTCACGTGGGAGGTCTGAGGCACCCCGAGGTATGATTCCTCCCTTTTGGAGTATCAAATGAACAAGAAGGCGAAGTCGTATGCAACAGACTAGAGTGAGTCGCCACAACCACCGACCATGTCAGGCGCCATGAATGTTTTCTCGGGCATTATACCTAAAGGCTCCTCATCTCTGGGAAGGAGCCCCGATGTTTCCTCTAGCACTATACCTAATTTTACGGTGGCTCGGGTTGACACCCAGTCTAGGAAGGAGACCCCATGCTGGAAAAATTTGGTGGTTGGCCAGCTCTCTAGTGGTCGGGTCACTGAAGTTCCAGCGCCCGGTTCTTCTGGGCCTAAGGATGTTGTAGAGTCATCAACTAGAGGCACTAAGAGGTCGGCGCACCTCGGGATGATCAGGTACACAGTCCCACCAGGAGGAATGTTAGGTCGTCCAAGCTTCAGGGACTGGCCCTTAGAGGGGTCCATGGTCGATGCTTTGCCTCCCACCATTATTGTTGAAGTCCTTGGCCAATTTTCAGAGTAGAAATTTCAGAAGGGAATTTTTTATTATAAAATATACCTTATAATAATATAAATTTGTTTTCTGTATTAGTATGGTTCAAAATTTGAAAAATATGCTTTTCAATTGTTTTCGGACAATAATTCCCTTCTAGTATTATTGTCTTAAGATAGTTGAAAAACATATTTTTCAAATTTTGAACTTTACTACCATGAGAAACAAATTTATACCATCATGATTCATGAGGCATATTTTATAAATTTTCCCTATTGTAATTTCTTCTTATTTATAATAATGCACCTTTTCGGTCAAAGAAAACGACGCTAATCTCAAATGACCAACAGAATAAACCTTTTTAGCTCGAAACTGTCTCGTGACTGATATCTTTGTTCGAATGCCATTAGGTCCGCTCGCACATCCATCGCTGTCGTTTCCAATTTCTTCATCACCAAACTCCGCTCCAAACATTCAACTCAACCCCACATTTCTTCGCCTTAACAATCCACATCGTCCCACATAAAAAGAAATCCAGTCAGATCTCTCAACAGAGACCACCAGAAATGCCCAACATAGTACTCAAAGCTGGAAGCAGGCCGCCATGGATCGGCCTCGCCGCCGCCGTCTGGGTCCAGTTGTCCGCCGGAAACGCCTACAACTTCCCTCTCTATTCTCCAGCTCTCAAATCGGTTCTGGGTTTCAATCAGCAGCAGATTACGATGCTCGGTGTCGCCAATGATATCGGCGAGAACGTGGGTCTGCTTCCCGGTATTGCCTGCAACAAGTTCCCTCCGTGGGCTGTGCTCGCTGTTGGTGTTGTGGCTTGTTTCTTCGGATATGGCGTTCTCTGGCTCGCTGTTAGTCAGACTGTTCTTGGCCTGCCTTACTGGTTGGTGAGTCTCTTTAAATTTTGTTTGAAGCATACCCAGTTGAAATTTACTGATGAAAGAGGTTGCTTGAGAGTTTTTTAATTAAAGGATTGAGATTTTTGTGTACCCATTTGGGCTCAGTAGTTTTGGTGATTTGCACTTGGTGGGTTAAGATTGGTTTCAATTTTGGTGGATTAGTTGTGCATTGAGTAGTTGCATTGTCTGGTAGGCTATTCTACAATTTGCATATGCATATGCAGAGTTTCTAAGTATGTGTTGTTAAGGTACTACTACTGTATTTGCTTTCTGGGGGATCTGGATATGCATCATCTTTTTGAATTTTGGTAGGGGATAAAATAGTAAATCTAACATCTCTTAATTAGATTAAGCAAAGGTTAACCCCTAACCTAACCCCACCTCACACCTGCTCCCAAGGAATTGACCCATTAGGATCCAAATCCATGACCAAAGAGGTGAGAAAGCTCACTTGACATTGTGGGCCGGATATGAATTATGATTACTCCCTTTTCCATATTCGTTGAAAGTTTAGAACTTTAGCAGTGAGCTGTTGGTTGATTTATGTAATTAAGAAGGTAGTTTGGTCCAACTGTTGAAGTCATTTGCTTGCTTGACAGCCTGTAGTTTCTCTTTTTGGAATTTAAGAGCTCTAGTGTGTGCAAGAAGTCAGCCTGTGTGAATGACTGAATATGGAGTTGAACCTAATAACTAAGGTTTGGCAATCTGGTGAACCTGTTGAGTTAGGAGTGGGTTGCTTAAAGAAAGAAAGAAGGGCATAGACTGCATACATTATTTAACTAAGATCCCTAGGGAATGCTAAAAGAGGATAGACTATGACTAGGGATTCGTAAACTTGATGGTTCTGACTAAAGTAGTTTCTTAGAAGTAGTTCATAAGCATGGAAACGAGAATGAATAAACAAATGCCATAAGCTGATGAAGGATGTGTATGGTTTGGACTCTACTAATTTCTAAACAGAACAAAATATAATTCTCTTCTCCACAACCTTGAGGTCCTTCTCTTAAGTTTGCATATACCAGTTTAGCATGTCAAATCTTTTGAGTGCTTTAGTTCTTAGTATATCATTGACTCATTGTTGGGAAAGGTAGTTACTCCTTTTATTAAAAGTTCAAAACAAACCAAAAGTATATATACCTTGTGAAGCATGCTGATATATATCTCAAAATACACGGGTGATGTGTGTGCTACACTTGAGCCTCACACAACTATCATTAATATTTTTTCCTTGTTTGTCATATGCTTGCATCTAGTGAGTTTCCATTATAGCAAACATGCTTACTTTTTCACTATTGATGCTACAACAGTTGTGGATTGCACTTTGTATTGCCACCAACAGCAATGCATGGTTTGGCACAGCAGTACTTGTGACTAACATGAGAAACTTCCCTTACAGTAGGGGAACTGTTGCCGGCATACTCAAAGGTTATGTTGGGCTTAGTGCTGCAATATATACGGTAATATACAGTATGGTGCTACAGGAATCTTCTTCACAACTACTATTGTTCCTTGCACTTGGGATCCCCGTATTATGTTTAATCATGTTATACTTCATTCGACCTTGCACTCCTGCTTCTGGAGAAGAAGACTCTAAAGAGCGTGTCCACTTTATCTTCACCCAAGCTGCAAGTGTTTTTCTTGCCATCTTTGTGGTCGTAATCACTGCAATAAATAACACTGTTTCTCTCAGTGATGCCATTTCCTACATATTTGTCGCCGTAATGTTTATTCTCATGCTCTCCCCTCTTGCCATACCTATCAAAATGACAATATTCCCTGCAAAACCAAAAAGTTCAGTCCCTCCTGAAGAAGGTGATTCAGATCAAAGACAACCTATGTTGACTGGTTCAGATCGTGGAAGCTTTTATGATGATGAAGATTCTGATATTGAAACTCTACTTGCTGTCGGAGAAGGGGCAGTGAAGAAGAAAAGGAGACCTCGAAGAGGGGAGGACTTCAAGCCTGGTGAAGCCTTCATCAAGGCTGATTTCTGGCTTCTCTGGTTTGCGTACTTTCTCGGGGTTGGTTCTGGAGTTACTGTCCTCAACAATTTGGCACAAATAGGAGCTGCATCAGGTGTTGATAACACAACTATATTGTTATGCCTCTTCAGCTTTTGCAATTTTGTGGGTCGTTTAGGCGCAGGTGTTGTCTCTGAGCACTTTGTCAGGTGAACCTTCATTCTTGACAGGGATCATTGCAAAAAAGTACCACTAGGTATTCATTAAGATGTAACAACTCACAAAACAATGTTTGATCAATGCAGGACAAGCATAACTGTTCCACGAACGGTTTGGATGGTATGTGCACAATTAGTCATGATTGCAGCATTCCTTATATATGCCTCAGCTCTCACTGGAACCCTCTACGCTGCGACTGCCTTAGTTGGGATCTGCTATGGGATTCAGTATTCAGTCATGGTTCCAACTGTTTCTGAGCTTTTTGGGTTGAAACATTTTGGTGTAATTTACAACTTCATGGCGCTGGGCAATCCTACAGGCGCACTTATCTTATCAGGCGTGCTTGCCGGTGATGTGTATGATGCAGAAGCTGCAAAGCAAGGAACCTCCACCTGCTTAGGCCCTACTTGCTTCAGGCTCACATTCTTGGTTCTAGCCGGTGTCTGTGGCCTCGGTACATTGTTGACCATAATTCTCACTATCAGAATACGACCAGTGTACCAAATGCTCTACGCCGGAGGATCTTTTCGTCTACCTTCAAGCTCTGGTCACTGACGAGGAAACTAATGCTCTTAATTATGCTTATAAGTGAACTGTTGAGAGAAGCCTGTATCTTATGTATCAACATCGGATGTTGAGGTTATTTATACCAATGAAGAATTGCTTAGCTATCAGTTGATTTGTTCAGTAATTCTAATACAAACATAGATGCTTTTCAAGATCCAAACATAACGGTAAGTGTGATGGAGAGAGTGAGAAACTTGGTGGAATAAATCATAATAAAAAAAACCCATAGCTCTCAGCATTTGAAGTAATGAAAGAGAATTACAAGTGAGAGTAACATGAATGTTTTTTGTTGATGATCATGTAGGTTTCAGATCTTGAAACATTGTATCCCACCTGATCTTCTCAATCGCACTAGGCAAGTCCTTCACTGGGTTGCTGATGGGAGTTGAATTGGTGAGCAGTAACCTCCCCTGCTTCACCATCATCAATTTCTTGCCGTTCCTCTTCACAACCGCACCACCTCTGGAGCTGCAGCCATGCCTTGGCGGCACCACCGCGAGTGCGGAGGATGATTGCTCGCGGCGAGTCCATGTGTGGATGTACCTGGCCAGAGACCTCCTTGTGCGCTTGAGGGCGAGGAGGAGCCTTGACATGGGGCGAGGGCCGCCTCTGCTCTGCCTCCTTGCAAGCTTGAGGATCTCCAGCCTGTGCTTGGCTATGGAGATGTCCATGCTTTGGAGGAACTCGTGGTTGAAGTAGGCAATGTCTTCTTCTTCCAGCTCGTTTTGGGACATGGCAAGGCCGTATTGGTAGACCAGGGATGGCTCAAGGCCACTTCTTGAGAGCCATGAGAACCAATCCATGTAGCTTCAGAGAGACAAGTGTGTGTTTTATGAGAGTGATGATGTTGTGCAGTTGCAGAGGTACATGGACTTTTATTGTGTTGTTTCATCTTTTTTTGTTTTGGCTTTTATAATATAAGAAAAATCACTTTGGTGGTTGATATGAATCTCAATTGTGTGCATGAATGGTAAGAGCCCTTCATCGTCATGACAACATAATTATCTTAAAGAATCTTTGTTTTTTTGTGTGACCTAATCCAATTTAAATGAAAAATTAATTTAGATATGATGTGGCAGATGTAACAATTCAAGGATGCATACCTTATGTCTTAACCAAGTAAAATAAAATGAAGAGGAATGAATAGTAAGATATGGGAGCTTATTTTTGTTCACATGGGTTGTCTACAAAAAAGGTACTAGTTCATGTCGTCAAAGAGTAATGACGGCTTCGTGTGGGTACCCCTGTAATTTTTATTCTTTGGCAAATAAATACCCTCATTTGTTTTTTCAAAGTATTCAAAAGAGAGTAAAAAAACTGTAATCAGTTGATCAAACAAATGTTGATAAAATTGAATTTAATCTTAATTTCTTTTGTTTCCATTCAATCTCTAATATATCTGAATCAAGACAAATTGTTGCACTATGCACATCCAAAGCATGTGGAATTAATAGCTACACATCCCCAATTCACTAGTGGGTTAATGGTTCATTGTAGCTTTACTCCAACAAGAGCTGTCTTCATGTTGTAATATTGGATCTAACACCAAACATTGTCTTGTAAAGCTTTAATGTAATGATGCCTCAATCTGTTCCTACATCCACATGATAAGAACGTTACATCTGTGATGTCAAGGGGCCCCAAACAAATATCACAAAACCAACACTCTGCTATTCCCATGTGAACCCCCAATGTTCTGTTTTAGGTGCTTTTTCTATTATATATACACATCTTGGATTTTCTGATGGAAACAAAAACCAAGTCTGGGTCTTCATAACACAATTGAAACTCTTTTGGTTGTTGATGTTTGTCTATGCATAACCTTGTTTTCTTACATGTGATGTGTTGGGTCTAGTCTCTACATGAAACATGGAATCTAAAGGATGTTATAGTTTGATCCTAAACTCCTGCGACTTCAATCAAAAACACTATATGAACGAGTCACAAGTCTTAAAGCACTCATAATCTAGGACCAAGGTTTGATCAATTCAATATTTTACAAGTCATAAGGAAAAAACCTAGTTTGACTAAGAAAATGCCCTTGCAGCAAAAGTTTACAAAGCCATTATTGAAAAGTCAATTCAAACAAGCTTCTAGATATCTTAAGATGACTGAAGTTCAATCTAAACTAGTTGTGGCAATAGAAGGTTTTGTAGAAACATGGCTGAAACATGGCAATGAGTCAAGTTCTCTCTATTGAATGAATCTTCACAAGTGAAATCAGACAAGCAAAGCATTCCACTGATGAAAAGACATAACATAAATATGAAAGAAGAATTGGCTTTGCCATTCGATATGGAAAAATCCGAATACCAGATGAATCATACAGTTAAATCTATTGTTTCCGTGTCAGACAATAAAAAGGAAAGTGAATGTGTAAAACTAAAAGAGAAAATGTGGGATGAATCAGTTTGCAAAATTACAACAAAACTGTGGATGTACCATTTACTGTCCCATGGTGTCTTCTCTGGCAAGGATCAAGTAGCCCATACAAGATATGACCTGTTAAGCCTCAGATCTTTGTTCAAAACAAGCCTCTCAGTGCACTGACAGTATTATTAACCTCCATGGCTGAGGAACTAACAAATGAGGTAGGAAACACAAGCAAGAGATACGATTATCTCATTCTGCGTCCAATATTTTCTGAATCTATGCACGTAAATGTAAACTCCAAGCTCAAAATAATAGAATCACCTATTAAGACTGTATATATTGCCAATGACTCCAACTATGCTGACTACTACTGCCAATATTAACATTAGCCAAGACAAGAACTTCTCTCCAGCACTCAAGCCTTCCCCTCCCCTAGTCAACCTCAATGCAACAAGAGATGGAAATATAAAACCCAATGAAACAGCTGTAGTTGCTCCTGTAAACTTGAAAGCAGTCCAAATACTGGGAATCAGCACAGATGTTAAATAAATAAGAGTCAATAGAACCCCTGTCAGAGCCAAAGATCTCTTCCTATCCTCAAGAAGTGGAGGTGATCCCCTAAACACAACTGAATCCACAGTTTGGCGCAGAGAAAAATGAACGACGGGGAATACAAGAATCAAGTGAAGAATGTAGCCAACACGAACAATGTAGTTCAGGGCAGAACTGAAACGTATGCCAAGGTTTGTGTCAAAGTTGGTCAAAATATCTGACTCGGTATCGTCCCCGAAGAGTAGGTATCCTGAAATGGCTGTGAGAGCATAAACCACAATACAAAGCACAGTTGTGATCCTCCCTACTTTATTCATCTTTTGGATAGATCTCCCTTGTAACTCGTTATATATTGGCTGAACATTGAAATGGCAAATGTAAGCATTTGTCATAATGGGTATCACCACAAGCAAATCCAAAATTGCAGTCTCTGACCCAAAATCAGGAACCATTCTTGGAGCCTCGATTTTCCCTTCCACGAGCTTAATAAGTGCAATAGCACAAGTAACCACAAGAAACACAACTGCAAGAGCCACAGATGCGGCTGAAGTGGAGCTCAAAGAATCAATCTTTTGCAGTGCACAGAGTGGGGCAAGAAAAAACAACACCATAACCAAAATCAACAACTTCCTATGATCCCACAACCCATTTCCCAACCACTGATCAAAAACACCAATGTGAACAACAGAACCCGAGCTAGAACCGGACATCACATCACCCATGATGATCAAATAAACCACCATAACACCGGCATTGTTCACAATGACACACATTTCAGCTAAAACCCTCCCGGTCTTCCCCAATGCACACTCAACGAGCTCCCCATAAGAAGATACCTTGCAAAGAACAGAAAAACGCACCAGCAGCGCAATACTAACCTCGGTCAAAAGACCCATCAAAATTATCAACACAAACCCCACGCCCAATCCGAGAACCTTCATGGTAGCCGGCAGGGCCATGATCCCAGCCCCAATAACAGAGGTGGTGAGGTTAAACACGGCCCCGTATATCCCGGATCCCGCTGTCTCTGGCGGCCCAGCGGAGGCGATAAGCGGGAGATCATCGTCAAAGTCCCCACTCCCATCACGATCCCTCAATTTCGTGGAGCTCAATTCGCTTTCTAGATCTAGAGGGACATATTTGACACGGTTCTTCGTTTGCAATTCTATGTTCTTGGGTAGAACCGAATAGGTATTGTCCATCGTCAATTTTCTGAAAGAACCCGAACCGGAACTAGAGATTTGAAGCAAAGAGATCTAAAAAATGAAGAATGCTGGTGAAAACTTACAGAAATTATCTGGGATTTGAGAATGGAGACGGAGAGAGACGACGAGAAGTGCGTAAATGTTGGATCGGTTCGATGTATTGAGGGAGAAAAAGAGCCCCAGATTGCAGGCTGCGTCAACGACTTGGAGCTTCCCAATGGAGAAGGAGAAGCAGAACCAAGGAGAGAGAGACTAGAGAATGATCCGCTGCATCTCCTATTGGTTCATTTTTGGCATAACTGTACACTTGAACACCGTTAGATTTGGATTTTATATTTTTTTTATTGGAAATATCATGTGTTCGACACGTGTCGTGATCCCGGAGACACCAACCTTACAGGTGTGGTTGATGACGATCATGATCAGGACTGTACATGGGATGGGAATGTGATGCAAAATCAGTACCTCTTCATTTTATGGACCAAATCATCCATTAAAGACAGTTCCGTTCAACCATGACCACGACAATAAGAGCATGTACAATAGAAAGGACCTTGATGAGAGAATGGGAGTGCAGAACTTGTGTTGACTTGATAAAAGTGAGGTCTTTGGAGTGTAGAAAAATAGTTGTTTTGCAACATAAAGGACCTCTGAAGTCCTGGGAGTGCAGAACAATGCTGACTGGATTATTAATTGATATTTTGCTGTTTTATTTAATTCTTTATCATAAACCGTTTAAATTATTTATAATTTAAACAATTTTGGAAATAAAATAAGTAATGACAATAAATAATTCATAAATAAATTTAACACGGATATAATTGAACTTTAAATTTTATTCAACCCCTTTTAATACAACCCAAAACAAAATACAAGTTCAAGAATCATTCTCTGTTGGGTTGACATCCGGTGGTGGGGGTTGTCGTCGAAGATCATCAATTTGGGCTTTAAGGGTGGATATGAGTTGTCGCAGTTCGGACTTGAAAAACTTATGGTCTGCCATATCCTCTTCGTCGAAGGAAGATGTATCCTTCCCCAACAGGGACCTGTAGGTGGCGAGGTTTGCTTCCCACTGTTGGGTTAATGTCTGTATCATGCGATACCTTTCTGCATGTTGTTCGGCACGTGTACGTTCAGCCTCCATCCGTGCACGTTCCAGGTCGGCGAAGGCAGACATTTGGGCCGTGAGGACGGTCCCCTTCTTTGCGGCCTTCGTTGCCTTCTTCCCTTACGGTCAGCGAGGGGGACTTGGGGCGGCCTCAGGGGATGGGGGTGTGTCGCTGAGAGGGACCTGAGTCCCCTCGTAGTTGTCGCTTGCTCCCCATTCTGGTGGTTGGGACTCACCACTGAGAGGTGTGCACTCCTCCCCTGTGCTTGTGGGTGGGGTTGAGCTGTAAGCCCCAGCCTCATCCAACCGTTGTCGTTGTTGGCGTACTTGACTGCGGACATTTCCCATTGTGCCCTCCTGGGCAGTGAACTTCGTGACGCCCTCGAGCCTCATCACCCAATGATCCAGCTCGAACCTTAGTGGGTGGTCACCCACTTTCCCTGCCTTCTCCCACATTTCCTTCGCACGTTTCATGTGCTCTTCCAGGTTGGCGCCACTCGGATACTCGGCCTTGGACCTCTTCAAATAGCCGAGCATCCTCCTTGTCTGCCCAGAACCTCTGAGCCAACGTTTCTTGATAGCTTCCCAGCGGTGATGTGGGAAACCTCCCTTCGAGTTGTATTTCTTCATAACTTCGCACTAGAATGTGTTGCCGGTTTGAGAGTTGCCCTTGATGTGGTCTTTTGTAGTACTCAACCAGCAACTTATGAGGTGGTGGTCCTCCTCCTTGCTGAATGTCTGGCCCTCCGGATCTGGTTCTTGGGGTTGGGCTCGGGCAAGGGCTCGGGCTCGGGCTCGTCGTTGGGAAGGTCCGGCAAAGGATGGTTGGGGGGTTTGTACGTCGGGTAGTGGGTGGCCCTCGTAGTTGTAGAATTGGGGTGGCAGTGAGAACCCTTGCGGGGTCATCCCAAATTGTGATGGCACCTGGAACGGTGGCGTCTGGAACCCTTGTGGGTGCATGCCAAATTGTGATGACACTTGGAACCCTGGCGCCATTTGAAATTGTTGGGGACGGTATTGCCCTAATAAAAAAAATTAATACAATAAATTAAGTGCAAAAAATTAAAACAATAAAATAAGTGCAAAAAATTAATACAATAAATTAAGTGAATTTTTTTTAACACAATGTATTAATATAATAAATTAATTAAAAAAATTACGTTACATAAATAATAAGTTTGCACTTACCTGAACTCGACCCCGGTTGCGAGTATTGGGAGAAAGCGGAGTTGTCCCGATTGTCCACTAGCATGTCTTGAAAATTATGTGCCAGTTCGTCGGGGCTGAATCCGACTTCGTCACCAGCTGACTGTGCACGAGACCCAACGTCGCCGACATTTTTCACGAGAATAATTGAAACGAGAGAGGAGAATTTGGGAAGGAGAGAGAGAAGTTGGATAGTGGAAGTAGAGATTGGTGTGGAAAAAATGAGAGGAGATGGGTATTTATAGGGTTTTTTTTTGCTGATTTTTTAATTAAAAAGAGTAGCCGTTAGTTGACTGTTGCCAACGGTCGGGGACACGTGGCGGCACCGCAGGCTGCCAGCGCAGGCGAGGGAGCGACGGCGCGTCCAGTGCGCTCGGCCAGCGAGAGGGGAGCGAGGAGCGCGGCGCGGGGAGCGGGAGCGCGAGAATGGGGAGCGGGATCGCATTTTTCCGGCTCCACAGCGGAACGGCCAGCGCGCCCGGCCAGCGCACGCGAGGGAGCGGGGAGCGGGGCCGTTCTGTTATGCGTGCTATAAGAGCTCCGGCCATGCATGACGAATTGTCGGTGAATAATACGAATCAACAATAGTTGAATCGAGAGGGACGAAAGTTTAGAGCACCCACATCCCCGGGTTCACGGTTTAGTGAATGGCGAATCGTGAGTCGCACGTTGTAGCATGCGTCTCGTGCGGTTCCGATTCATTAGACCTGAATTGGATCCGTGAACCGTGACTCGCGATTCAGAAACGTGAAACGTAAATTACGACTTACAAACGTGAACCGTGAATTGTGACTCAAAGAATCGCCACCGATCAATGAAAACCGTCACATGACGCTGGTGTGGCAATGACCGTTGCTAACAGCTCTTTTTTTAATAAAAAAAATTCGAAATACATTAAAAATACAATTTTTTCCATTCATCAAACCACCAACAATTACTTTTCATCTCCAACATTTATCTCTCAAATTCCACTACCCACAAAGTTTGCAATCCGATCGTTTTTTTATTCGAGCTATGGATGATTTAGAAGCCACATTCGTGAAATAGGGAACAAATTCGGCCAAGGCTGAAAGAGAGATAAAGAGAGTGCATGCAAAGATCGACGCAATGAGGCGAAGGCTCGAAAGTGTGGAACCTTCCTGAAGAGAGATTAACATAGGTCGTGTCGAATGCTACGACCGACTAATGCAAGATTATTTTGTCGAGAACCCCACTTATGGGGCCGAGATGTTTAGGCATTGATACCGTATGAGCCAACCAATTTTTATTCAGGTGATATAAAAGGTAGTGGAGCATGACGATTATTACGTTCAGAAGCAGGACGCTGTAGAACGCACGAGGTTACCAACACACCAAAAATGCACCGCCGCTATCAGAATGCTAGCGTACGGGTGCTCGACAGATACGTTGGACGAATCCCGACTTGGGGTAGGTGATGAGCGTAAATGTGTCCTACTTAATTTATCCATTTTCTCCATATTTGTACCGTATTTTTTTTTATCGACGAAAACATATTTAAATTAATCTCTTCCGAGGAAGAAAAGATTACACAAAAAAAACAATCTTCCTAAAGATTGCAAAGGACCAAAGTAAGGGTACACACACCAGAGAGCCAAGTATGGGTACTCAGACCCAGAGTCAAAGAAAGGATACACCGACCCAACAGACCCACAGCGGGGAAGACCAACAACAGTCAAGAGAGGGTACACAGACCCAGATGCAAATAAAGGGTACACAAACCCCGAAGGAAAGAGAGGGCACACAGACCCAGAGGCTAAAAAAGGGCACGCAGACCCAAAAGAAAAGCAAGGGTTCACAGACCCGGAAGCTAAGAGAGGGCACGTAGACCCAGAGGCTAAGCAAGGGTACGCAGACCCAAAAGAACAGAAAGGGTACGCAGACCCGGAAGAAAGCAACCAAAAAATAAAAGAGGTCAAAACACCCGAATTTTACAACCATGAAGCGCTCCAAAAAAAGTATAGGTCTTTAACCCTGATTTGCCAACCATTAAGCACAAGAGAAACTGGAATATAACAAAAAACAAATAGCCTAAGCTAGTAAAGCACCCTGTCTCATTAGAATCATCATCCAGTCACACAGACTGGAAGACGAGACTAACACATCGACGATCAACACCGCAAGCGATAAAGAAAGTCTCGATGTGTAAAACCCACTGGAACACATAAACCCCTTAAAATGAATCGAGTAAGAAAACAAATGAAAGGCACAAAAGCCTAAAACCTCACTGACGGCCAACACCTTAAACCGGCGAGACCTAACCACAAAGTGGAAGGAAGCAGATGCATATCAAACCGAAAACGATAAAGGGGTAACGCGGTGGTACAAAACTTAAGCTGCAGAGAAGGATATACCAGAATAAGAACCACGATGCAACACTAGACCCACGACGATCCTCACCCAAGAGGCTGAAGAAGCGCGTCCCACGACCGGATCTGAAGCGAAACACCAGTCAAGCAGACGAACCACCAAAAGCGGGAAGAACAGCTCTGCGACGATCTCCACCCGGGAGGATGAAGAAGCGCGTCCCACGACCAGAGCCGGTACCAACAACCTCTAAGGATCCGAAAGACGCACCATCCTTAAAGCCCGAACTCAGCCCTCCAAAACCTAAGTCGGACAGCACCGAAAAGGGTCCAAAAGGAGGACCGGTATTTCTACCGAGGACGGACTCCGAGTCTAGTGAAAAAACAAGCGAGAACCCAAGGGCAGAACCAGATCAGAACCAGACAGGCCCAGACCAGACATGCCCAGAACTCAAAGGGACAGCCCATTTAGGCCCAGATCCGGCCCGACAGGCCCAGATCTGAACCTACACTAGACTGACCCGGCTCATCTGGGGCAAGCCCAAACCGGTCTGATCAAACCCTACCCGGCCCAAGCCCGAACCGGTTGGATCAAACCCTACCCGACCCATCAACAGAACCCAACCCGAAGCACTTCGCGCCGCCCCCGCTGCACATCTCGACCGACCTGCCGGAGAACCACCGACGAGCATGGAAGTTTTTCGAGCTGCCCACGAGCCGACCATCAGAAGACCCACCGGTGAGCACAAGCCACGAACCCAGACCGACCAAAGAAGCCCTTACTTCGGAGAAGATCTGTTCGGCTCAGATCCAATCGTGACCCCACGAACCCTCCCCAGCCAGTACCGGACGCACGAGGCCTTCCTGCCACCACGACAGCTTGACGATGAGCAACGAACTCCGGCCAGAACCTGACGCGCCGAGGCCTGCAACTGCCACCACGAGACATCGGCGACGAACACTGGCTAACTTGAAGAAGAAGGAGGCTGGATCTCACAGGGGAAAGGGAAACTAAAGCCAGCAAATGGAAGAATGGATGGGAGAAGAAGGGGAGAAGGGAAAGGAAAAGCCACCGCCGGCTACAACCTTGACCGGAGCCAGGGTTGTCGCCAGCGGGGGAAGATGACGACGGCGCCTCTGGAAAAGGGTTGGGAGGGTTTTTTCTAGAGAGGTTTTTTAGGTCTGAAAAGAGGTAGAGAGAAATTACTTTAGCCAATATACCTTGAAGGATCGGACGGCTGAGAGACCACCACACGTGCACTCAACATATAAAGCATGCATATATGATGTTCCACAATAAGCCATTTGGCCCAATGAGGTGACCCCACGCATGGAATCCAATAGCTGGTTGGAGTGCATGCCACTTGTCATGCTTTGATAAACCATTGCCCACTTTAATTCAACTTCGCCATTTTGCTCATTCCCACTTCTTTAGAGCTTATATTGACTTCGTTTTTTCACCATTATTTTTCTTTTTCAGAGATCTACAAAATGAGATCATTATTGGATATATTACAAAGTAATAAAAAAATATCGTCGATTAAGGGGCTAAAGACCAATTTTCATAATATGATGTCTTGAGCTAGTGTCTGCGATCCAAAGCAGACTATTTCTACGGGTCCATGAGCGTCGTATAGACTTCGGTCGATCAGGACATATATCTGGAACCCAAAGTGTTTATACCCTATTTTGTATGGTTTACGTTTTGCAGTAATGCACTTCCCCAGTTACTCATTTCAAAAAAAATTATTCTTATGAAAATTATTTATACTTTGAGGTTGTCATAAATTTGAGTTTTGAAGTAGTTCTTTAAAAAATTAATATAATCATAGATAGCCATTTAAAAAGATAGTATGATTGAATTTTATTGTGACTAAAGAGAGAGTATTTTCAGTTATTAATACCACCAAAACTCGGTTGAATAACCGAATAGGAGACCATTGACTGAATGATAGTATGATCGTATAAAACGAAAAAGATATTTTTGATTGTATGAAATTGTTTAAAATATCTTCAAAATATGTAATAATAAGTACTCATTTATTAATTTAATACAATAACAATTTTAATTTCAATATTAGTTATAATATTGTGATGTAATTTGAACTTCGAATTAATAATATAATCTATCTTAATGCTATAAAAAAACATAATTCACCCTTCTTATCTCGTCACCTCAGTAACCTACCTTTTAGAATATTCTTTGTTTCCCTCTCCCAACGACGTTGTACGGCGTCGTTTATTTCTTCTTCTCTATTGAAATGCACAACTCTGGAACACGAAAATTCCCAACTTAACGTCGTTTGTACTTAGAGATTGTCATAGATTTGATCATGCGTTTGAAAAGCAATTTATAATTTCCCGGTCAATTCTGAATCTTAGAGCATGCAACTCACCTCCCTGTATTTTCGGAGCAACAATCGCATGCTCGGGCTCATGCTCGGGCTCAAGCTCAGCGTGATCCCAATTTTCTATAAAACCCCAACCCCGCTGCTCCTGTTGGGAGACAGAGAACATTCGAAAAAAATCATTCAAAAAAATGAAAGCGATGTGTAACTTCGAAGGGTTGGGAGATGGAATCGGAGCAACCACGGTCGTTTACGCCATACTCTACCTCCTATGGCGTTTCTGGTTCAAGGCGACTCCAACCCCAGCCAGCTCCGGCCCAACCAGCAACGCCATCTATTATGAATAACCTACAGATGAACTTCGGTGGTGGTGTTGGTAACAACGTCAACGGAGGAACAATTCATCTTCCTCCATATTTCTAGTCGCTTCTTCCAATGTTTCGCTTCTTTCAGTCGTTTCTGTCGACGACTCCTGGTAGTCTGAGTCGGTCCAGGTTTCCTATGCAGCCGGTGGCTCCTGGTGCTTCTCCGATCCAGTCGGCTCCTAGTGATCCAAGTCCGGCAGTGTTTCTAACTCCTCCAAGCCCTTCCCTGATTCCGTTTCCCTCTAGTCTGATGCCGCAGTCGGCTCTTGGTGCTTCGACTCTGTCCGTGCGTCCAACTACGCCGATTCTGTTTGTGAATCCTCTTACTCCGATTCATGCTGCTCCTCTAGTCAGGGCCGGTCCAATCATTATTAGGGCCTAAAGCGAGAGTTTGATCGATGCCTTTTTTTCATTATGAAAGAATATAATAATAAAAAAATAAGTAAAATTGTCCATATGGAAAGATTATACTATATGATATTCAAAAAATGAGCTTCAACATCAACTTATAACATGAAAATCCAAAATGGATGGGAGAGATTAATTTCTAACAAGACAACCTCCATGGATAAGATTTATCGTCTAAAATTCTATACAAGAATTCAAAAGTTTAATGATTCACATTTATTTATAAATAAGATACATTCATGTCAAGTTCACATATGATAGGTTCAATATAATTCTATATAGTTACACCAAATATGTTAGCTTATATGTGACATCGTGTATGCCTCGCTTTATCATCAAGTTCTAAAAAATTTCACATTTAAAATATTTTTTAAATACTAAATATAAGTTCTAACTACGATCAATAAAATATAAACAAAAATAAGAAAATCCATAACTGACACTAACAACGCAAGATAATAGATATTTGAGAATTTTCAAGAACCAACGACATTCGGTATCGAAGCTCACCGGTTAATCGATAAAACAAGATAGGACAAGTCCAACACATTCATTAGATTATCTTAGAATATATGTCCAAGTTCATTTAACTGTTATTACTTTCTAAATGGTAAAGAAGTTTATACACAAACTCAGGACTAAGGAATCAGAACAAATAATCACTCATGTTCATGACCTCTAATCTTTCCTCTCTATTGAGCATCTCAATCTCATATGAGTGAATCATTTCCCAAGAGTTTGGATAATACAACTATATGTGATATGTATATACATCCAACTTTATTTATTGTCTTGTCTGATCATGAAATGAAATTTTTGCAATACCCCTTCTTATTGCAATATTTTTGGAATAGTTTCTCTTTCTTTTGACTAGGGATGTCAATAATACCCAGGCCCAACGGGGACCCGACATGCCCGACCCGAAAAAATCGGGCCAGACCCGGCCCATTGTACAAACGGACCGGGTACGGGTTAGTTTGATCGGGCTTTTACCGGGCTCGGGTCGGGCTTGGGATTTGTACTACCCAGCCCAGACCCGGCCCGATAGGTTACTAAAAAAAACTAAATATATTTGTTAACTTTTACGTTTCTACCCTATATATACAGTGAAAAATCAATTGGCTATTTATTTGTTAATTTTTACAGGTTTATAGTTACTTTATATACATGCATATACACGCATGTTTGTTGTTATATATATTATATATAGTTGTATAGGAGCAGATAAAAGAGAAGTTTAATTTTCTTACTTTTATACGTAGTTGAAAGAGTAAATTAAATTACGTGTCACACATCTTTGTTCTTATACATATTATACAATATATATGTAATTACATGAATATAATCATACATATATATATATATTATGGTGTTTTATACATATTAAGTATAATTACATGAATAAACGGTATAAAACATGTTAGGTTAGTCGTATATTTTATTGTTTTTTTTATATATGAATACTTATTTGTTGTATAAATTACTTTATTTTCGAATTTATTGAATATGGATTCTCAATCCAATTTTATTTATACTCTCGTGGTTGTGAGTAGTAATGAACCCTTGAATGGGGATCATATGGTTAACTTACCGGTTCATAATAATGAAGATGTTGTCCCTAGCACAAATCCGGAGCCAGTTTGATGTTACTTGTTTTACCTATCCGAGATGTTGAGAATATATGTTTCATATAAATATATGAAACTTTTACGCATCATATATACATGATTTGTCGATTTAAATTGAGTTGTGAAATAAAATTATGGTGTTTTAGAAGGAAAAAAATACAACTCTTATACCGGGCGGGTAGGGTAATACCCGACCCGGTCGGGCCACAAGCGGTCCGGGCAAAAAACGGGCCACTATCGGGTCCCGAAAGGGCTCAGGCCGCATGTAGGAAAATCGGGTCGGGTAAGGGCATCACAAAACCCGGCCCATTGCCATCCCTACTTTTGACTTGTATTTTGGTCAAATTACTATTGGTTTCTTACCATACTTTCATGGTTTATAGTGTATAATAGTACTTCTAAATTTCAATATTTTCGAACTCTACGAGACTCATACTTCTAGTTCATGAACTTCATGGATTATTCTTCGATAAATGATCTTCTTTTTTCAATAAACATTTTAGTACAAACCCAAGACATTCTAGTACCGGATGTTAATACATGTCATGTTTCCCTTCCAATAAGACAATAGTGATATTATTCAATATTCATCTTTAGATGCATAGTTTCATTATTTGAATGTCTAATGAATTGGTATACAAAATATTAAAGGAAGTAAGAAATATCAAATCAACACTTAATGGATTTCTTACATGTTTGCATCACATTTTTTCCTGCTATGATCAAACATCTATATCCAATATCGAATTTTGGTTTCTATTTTGACGACTTACTTTTTCCAAAGTTCTTAGAATGTTCAACCATCAAGAAAAATTGTCTTCCATTTGGATGAAAATTGTTTTATCTGAAAAACAAATTTGAATAGAAATCAAAATTAGGCCCAACTTGTATTAAAATTTGATTTCAAAATTAAAAGTGTAGTACTTTTGATTGATTAGGTTTCATCAATAGTAATGGGTCTTTACTTTATAGGGCATTTTTTTCATCTGACGCCTTAAACAACTTTTTATTTAATTTTATGGGGTCTTTTCTGATCTGAGGCCTTAAGCAATTGCTATAGTTTACAATACTCCAATATGAGACCTGCCAATTCATCTGGATAGTGACACAGCTTTATCTCTACTCTCTTAATAGTAATTTTTTGGGAAGTTAAGATAGATAAAATACTTAGCTTACATGGCTGCTTCTGCTAAATCAATCATTGAAGAACTTAAAGCTACTGGTAAGTTTGAAATCATGGACTTTGAAGTAGATGCGGCAGACAATAGCATGGAAATGCATTTGCCATATCTTTCCAAAGTATTTAAGGGGTAATTGTTATGCTTCACAACTTTTTTTCTTCTTTTGTTTTTTCCCTCATATATGCAGCATGCTCGTTTCGGCCCCTCGGGTCGTAGGAACAAGGAAAACCGACCGGGGATTTCTAGGGTTTTGGGAAGTCGTTACAAGCAAGAACATTTAATGGGTTATCGTCGGGGTTTACTACATCGTACTCTAACGATCGGACCTCGACCTCGACATCAAATAGGGGGGGAGGAGGCCTGGGAACATCTCCGGGAGTGACATCCGGTTTCGGGATCTACATGGGGGAAAAGCCTCTCTTGCTGTTTTTGCAGGTGAACATCTCTTGGGGACAATTCTGTATCTCCAAGAAACTCTGAGGTGTTAGTTGTGACGGGAGAAAATAATGCTTCTTTCGAGCAAGTTATTGAGGAGCCTGTATCGGGGAATGGAAGTCAAGTTGCGGATTCTAAAAAAACAATTTCAGACAATCCTAGATTCCCAAAAAAGAAGAAAAAATGAGGAAAGAAATTGAAAAAACCTCAGCTTTCTCAGATTGGTCTTAATTCTGCTTCGGACGACTTGTTAGCCCGTCAATCATATGGTACTGATGCTTTTGCTTTGGCTATCAAATCCATTAAGGAAATGTGATTCAATACTAAAGGAAAAGACGATCTGTTGAGAGAACACTTGAATTTCAAGGAAAATTGGCATGCTTTCGTCCGATCAAGGTGACCCTAATTCTTGAGGCGTATGTTGCTCGGTTTTCTTCCTCCTGGTGCCTGGTGGCCTTGCTGTTCTTCAGTGTTTTACAGTAATCTCTTTCTTATTGCATCTTTTTGGTGTTGTTGTCTCGTTTGTTTTTCAGTTGGTATTTTGTTTAGGGCTCTTTGTATCTCTGTGCAATTTATTGGTAGCTGCGCTTCCATTGTATTTTGTTTTCTTTGGTTTCATGTTCTTCAGCATTTGAGCTGATTCTGTATTTCGACTGCAATTTTGTAGCTTCCCCTTTTCCTCTCTTTGGAAATTGTGGATTTATAAAACCTCGCTGGTAAAAAAAAACATGATGAATAGGTCCACATGCAAGGGACGCAGAAGGAACCTCGGGGCCAAGCTGGAAGAACGGGTCCTGCTTGGTCCTCTTCCAGGTCCAACCACGACGAACAAACATGGAGGAGGTCTCCACCATGCCCCACCGCATTCCAACTCGATCCCGGGTCCAGCACCAAGTTCGAGAATTTACCGACGTGATCGAGACGGCAGTCGAAAGCTCCGTAACATCCCGAATCGTCCCCACTAGAAGGCGAGGAGGCTGAGGTCGCAGCGGCCCTGGTTGAGATGGAGCCCTAGGTTGGGCGGCAGGCCCCTAAGGCACCAGAGCGAGGTCTTGGTGTTGATGGGCCCTGGGGAGCAGGGTAGGGTTCGACCCCACTGGAGAGGACCTGTAGCTTGTAGCCGAAGTCACCGAGACCCGCCGCATCAACTCCGACGGTCCCAATGCCGACAACAATAAGTAGCACCAAGGGGATTGGGGTGCGATCCTTGCGGACCAAAGAACCCTGGCGATTCCCTCGAAGCCAGAACCGAGGCCCAGAGCCCACCATCAAAGGAGGTCGGGCCGAGCCCTGTGGGAGAGATGATGGGGTGGTGGTGGTAGTAAGTGCAGACCAGACGGAGGGATACCAGGTGAGACTGGCGGGAGAGGACGAGGGGGCATGGCGATCGGATTAGGAGTCGCCGGAACCACAAGAGATACGGGGAAGGCAAGAGGCGCCGAGGGCTGTGGAAAAGCCAGCCACTCCCACCCATAGTTAAACCCCATACCAGGTGTGGTCTGCGAGGTCAACTGGATGGCATAGACGCATACATGAACGACGATACCGACAGGACCAGACGGCGCGACAACAACGACAGACGAGAGCTCCATAGCTGCGAAACTAAGTCGAGAGAGAACATATATACTGTTTCATTGGCTGTTCGGAGTATGTAAACCAGCCGGTAATCAAATGATTTGATTGACCGCCACTCCCCTAAATTCTCAATTCTCAATTCTCTCTCGGTAAGTGTAAGACATTTATTTAAGGAGTCGTATATGTCGTTCGTGCATAACACACGATTATGCTGATAACATCCTTGTTTGAACAATGTAATCATCTGTGTTTGCAAACAATACATACATGTTTAGAGATTTGATCATAATCAACCATCAAAGTTTCTTCGAATATATGCAATGCAATACAATCAAAGTGAAGAACGGATACGGTACTCAGTTGGGTAGCTTCCCAGATCGAAAGACATGAAATTTGGAAAGCTCCGAGTACGAAAACCCAATCCCATTAGTCTCCAGCAGCTCTTCCAGCAATTCCTTGTCCCTCTCCGGCTCCGAGCTCTCGCACTCCAACTCGTAGCTCGTCCCGAACCCATAATCTGTTTCATCCACCTCCAGTTTCAGCCCTTTCCACTCGTACACCGCTCTCACGTTCTTAAACCCGCCCAGCAACACCAACCCTCCTTCTCCGACCTCGAATTCCTCTTTCACTCTCCGTAAGATCGGCGACGATTCGATCCACAGGAGCCGCCGGGGATCCGCCACGCATGCGCGGCCGATTGCGGGGTCCAGGGGCTCCTCGGACTCCTCGACGCGGGCTATCCCGTCGGAGATCACGGGCTTGGCTTTGAGGGAGATGACGCATCGGGAGTCGAGGTCGTAGAAGCGGAGGCGGAGGACGGCGAGGTTGGAGGAGAGCTCGGCGGCGGCTCCGTCGAAGAATAGATTCTCTTGGAGGAGGGTTTTGGAGTGGAACGGAGAGAGGATGTCTGAGAGTTTCTGGTGAGCGGCCGAGTCCCGGAGGCGAAGCTTCACTTCTACTTCCATGATTTAGGGGAAATGCTAGGATTTCATTTTCCGAGCAACCAAACAGTATTAAATACAGCATCTAGAAAGAACGTGAGTTTGTCACAAACGACAGGTCGTTTGGTATGTAATAAAATTCAAGTTCCCAAACACCACATAGATCTCTTGAAGCTTGAACTTACAATTTCAATTACAGTTAAAATGAAACCATGTTCTGAATACAAAAGTGTATACAAGCAAAAGAAAATTTGACTGAAGAAAAAGGCATTACCTCATTGGCGATCTTTCAGCAGTCGTCTCTTCCATTTGCGAAGCAGAGTACAAAGCGCAACTTCTGTTGGATCTCATACATGAGCTCGTTTCTTTCCTTTATGCCATTGAAGAGTAGCTGCTTCATAGCCATGAACTCCTCTTCGAGGATCTTCAACCTCTCGTTAATATGCTCCACTTCACAGCCTTGCACCACTCTCTTCCCCTTATCACCACTTGATTGTTTCACCAGTGACCTTTCAAGTCCCTGCAGATTATACTCATGCAACCCTTTCTCCTTTTCTTCCATACCATCTATTTCACATGAGAAAATTCTCCCAACACCTTGATCAGTGTAGCACTTAAACTAGCAGAATGAGATGATACATAATTAGACTGTTCACCAAGATGACTTGTGGGACTGGAACTGAGAGAAGCCCGTAAATGATACCATCAGCTAAACAGTCCAAGACAAAAGTGAGGGCAACATCATGGACAATGATGGGTGGTTGCTTACCCAACAGAGTTGCAGAATCCAGAGCAGCTACAAGTAACTTTGAAGACAAGTTTCCTTGTTTGCTTTTTCCAAGTTTAGTCCTTTTGATTGAGATTGAAGAGAAATTGCCAAAGAAGAAGACACAACACCAGATTTTGTCCCCATCATTATATTTGTAGATGAGGCTTCAATTCGTTGTTTCACGGGAAGCTGAAAGGCCCAACCTTTACTAGCATGCACCTACATTTGTTTCATTACCACAACTAAACTAAAAGAATGAAGCTTTTATCAGTTTTTCTGCCAGTTGGAAGCAATTGAGTTAAAGAAACAAGAGAGCTTCACCTGCAGCCATGGCTTCCTCGAGTGGAGGACGGTCGAGCAATGTTTGAAGTTTGATGGGTGTTTAAGTAAGGCGCCATTTTGGGGGTTTGAAGCTCAAAATTCAAGTGCTTCCATGGCTGTTTCTCTAACCTTTAGAGCTGGGGGCTTTACCTTGCATAAAGTTCAAGTCCATTGGAAGCACAAAGGAAAGCATTTAGAAAAGAAAAAATCGTTTTATAACGGGTCATTATTTTTCAAAATTAGAAAAATAGGCCCGCTATTTCAGTCAAGATGAATACCCATTGCCCTTGGAGACTTTGGTGGTTTTTGAACAACAATACTAACAGTAATCATGTCTTCCCATGTAAGCGTAATGATAATATAATCACAGTCTAAATCATTCCAAAGCCAAGCACCAGATTTAACTCTTTTGAAGACGTTCCATTTGATTCGTGCAAAACAATATCACGGTACAAGATAATTAAGACTCGAGCTACACTACGAGTATAACAAAACCGATGCATGCTAATCTCTAGTCTTTCTCAATAATCATCATCATCATCGTCAAGAATACAATTCAGCTACCAAAATCCAAACTAAGGTCTCTTACTTGTGCGTGCTGTTGTTGTTGTCATCATCGTCTCGGGGTTCAGAATAGCTTGAAAAGCAGACCACCGTGAGTGGCAAAGAAGGGTGCGAACACCAGAGACTCCACCGCCATGAGCTTGATGAGGATGTTGAGTGATGGCCCTGAAGTGTCCTTCAGGGGGTCTCCAATAGTGTCCCCGATCACAGCAGCCTTGTGCGGATCTGACCCTTTCGGACCAAGAGTCCTTGCGTGCTCCGAAGCACCAGCCTGATCATTGCATGTATCAGTAATCATTGAATCAAATCTATAACCCTCAATTCACTTATTAAGTTACCTCAATATACTTCTTAGCATTGTCCCAAGCGCCACCGGTGTTGGAAGCGGATATTGCTATCTGTCAAAACCAAGACATGACAGTCAGCAAAGTGTCATTTTCCGAGGAACTATCTTTGAAGCCTTACCTGTACACCGGAAACAAGGGAGCCAGCAAGAACGCCGGAGAGTGTCTCCACGCCAAAGAAGGTTCCCACGATGAGGGGCGTGAGCATGACAAGGGCGCCAGGTGGAATCATTTCCTTGATGGATGCATCAGTGGAGATCTTGACACAGGTGGCATAGTCCGGCTTCACTGTTCCCTCCATCAGACCTGGAATGGTGTTGAACTGCCTCCTCACTTCCTCCACCATCTTCAGAGCTGCACTTCCCACGCTCTTCATGGTCATGGCAGAGAACCAGTAAGGAAGCATTGCACCAACAAGCAACCCAATGAACACTTTTGGGGTCAACACATCCACTGTTGAGATTGCTGCCCGGCTCACAAAAGCACCGAATAGAGCCAAAGACACAAGTGCTGCAGATCCAATGGCAAATCCCTATAAAACAAAAGAAGATCTAAGTTCATTTCAAAGAAACGAATGTAACTCCAATTAGCTGCATAAATCCAAGTTTGTTTAAGCACTTGAACTTGGTTCTTGAGACCTGGGTTCAAGTCCAGCAACAGAACCCCCACACTTCTTAAATCTCTTCTCAATTTCTGTTGAGCCTCTCTCTATTCATCACCTCTTGTTGGGTTCATACATCAATCTCGTTTGGTGCTCCCTTACTTCTACATAAGGTCTTGAGCCAAAATACTTTGACACTCCTGATTTAATTGATCAAAAAAGTATTCACAATTAACTGCATAAATCCGAGTTTGTTAACACAAACCTTTCCAATGGCAGCAGTGGTGTTTCCAGCAGCGTCAAGGGCATCGGTTCTCTCACGGATCCGATGGCTCATGCCGGCCATCTCAGCAATGCCTCCAGCATTGTCACTGATGGGACCATAAGCATCAATGGCCAAACCAGTAGCAATGGTACTCAACATTCCAAGTGCAGCAACTGCAATACCATACATTGCAGCAAAGCTGAAACTAACAAAAATACTGACTGCAATGGCAAAGATGGGAATGATGACTGATTTGTATCCCAAAGCAAGGCCAAAGATAACATTGGTAGCAGCCCCAGTCCTGCAGGAATCAGCAACGTCTTGCACAGGGCTACAAATAAAAGAAACTCATGTTAACATGTGTATGTGAAAGTAATAAAACCACTCCGTTACCGACATATTTACTAAAAAAAATAATACCTGTAGGCATTGCTAGTGTAATACTCCGTGACAAACCCAATTATAAGTCCAGCCCAAAGACCAACACAAACACACAAGAATAGCTGCCTGGAAATTCAAATCATGTCAACATGTTAGTGTCAGAATGCAGAACAATACAGGAAAAGTATGGATCACCTGCGCAACACATCTTTTTCACGTGACTATTCTCAACTTTAAACTTTCACATCTAACTACCTAAACTTTGAAAAAGAATGGCAGACAGCTCTTTTTAGTCGGAGAATGTCCTTGACCCAAATGTCAAAAAAGACCCCATAACGACCAAAAACATTTCGATTAGATGATTAAAACGATCGAGTAGATGTTGAAAGACTTCTTCAAAGATAAAACTATTAAAAAATGAAGAAAAAAAGTGTATCTTTTAGATTGGGGTCAAGGGAATTTAAGTCATTTTTATCAAAAAGAGCTCTGTAATTTGTTAAAGTTTAGGTAGCTGGATGTAAAAGTTCAAACTTATGGATAATTATGTGCAAAATGTGTAGTGTTGAATACCTATCTGCAATTAACCCTTTTGATCTATCACAGGAATTTGGACCCAAAAAACCCAGATCTAGGTTACGTTTAAGCTCTCAACTGAAATCATAACAGTATGCAGAAAGAAAGAAAGATATATGCATGTCATATGCCATACCAGTTCTTAACAACTTTCTGGGTCCCGAAGTTGAAGATTGTGAAGGATGATGGCAATGCAATCCAACTAATGATTGCAATTCCAATAGTCATAAGAACAGTGGAGATGACTAGCTGCTTCTTCAATGCTGGTTCAATTTCCTTCACAGCCTTGATTTCAAGGAAATCAGTGGCAAAGAGGGTGGTGATCAAACAGACAAGGATGCCCATTGAACTAATGAGCAGAGGGTAGCACATAGCTGTAAAATCATGGTTGATTCCAAAAGAAGAGATGGAAGCAACTACAAGGGCAGCACAGGAAGATTCAGCATATGAACCAAATAGATCAGACCCCATCCCAGCAATATCTCCAACGTTGTCACCAACATTATCAGCAATCACCTGAATAACAACGATAAAAGAATATAGTTTATGTGGCAGAACTGAAATTCAAAATGAAAGGGCAAGAGGTTGACATACAGCCGGGTTTCTTGGGTCATCTTCTGGAATGTTCCTTTCAACTTTCCCTACAAGATCAGCTCCAACATCAGCAGCCTTGGTGTAGATACCACCACCGACTCTCCCAAAAAGAGCCATGGAAGAACCACCAAGACCATAACCAGTAATAGCCTCGAACAGACCTTCCCAGTCATCACCATAGTACATTTTAAAGAGGTTGATGACAATGTATAGAACCAAGAGGCCATTTGCAGCAAGAAGGAACCCCATAACAGCACCGGACCTGAATGCTGTTATGAAGGCCTTTCCAACACCCTTTCTTGCTTCAAGGGTAGTCCTTGCATTTGCATATGTAGCAATTTTCATCCCAAGAAAGCCAGACACCACAGATGTGATGGAACCAAGCACAAAGGAAATGGTGCTGAAGATTGCAGTAGCAAGGGCAGGCTTGCACATCTTTGTCTTATCGTAAGTGCAAGTTTGGCTCTTTGTGCTAAAACCCTCAACAGAGCCCAGGAAGACGAAGATCAAGACTGCAAAAGCCACCATGAAAACTCCAACATACTGGTACATGGTAAAAAGGAATGAAGTTGCGCCTGCAACATCCAAAATAAAGATATAATGAATATAGATGTTATTAATATGAATCTTAAGCTAGTAAAGTAAGTCAAGCCGAAAGTAATAAACATAAGAAGAAACCAAGTTAACTTGCAATGATAACACTAAGATAATGCTACTAATTACAGCATTGTTCAAAATATCCCACTTCAAAAATATAACAGTATTTTATACAGAAGGCCATATTATAGTAATAATAGGCATGTGTACACACACGGAGTCCAGTCCACATATGATATCTGAATTCAAAATTATTATTATTACCTAAAGGCCAAATAACCTAATTACGAAAAGACAAAAAATAGTTAACCAGGACATCAAGGACAATATAAACTAAGGTGGATCCAAACACATCGAGAGAATGTTAAAAAATACCTTAATTCAAAAGAAAAAGTAGATCTACCATGAAACCGGCTAAATATGAGAATGCAAATTGAAATCTACCGGATGTTACAGGCATGTACTATTCTAAGCTCAGAAAATTGAAACCCTAAAATTTTGGTTGCTGACGCCACTGATCAACACCTGGACATCAATATGACAATTTTACATAAAGGTTCTTCATTTGGATCTTAATGAGGTCAAAGCTCACTGGAATTAAGCAAGAAAAATGAAATCACCTGGTTTTTTACGGTATCTAAGCAACCAAACAAAGGGGAAAAGCTCAACCTTTCTCTCTAAATAAAAATGCAGAGGAAAATTATAGTTAGCATTTCTAATTTTCCTGTATTGATGAGCATAAAACACATTGAACCGCAACTAAAGCGGGGGAAACAATTAAATAATCACACTTTCCTCTGTTTCCTTGCATTCTACTAAGAACCAAACATAAACCAATAGTTCAACCTTCCTTCAATGCAGAGAAACGATAGATTCAATTTTCTTTTTCAACTTCATCACTTTCTCGGAAACCAAACATTAAATCTAGAGATGTAAGCAAAACCCAAAAGATGTCTCACCTTCGGAGATGGCATTCTGTATCTCGGCGCACTTTGCAACGACGATGTGGTCATTGAGTCCTTCCTCCTCCTCGATTAGGCTGTCACTGAAGCCGTTTTTGCCGATGTTGGGCGGAAGAGAGCCCGGCGTGTGGCCGTCGGAGGTGACTTTCACGCGCGATACGAGAAACCACTGCAGCAGCGAGAACACAATCCCGACGACGGCACAGACTGGAATGGCGATCTCCATCGCCAGCTCCGAGAGCAGCGTCCCTGAACCCATCCTCTGTACAAAATGCGGAAAGAAGATAGAGATTCAAGTTGGGCGAGGGAGTGAACTGAAGCGGCGCACAGTTCACGTGTTTTTATAATGGGAATGCGATGATTTGGGAAGGATGAGAGGTTGGGTTACAACACGGACATATCCATTGTCGTGCATTTAAAACTCGAGATCAGACCCGTTCATCTCTTGACCTTAGAGCGAGATCTGATTTTGTAGTAATCAATGGTCCGTGATGGGGAACGTAATGTAGAAACGATAGGAATTATAGATAAGTTAAGGTGGACCCACTTTAAAAGCATTGATGTCGGAATCTGATTCTTTTCCCTGATTATTCCAACTTTGTTGCTATTATTGACCCATCCTTGGTTTTAGCCTCACTCATTCTTTATCAATCTTCATTCGTCTTCTTGTTTAATCCCTCTATTTTTATTTGGGCTCCTTTCTTCTAGACGATGCACTACAATGGTGAGGATAGGTTGACCGTCATTATTTGGTTGATGGCCTTGAAGAAACGACTCCAAATAACGAATGCAACTTTCAATGAATTTTATACAACGTAGAAGAGAAACCTTCCTCATCCTAATGGTTATATAGAACCACTCAAAAGAAACGAAGAAAGTGGGGATAAGTTATGTATCGTACTACGTTTGAGAATATCTTTGCCACTTAATACCGGAGTCTGTCTTGATGTTATGCGACCACCAAAATTTGTTCATGGTAACCTTGATTTCTGAATTAAGGTTAAAGGGAGTAGATGAACACTCATGGTATATATATCAGGATAACATGAATGAGAGATTTTAAAATTACCTCTTTCCCAGCCTTATGAAGCATAAGTTCATCCCAATTATTCAACCAGCAAATAATTCGATCTTTAACATACTGGAATGCTTTGTATATACTCATACTCACCACCGCTGGTAGGCCTAATTAAGTACTGATATCCATAACCTTGTGCATCCCTAGAATAGCCTCAATCATATCATGTCTATTTGGTGACGTGTTGGGACTAAAGGAAATCGATGACTTCTACACATTGATCTATTTCCCCGAGACCCTTTCATAACGACCCAGAAGATCCTTCCAACTTGCGGCCTCCTCCTTCATAGCCTGGACAAAGAAAAAACTATCAACGACAAAAACATATGAGTTATTGAGGGAGCATCCCTCACAACTCTAAAACCAGTTATTAACCTCCATTGTTCAGAATCATTTATCAAACGGGAAAGTCCTTTTGCACAAACGATAAATAAGTAAGGAGGCATAGGGTCACCCTATCTGATCCCCCTATCAGGAAAAATGGGTCTCAAACGACGACCCTCTACTGACACCCATAACTACGGTGTCCTTACACATGACATGATCAAACCCACCCATATATCCGAGAACCCCATCCTCAACAGAACTCATTCCAAATAGCCCCAATCGACACGATCATATGCTTTACGCATATCAACTTTCATCGTCAACTGTCCAACTATCCCATGTCTGTTGGACCTCTGATAGTGCAGAACCTCACCCAAAGTAATTATGTTGTCGGTGATCAATCGACCTTTCAGGAAAGCACTCTGTAAAAGTGAAGTCTATCTATTCACAATGAGCTTCAAAATAATCTTATATAAGACATTATAAAATCTATAGAATGAAACTCTCCCATTGTCAAAGGTCTGCTACTCTTTGGAATTAACACAAAATTAGTGTCATTCATACCAGGGGAAGAGTACTTGTATCAAAAACATGCTAAACCAAATGAAGTAAATGGGAACCCATAAAACTCCAGTACCTCTGGAAAAAACACGGGTTGAAGCCATCTTCCCCAGGCGATTTTAGTGGATGAGTGTTGAATAAAGCCCGTCGTACCTCTTCCAAAACAATCGGGCAGAGTAGCTCCTCATTCTGACCCTCCGAGACCGTTCAGAGAACCAAATTGCTCACTTCATCTAGGGTGGTGGTATCCTAAACGAACAACTCCTCAAAATAAGGGGTCACAACATCCCCTAGTCTCGCGCCTCATTCTCTTATGACTCCATTGTCGTCCCTTAACCTTAGCATGATGTTTCTATTTATTGGCTCTTTGAGCCAGAAATAAAGTTAACTGACCTCCCAAATAATGTACTCGTTCACCTCTAACCTGATCCCAATGATCTTTCAAGTTATTCACTTCCGCATATCAATCTCGAATTCATTTATGTAGTGCATCCGGATTCGCGTTTGCCCAAGTACTAAGATCCCTCACAGTTTGATGGAGTCTTTTCTGAATGCCCAACTTCGGGTCGACCTCTCATACCTATCAAACCAACTGCTCGTATTACGACTCCCTACTTCATCCTTCATCAAACCTGAAGGACTTTATCCTCCACCCTATTGCCTCTTGTTTCACGATCACCCAAATGGGAGCAAGATTAGAGATTGATAAGCCTCATTTAGTAAAACCATGTCTGGATATAAAGCTTCTCATCTCATGTTGGCTACAGCTTGGTCCAATTGGATTTCAACTCTAATCGGCCCGTTCCTCCCCATTTCCCAAGTGTAACGATAACCAAAAATAGGAATATCTTTCAAGCATCCATCGTCGAAAGCTTTAGTGAAGCCTTCCTGTAGACTTTGTGGATATGGTGTTCTTCCCTTCATGTCCGCATCAGATAACGTGTTGTTAAAGTCACTAATAATTACCCAAGGGAGGTCTCCACTGGAACTCAAAGAACGAATGAGGTCCCATGTTTCTCTCCGTTTATCTCGTTTTGGATGTCCATAAAGACCAATACGGACCAGGAAATCATCGGAGTTCACAATCTGAAAATCAATGTAGGACTTTGAGAACGCATGCAATGTCCCCTCATCCTTATTAGTCGGAATAAGGCTATGCCTCTACCCACCACGACGGTTGTCTACTTGAAAAAAAAAATCTTCCATACCCAATCTCCTCTTCATCTAATCTATCAATTATTTCTTGCATTTCGTTTCGTATAGAAAGATAACTTTGGGTCTCTTACGAGCAACAAGCTCTACAAAAAAAACTGTTGAGTCCAAGGGTTCCCAAGCCCCCGAAAAATTCAAGCAAGCGAGGTTGCTTCGCAACCCTCGCCAAAGTGTTCGTCGTATCTCTTTGCAAATCAGCAACTACCATTCCAAAATTCATCAGTTGATCGTCAAACTGACCTTTTATTTTCCCAATAATAAAGCTCGCTCCAGCTGTTAGTGAAGCACTCGAATTATGATCACTGTCCCCATTATGATCATTATCATCCTTGACACCCTACGAATTGACTCTCAAATAGATACGACAAGCGTACCGATCGTCAAGTAGTATTGGGGTTTAGTCCGAGTTATCGCACCCGAGGGAGAAATTAGACAAACACTTCAATTAATTAATTCTTATCTTTATAATGTATGGTTTGTTTGGAAACAATAACTATATGAAAATGTAATATAAATGAAATGAAGTTTGGAACAATCAAGAGACACAATTCAAACACGAGTTTTGAATAGCAAGAGTAAAACGTGATCTAAGACAATAACGGGGTCATGATATGACAAATACGTTATTGGGAATTCGACTTACAATTCCACACATGCATAGTCTAGGTACAACGTGATCTCTCTTTAACTAGTCCTAACCATCACTCGATCGTATTAGGGCCCTATTATACTCCGACCACCTAATTATCTCGAATCTAGGTGTAGAAAGGTACAATGCATGAAGATTCATGAATTCCTCTAACTTTCGGGGTTGTAATCCTATGGCTATTGCACTCGTGTTAACCTAGCTGTATTAAAGCCTAGATTTAAACTCGATTTATACGATTCTTTCCCCCATACAATTCTCATTTCATAATTGTTGAATCCTAAAAACTAATCATTTATCAAGTCATCAAGTTGAACAATCACTAAGATTAAATCATACAAACCCTAACCTAATACATGTATGTAATCGTAAGTATGAATTATAATAATGATTTATTCATATCACTTCCCCTATGCCTTAGATCATAATGAGTTTAGTTCATAATAGATTGAACACACTAAGAAGATAAAAGTATAAATCAACTTAGGTAAACAATCAATGATGATACAAATATTGTATTATTGATGAAACTTTGAAATCGTCACTTGGAATTGATCCAACACACTTTTCTCCTTGATTCTCTATAACCCTAACTCCTTACTTTGTGTTTTCTCTCCTCAAAGTCGAGCTAAAAAAAGTCCCAAAACATTAGTTGAGATCTTATTTATATCTACCCAATATCCCCAGCTAAAAGAGAAAATTGCAATTGTAAAACACGATTCTGAGGTATTCCACTGGGTACGGATAACAATACACATTTAGTAACTTTTGCACTGCCAAATGCACGGGGTACGGATAATAGTGCATCTTTCTGGTGCTCTATGTCCAAAATGCATCGTTAGGCGTACAGGGACGCCTAACAATACGCTTTTATACTACACTCTTGGATGTACTGGGTACGGGGTACGCTTCTACCCAACTTTAAATCCAACTCTGCTTTGCTCCTGATTTGGCCATTTTTGCTCTAAATCCTTTGATAAACCCTGAAACAAGACCAATTTCACTAAATGGGAGAAAAGTGCATCAACTCCTACCAAACATGGACTAAAATGCTCATAAATATGGGCTAATAACATTTATAATGGATGTATTTTATGCCCACATCAATCCTCCTCAAGAACTGGTCTGTTCTTCTCCGTCGGCTTAACGATGAAAAAAATAAGAAGAAAAAGATGAAAGGAAGCTAAGAGAGAGAATAAGGAGGGGAGTGTTGGTTATATGTCATGATACATGAAAAGAACGACAAAATAAGAAATAGTACGAGGATTTGTTCTAGCTTGTTTATGGTCTTTTAATTTGTTTCGGTATTTTCAGGTTTAATTATATTTTAGCCCAAACTCATTCATCCTTCGTTTATCAATTTAGACCCTACTCATTATTGTTTCTTCTTCGCTTATTCCTCCATTTTCTTGTTTAACCCCTTTCTTTTTATTTTGGCTAATTTCTTCTAATGATGCACACCAATATTAAGGATACACCAAACACTATTGTACAAAAGATGTATAAAAGATAGATTGACCGCCATTAAGTGGTTTATGGCCTTGAAGAAATGACATTAAATAATGAATGTAACTTTCAATTAAATTTATGAAACGTAGAAGAGAAACCTTCCTCATCTTAAGGGTTATCTAGAACCATTCAAAGAAAAAAAGAAAGTGGGGATAAGTTATGTATTGTACTATGATTGAGAATATCGTTGCTACTTATTCAATATTGGTGAAGAAAAAAATATGCGCTCTAAGTTATGTATCGTACTATGATTGAGAATATCGATGCTACTTATTCAATATTGGTGAAGAAAAAAATATGTGCTCTGTTTGTGATGAGTCTTGGTACGAGGAGATAGACCAAAAGGAGAAACCGAAGACGAAGAAGACCATTAAACATTTCCCTAGCTTATGGAAAAACGACATGAGATGAGCTTTCTGCCCCGCCCTTGCTACCATAACCACCGCCAATCGTACCTCTGAGTTTTCAGGCTTGCTTGGCACCCACCGAGGTGCATGTAATAGACAATTCTCATACTACAATAAAGATAGTTGTAAGAACTGCCCCGGTCGATCCCGGTCGAACCGGTGATTTTTGGCAAAGTTTGACTTTCGGCCGGAAAAGTCAACCGATGACTCCGGGAGTCGTTCGGGACCTTTCCGGAGCCCAAAAAGCTTAGTCGTCATCACAGTTAGCTTAGTTGGGCCATTTCCTTTCATTTGACTGTAATATTGCAAAAGTCAATTTTTGGTCAAACGAGGACTTTTTATCGACAAATCTTAATTAAATTGAGGTGCTGGATTTTTAGCTAAGGACAAGTGGTCCCTACATGGACACTTGTCCATGCTAGCTTGGAGGGGACGAAAAGAGGCTAAAAGGACCCTTTTACCCCTCACAAGTGTCCTTAAGTGGATAAAAATCTAAAGGGCTTTTTGGTCATCCATCAAATTAGGTCTTTTAAAGCTATTGGAGCAAAAATTTCAGCACACAACAAGTGCTAGCCGAAAATGAGAGAGAGAGGAAGAGGAGAGAGCTTCCATTGAAGCTTGAAGAAGAAGCAAAGTAAAAGAAGCTCCTTTCAAGCCTTTCATTCACCAAAATCTTCCCAAAAGTCCATCTTCTTCATCATCTCATCAATCTAAAGGTAAGTACACTATCAAAATCTCATTTCAATTCAATTCAATTCATGGGTTTTCCTTGGCTTTGCTAGAACTTGTTCGGTTTTGCTTTGATTGTTGCTAGTTGTTGTTTTAGTGAAGTAGATGATTGGTTTATGGAGAAATCTATGATTTTTGGGTTGTTTTTGAGTTGGAAATCCCTTGGGTTTTTGTGGGTTTGATGAATCCTATCATGGGTAGTGATGGATTGGAGTTAGGTGACTGTTTTGGAGGTTTTGGATGACTGAAAATGGACTTTTGGGCGTTATTTTCGTGAAAAGGAGGCTGGAGGAAGAAGAAGGACGGAACTGGTCTGGGCCGTCACGGATCCGTGACGGGCACTATGACGGGAGACGTCACGGCTCCGTGAGGGAGGCCGTGACGACATTCTTCACCGGTCCGTGACGTCATCCGTGACGGGGAGTCTCACGGCTCCGTGACCCGATCCATGGCAGACCAGTTTTGGTCTTTTGAATCCTTTTTGGGTGTTTTTCGTTTATTTCGAAAGGTTATTTTGAACCAAACGGTTGGGGGTTTTAACTTAGATGTGTGTCTCGTGGTTAGTCTTTAATTATAGTTTTAATTGTGATCCAAGACCTTGGACCCGAGCTCGACGAAGGAGGAGGCCTTGGGAACCACGTGAGAGGATGGGGAGGAAGCTAGCCAGGGCGTCAGCAGCTAGGAGTATTTGAGCGTTGGAGATTTCAAGGTGGGGAAGAGTAGTTAACTCCACTCTTAAATTAAAGAATGCTAATAGTATGCCTATAGGATGATAATAATCGGAAAGGTCCTAGTTTGCATATAGGATGTGATTCACTAGAATAGTCGCTTTCAATTATATTAATAACCGGAAGAGTCTAGTATGCATGTAGGATGTGATTCACTAGTTTAATCGCTTTCAATACTTTGGGAAATTGTCGTGCTGGTAGAATGGTCATGTCGAGCCTTAGGATTGCTTGTTGAATGTACATAATGGTGTTTGTTCGTCCTTGGTATCGATGCACGTTTCGTCTTTAGGTTAATATAAGAGTCATACTAAATTAGATGGATCATGATGATTGTATGTGAATGGTTGATCCGTGTTATGATTGATTGAGTGAATGCTTGAATGTGATGTGATTGTGCCTTGTGGTATGATCGGGTGAGTGATAGACCGATGGAACGTGGTTGGTAAGTCATGCCGGTAAGCGTGATTGTTGGTATGAGTTCTATATGATGTGTTGGGGTAAGATTGTTGGGTTGCTAAGCTATGGTTGAACTATGACTTGTGATGCGTGTTATTCTCTTGTTGTGTGTTTCAAGAGGAGTTGTGTTCCGGTATGGTACCTATACCGAGGGGAAAGCAGGTGTAGGGTAGTACCTAGGCCAATGGATTGTATTTACCCCGATGGGAATTCCGGGAAGACTGATGAGCATTCCGGTATTTGTATTGTTTGTTGCCCCGATGTGTGTGTTCCGGGAAGACTTAGGCTGAGGGATATTCCAGCATGTTATATTGTTGTCTCACTCTGATGCTACGTGTTCCGGAGAGACTTGTTTCACCCCGATGATATGTGTCCCTTTGGGGATGTTTCCGGGAGGATGTCTTGTTTCACCCCGATGACCTGTGTTCCTTTGGAGGCATTTCCGGGAGCCCCGATGATATGTGTTCCTTGTGGGAACATTTTCGGGAGTACCGATGATATGTGTCCCATCGCGACCGAGGGGCATTCCGGTACGATGTGTTGGTTGATATGTGGATCGGAGTCTAGCTGTTTACATTATCTATTTTTCCGTACTTGTGTGTTCTTTAGTTGTTCTACTGGTTACTAAGCTGTTTGCCCGTTGATCCCCTTTGAATCATTATCTTATTAAATGTTGCAACCCTTGCCGATCTTTACTTATGGTATCTTTTGGAAAACTGTGCTAATTGGGTTTTCATTGTCAAAGCGGGGGTTCTTTTTACTTTACTACTTTTTCCTACTGAGCGTAAGCTCACCCCCTTCGTGTTAATGTTTTTACAGGTTTCATTGTTGAGTAGACCTTGTGGTTGATTCAAGGCTTGGGAGCTTGAGGATCCGGGTTGTTTTGTAGTAGAGACGTACTGTTTACGTGCACTTTTGTAGCAAACTGTGTTTTCCTCATCCGTTTCGGATTGAGCTTTGACTCATACTTATCAGAATTGTTATTTGGAACTTAAGGATTTGGAGTTGATTTTCAATTAAAATTTACTTTTATTATTATTTTACTATTGTTCCTAGTTCACGTCTCGAGTCCGGTCAAAACCGGATTTGGGGCGTGACAATAGTTCTTCTACAACTCGATCGCTTGTCTAACTACCCGACCACTGATAGGGGTTCGGGTAATCCTACTTTGGGCAGTAGAAGGTGGTGGTGGATCGGATGGTAGAGGCGCCTCAGTTCTCATGCTCTATGACATGCTTGACTTAGGTCAAGAGATTTGTGTGACGTCTCTTCCTTTAAATCCTCCATCCCTACCACCATCTAGGGTCCTGTAGAAGTCATGTTTTTTGTCCTCGGCACAAAGCAATTGAGGACTTCCCCATTGCCACACATAATCTCAGGGACTAGGAAAACTATGGGATGGAAGACTCGGACCTGCGAGAAGACCCAATAATCCCATGCTCTAGAGGGTTATCTTAAGAATAAGGCCTTTGGCCAATTGAAGCAAAGCCTACCCCTATTTTCCCAATAGGAACAAACGGGCTTGGATACCCGGTAAGGTACGCGAAGCAGCCTCACCAAGAAGCATGAGGACTTTGAGCATGTGTGGGGTGGGGAGTTGGAGGTCCGTTCTACATCCTCCTCAACCAAGTTTCTTTGGGTATGCCTTGCATTGCATTGCATTGTGTTTTCTTTGATTCTGATCTCCTCCCCATTTGAACTCAGGGCGATCTTTCCAACCCTCAATATAAGTGTTGGAATAAGGATCGTACTTCCTCCCTTGGTTGTTGTTGTGATTCACCCAGTTAGCCTCCTCATAGTTCATTGGATTAGGCTGTGGCGATTGTCCCTACATGTCCTCAGCTTCATTTCTTGTAATTGCTCCATGACTTGATTTATTTCTGCTGCTGAGTTGACTGAATTGACTGTAGAACCTCCAGGTCCTCTTTCAGAATGCCAAGTATCATTGGCCATAATATTCTCTAAAATTTCTTGGCATTCCTGCAGAGTGTGTTTGGTGAATGAGCCACCAGATGCGGCGTTCTGCTCAGCTTGACTTGGTCTGTTTAACCCTTGGTAGAACGTCTGCAGCTGCAACTACAACTCTTGTCCATGGTGAGGACAATTCCTCATTAGTCCTTGATATCTCGCTCAAGCTTCTGCCAATGATTCAAAGTTTGATTGAGCAAAATTCTGGATCTTGGCTCTTAGCTCCTTAGTCTTCCTTGGCAAGTAGAATCTAGCTAGAAACTTTTGTGATAAATCAGCCCATGATGTAATTGTGTGGTTAGGCAGGCTTGAAATCCAGTCAGCTGCCTCATCCCTTAAAGTAAACTTGAAGACTAGTAGTTTAATTGCTTCGTCTGACACTTCATTGTCACAAATCTCATTAAATTTAGTCAGATGAGCAGCGGGATCGGGATCAGTGTTTGGATTCCCGCTAAATGTATTTTGTTGAAGTAATTGGATGGTAGAGGTTTTAATCTCGAAGTGGTGAGCTTCCACTGGTGGTAGGAGAATGCTCTGATGTAGGTTATTGGTATGAGGTGTGCCATAGTCACATAGATATCTTGGTGGCTCCGCGACAGTTATAGGTTCCTCTTGTTGATTTCCTTGGACCACCTGGTTATTCTGCTGTCCACCTCCTGCATTCTGCGTAGTGGCATCAGCGCCCACAGGTTCCATCGTATTTGATTTGACACTTCCCTCACCAAGTTTCTTCGTTAAAGCTCTTATCTTCAATTGTCCTGCTTCTCGTAAATCTGTATCACTAAGCAAATCACTTGGAGTGGATTTAGATCTTGTGAGCATAAAATAACTTAAGTGACAGACACACGATGAAAGCTGAATGTAAAGCAAAAATTTAAAAAGTGAAATAGTAGAAACACAACTTATATAGAAAGGGTTGGCTCAATTGCTTCCCTGTCAACAGCGCCATTAACTTGACGCCTTGTGGTTTTAGCACAGAAAAGGACACAACAAGCGTACCGGTCGTCAAGTAGTATTTTGGGATTTTTAGTTCCGAGTTATCGAACCCAAAGGAGCACGAGTCAAGCATGTTCTATCTCAAAGTCGTTGTCAAGCTATTTCGATTAAATGATGGTTTTGTTTTAAAGCATGAAAAGTAAACAGTAAGCAAAATGACAGTGAACAAGTACTCACGAAACTTAGAAGAGTTTTAATTCAGAGAAAAAGTAATCTAAGGTTGTGGGTTCATAGAGACCGTTTCCAATGCATTTAAATGACGATGAACATTGTGAAGTGTCTGATTTTAGGGGCAACGAATCATCTCTCAAACTAGTCCTAACTCCTCACGTTGTTCCGGACCCTAATGGAATCTAACTACCTAGCTCTCACGAATCAGGATGTACTTTCGGTTTGAATCCTATGTTTATTGCAATCGTGTTAACCTAGTTATCACTAGTCTAGATTTAAACCCAATTTGTATAAGATTTCTGACCTAATTGCAACCCACCTCTCACGAGTATCAGATTGCAATTCCCACCTTCTATCAGGCCTACTTGGGAGATAGAGCATTAAGCTTAAATCAAATACAAAACATAAATCAAATCATTCAACACAATACCCGTTCATACATTCAACACATTGGAACTTAAATCTTTACTCCCCCATAACCCTAGATTATGGGGTTTTAGTTACTCATGAACAAGGAAGAAGAAGATGTCATTGATGAACATAAACAAAGCTTCATAATTGAATAAAGTAGAGAAATACAATACTCAATATTGATTACAATGGTGTTTTTCCAAGTAGAAATCCTCTCCCTAGCTTGCTCTCAACTCTTCTCTCTCCTTAGCTCTCAAAAATACCAGTTAAATCTATTGGGAGGCTGATTTTAGGGTTAAAAAGGGTAAAACTCGAGTCTGAAACGAATTTGGAAAACAGGCCTGCGTGCGCGTCACGGCTCCGTGATGGCCTCCGTCACGGCCACCGTCACGGATCCGTGACGGGTCAGAGAGTTTTGACGAGATTTTTCCTTCGTCACGGCTCCGTGACCCTACCCGTGACGGGTTCTGTCACGAATCTGTGATGGCCCTGCTTTGTTCCACCATCTTGACTGCTGCTTTCGAATTTCTTCCCTTTTTATGTGCTTTCGCTCGTATTCCATGATATACCCTGTGAAACATGAAAACGCTAGAAACGAGCAAAACATAAGAGAGTGAGACAATACTGGGCTAAAATCAACAATAAAATCCCTCTAAATGTGGCATTTTTAATGCTAAGATGCGTCCGCATCAGCCTCCCTCTGCGTGGTAGGGTATCCCAGACAATCCCAGTGACTCAAGACAACCTCCCATCAAGGTCTTTGTGAGGTTTCCAAAATTGGGATATAGTCGAAGGTTCCTGGGCATGATTTAAAGTTTTGACTGCATGCATTAGGAGTGGAAGAATTTATAAACCGCGTTGGAATGAACCTTCATACTTGGAGATCATCATGACTGCTCAATGATAATGCTATGAGGTCATCAGCAATCAATAGAACCGACCTTATTATTTGGTTGACAACATTTACCCTAATTGGAGTCAGTTTATGAAAACGATTCGACGTCATGTACAAAGCAAACACAAACTGTTTGCCTAAGTCTATGAAGGTGCTCAAAAGGATGTTGAACGAGGTTTTGGAGTTCTCCGAGCACGGTGGCACATAATTTCTCACCCCACTCATGTCTGGGATATGTCTACGTTATCTGATATCATGCATACTTGTATCATTCTACATAATATGATTATAGGGGAGGAACACGGTAGATACAAAAGAGGAGCTGAAGACTTTTATGATGGTGACCCTCCAGACATAGCTGATGGAGTGTCACGCCCCGAATTCAGTAGAACCGAGCCCGGAACGCGAACGGTGAAACAATAAGACAATTTTCAAATATTTAATAAACCGCTTAAAAATTCCACTTTGAGTTAATCAAAATAATATTTTACAACTGAAAGTACGTCCAAAACAAGCGGACAAAAAAACAACCAAAGCGTACGTCGCTAAACTCCCAAAAAGAAACCCAGACTCCCACTCCCAGCTCTTCAAGCTTCAAGAGTTCCCCTAGTCCGCCTCGCGACCAGTACTTGTAGGAAAGGCAGCTAGGGGTGAGCGTTCGCTCACCACCACGGATACCAGACTGACTACGGCATACTAGCAGAAATACCGGAAACACCAACAACAAACAAAACACCGGGGACTACTATCCCCAAACTCAAATAACCCGACTGTCACACGAAGAACTGTTACTTTCCCCAATCAAACTAAACACCCGTACACGTAATGTAGACCCGACACCGTAATGACGACCTCAAGGAACACAACACAGAAGTGATCGAAATCACGCAAACAACAACCACAAGCCTCAACACTTTACCGATCACGCGCCGGAAGGTGCTACTCACCTGATGGGGACACAACCCTCTGCTCTTTACCGACCGCGCACCGGAGGGTACGACACACCCCTCGGGCATAAATCCAGACTCAACACTTTACCAATCACGCGCTGGAAGGTGCTACTCACCTACGGGGAACACATCCTTCTGCTCTTTACCGACCACGCATTGGAGAGTACGACACACCCCTCGGGCACAGCTCTAACCTTAGCACTTTACCGATCACACGCCGGAAGGTGCTACTCACCTACGGGGAACACATCCCTCTGCTCTTTACCGACCGCGCACCGGAGGGTACGACACACCCATCGGGCATAGCTCAACAGTACCACCAGAACAATCACAATCACAACCAAATGACACACAATCCCCGCAAAGGAAAGGAAAGGAAAAGAATACGACTAACTACCACTCGGCACGTCAGTCAACCAAAAACGGGCTCAACTCCCCACGGGCACTCATGGCCACCCACAAACACAAACAAACAGTAACATACGGGTTCAACACCCCAAAGGCACACATAGACACCCACGACACACAAACAGTAAAATACGGGTTCAACGCCCCAAAGGCACACATGGACACCCACGACACACAAACAGTAAAATACGGGTTCAACTCCCCATGGGCACTCATGGCCACCCAAGACACACAACGATAAAAATACGGGTTCAACTCCCCACGGGAACTCATGGCCACCCAAGACACACAGCGGTAAAATACGGGTTCAACTCCCCACAAGCACTCATGGTCACCCACAACCACAAACAAACAATTCAATCAACCTCCGGGCACAACCAAATGCCACAAGTATTTCTATTGTTCGATAAGCTCACTTATCCTACGACACTACTAAGTGTCACATGCCTCTCTATTGTTCGATACGTTCACGTATCATACGACACCACTAAATGTCGCCTGCATTTCTAGTGTTCGATAAACTTACTTATCCTACGACACCACTAGGTGTCACATGCATTTCTACTGTTAACTTTCCCTAGTCAAGGCCGAGATCCGGCTACTTTTCCCTACCTCGTAACGCTATCCCAAAAGTCCACGCCCAAGCTCCGGCGTGCTCGCGATCACTCGCCTAGCTTTCCCTTTCCGCGGTCGTCGGCACGATCTAACAAGATCACAATTAAAACACTTTTTAAGTTTGCAGGCAAAGCTGAAATTTAATAGACTTAACGCCCAATTGCAACCTTGGGAATGTCGATCACTCCCAACTTCCCAATTACTCGACATTGTCGATAATGGGCCCGGAAAAGCCCGATTCGCCCGGCTCGGCGAATCTGCCCGGGATTGGAAAACGCCCTTCCGGGGATCCGAAAATTCCCGTTTTCGTTTCTACGATCTTAGAATAATTCAAGGGTTCCAATGCAATCGACGGAACCAATTTTCGACTTCCGAGCAATTTAATTCGCGTTTAAATTTTCTAAACCCGTCATTTCCAACTTTTACAATTTAAATCCATAATTCGTCCCGGGTGTGGATTAACGACTTGGGGATCGTCCTAAACCACCCAAACACGAAAACCCGAGACCCGAACACGTGGCCCCCACCCGACCACCCTTAGCCGTGGGTGGCTGGACCGGTTTTGGACCGGTTCACCACCATGGTGGCCGGTCCTAGCTCCGGCCAGCCACCACCCACGGTGGTCGGAGCTCCCCCGAGCTTCCGGTCATCGGAAACCGATCCTTTTCGCTCCAAAACATTCCCAACGAACCCTACACCTCGACTCATCCATATTTAACCCGTTTAAGCCCAAACCCTAACTTTCAAACGTATCAAAACGAAAATCGAATAGGTTCTCACCGTAGGGAATGACGATGGGAGCTCGATTCTTCAACCGTTGAGACGATCCGTTGGTTGGATCGTTGGGAAAACCCTAAACCCTAACACTTTCTTCTTCCTTTTCCTTTTTCTTCTCTCCTTCTTCTCTCTTCTTTCTCTCTCCTTTTCTATCTCTTTTTTTCCTTTTTTTTTTGAATGTGGCCGACCACCCCCTTTGTGTCTTCCTTTTGTTTTGTTCAAAGTTACCTAACACCACCACTTGTGTGACAAGTGGCAAGTGGGTCCCACCCTTTAAAAAAATATCTTTGTAGATATTTTTCTGTCAGATTCGCGAAATTCAGCCGTCTCGGGCCCCGAACGGGCCCATTTTCCAAGAAATTATGAAATTTCACGAGCTACAAGGAAACGGCCCAACTAAGACCAGTGTAACGACGACTAAGCTTTTTGGATCCAAAACGAGCCTCGAATGGACCAAAACGTTGCTCGGTTGACTTTTCCAGCAAATAGTCAACATTTCCCAAATTGGTCAAAATGTTGCCCTGAGTCCCCCAGACTCATTTTGGTCGATGTCGGGGTCAACTCAAGTCCGATATGACCCTCGGGGTCAATCTTAGGTCCATTTAGGTGTATGTCCAATTTTTTTAAATTTTCCTATTTTTCGCCGATTTGACTAGCGTTGACCGGGAGTGGTTCTTACAATCTACCCGCCTTAAAGGAATTTCGTCCGCGAAATTTAAAACAGACGTACCTCAGGAGTCAAACAAGTCGGGGTACTTCGCGCGAACCTCGTCCTCGCGCTCCCAAGTCGACTCGGCCCTGTGGTGTCGCCACTGTACCCGTACCAGGCGGATAACCTTGCCACGCAGGACCTGCTCCTGTGTGTCCATGTTTCGAAACGGCTGCTCCTCATAAGAGACATCGTCAGCCACCTCGATATCCGCCCACTCAATGACGTGGGAAGGGTCCGCATTGTACTTCCGCAGCTGGGACACGTGGAAGACGTTATGAATCCTCCCAAGTTGCGGTGGTAATGCTAGATGATATGCCACTGCTCCCACTCTGCTCCAGATCTCGAAAGGGCCGATGTACCGTAGGGCTAACTTGCCTCCGCCGCGGCTGAACCGTACCAGTCCCTTCCTCTGGCTCGCCTTCAGGAACACGTGATCACCGACTGCGAACTTGAGAGGTCGACGTCGTCTGTCGGCGTAGCTCTTCTGCCGACTATGTGCGGTCTTCAACCGCTCGCGTATCAGCGCGACCTTCTCTGTCGTCTCTCGGACGAGCTCTGGCCCCAGCAGGCTCTTCTCTCCCACCTCTGCCCAGCACACTGGCGATCGACACGGCCTACCATACAACGCTTCGAACGGTGCCATCCCAATACTGGCCTGGAAGCTGTTGTTGTAGGCGAACTCGACTAACGGTAGGTGGGTCTCCCACGACCCCCTAAAGTCTAGCACACATGCCCGCAGCATGTCCTCCAGAATCTGAATCGTGCGCTCGGACTGGCCGTCGGTCTGGGGATGGTGTGCTGTACTGAGTAGAACCTCGGTCCCCAACGCGGTCTGCAGACTTGGCCAAAATCTGGACGTGAAACGAGGATCCCTGTCAGGAACTATCGACACAGGGACTCCATGGAGACGTACTATTTCCTGAATGTACAGGCCGCTCAACTTGTCGACCGGATCAGTCATCCTCATGGCCAGGAAATGGGAAGACTTGGTCAACCGGTCGACTACCACCCATACCACATCATGTCCCTTCGGCGATCTCGGTAATCCACTCACGAAGTCCATCGTGACGTGCTCCCACTTCCATTGGGCAATCGGCAGTGGCTGCAATAATCCGGCAGGACGCTGATGTTCAGCTTTCACCTGCTGACAGGTGAGACATCTCGATACAAATTCCGCGATCGCTCTCCGCATCCTTCTCCACCAGAAGTGCCGCCTGATGTTGCGGTACATCTTGGTGCCACCCGGGTGCACTGTAAGACGCGAATGATGTGACTCTCGCAACACGTCGTCTCTATAGTTGCCCGACACGAATAATCCTACTCGATACCGTAACCCCCAATCAGCACTGAGTTCCTAGCCTTCCGTCTCATTACCGCTAACGACCCTCTCTCGGATCTCTGACGTCTCGACATCCTCCGACTGCGCCTCCAGCACTCGGGCAAGTAGTGAGGGCTGAGTCACCAATGAGCACATGGCCACGCCACCAGTGACCTCCTCTAGCTCAAGCCCGAACGTGCCCAGTTCCCCCCATCATGTCCCACTCTCGGACTGATATGTTAGCAAGACTCGGAACTGACTTCCTACTCAGGGCGTCGGCAACCACGTTTGCCTTACCCGGATGATGGTGTAGCTCAAAGTCGTACTCCTCAAGTAGCTCCATCCATCGCCGCTGGCGCATGTTCAGGTCTCGTTGGGAAAAGATGTACTTGAGGCTCTTGTGATCCGAGAACACTTGAAATCCCTCGCCGTACATATAATACCGCCAGCCCTTTAGCGCGAACACGACCGCTGCTAGTTCCAGGTCATGGGTAGGATAGTTGCGCTCGTGTGTCTTCAATTTCCTGGAGCCATAAGCAACAACTCTACCCAACTGCATCAGTACACAGCCTAGTCCTTCTCCGGACGCGTCACAATAGACCTCATACCCGATCCCTCGCTCTGGCACTATCAATACTGGAGCGGTAGTCAGACGAGTCTTCAACTCCGTGAAGGCACATTCACAATCCTCTGTCCACACAAACCCGACTCCCTTGCGCGTTGACAGAGTCATAGGCGCGGCTAGTCGCGCAAAGTCCTGGACAAACCGCCGATAATATCCTGCCAACCCCAGAAAGCTGCGGATCTTGAAGACACTCATGGGCCGTGCCCACTTCGAAACCGCATCGATCTTAGATGGATCGACCTGTATACCGTCACGGGATACAATGTGACCGAGGAATTTCACCTCAGCGAGCCAAAACTCGCACTTCTCCAGGTTGGCATATAGCTGATGTGTGCGCAGTAGGGTCAGAACAGTCCTCAGATGCTCCTCATGTGCCGCCTCGTTCTGCGAGTAGATCAAGATGTCGTCTACAAACACCACCACAAATTGGTCTAAGAACGGCCGGAATATGCTGTTCATCAGATCCATGAACGCTGCAGGTGCGTTCGTCAGTCCAAATGGCATCACCAAGAACTCGTAATGCCCATAGCGTGTCCGGAATGCAGTCTTTGCAACGTCCCCCTCCCGGACTCGCAACTGGTAATATCCGGATCGCAGATCGATCTTTGAGAAGCATGTCGACCCTCTCAACTGATCGAACAAGTCGTCGATCCTCGGCATCGGGTATCGGTTCTTCACCGTAACCCGGTTCAACTTCCGGTAGTCTATACACATCTGAAGCTCTCCACTCTTCTTCTTCACGAAGAGTGTTGGTGCTCCCCACGGCGATACGCTCGGACGGATAAACCCCTTCTTCTGGAGCTCCTCGAGCTGATGCTTCAGCTCGGTCAACTCTGCTGGCGCGAACCTGTAAGGCGCCATCGATATCGCTGCCGTTCCCGGCATCAGGTCAATCCCGAACTCCACCTCACGAACTGGTGGTAACCCGCTCAACTCCTCAAGAAAGACCTCGAGGAACTCGCACACCACTCGCGGTAACTCTCGGCTCTGCACGAACGATACTTCCTCCACTGCGGACAAGGTCGATAGGAGAACCCCGCTCTTACTGCCCAGAATATACGAAACCTTCGTGTTTCCTGCTGACACTATCACTCGTCGCCTATAGCAGTCGATATTGGCTCGGTAATTCGCCAGCCAATCCATTCCCAAGATTACGTCAAAGGTCGTCATTCCCAGCACAAGAAGGTCACTAGTGCAAGGACAGTTTGCGACTCTAACTTCGCAGGCACGACAGACCCTAGTCAACATCACATCACCCCCAACTGGGGTGTCCAGACACAGGGGTGGACTCAACGGCTCTAAACTCAGCCCCAACCTCTCAGCACAACTCAACGAAATAAACGAGTGCGACGCCCCGGTATCAAATAAAAATAACGCCCACAAATGATACAATAAGCACAACCCTGAATGGTCTCACGGTAGGTAGCGGCTCCTATGGCTCGGGAGTCGGTAACTGCGTACACTCTACTCTGTGACGCATGCTGCCTCCGACCTAGCGCACTGACTACTGGCTGCACAGACCTCTATTGCTGTCTCGGAACTGGCGCGCTCGTGGAAGGCTGCGAGAACCTCGACGGCTGACTCTGACGTTGGCGACCCCTGGGTGACTGCAATGTATGCGACTGCTGCGGTCGCTGCGCTGACGTTGCCCCAATCGGATCAGGGCACCTTGCCACTATGTGCCCAACCCGGCCGCACCGGTAACACCTGAAATCGTCGGCCCTCGGCCTCGTGCCCTGGCCTATCTGGCTGATCACTGGTAGCGTCGCGGGCCCTCCGCCTATCGGACACTCCCGTCGCAGATGGCACGACTGCCCGTAGGTAAAACATACCGGCACCCGCTCTGAGGCGACTGGCCCTACCGATGCCACCGACCCCATCCGCCTCAATCCGCCCTACTGAACCTGTGGCCGAAAGAACCCTGCAGTCCTCTGCCTCCTCGGATCTCGGGACTCGGACGGTCCTGCAACACTGGTCGGTCGCTGTCGAACCTCACGGTTCCTTGCTGCCTCTCGGAGACCCTGCTCCATTGTCGTTGCAGTGTCTACAAGCTTTGAGTAAACCCGCAACCTCAGGGCGAGGACTCGATCCCGAATCGTCGGCCTCAGCCCCGCCTCGAATCGTCGGCAACAGTTCAGCTCTATCGCCACCATTTCTGGTGCAAATCGGGTCAGGGCCGTGAATCTGGCCTCATACTCTGCCACTGACGCCCCGTCCTATTGCAGTTCCAGGAACTGCTGATGTCGATCCGCCCTGGCCGACTCAGGGAAATACTGCTCCAGAAAGACCATCTCGAAGATACTGTAGTCGTCCCCGACTCTGTCCCGTATGCGCCCCCACCAGTGGTAGGTGATGTCCCTCAGCTGATGAGCTGCAAAGGACACCCTAGTGTGACCGTCCTCTATGCCTGACATGTCCAGGTCCCGAGTGACCTGCTCTAGCCATCTCTCGGCTATGTCAGGGTTCGGTTCCCCGACGAACGTAGGTATGCCCAGCTTCAGGAAATCAAGCAGTGTTCGGGCCGTATGGCCTTCGGCCTGAACGGGCCTCGCTGGAACGGCTGCTGTCATTGGAGCTGGCGATGCAGACTCCCTACGGGCGATGATCGCCACCAAGCTCTGCACCGTCTAGGTCAGCTCGTCTAGAGCGGTCGCAGTGGGCGGGTCTGCGACCAGTGGGACGCTGGGCGTGCCCGCAGATGGTCCTGCGTCGTTCCTCATGTCCTCCCCGACGGGAGTACCCCGGGCTTCCGTGGACTCAGCGGGTTCGACGGTGGGCATCCGTCCTGGTGCCCCAGCTGACCGTCCCCTCCTGCCACGTGTGGGCGCCCGTCCCGGTGTCACAACTGATCGTCCTCTCCTGCCACGTGCCATGTAGTCGGTATCCTCTGCACGGATACACGCAAACGCTTAGTTTGCGAACTTATACAATGACGACGTGCTCAATATACTAGCGTTCACACGGTCTACGTCTATCTCAAAACCTGATACTAAAACGTCACACCGATCACGCTATCAATACTTCAATTATCAGAACACGTAAAGGAAACCTCAAAACGACCGGGCACACTCGTGAACCAAGTCACGCAATAACAACACACAAACTGCATAGTCAAGACGGTGGAACAAGACAGGAATCACGGATCCGTGACAGACCCCGTCACGGTTGGGGTCACGGAGCCGTGACGAAGGCCCAAAACTCGCCAAAACGCGCTGCTCTGTCACGGATCTGTGACAGGGTCTGTGACGCTCGTGCAGGCCTGTTTCCCAAATTCGTTTCAGACTCGATTTTTACCCCTTTTAACCCCAAAAACAGTCTTAAGCGCCACACACGCTCGATCACCAAATTACCGACCACCCGCACAACAATTCACAGAAAAATTCAAGTCACCCAACCTCAATCAAAAGCCGACAAGGCCAACCCAAAATCAAAACACGCCCACCGGGCCAACAACTTTAAAACAAACCTTTCTCTCTTTCATCATAAAACCTCACTTTTGACATCACGTAGTTACAACCCGGTCCAGGCGTCCCCGAACTAAATTGTACCCACTTGATATCAGCGCTGTCACGTTCGACTACATGAGCGCTCCTGAGTTGAGTCGCGACAGCTTAAAAACGTTTCACGCAGCAACACACAAACATTATGCCAGTAACCACAGTACTGCACATACACACAACAACAAACAGGACTCACGTCACTACGGGTCTACACACGGTTTCCGACTTGCGCAACCAACGCACGACGGGACTTTTAATGACTCGAATCTCCCTACCTAATTGACGTACAGTCCGAGGTGTGAAATCTCGAGCTCTGATACCAAGCTGTCACGGCCCGAATTCGATAGAACCGAGCCCGGAACGCGAACGGTGAAACAATAAGACAATTTTCAAATATTTAATAAACCGCTTAAAATTTCCACTTTGAGTTAATCAAAATAATATTTTACAACTGAAAGTACGTCCAAAACAAGCGGACAAAAAAACAACCAAAGCGTACGTCGCTAAACTCCCAAAAAGAAACTCGGACTCCCACTCCCAGCTCTTCAAGCTTCGAGAGTTCCCCTAGTCCGCCTCGCGACTAGTACCTGTAGGAAAAGCAGCTAGGGGTGAGCGTTCGCTCACCACCACGGATACCAGACAGACTACGGCATACAAGCAGAAATACCGGAAACACCAACAACAAACAAAACACCGGGGATTACTATCCCCAAACTCAAATAACCCGACTGTCACACGAAAAACTGTTACTTTCCCCAATCAAACTAAACACCCGTACACACATATTCATATACAAGCTCTAAAAAGATCACAATATTATACATGCTTTGAGACCTTCTTATATCAAGTGAATTTAACAACTATCATAATAATTTTTTTGTTTCAATTTTAACAAGAAAGGTCAAGAGTTACGGTTTTGAGAGAAGAAAATCTATACAAACTCAGATGATGAAGAAGAAAGACAAGGAAGTCGACTGTCGAGAACGTACATGTCGAAGAAGGTAAGACATTTATCATACATGAAGAGACCGGTCTATGAAAATTTATTTAGAATCGACGAAAGCTATGGTTCAATAAGAAAATAAGTCATAGGATGATAAGGTTTAATATCTATTTTAGCACGAGGGTAAGTAGTAAAATGCAACAACAAGCAGATGACGAGTTAGCTTTAAGGATGGAAATTGACGTTCCCGTTCGATCGAGTAGGGTATTGATCGGGTATTGTTTTAATCGGGTAGGGTATTACCCATTGATCGGGTATGAGTAGGGGGCGGGTTTGGCTTTACCCGCCCCAAACCCGACCCGATCTTATAACATATACATATTTATATATTATATACATAAATAGATTAATAATAATAAACCTAATGATAAATTAATTACAATTGAGAAGTTGTCATGTCACAACTCAGAACTCATAAACTCATAAAACTACACAATTAAAATGAGGCACACAGTACTATATATCAGTTTTTTCTATTTTATCAGTTAATTTGTTTTTTTTTGGATTGATCTCCATTTATTTCTTTGTTTGTTTATCAATGTACGTGTAGTTACAAAAATGATGACTTTCAACTGAATCATGATCTATTTCATCATCATATTTTTGTTTTATAAAAGCATAAGGACATATATCTAAACTACACAAGCTTCTTCTTTTAGACACCAAAAGTGTAAGGGTTTGTAAGAACAACATTTTTTTGTCTTATAATCCACATGTCATATGAATGAGTCAGGTAAGGTAATACCTGACCCGAATGGGTATTGACCGGGTAAGAATAAGGTACATGTATTAGGTATGAAAATTGGATAAGATACGGGTATCACAAAACCCGACTCATACTCTACCCATTGCCATTCCAAGTTAGCATTTAAGGTTAGAATTGAGAATTAAGGATGGTTGGACTGGGTCAAGTGGGTTGGGGCATATTTGCAATTGAATTAAGCCCAAGTCCAATACAAACAAAAACCCTAATAGAACTCATCTTCCACCATATACAAAAAGTCAGAGAATGACATGTCACAGGAGGCTTTCTACGCTCTTCAACTAATGACACTAAAAGAAATTTTTATACTTAGTGAGCGCTAAGTTTTACGATACTCCTATTGCATAATTCACTCAAAAATGTCAATGCAGAGTTTAAAATTTTATTTCAGTGTCATTAGTTTTAATCGCATGTTATTGACGTGTCAACATTATCATGAGGGACGTATAAACAAGGCATACCGAAAGAAAAAACCCTATTTTCTTCTCTGGCTTGAAAACTGGGCCGCCCCTTAAGCTCAGCCGCCAGCCTCTCCTCCTTCCTCGCCGGCGACGGCCACAACCACCATGGATGTAGCTGTCGCCGGTGAGGACCCCTACCTCCGCTCCTCCTTCACAGTTCCTTCTCCCCCCCGTTCTTCTCTCCTCACTACCGCCGATTTCGTTCGACTCTTCGTCGCCGGACTCTTCCGGTCCCTTGCTTTGCTTGTCGTGGGCTCGTCGTCCGTCCTCGTTTGGCCCCGACCATATCTGCTTCTAGCGCCTCTCCTCCTGTCAGCTCTCCTCCGTTGCTTCCCCTAGGTCACACAGCTTCGCCGATGTTCGGGTTTGTGCTTCTGTTGGCCTTAGCCGTGACTTCAGAGGCTCAAGTTTGCTATGTCTTCCTCGCCCAGCCCTGAAGCTCGGCCTTGCTGCCACAAACTCGTTCTCTTGCTTCGCCAGAGAAGCTTCTCTGACAGGGTGACGGCGGTTTGAGGCCCGGGCCGGATCTGCTACTCGGGTCGTGAACCAGGTAGGGTTTTGGTCCGGGTCTTGGGTGCTGGGTCGGGCTTGGTCTGACCTGGTTCTGGGTCTGGACTAGTTCTGAGCCTGGACTGGTTCTGGGCCTGGGCCTGGACTGGTTCTTGTTTTGCGTCTGGTTTGTCTAATTCGGGGAGCTAATCATGCCGAGGTGTTCGTTCTTCTTCTGATGTGGGACTACTTTCTCAACCTTCCGGTTGGTGATTGTAGCGGATTTGGAGGTTCAACTCTTGCGGTCGGGTGTTGGAAGTGTTTGCTTTGCCGTTCGCCTTACTTGTGGTGCCCTTTCAGATCTACTGTGATGTGGATTCGTTGTGCATCTGAACTGCTCATCCTCCTCTGCGGATGGTAAAGTTCTTGTATCGCATTAATCTTTACTTGTTTCTTGTTGGTTTTCTGCTAATCCTTAGGTTTAGGCTCGTTCGATTTCTTTTGTATCCCTTTCCTTTTTTGGGAAGGGCCCGTCAACTTTTTTGGTGTTGGCCTCTGATGGGTAATACTAGGTCTATTGACCTTGAAATCTTCGAGTCCTGCATCTTTGGTTTTGAGATTCGGTGATGTTTCATCGGATTATCTCTGCCGATCAACGATGTTGGTCGCCGACGTGTCGGTATCCTTCAACTCTTTGAGTTTGGGTGACGATGAGATTCAGTAGTTTCCTCAAGTACGGGTAAGGGATTGGTTGATTTCTCGGTGAACGGCTTGTGCTGGTTTGGGTCGTTCGTGGGCGGTTTGGCTCGTAGGCAGTGCTGACAGAAATGAGTTCTGAGCGCCATGCTCGTTCTAGGTTATTGAGCGCCATGCTCGTAGTAGGTTACTGAGCGCCATGTTCGTGTCTGTATTCCGAGCACCATGCTCGTGTCTGTATGTGTATGTATTCCGAGTGCCATGCTCGTAGTAGGTTATTGAGCGCCATGCTCGTGTCTGTGTTCCGAGCGCCATGCTCGTAGTTGTATTCCGAGCGCCATGCTCGTGGTAGGTTTATGAGCGCCATGCTCGTGTCAGGTTTATGAGCGCCATGCTCGTGTCAGGTTTATGAGCGACATGCTCGTGTCAGTTTTCTGAACGCCAAACTAATTGTTGTGGTTTTTTGTTTAAGCCTGTGGACAGACTTTGTAATTCTTCAACCTCTGAAGAGGTTTTCTTTCAATATATGCACGGCTGTTAAAAAAAACATTATCATGAAGAAACTCGAAAGAAAAATGAAGTGAAAGGCAGGATATGATGCATGTACAGAATCTTGATATGCTTATGCTTAAAGGTCAATTTATATTTTCCTCCCACAAGTCCAATCAAGGTTCAAAGCATCCCAGGCCATCTTAACACTTTAATTAGTGATTGTAATCACCACATAGTTGACGAGTTTATTCATTAGTTGTTAATCCCTAGTTAATTAGCTTTGTTGAAGCCCGGCCAATCATTTCTTAGTTACTTGGTCTTACAAAGCAATCATACTGTCCTCCATACACAAACTGTTCCCTATGGCATCTTCCATGCTTTCGCGGAATATAATATGTGACTCATTTACACATCTTATGAGTGACTTTTGACTACGAAAAAGCTAGGAAAAAAAGAAGACAATTCATATGCTAAGATTAGAATTTGATTATTGTTGCGTAATGAATTCAACGGCTGTCGATTATTTACACAGTTGACATGATTAATGGTGTTTTACATTGACTTTCGAAATAAATTCTCAAACAAGAATGTTTGTTCCTTGTTTCACTTATATTTGTCTCGTTAAATTCTGCAAATATATAAATAATTACAAATATTGATATTCTCCGTTTCAAAAATGAAATGACGCCCGTTTTTTAATAACACTTTTCAAGAAAGAAATGTCTATTTGTTTTTTTTTCTTATTTCAAAACAAATCACAAATATAAAGACTATAGATTACATTGGTAAGTTTTAGTAATGGGTTGGGAGAGAACATGAAGCAAATGGAATTACAAAAAATAATCAATTTTTATATACCTATGTAACAATTAGTTTAGTCTAAATTTTGAAGTTTAAAACTTGGTTAATATATTTTTGAAACGGATGACGAGGAATTGCATTAATAATATCAGTCAAACAATATAAGTAGGGTTAGAAGTCTTGGGAACCAGAATAAAACAGAGTCTCTCGTAGGAAACTCGACAGTCTTGGACCCGTCGGAATAGTTTAATTTTCATTTTAGACAAAGATAAAATTTCTACGTCCTACCTTGAACTGGGAATGTAACGTACTGAAAGTAAACAACATAAAAAACATCCAACCAAAGCAAACTAAAATATAAAGGAAACAGTAGAAACAACAAGAAATCCTTAGTGTAGACACGCTCCCCCAAGTCACGACCTGTAGAATCGATCAGGGATCGTGAGGGGTAGACCACCAACCGTCTACCCCCAAGCCCTATGTAGACTCATGTTCCTAGCAGAGCTGTTTTGCAGCTCACGCCTGATCAGAGTCGTCCTCAGCTTCTTCTTCATTGAGGAGCCGGTATTGTGCAGGTGGGGGTCCTGGTATCTCCAAGGCCCTCTTCAGCTGGGATGCACGATTATAGACCTGATCCGCCCTGTTCATTCCCTTGGTCTTCAGCAACTTCAGCTACTTGGGACTCAATCCTCCCCCGAGCTCATGAGGTTCTTTCTGCTTCCCGATCCAAAGGGGAGTTTCCATCATCTGTTGGGGGCCTTCTAGAGAAGGAGACAGTGAATGTGAGGGGACATAGATGACCTCCCCTCCCAGCGCCTCATGATAGGCCGCTTGATTCAGGTTAGTCAGGTCACGGGTCTTCGTGATCGTGCATGTCCCGTTTGACGATCCTAGATGCGCCCCTTGAAAAGATGGAGGTGTTCCCTCGGAACCCTCCTTAGCCAAGTCACTAGTCTTCGGTACTCTCTCCCCCTAGTACTCAGTAATGTAGGGAAGCCCGAAGGAAGAGGAAGTTTCCTTTCATGTATCCTGCCTGCTCTCTCGGACTCAAGCGTGAGAGAAGTCAAGAGGTCTTTCATCAACCACCTCGGTGCCCAAAGAGTTTGCGTAGGGACCATGTAAGGTCGTTTCAAGCATCCCCTGAGACATTATACGCCCTGACACCGATCTCTATGAACCAGATAGGAATGGTGTCCGGTTGCATGCATGTGATGAGGGGGGGCCAAGAGCATAGGGTACCCATTGAAACACCACAAATCCTTGTGTCGGATTCGGTTAAGGGAAACTTCAGACGGGAAAATGAGCGACACAATGTCCTTGGAGAGGACGTCCACCTCCATGCCGTTCACTTGCCAGTGCTGAAGCATGACGCCGCATGAGATCTTCGGGTTGCAACTAACATCGGTGATCCTCCCGACCAACGACAGTCGGTACCAGCCAACGGAGACGATAATGATAGCCTCACTCGGGACCACGACTATAACTTCATCCTCCAGGTCATCCTCCAGTGAGACCCCACCGAAACGGTCCGAGATGATCTCCAAGGATCCTCTCACCGGAGTAGCGGACAAGAGCGGCTGGCTTAGCCTAAGGTTCGTTGTTGGGGGAGTCGTTGTGGGATTGAGGGGTGGCCACATCGCCGCTTGCTTCTCTTGGATATGGTGCTGCTTGTGTTGTCCTATAGAACGAGCTGTAGATCTCAAAACCGGCTGCGATGCCACCCGTGAGGAGTTCCATCGAGAAGCCAGGGGCAGTGTGGACTTTGCACGCGCCAGAGAGACCTGGAGAGACGAGGATCCATCACGTGACGGTGACGCCGGGTGGGATCCATGGCTGGGAGTGGTAGTGCGACTCGATGAGGATTGGCTTAGGATCCCGCCGCCACGACCTGTGATTCTTGGCACCGCCGTCTAACGTACGAGGCCGAATCTCTAGCGGCGCCAACCGTGTGGGCTGAGAAGGGGGAGGAAGAGAAACCGAAACTGACGCAAATTAAAGAAGAGGGGATAACCCTAACTTTATAGTGTATTGAGACTATTTAAAAAAAATCTATCACTAAACTTGTTTTTTAGAATAAGAAGTAGATTTCGTTAAATAGAGAAGATAGTCATTACAATGGTCAGTACCCTTGGAGGGGCAGTGATCAAATAACCCTCAGAAACGAACCGATCCAAAAAGAAGCGGTTATAGTCATTGTAGCAAGTAAAAGAAAAGTAACTAAAACATAAATGTAAACCAAAGCTAAGACATAAATGAAAACCAAAGGGTGCCAGCTGCCAAGAACCACTCAAAGTAGGGCCTAAAAGCTGCTTGGTCCATACTCTCCGAGGACTCGTTTTGTCAACTGAGCCACCGAACTTGAACTGACACTGTGGCTGGGAGGAATGACACGTCTCAGAGACCCCTCCCGGAGTATGTCCCTATAGCCATGAATTCCTATTATCCCTTGTGGGGGGGGGGGGGGGGGTGCTTCCCTGCCCTCTTCTGGTCCTCCCACAGCTCTCTTAATGAATCCTTCTTCTGTCCCTTAGGATCTTGCAGCTTCTTAGATGGGACAGACTCAGGGGGGCTATCTTTGAATACCCAAGGAGGCATATCCCTAAAGACTGACCAGGTCCGTGAGGGTAAGGCACCACCCTGAACCGACCCTGATGCCCGAGGAATGGGTTAGGTACTGTGCCCGAGATTACAAAGGGATCCTTTTCTCGAGATGACCTAGTCTTAGGTACAATGTCCGAGACCAAATGTGCAAATCTCAGCGGCGGTGAAGGTGCTTTCTATCCCCAATCCATGGCATACGGCTTGCCTGTCTTGGCAGTCTTGAATTCAACGATGGAATCATCAAATCGAGGCACCCCTGGCACCTCCCAACCATAATCTCAGACCATATGACAGTTCATCTCCCAATTGAAACAAAAAGCGGGTAATCGTTCATATGTCAGAGTCACCCTGACCGGATCTTGGTACTCTCGAAATTGCATGATCAAGGTGTGTCGAAGAGGTCGATGAATGTCCATCCAAAATCAAATTGTCACCGTACCGCCCCAACAGAGGCCCCATTGATCGTATGGGGTTTCTACGTGCTCACCTAGTGTAGAACCTATAGCCTCCCCGACCGCATTCGTCTCGACGAGCGGTCGTACCCTCCTAGCATGCATCCATATTTGAATTCAGTCTAGACATGGAAGATCTCGAGCCAAGGGGTCAGTGATCTCTCCTAGTAGTAGTGCATGGTCGTGAAAACACCACGGCTCGTTATGGCGGACCCAGACCCGAGCCTCAAGTGACACTAAGTACAATGCGAACGTGTTGGGTTCTAGGTCTTTGACCACCACTTACATGGAGGCTCGGCCTCATGCCCGTGTGATGACCGAGAGAAGCATCTCCTTTCGGGGTGGTTAAGGGACACAAGACGACCCACTATACCAAACCGGAGTCTCTCCAACATCTGAAGATCCCGGTGGGTTGTATGGTACGACGACCTAGAAGGTGGCCAACGTCTTGGGCACCAATGGAAGGGTCAGAACCCTAGGAGGAAAGAGTGTCGACGTCACCGAAGCAAGAGGCTCTGAAACCCTAGCCGCACTTGCCATCGCCATAGGTAACAGAGGAGGCGGTGGGGTCGGGTCCGCTAAGTTCACTCGAGAATGGGGGGGCCCCCATGAAAGTCAGCGAGGCGACTTTAAGTTTGGTAGGCCGACCCCATTTGACCTTGGTCGTGATTGAGGTCGGTGTGGTGTCCCCCGACGAGTAGACCACTAGTGGTTGGTCTTGCAATAATGGAGGTTGTAGAGCTTCATACGAGGGTGGTGATGGAGGAGTTTTGGGTCGACGCTTCTTCCTCTCTCGTATCGGTTTGACAAACCCAACCGATGGTTTGAGTGGCATTATAAGGGGGAGGGGAGCGTGTTCACTTGATGATGAGGACATGTCGGTGGCTGAGGCTGGTGACACAGCAGACGAGGGCGACGACGGTACAGACATAACATGAGGGTTAGACATGATAAGAGTAAGCGGCGCAAAAACGTGAGAGAGAACTTCCTTCTCATTAGAGTTTAGGACCTCTAAACTTTTTTTTGGGATGCAAGGTGTGAAGACCGCCTCGTTAAAAAGTTTTATTTTATTTGGTTTTGTTCAAGCGGATTCGTCGAGGTTGTGAAGTGAGTCGGGTTTTGGTAACGGCGAGGTTGAAATTCGTTTTAAATTTTAATTCGTAAAAAAAAGAGTTTTAGGGTCAGACCTGGTCGGACCTGACCCGATCAGCAACCCAAGTCAGACCAGGCCTGACCCTTTTGTTTGGTTTTTGGGCCGTGAAGCCCAACGCGCGACTGAAGCCCGTTTACGTTTCCGGCCCAGGCTATTTAAGCCCCAACTCTAGGGTTTCGGTTCATTTAGCTCCTTCTTCGCGCAGCTAAAACGTCTCCCTCTCTTCAATCTCGAACCCCACTCTCTTTGTTCATACCCTCGCCGCTTAGCTCTCACCGCAGCCGCCCGAAACCGCCCTTTCACCTCTCCGGCCTCGCTCTCTTCTTGCCGGTAACGACCCGCGACCCCAAGCTCCTCCCTCTCTCGCCTCTTCTTCTTAGACGACCGCCCGAAACCGCCCTCTCACCCTCCCTCCGACCAACTCCTCCATCGCCGACGACCACTCCCTATCTCCTATTCGTCTCGGAACCCCTCTCTCCCTTTCCATCCGCGCCTCCTCCTCTTCTCCGTCCTCACGGCCGTCCTCGTCCCGAGCTGTCCAGCTCACGCTCAAGCCGCCCCCTCTCCTTCGCCCGAGCTCGCCGGCGCTCACCAGATCTGGTGAGTGTCCCATCCGGATCTGAGGCGATTCTTTGTCGCGCTTCGCCCCCTTCCACGACTGCAACCTCGAGCCCGCCACCGTCCTTTTCCCTACGGTGAGACCCCGACCGGCGTCGCCCTCGTCGGCGGCAGGTCGGTTTGAAAACCGAATCTTTTTCCCCTTCTTCTTTCTGTTCTCGAGCGTTTGGTTCTGGGCTTTTTTGGAAGCAAATTAATTAAGAAAAATTAAAAGAAAAAGAAAGAAAACTATTTTTAAGCAAGAGAGGATTAAACCGGTTTTGATTTAAGACGTTATTCTGGACTGCTGGACGAGAAACTTGAAACGAACAAATTGGACTGTAAAACGGACTTAGAACTGGACGGAAGTGGAACGCTGAATCGGTCACCTCGGGATTTGTGTCTCGAACCCCGTGCCTCGGGGATCGTTCCACAAAACTCATACCTCGGGAATCGTGCCACGAAACATGTACCTCGAGACCTGAACCTCGGGAAACGTGTACCAGGTTCGGTGTTCGGAGCTCGAGTGCCCGAACCCCTTTCGTCGTAATCCCGCTTTTAGCCCGCTCGAGTTAAAAGGACGACTGTTGAATTAAAATTGGACCATTCGTAACTTTTAAAGTAAATTGTGAAACCGGTTTTAATTGTGGCTTTCCGTGTAAAGTAGAGTCCGGGTTCGATCGAAGAGAAGACCGGAGGTAGCGAGCCAGGACGTTAGCAGCTAGGAGACATAGCTGTCGGTTCGTCTTGAGGCAGGGAAAGTAGCGGATACCGGTTTAATTGCGGAAAGTTACTAGTATGCATGCTAGGATTAATAAAACGGGAATAATCGTTATATCGGATAATGACCGGACGAGTCGTAGTAACATGTAGGATGTGACTCACTAGTTAACTGCTTTTGATATTTGGGAAATGGGAAAACTACAGATATTTACCCAAAACCATGTCCATTTAACTGATGCCTACCTAAAATTTAAAATTAACTAATGCATACCCTGAAGTTTCGAAAATGTAACTCAAAACCCCTCTGTCAGCTAAAATGACGAAAATACCCTCAACTACACTTCAATAATTATGTTTAAAAAATTATTTAAAAATTACTTTTGTTATATTTATATATTTACTTATTAAATGACTTCATTTTTATTAAAAAATCACTTCATTAAATGACTTCATTTATATATTTACTTATTAAATGACTTCATTTTTATTTAAAAAATCACCGAGGGTATTTTCGTCATTTTAGCTGACAAAAGGGTTTTTAGTTACAAGTCGTAACTTCAGGATATGCATCAGTTAACTTTAAACTTCAGAGTAAACATGGTTAAATGACCATGGTTTTGGGTAGGTATATGTAGTTTTCCCTTGGGAAATTGCTGTGCTGGTAGATCGGCCATGTCGAGCCGTAGGTTGCATGCTGTTTGAATTGTCTGCTGTTGTTTGAGATGCCTGATGTGTGACTTAGGGTCGGTATGTTTAATAGACAAGTTTTAGTATATCGGCTGAGCATGTTGTTGCTATGTATGGGCGAGTGTGCCGTGCTTGTGTTGATGTGAACCCTTGGATGTGATATGGTCGGGGTGAGTGATAGACCGACGTGGCGTGTTGTAGTACGATTGTTGGGCTTGGTAAGCCGTGTTTTATTGTAATATTATCTTGATGTGTGTTCCGAGGAATTGATTCTGGTATGGTACCTACGACCGAGGGGGTACACCGGTGTAGGGTAGTACCTAGGTCGACGGTGTGGTCCCATGTATGCGCGGTCCCCCGGGTAGTGGTTCCGGTACGATGGCCTGCATCGAGGGGGTATTCCGGTGTAGGACAACTAGGCCGACGGTTACGTGTTCAGTGCTTTTCCCGAAGGAGTTCCGGGAAAGTTGTTTTACCTGTCCTTTGCCCGAAGGAGTTCTGGGAAAGAGGTCTAGGACGATGGAGATTCCGGTACGACTATTTGAGATTGTGACCCAGTTGTTTAACGGGAAGATATATAGGCTGATGATGTTCCGGTACGATATGATGGTGTCGGGCTGTGGACAGCCGACCGAGTAGGGGACTGCGGTACGGGACGTGTTGTACTTTTATAGTTTACTTTATGTTCGATGCCTTGTTAATTGGTGGGCTGGTTGCTGTTTGTGCTATTTGGGTGATTGTGTTTGTAAGTGTGGTTTGGTCTTGAGTTGAGGATTGTGGTTACGAGTTCCGTTGGTAATTAGTTGTGTGTTGTACTAGTATGCCTTAATTGGACGGTTACCCGTGGTGGTGAGCGCTTGCTTATAACCTTAACTACTTTTCCTACTGAGCGAAAGCTCACCCCTTACCTTGTTGTTTTTCAGGTCCTAAGCGGGTTGTGTGCTAGCTGGATGCTCGATGCGTGGGAGCTTGCGAGGGTCCTAGGCTAGTAGTCTAGAGACGTGCTATTCGTTTTTATTAAACTCTTTTACTGCTGTCTTTACCGAGCTGTCGACTCGTGTCGTTGTTAAAGGTTTTAAAATTACGGATTTGGAGACTTGTTGGCTTTGTTTTCGATTAAATTATTACTATTTAAGTTCACGTCTCGAATCCGGTCAAAACCGGATTTGGGGCGTGACAATTTGGTATCAGAGCCTGGTTTCTTTTGAAAATGTTTTCAAACCTCGGACCGTACTTCAATTAGGTGGGTAGAGTTAGGCGGTCAAGTGTCGGTGTGTCAGTTACGCAATTCGGAGATGACCTAAGCATATAAGCGAGACGAAGAGGATCTCGGTTTGGTTGTTGGTTGAGTTGTTGTGCATTGTGGTTCTTGTTTGTCTGTGCTGGTTGTGTTTTGAATGCCCACTTAAGCGGATGGTTAGTGTAAATTACGAATGGGTCATGCCCGATTTTCTGCAGAAACTGAAGTGTATGTACCATCATGGTTTGCCTATAGGGGCCACTATAGCTGGACGTGAATGGGGGGATGTCAGGTGGTTACAATGTAGTTCAGGGACGCCTGAATCAGGTTGTAACGACACGATATCGACATGAATGTTATGGTGGAAAATGATAGTGCTTAGAACTTAACTCCAAGTGGTTGTTGCCTAGTGTGAATTGTTCGTGTGTGGTACATTATTGATTTGTGTGACGTGTGTGTAAACTCCCTGACTGTTTGGTGATTTGTGTGACTTGTGTAATTCTGCTGTTTTATTTAGCTGTTATGGCCGACTTCCCAGTTTTGGTGTTATTGTTTGACTATACTACTATACTTAGTATATTATTAGTACGAGTGTGTCTGTTTGTTCCGTGTGTGAACGCTAGTTATTTAGGCGCGTCGTTTTCAAAGTTCGAAGCTGAGTCTGTGCGTTATCCGTGCAGAGGATTTACGGCATGGCCCGTCGTTTCGCTCCGCGAGGTACCAGGAGACGGCCCGCTAGAGGCCGAGGACGATCATCGACCGCTAGGTTGGCTGGGGCAACCAGTGCCCAGGGTGCGCCCGCCGAGGGGCACGAGAGGGCTGAGACAGCCCAGGCGACAGTTCTTGAGGACCTGACCCGCACTGTTCAGAGGTTGATAGACCAGACCTTGACTGTGGAGCGACGATGTCGTGAGCTAGCCAAAGTGCGAGAGGTCAGGCCGAGGCCGACCAGTTTCCTGAGGCCATCCGAGTCTCGGAATCCGAGGAGGTACAGGACCTCGGGATTGTTCCAGCATCAGACCCAGTTGGGAGGGCGCGTGTGTTTTAGATGTGGATAGCAGGGCCACTTGGTTCAAGATTGTCCGAGGGACAGACCTGAGGGGAGACAGAGGGATGAGCCACGGCTATGCTACCAGTGCAGATGACCTGGACACTTTGCAGCTAGATGTCCCGACCGAGTTAGAGAGATGTCGTCCTCGCGATCTCAGCAGTCGTAGACTGGCCAGTCGCCTCAGTCCCAACAGTGTTAGACTCAGACGCAGAGAGCTTCGTGGCAGGCAGCGAGCGCGCCAGCACCGAGGCAGAGAGCTGCGACGCAGGTGGAATCCCACCATCTCCGAGAGGCGGACCTTCGTTGCAGCAGGGTCGGGTGTATGTTGTCGTCGATTCACGGGCAGAGAGACGGGACTCCAATCGTGGGACCGTTCGTGATTTCGAGCACGCTGCGGAGTAGAGGACATCGAGGAGCGTGGGACCAGCGAGAGTCCGGGAGTTGCTTTTGTTTTGACTTTAGAACTGTGCTTTCTTTTTGAGACTTGTGTTGGACTCGTTTTGGTTTGTTACTTTTGGTTATTGTTGCAACTTTTGAGATTGTGTTTCGTTTAAGTCGTTTTCTGTTCTTTCTAAGTTCGCGCCCGAGTTGACCAAGTAACGTTGAGAACAGAGTGGCGCAGCGGAAGCGTGGTGGACTACGTTCGTTTCGTCTTGTGCGCGTTACTGTTAAGCGAAGAGAGTGGTTGAGGAGAGGTATCGTTGTGTTGGATCCGTTTTCAGGACGAGGTGAGTTTCGTTCTGTTTTGATACCTATACCGACGGACGGTTCCGGTATAGGATATCTCGACCAAGTTGTGTGTGGCGGTGTGACGTCTCTACCGACGGAGGATTCCGGTATCGACTAACGGACTCAAGTGATGTCCGTGTGCTTGAGGGACAGTAGACGAAGAGTTTTAATCGGACGTTCCTTGAGAGAGGGTAAGTGAAGCGCTTTCGTTTTGAATTTCGGGGACGAAATTCTTTTAAGGGGGGTAGATTGTGAAGACCGCCTCGTTGAAAAGTTTTATTTTATTTGGTTTTGTTCGAGCGGATTCGTCGAGGTTGTGAAGTGGGTCGGGTTTTGGTAACGACGAGGTTGAAATTCGTTTTAAATTTTAATTCATAAAAAAAGGTGTTTTAGGGTCGGACTGGGTTGGACCTGACCCGATCAGCAACCCAAGTCAGATCAGGCCTGACCCTTTTGTTTGGCTTTTGGGCCGTGAAGCCCAACGCGCGACTGAAGCCCGTTTACGTCTCCGACCCAGGCCATTCAAGCACCAACTCTAGGGTTTCGGTTCATTTTTCTCATTCTTCGCGCAACTGAACCGTCTCCCTCTCTTCAATCTCAAACCCCTCTCTCTCTGTTCATACCCTCTCCGCCCAGCTCTCACCGCAGCCGCCCGAAACCGCCCTCTCACCTATCCGGCCTCGCTCTCTTCTCGCCGGTAACGACCCGCGACCCCGAGCTCCTCCCTCTCTCGCCTCTTCTTCTCAGACGACCGCCCGAAGCCGCCCTCTCACCCTCCCTCCGACCAGCTCTGCCATCGCCGACGTCCACTCCCTCTCTCCTCTTCGTCTCGGAACCCCTCTCTCACTTTCCATCCGCGCCTCCTCCTCCTCTCCGTCCTCACGGCCATCCTCGTCCCGAGCTGTCCAGCTCAAGCTCGAGCCGCCGCCCTCTCCCTCGCCCGAGCTCGCCGGCTCTCGCCAGATCTGGTGAGTGTCCCGTCTGGATCTGAGGCGATTCTTCGCCGTGCTTCGCCCCCTTCCACGACTGCAACCTCGAGCCCGCCACCGTCCTTTTCCCTACGGTGAGACCCCGGCCGGCGCCGCCCTTGCCGGCGGCGGGTCAGGATGAAAACCGAATCTTTTTCCCCTTCTTCTTTCTTTTCCCGAGCGTTTGGTTCTTAACTTTTCTGGAAGCAAATTAATTAAGAAAAATTAAAAGAAAAAGAAAGAAAACTATTTTTAAGCAAATAAGGATTAAACCGGTTTTGATTTAAGACGTTATTCTGGACTGCTGAACGAGAAACTTGAAACAATCAAATTGAACTGTAAAACGGACGGAAGTGGAATTCTGAATCGGGTACCTCGGGATTCGTGCATCGAACCCCATGCCTCGGGAATCGTGCCACGAAACTCGCACCTCGAAACTCATACCTCGGGAATCGTGCCACGAAACCCGTACCTTGGGAATCGTGCCACGAACGTGTATCGAGTTCGGTGTTTGGAGCTCGAGTGCCCGAACCCGATTCATCGTAATCCCGCTTTTAGCCCGCTCGAGTTAAAAGGACGACTGTTGAATTAAAATTGGACCGTTCGTAACTTTTAAAGTAAATTGTGAAACCGGTTTTAATTGTGGCTTTCCGTGTAAAGTAGAGTCCGACTTCGATCGAAGAGAAGATCGGAGGTAGCGAGCCAGGACGTCAGCAGCTAGGAGACGTAGCTGTCGCTTCGTCTTGAGGTAGGGAAAGTAGAGGATAACGATTTAATTGTGGAATGTTACTAGTATGCATGCTAGGATTAATAAAAATGGAATAATCGTTATAATGGATAATGACCAGACGAGTCGTAGTAACATGTAGGATGTGACTCACTAGTTAACTGCTTTTGATATTTGGGAAACTGTTGTGCTGGTAGATCGGCCATGTCGAGCCGTAGGTTGCGTGCTGTTTGAATTGCCTGTTGTTGTTTGAGATGCCTGATGTGTGACTTAGGGTCAGTATGTTTAATAGACAAGTTTTAGTATATCTGTTGAGCATGTTGTTGCTATGTATGAGCGAGTGTGCCGTGCTTGTGTTGATGTGAACCCTTGGATATGATATGGTCAGGTGAGTGATAGACTGACGTGGCGTGCTGTAGTACGATTGTTGGGCTTGGTAAGCCGTGTTTTATTGTAATATTATCTCGATGTGTGTTCCGAGGAGTTTTTTCTGGTGTGGTACCTACGACCGAGGGGGTACACCGGTGTAGGGTAGTAACTAGGCCGACGGTGTGGTCTCATGTATGCGCGGTCCCCCGGGTAGTGGTTCCGTTACGATGGCCTACATCGAGGGAATATTCCGGTGTGGGACATCTAGGCCGACGGTTACGTGTTCAATGCTTTGCCCGAAGGAGTTCTGGGAAAGTTGTTTTACCTTTCCTTTGCCCGAAGGAATTCCGGGAAAGAGGTCTAGGCCGATGGAGATTCCGGTACGACTATTTGAGATAGTGCCCCTGTTGTTTGACGGGAAGATATCTAGGACGATGATGTTTCGGTACGATATGATGGTGTCGGGCTGTGGACAACCGACCGAGTAGGGGACTGCGGTACAGGACGTGTTGTACTTTTACAGTTTACTTTATGTTCGATGACTTGTTAATTGGTGTGCTGGTTGCTGTTTGTGCTATTTGGGTGATTGTGTTTGTAAGTGTGGTTTGGTCTTGAGTTGAGGATTGTGGTTACGAGTTCCGTTGGTAATTAGTTGTGTGTTGTACTAGTATGCCCTAATTGGACGGTTACCCGTGGTGGTGAGCGCTTGCTTATAACCTTAACTACTTTTCCTACTGAGCGAAAGCTCACCCCTTACCTTGTTGTTTTTTAGGTCCTAAGAGTGATACGAATCAGATCGGGAAATTCCCAAAAACGAAGCAGAAGGTGTCTACGAAGGGGGCGCTCCACAAGATGCCAGAAGCGAACCTTTACTGATCCTCCCCAACATGTACCCCATTGATCGCATGGGACATGAACACAAAGCCCCAGCGTTGCACTAATCGTTTGGGCGGCTTGGACGACCACAACTTACCCATCATGGAAAATTATTGCCTAGCCAGTATGGATGGGCTCACAGGAGTGTACGGTACCATCTCCTCAATCTCCTCCTATTCCTCCAAAGAGCAAGTCGAGAGGCCATCCTGAAGTTTGAGTAGTTGGGAGTCCAGACATGCGGAGAGGGAGGCGCCACCGAGGTTGAGCCGACTTCCTTGGATCTGAAAGTTCTGCGGCGGTGGGCCATCCCCGATGGTGATGTGAGCAGCATCGGGATCACGGGGACACGAGCGACATTGGGAACCCCGACCCACTCATATAGAGCCGCCACCTCCGCCCTCCCTGGTTCCGGCTTCCCATGTTCAGGCATGGGGGCTTTCCCTGTATGAGGGTCCCAGACGAGTAGGGGCAATGGGTTGGTGGGGGGGTACTGTCACAGGCGGCACAACGATGGGGGTAGTGGAGGCGGAAACGATCGGAGCAGATGTAGCGATGGGGGGAACGAGTTTCTCCGGTGGTTGGAGAGCAGGGACAGTCACATGAAGCAGTAGAGCCTGCACGTCGCCGGGAGTAGGTGTCGCGACCTTCAACTCGATCGTGGGGGCGATGGAGGGGAATTGACCAAAACCCTAGCGTTGTTGCAGAGGAAGCTAGGGTTTGGCTCTTCAAAGGTCGACCCCGTCGAGCTTTACCTAGAGGTTCAGGCGTACTGGGGGAGAATGTCAAGGATGTCGTAGTCGAGGGAGGAAGAGTGCCGTCGTGGAGGAGAGGGAAAGAGAGACCAGGGCGGCAAAAGAATGCTTAGGGTTTCTTCTGCGCCTCGGTTTAATGGTAGGCCTCACAACCGACGAGGGACGAGATGGGTGCACACGTGAGAGACACTATATCAAGACTGACTGCGATGAGACAAGACTGACAAGAGGGTTAACGATAATCAAGTCGACAACAATAACAAAAAGCTTTGTATGTAGGATAGGATTTCCTCATGAAAGAAGAGATCTTGACAATACATTTGCCTAACAATACATTAAACACGATATCCAAAATAATAACATGAATAATATGTTTTACACTTGATTAATACATTTGCACTTGCTAAATAAACTGTTGATGGCAACCATTCAAACTACGGACCACAATTCACCTAAATTTTCCTTTCCTGTGCAACATGATAGGTGACTTGTTCAACATCATAGCTAGAAGACAAAATGTCAATTTTTTAATTTTGAACTAGAGAATTTGGATATAAAAGATGCAACACGGTACAAAATGCAGGAGAAATTAGAGATCGACATTCAGACTATGAAGTGAACGATTACTTTTTACACATTTGATAAAGTGATTATTCGTTGGTTGACATAATACCATAAGTCTGCTAAATGGAGAGAGATAGTATCTAAAACTAAGTTTTCAAAAAACTCTATCACAACTGTTTTTTTAAGGCAAATATATATTAGATAATCATAGTTTTCAAAACGAAAATTAGGACAACTGATCAACACTCAATACAACCAGCAGCAAACACAACAGAGTATGTCTGTAGACACCTCTAACCAAACTAAACACATGAGGGTTAAAACCCCAGATTTCGAAATTTGAAGAAAACAAAGAAACAAAACAATAGACTCGATCAATCATCAAAGTGAAACAAGACTAACAACAGTAGACAGAAACAGATAAACAAGTAAATAGGTCCCAATACCCAAATTTATCAATCTTGAAGAACAATAACGAAGTCTCAGACATCGATTATTCTGAGCAAGGCATGTGGAAGACCAGAACAATCCCCCAGCTCCCCAAACCACCAAACACCTTAGCCCACATGAACCAAAAAGGAACCTAGCAACCGACCAACACTAGTTGCATCCAAAAAATGGGGGGCCAGGACAAAACAATCCCCTGCCACAAATACCACCCAAACTAAAAAATCCTTACCAAAAATCTTCAAACAAGCCATGGGATTAACCACCCCACAGTGGCCAACACCTACTGTGAGGTATCGTCCTCATGCCGAGAACAAGGAACCGAAGACTAAATGGCAGAATTAAGAGAAGAGTAGAGTGATAATAGTACAAAGGAAAATAAGAGGACAAATAAAAGCAAACCTCGAAAGTTCAGTCCATCAGAACTCTTCCTAGAGGAAATCGGGGAGGGGGAGCCAAGAAGTGGTCCTAAGTCTCCAAAGAAGGTGTCCAACCATTCAGGAAAGAACAAATTCACAACTAATCCGAGCTTCCCACACTTAGATTTGTGAAATCTCGTCGGGAGTCAACGGAGAGCCAGAAACACTTAACGAAGCACCTAGAGCCGAAGAACACCAGAGGCCCTGGGGAAGTAGGGAGCAATACTAGTAGCCAACAAGGGCCATAATTGCAACAATCAACACCGTATTTGATGAAGAAAGACATCCCACTCAGATCTGGAGTAGCCACCACTGAAACACCACCGGACCGCCGAAGAGAAACGAAACAGTGGAGAGGAGCGAGAGGGTAACAGGGTGGAAGGAAAGGGACCACTGGGAGGGAGAGAAAATGAAAGGGGAAGAGAGAGAGGAAAGTCCACCTCCAAATCGGAAACGAAAGGAGCGGAGAAGGGGCAAAAAAGGAGAAAGGAGGATAGGAGAGGAGGAGTGGCCGCCAACATCATCACTGGCAAGGAGGGAGGCCAGATCTGATGCTGGCGGCCGAGGGAATGCACTAGGGTTTGGACGGGAAGACGAAGGCTACAGAGAGAAAAGTTAGGAAAACGAATGTGTCAATCTTCAAAAGAAAGTGAACTCTATCACGACTGTAGATCACTTATTATGCTCAATCCTCGTGATAAGGCATGTTACAAGTGCAACATCCATCTTGTTCCCACGACCCTTTGAAAATGATATAAGATCGGGCCTTAAAAGGTGGGTTACACATTACAAGATGAAGGTGGAAGAAGATTGAGCATGTAATTAGAAACGACCCATGCGAGATTGAGATGTCGAGGAGTGAGTGAGAGCAAGATCTGATCAGTGCAAATGAATGGGTACTCTCCAAAATTAATCCATCTTGAGCCTTACAAATCATAGGTCCCAATGAGATTGGCTCCTCGGTGGGTCGTTAGTGACATTGGTCAAGGTTAGAGCATGGGTGGTTAGGTTTGACACCAATAGTACCAATGTATCAGTAAACAGCTTATTCTTTAGTCTCGAGTTTTAATTCTTGGTTCCTTATCCTCGAGACTGAGTTTTCTAACCCTTCTTGCCTTTTTTGTAGAGGTAGGTTTTGTCTCGAGGTCAGTAGTTACGTCCCTTAATTGCAACATTTTTTGGGTTTGGCTTTCCATTCCCCTGCCAGGTAGATCCAAGATAATCATTAGATTGTGGAAAGGTAGATCAATATCCTATTTCTTCTCATCCGAGCTTTTCTTTACACAGCTAGGAAAAGTCATTTCGGTCACCATGTCAGAATCCGTGATATGGGCTCGCGAAATCTGTCCGGGACCATGTGGTCAACTCGCGGTCCTAGTGACCTATTAGGTTCATGTGTATGTATTGGTGTGGTCCAAAATGTCCATTGTTCTAGTATAGTAGTCTTGCCTCCTTGGCTTAGTCATTTGTTACATCTCATCGCTGTTACCTTTTTTGGGTCTGGCTTTCCTTTCCTCTACTAGGTAGATCCAAGATTTTTTTTGATAAGCTCGAAAATTTTATTAAGAAAAGTACGGTTTCGAAGGTGGAAAAGGACAACAAATAAAACGATTACAAAGAAAATCTAAAAAAAGATAAGGGGATACATCCCGAAATAAAAACGAGCAAATACACAAACCAGTGAACAACTTCTCGAAATACTTGACCAAGCGTCTCAACCGAACTGGTGAATAATACCTCAAGGTGATCAGGGTGGGTCCTCTGGTTCCAGAAGGAATAAGAAACCGTGCCCCTCCGCTAAAAGCAGATCGGCCCCATACTGACCCCTCGAATGAGTACTCATCGGACTCAAGTGAGAAGACAAATCCAAGATAATCACTAGATCGTGGAGAGGTAATCAATACCCTACTTCTTCTCATCTTACACAACTAGGAGAAAACATTTTGGTCACCATGTGAGAATTCGTAATATGAGTTTGCGAAATATGTTTGGGACATGAGGCCGGCTCACGGTCATAGTGACTTATTGGGTCCTGGTGCATGCCTTGGTGTGGTCCAAGATATCCATTGTTATAGTGCGGTAGTCTTGGCTTGGTCTTGCCGTTTGGTAACCTCTTCTGAAGCTTTTACCCTTACTTTTTCGGTATCTTTCGGGTTTGGCGTAACCCTTTAGCACTTGTACTGTTGCCGCTTCTTGGTTTGTTAGGTTGATTGAGCCATCTTCCTCCCCACTTCACTTCCATCCTTCTCAAAGTCCGTACAAAGAAAGGCTTCGACCATTAGGATTGGTCCATCCCATAACTCCTTCTCGTAGTTGTGCGCCATCAGCCAAACCCCATTTAGGATTGTGGTACAACCATATATTATATGCCTCATGCACCCACGACAAAAGCACAGTTTGAGATTTGCTCGTAGGCCCCCAAATTCGTCCGTCATGCGTCTTAGAATAGGTTATTTGATATCTATTTAGGCTCATACGCGTACGTACATCCCCCCATCATTTTTCTAACTTATTTTTGACCATGAGACACTCCCCCAATCTTTTTTCGATCAGTTCTACCACGCACTACGAAATCCCACAAAAAAGATTGATTGGAGACACATGCTTAGGTGACCGAGTGGGAAAAACTTATGTTCTTCAGCTGCATGTGAGGTTGAAGGTTCATGAAGATAAGTAAGGTTTTATGAAAATCTCAAGACTACATCTCAGAATCTGTCACATTTGTGTTTTCTATCTCCCCGGCGAAAATAAGAATTTGAAAGTTCTATGTGCTTGCTGACCAGTCATTTTACTCTTTGCACCTCTGTCATGACCTCCCTAAGAGATGCTCAGTTTAAGGCTTTAGTTGAATGACCCTCCCGCCAACGGATGGTCGAAACGGTCGGCTTGAAGATCTATGAGGGAAATCGGGATTGCGAGTTCATCATCTTCTTCGCATCCCAGAGAAACTCCGTCAAGTCCGCCCTTTAGAGGTCTAGTCCTCTTTTCCTAATGTGGCCTCTGATGGCACATCCTAACGTCGAGCCTCATTTAGGGCTATCAATGTCATTGTGTAACTAACTCTCTGAAGGGTTTACAAAGAATGGAGCACAATTTAGTTTTTAATATGTTAATATTTTTTTTAATATTACATCACTCGCACTACTTTTCTACTTATCATATGAACTTTTAAGATTATACATAATTTTGAATATATCATGTTGCCATTAATTTCTTTTTATTTTCGGTAATTCCTAAACATGTTTTGAAATATAACCCAATTTTATAAACCCATCTTCAATTTAAAATTCGGTTTTATTACCACAAATCTAATGCTAAATTCAACAGAGAAAACTCAAAACCACGTCACATGCCAAACATATAAACTTTTTTCCTTCAAAATGACGATTTCTCATAAAAATAAAGAATTTTAAAAAGTATGCACATGTATTTTCCAACACATTCGTCGGCGAGGAAATTGATATCTGATCTATCTCCAAAGGTTAGAGAATCATCGACAATGGACCATATAATATATTGAGGTTGATGCTTAGGTCAAAATCCACCGTCATGCTCTAGGTCAATTAGATCCGAGGTCGAGTATCCTGTGAATTCTGAAACCCGGCTTAAAACTTCGTCAATAAACTGTTCCAGCAGATCCTCAATGGTACCGTGTGTGTGTGTGTGTGTGTGTGTGTGTGAGAGAGAGAGAGAGAGAGAGAGAGAGAGAGAGAGAGAGAGAGAGGTACGGGGATTGACCATGTCGAATCCGAGAGGTGTGTCCAAAGAAAGTGTTGTGGTTGGCCATGACAGAATGGTTGATGAGATTGTAACATTGATGACACTAGCACAAGTTGTTGCAGAGGGTGGAAGAGAGGCATAAGCCCAATTGTATTTGAGATCTAACATCATGACCATGAACTAAAAATTGTTTCAATTTGTGACTTTTTTTAAAGCATATTATAACCCGGTTCTTTCTTTACGGGGAACCATCAATGAAATTTTACGAAAAATTGATTAAATCAGTCACGTGCATGACACATGATACTTTTATATTTTAAAAAATACCAAAGTTTTCCCATGAACCCTATAAACCTTCTCAACCCTCAATTGTAACCCCAAACTCGATGAACCGTTGTTGGAGAATTCCACGGGCATCGAGACCTCCACGGACGACGACCTTTCACATGTTTTTCGATTCGAGCACCTCGACACATAGATCTAGAGAGCTTAAAATCCAGTATGATGAGCTTGCAAATCCTCGCTTCTTCCTCACGATCCACACAACCTTTTCGGAAGCAGGTTTAGGTTGGGCCTCAACAACGTTAGGTCTCGTAGATCGGAAGCTGAAACCCCATATCTCTGCCGACCATGTCCTTGTTTTCGCTCGAGGTTGAGTCTCGTTATCTTGTACGAGTCCCTCGACAAGCGGGAGCTAGATCCATTAGATACTTTTTATAATTATGATTTCCTTACTTTTATATTCAATTCGGTTTTGAAAATAATTCTAAAAAAGAAGAAATTATTATTTTCATTTTAATTTTTTTTGTAAATTCAATATTATATTTTACTCATACATATTTAAAATTATTCTTATATTATAAAATGTGAACAATTTAATCATTTCATTCCTATTTCAACTTTTTTATAATAATGTTCTTTAAAAAGAATAAACAACTAAAAATTAATGTAATCTTAACTTGGAGAACGAGTTGCTGAGATTTAGGTTGTGATGGTGATCTGGCCTATGGGGAAGTTTGTGGCGTGGAGTGTTTATAGGGGGTGATGCTTCAACTCTTTAGGCATGTCGTGGCTTGGTCTGCTTGAGGTGGATTGTGAGGGACTTGTTCTCTCCAATTCTTCTTGTGGGGTGTCTCTGCATTAGGGTTGGTTTTGTTTCTGAGTGCCATTAGTTTTGTTTTTGTTTTTTCTTTGATACATTTTGGATGATCCTCTTTTGTTGGGTTGAATCTCCTAATTTTGTATTTCCAGTAGAATTTCAAAGCTTTAATAAAATCATCATTTATAAAAAAATCGTAACATGTAGATTATGGTAAATTTTAATCAAAGATCTTAAGGGAAACCATGGTTCCTAACCTACTTTGACCTTTTTTTTCGTGATCCTAACTTGGGTTTACCTTTCGTTGCATTTCCCAACTATGACCTCTACATTTTTTGCATGGACTATCGTTTGTCGTTAAAATTAACAAGGACGTTAGTTTTGGATGGGAAAAGACAGAAATGCCATCAACAAAAGTCAATAACTTGAAGTTGGGCTTGACATTTTTTTGCGCTTCCCAACTATGACCTTTCCATTTTTTTCACGGAATAACATTTTTTTGCTGAGGGCATGTTGGACTTTTCCCGTCCAAAACTAACGTCCTTGTTAATTTTAACGACAAACGATAGTCTATGCAAAAAATGTAAAGGTCATAGTTGGGAAATGCAACGAAAGGTAAACCCAGGTTAGGATCGCGAAAACAAAGCTCAAAGTAGGTTAGAGCATCCACATCAAGAGGGGGGTGTGGGCGAGGCCGGGGTGGGAGCAGAATGGGATAGGGTTCGGGGTTAGGCCGGTGTGGGGAGGCGGGCGTGCAGTGCTTGCGGGGGCGCGAGGCCAAATTCAACCCCTTGCCTCGCTGCCCTCTATTGTCCACTGGCAGCACGCCACCTGTCCAAGCCAAAAAAAAAATTCAAATGAATATATATATATATATATATATATATATATATATATATATATATGTTAATTATCTGATATATATGTATATATATATATATATATATATTTAATAATTAGGTTTTAATAAATATATAAACAAAAAATATATGTTTTAAATTTTAAAAATTAGTTTTAAATTTTAAAAATCAGTTTTTAAATTTAAAAATTAGTTTTTTATTTTAAAAATCAATTTTTTGTTGCGATAAAAAATACCCGACGACGAGGCTCAAACGTTATTATCAGGAATAGTAACTATTAGTGTTTCAAAAAAATATATATGGTATTAGTAACGGTCATCAAAGAATTCATCACTGCAGAAGTTTATATCGACCAAATGAATTGTCAATTTGAATTATGTATTTTTTTATTTAATTAATCTTTTTTAATTTTGTATTTTATTAATGAACTTTTATTTCTATTTATGAATATTATTTCTATTTTATTTAGTAGTTGTTGATTTAAAAGTAACGTTCTTGTTCCCCCTAAGATCTTAATTAGAAATTTGGAGCGCTTTCAACATGCTCTCTAGTCTTAACCCTAGTTTTTTTTGGAGAACTCATCGTTCCTATTCATCGGCACTGTCCCGACCATCTAACACTACTCCACCACCTCCTCCTCCCTCATCTAATCCATTGTCTCTACTTCGTATCTCCTCTAGGAATGGCTGGGGGAAGCAACCGAAGGCGTTTTGATCCCCACTGTCGTTGGCGATCGAGCACCACTACTACCTCCCACTTCTCCCCCAACGATCAACCGACCATCACCAGCATCGCCACCTCCGCCTCCTGCACCACCGCCTCCACCGCCACCAACGTCGTCGTACCTACCGCCGCCCTCCCCCACCATCGCCCACAATCTAGCACCACCACCTTCGCTTCTACCACCAGAGTTGCCGCCTCCAGCGCATGACTACGTACTCCCTTTTGCTATGGATCTATTGAGATCCCATATCTCCTCAGTTGCCCAACCCTGATTCCAACGCTATGACTGTGGCACACCCATTCTTTCGAGGACTCCAACGCTCCATCCCCATCCGCTGGATCGAGGCCGTGACACCCTTAATCGGAATCAGGGAGATTGGACTCAACAACTGATACTGTTGGCAAAAATTTGTGAAAACTCAGTGCCCCAACCCCATCTGTTGGATCGGGACCCTGACACCCCTGCTTGGGTTCAGGGAGATTGGAATCAGCAGCTGTTGAGACTGCCAAGGCGTTACGGGGTGTCCCAGAAGAGGCACAACCCGCCCCCTTAGGCTCGGACTCTATCCAACCCCAGCCCCCTTTTCCTGTTGTTCTCCCAGGATGTTTGGTGTTCCTTCAACTACCCCGAGAGGGTCTCCGCTGAGAGGTCAGTATGTTTATCAGACACCACACATTTTCAGGTAGAGTCATGAAAAGAACAAAGTGGGCTACGACCGACTACTCACCGCCAAGAGGAACTAACCCCACAACCAGACATTTTAGTCATAAGGTTTGCGTCTCAAACGCATCGTTCGGAACTATGTCTCACCATTATCATTTACATAAGTTATGTTTCTTTATTGATCACTACTATTATTAATAAACTTTCACGTATGTGCTAAAAGAACAAAGATCTTTAAATAAGATGATTTTGTGAATGATTATCATCTCTATACGTTGATTGTACACGTAGCAAGCACGGAAGATTGCATAAAATAATAAGTTGATTATACACGTAGTAATGTACATGGAATCAAGATGTCAAGACACATAGTCGCGTAATTTGTCATGGCAGTGGTGAATATTAGGATAACTTTGTCGGAACCCAAGTCAAAGCTAGGAGACTAAGAGAGAGTCCCATTGAGCAAGAAACCAAACCATCCACGAAAAAGCTAATGTGAGTAAAGGAATAGCCGAAAAGAGATATGAAAAGGAGTAAAAGCAAAGAAACTTATAGGACCCAACACAAGGAGCAGCCAAAGATTGAGAGAGAGAAAAGCAAACTTTTTCCTTCCCTTGGTGAAAAATGTCAAAGCTCAATCCTTCACGCAAGCTAAGGCCGACCCAGAAACATCATTCACTTCACCTTCACAACAGAAACCATAATTTACAAGAATGCCATCCAGAACTGAAGAAGAAGAAGAAGCAACCAGTATAGACTGATTATCACAAACATCTATTGCAAATTGCAATTGCCGTTTGTAGTCACTGTAATTTCTAAAACTGAACACAAGTATATATTTTGATTCATAATATGTTCATGTTGATGTGTTAATCTTATCCCAACACTCTTTTGACATTAACATTGAAAAAAGTCAACTTGTTATAATACCCAAAATACCCTCCTCCTTTAAGATAGTTTGCCTACGTTTTGGGGTGGCACTACCCTTCTCCTGACCTTTAGTTTACATCACCCAAAGCAAACCCCCAAAGGAAAAAAAAAAATATATATATATATATATATATATGTATATATTGAGCAATAAAAAGGCCACATTTACGTTGCTCTCTTCGTTTCCATATCTCTCATCCCTCCCTGTTTCTCTCTCCGATGGCCGCCATCTACGGATCCGACCCGGCTTCTCAAAACACCACCTTCGTCCAAGCCGACCGGTCGACCTTCCGGGCCGTGGTCCAGAAGCTCACCGGCGCTCCGCCAGAAGTCCCGTCAACACAGAAGCGCCCAGCCGAGATCGGCCCGAGAAAGCCCGCATTCAAGCTCCACGAGCGACGCCAGAGGAAGCTGGAAATCACGCTCAACGGCGGCTTCGGCGAGCTGAGTTTGGGGTCTCCGTCGTGGCAGAGGGGGTTTGGCGGCGAGATGGTGATGGTGTCGCCGGTGTCGACTCTGGACTTTAAGGCGGCGCGTGGGAGCCCGAGGACGCCGACTGCGGAGGAGGAGCAACGAGCCATCGCCGAGAGAGGGTTCTACTTGCACCCGAGCCCGCGCACCACTCCGATAGGAGCCGAGCCGCCTGAGCTGCTTCCTCTCTTTCCTCTTCGTTCTCCTACTCATGATTGAGTCTACATACTAATTATTTTGTATTTTTGTTTCTTTCTTCATCTAGACGACTATAATTAGTTATATTTTCTAGCATTTATTAAGTTGACTTTTATGAGTTATTATATTTGTAATCCCATTTTGTAATTCTCATATTTTTATGATATAGACTTTAAACCGTAACAAACTACCATCTCACGATTCAAAATAATGCTCTCGGGCTCTGTTAGCGTTAAGGTTTCTGCTGCGTCTCTAGTACATGGGATTGTCCTTCTTCGGTGTAATCGCCGTATCTCCCGACCACATTCCGGTCATCCTACTCCACCGCCTTGGCATCGTTCTCACCTCTCTCTAGCCCCTACATCAACCTTTCTTCCAATGGTTGTCTCTCCGGCTCCCCCCGTGTTTCACGCCACGCCGCCGTCACACGACCCACTATCGCCTCCTTCCCCATCCTCCCCACAACCGATCCTCATCTTCGAGCAACCCCGCCGCCTTCTGATCCTTTTTCGTCTCTGAAGTCGTTGTCGCCGTCTCTACAGCCGCCTTTGAACCCGCCTCTGAAGCCGCCGTATAGTCTCTTTATTATCTACTACCTCATTTTCATTATTAATTTCTTGATCAACAATTGAACATTTGAACATTTATTCAGAAAAGATTATAAACTATTAGAGCCTAGAAAAGATTATAAACTATATTATTCAGAAAATTAATTACAAAAATAATTGAACATTTGAACACAATTAATTGTAAAAAAAATACTAACCTTGTATTGAACTCCAAAAAGATGAAACTGTGATAGGAATGAGGAATTTTCAAAGAACAAGTAAAATTTGAGATGGAAATCGAGACCAAATAATAGAGAATTAGAGAGAATTTCGTGTTGGGGACTTTGTCATCCACTGAATAAGTCTAGGTTGTTGGTTATCTTTTGTATTCTGTTCCTTGTTTTTAGCCACGATATCAACTGAGTAAATCGTGGATGTTTGTTATTTTCCCTGTTTTGTAATAGCCTATAAAAGGCTCTTTATCATTCAATAAACAGTAAGCTTGACAGCTACTATTTCTGAACTCTATTTGCTTGAGTACTTAACAGTGGTATCAGAGCCTGGTAAAGATCTATTCCAGAAACGTGCGTGAGTGAAACATTTTGGTGTGAGTGTTAAAAGAAGAGTGTGAGTGAAACACTTTGGGGTGTGAGTGTTAAAAGAAGAGTGTGAGTGAAACACTGTGAGTGAGTGTTAAAAAGGTGTGAGTGAAACATTGTAGGTGTGAGAGTGGAAAGGCAAGTAAGATGGCAGAAAGTAGCAATTTTGCTAGTCCGTGTATTCCAAAATTTGATGGGGACTATGATCATTGGAGTATGCTGATGGAGAATCTTTTGAGATCAAAAGAATATTGGGGCCTCATTGAATCTGGTTATACTGAACCAGATTCTAAAGAATCAATGTCTGCCGCAGAAAAGAAGGTGATAGAAGAGCTAAAGCTGAAAGACCTGAAGGCAAAGAACTATCTATTTCAATCAATAGACAAATCTGTCCTGAAAACCATCATTTTGAAGGACACTTCCAAACAAATTTGGGACTCTATGAAAAACAAGTACCAAGGAAGTGCCAGAGTCCAACGTGCTCAACTTCAAACTCTTCGTAGGGAGTTTGAGATTTTGGAGATGAAGATGGGCGAAACTATAACGGAGTACTTCTCAAGAGTGATGTTGGTGGCCAATGATATGCGAAACGTGGGAGAAAATATGTCGGACGTAAAGATAGTTGAGAAAATATTACGTACTCTCACCGAGAAATTCAACTATATTGTTTGTTCCATAGAGGAGTCGAAAGACATTGATCAACTATCTGTGGATGAATTGCAGAGCTCGTTGCTGGTACATGAGCAAAAGTTTCGTAAAACCAATTATGAAGAGCAAGCTTTGAAGGTCTTAGGTGGTGAGTTTTTTGGAGGAAGAGGTCGTGGAAATTTTCGAGGCAGGGGACGAGGACGAGGGAGACATTCTTTCAACAGAGCAACTGTTGAATGTTTTAAGTGTCACAAATTAGGACACTTCCAATATGAGTGTCCTAGTTGGAACACGGATGTCAATTATGCTGAGGTAGACGAACAAATGTTCCTCATGTCCTACATTGATGATATAAAGGAGGTCGGTAGAGAGGAGAAATGGTTTCTGGACTCTGCATGCAGCAATCACTTGACTGGAGATAAAAAGTGGTTTTTTGAGCTTGATGAATCTTTCCGGGAAACGGTTAGATTGGGAGATGATTATACCATGGATGTCAAGGGAAAAGGGAACATCAAAATTCAACTTCATGGATCAATTCAAGTGATCACAGAGGTATACTTCATCCCAAAACTCAAAAATAATTTGATTAGTATTGGACAGTTCCAAGAAAAAGGTGTGGCTCTTTCTATTCAAGATGGCGTCTACAAGATATATCATCCCGTAAAAGGATTATTTATGCAAACTAACATGACAGCAAATAGAATGTTTGTGCTACATGCAACTGTACCTTCTCACAATCTAGTCCAGCAAGCTTGTTTTCAAACCTCATCAAAGGAAGCATCAACCGACTTGTGGCATCGACGGTTTGGACACTTGAACATGAAAGGACTACGAACCTTAGCATATAAAAAGATGGTAAGAGGTTTACCAATTCTTAAATCTTCTCAAGAGCTTTGCACTGATTGTATTGTTGGAAAGCAACATCGCGAACCGTTTCCGAAAAGAAGTATGTGGAGAGCTTCTCAACCATTCCAGCTTGTTCATTCAGACCTCTGTGGGCCGATTACTCCGGAGTCAAACAGCCATAAGAGGTATATAATCACTTTCATTGATGATTATAGTCGTAAGATGTGGACTCAATTTTTACATGCAAAGTTTGAGGCATTTGTCATGTTTAAAAGTTTTAAAAGCATGGTTGAAAAAGAAACAGGGTGTCATATATCTTGTTTACGCACTGATAGAGGTGGAGAGTTCACCTCAACGGAGTTCGAAGCATATTGTCATTCCATTGGAATTCAGAGACAACTCACTGCACCTCGCTCTCCACAACAAAACAGAGTTGCAGAGAGGAAAAATCGGACCCTTATGAACATGGTACGGTGCATGCTGATTGATAAAGAAGTTCCTTCCGAGTTTTGGCCAGAAGCTGTAAATTGGGCGGTACATGTTCTTAATAGGTGTCCTACCTCAGCTGTGAAGGACAAAACGCCAGAAGAGGCATGGACAGGAATCAAGCCATCGGTGGAACATTTCAAGGTGTTCGGATGCATAGGACATGTTCATGTACCTGATCAAAAAAGAAAGAAGCTTGATGATAAAAGCTTAAGGTGCGTGTTCTTGGGAGTCAGTAAGGAGTCTAAAGCCTTTTCGAATGTATGATCCTGTCTCTAAGAAGATTATTATCAGTCGAGCTGTTATTTTTGAGGAAGAACAACAATGGAGTTGGGAGAAAAATGGTGAAACAGCTAACGGTACAGATCTCAGATGGGAATATGAGGAAGAACACGAAACGGAAATAGGAGAAAGTGGTGAAAAAGAAGCAGAAAATGTGGGAGATGCTGAGCTTCCCACAAATAAAGGTGGCTCTGTTGAGCTCCCCACAAGTGCTGATGAAGGTGACTTTATTGAGCTGCCTACAAATGATGCAAGCCCAACTCCTGAGCTGCCTACAAATGATACAGGCCCAACTCCTAAGCCACCTGCAAATGCAACAAGTCCAACTCCAAGAAGAAGGAGAACAGAGCCATATTGGATGAAAGATTATGTGAGTGGCCAAGGATTGTCTGACGATGAAGGTGAAGTACAACAACTTGATGAGGAGATGCAACAACTTTCTATGTTTACTTCAAATGACCCAACAACATTTGAAGAAGCTGTGAAAGTTCCAATATGGAAAGAAGCCATGGATCGAGAAATGCAAGCTATTGAGAAGAACGGAACGTGGGAGTTGACCAACTTACCAGAAGGAGCCAAAAAGGTGGGCGTTAAATGGGTCTTCAAGACAAAATTCAATGAGAAAGGAGAGTTGGACAAGTGCAAGGCCCGACTCGTAGCAAAGGGATACACTCAACAAGCCGGTGTCGATTACACTGAGATATATGCCCCTGTAGCTCGGTGGGTGTCACGCCCCAAATCCGGTTTGCACCAGACTCGAGACGTGAACTAAAACAATAATAATTTTAAACGAAAATAAAGCCAATAAGTCTTAAACTCATAATTTTAAAAACTTTAAACAGCACACGAGTCACAGCTCGGTAAAAACCAACGGTAAAAAGTTCAAATAAAACGATACGTCTCTAGACTATCTAGCCTAGGACCCTCGTAGCTCCCAAGCGTCGAGCATCCGGCTAGTACACTTCCCGCTTAGAACCTGAAAAACAACAAGGTAAGGGGTGAGCTTTCGCTCAGTAGGAAAAGTAGTTAAGGTTATAAGCAAGCGCTCACCACCACGGGTAACCGTCCAATTAGGGCATACTAGTACATCACACAACTAATTTCTAATGGAACTCGTAACCACCACCCTCAACTCAAGACCAACCCATGCTCACAACCACCCAAACAGCACAACTATTAACAGTCAAACTAACCACGAGACGCTCTCAAATAGTCATACCAGAATCTCTAACGGCCTAAATCTCTTTCCCGGAACTCCTTCGGGCAAAGCAAAGGATAGAAACGACCTTCCCGGAACTCCTTCGGGCAATGCAAAGGTGAGACTACTTCCCCGGAACTCCTTCGGGCGAAGCAAAGGTGAGACAACTTTCCCGGAACTCCTTCGGGCAAAGCGTCAAGAATACTAAAACAACTGTCCTAATTAAACACGGCTAACCCAGCCCTATAATCCTACCACAACCAGTCACATCGATCTATCACTCACCCGACCATCACAAAACCAAGGGTTTCACATCAACACAACCACGTCACACTCGCCCATACATAACAACAAGATGCTCAACAGATATACTAATCTTGTCTATTAACCCTAACGACAACGACTCACACGGCAGGCATATCAAACAACAACATGTACTTCAATCAACCAAGCAACCTACGGCTCGACACGGCCGATCTACCAGCACAGCAATTCCCAAGTAGAAACGTAAAGGTTCACAGTTCAATCGACTACGCTAGTTGTTCTCATCCTACATGTTACTACGACTCGTCCGGTGATTATCTTAAATAAACGTCTTTCAAGTTTTATTAATCCTAGCATCCATACTAGTAACTTTCCACAATTAAACCGGTATCCGCTACTTCCCTACCTCAACCGAAGAATAACCGCTACGTCTCCTGGCTGCTGACGTCCTGGCTCGCTACTTCCGGTCTTCTCTTCGATCGAAGCCGGACTCTAGGTTCAAATGAAGGCCACAATTAAAACCGGTTTCACAATTTAAATTAGAAGGTTACGACAGCTTGATTTAAGTTCAAAGGTTGTCTTTTAGACTCGAGCGGGCTAAAAGCGGATTAAACGACGAAGCGGGTTCGAGCACCCGAGCACAGAACCTGGTACAGGTTTCCTGAGGTACAAATCCCGAGGTACGTGTTTCGGGGCACGCTTCCCGAGGTATAGTTTTGGGCACGAGTCTCGAGGTGCCCGATTCATCGTCCCGTTGTTAGTCCGTTCTAAGTTCCACAGTCCAAGACCGTCTTAAATCGAATCTGGTTTTAACCTGTTTTTATTCAACCAACTCTTTCGTTTTAAAACTCTTTTATTTTATTTTGTTTCTGCTTCGAACCAACAACACAGATTCAGATCTCAAAACCACGTCGGTTTCAACAAGCCCAGAACCACAAAAGTTCGAAAAAAGAAAAACAAACGGGGAGAAGAAGGCTCGGACGAACTCCGGCCGGCCACGGCGGCGCCGTTGCCGGCCGAGGCTCCACGGGTCGTGAACTCACCGTGGGGAAAACGAGACGGAGACGGTAAAAGAACACGGCGAAGGGACAACCTCAGATCCGGACGAAACCGGCGGAACTCACCAGATCTGGCGAGCTCCGGCGAGCTCGTCTCGGTTAGACGCGTTGGCGGAAGGGGGGTTCGACCACGCCTTGGTGAGGGAGAGGAGTTCGGGTTTGAGACGGCCGGCGACTGGCTTTGGGTTGAACAGAGACGGGGAGAGAAGAAGAAGCTCGGCGATGAGGGTACGGCGACGGCGGCTTGCTGAGATAGGGACGGCGAGGGTCGGATTTGAGAGATGGGGTAAGGGATGCTCGACCTAGGGAGAGAGAGAACGCAGAGAGGATCGGGTAGAGGAGGCGCTGCGCTGAGAGGGATGCGAAGAACTGAGTTGAAAACCCTAAAAAAAGCTTTTATAGCTCCGGGCTTGGGTCGGGTCGGCCCGGTCCAGCCCAAACCATTTTTTTTAACGAATTAAAATTTAAATCGAATTTCAAACTCGTCGTTTACCAAAAAATGACCCAAAACTCAACCTCGACGTTCCAATCGAATAAAATTAAATCAAAAATAACTTTTTAACAAGGCGGTCTTCACAGTGGGACACCATTTGACTTATACTCTCGTTGGCAGCCAGTCGAGATTGGAAAGTGTACCAACTTGATGTCAAAAGTGCGTTCTTATATGGTGAGACTAGTGAAGAAAAGTTCGTAGAGCAGCCACAAGGTTATGAAGTTAAGGACGAAGAAGGCAAAGTGTACCGATTGAAAAAGGCACTCTATGGCCTTAAACAAGCCCCTAGAGCTTGGTTCAACAAAATTGAATCATATTTTCTTCATGAGGGGTTTGAAAGATGCTCGAGTGAATACACATTGTTTACAAAGAAGGATGAAGATGAGAGTGTTCTCATAATAAGCTTATATGTTGATGATCTTGTTTTTACAGGCAACAACGAGAACATGTTTGAGGAGTTCAAAAACTCAATGAAAATGGAGTTTGACATGTCTGATCTTGGCTGCATGAAGTATTTTTTGGGTGTGGAAGTGACCCAATGCTCGACGGGAATTTTCATAACCCAGAGGAAATATGTCAATGAATTATTGGAGAAGTTTGGGATGGATCAGTGTTCATCCGTTAAAAATCCGATCGTTCCTGGAAGCAGACTTGTTAAAGATGAAGGAGGGACAAAAGTTGATTCCAAGGCTTACAAGAAAATGGTGGGCAGTCTCATGTACTTGACTGTCACTAGGCCTGATCTTATGTATGTTGTGGGTTTGGTGGCTCGTTTTATGCAGGAACCTACAACTTTGCACCAACAAGCAATAAAGAGGGTATTTAGATATTTGAAGGGAACAACTGAGTTGGGAATACTCTATAGAAGAAGAGGAGGAAAGAGCTTGCTTGCTTATACAGATAGTGATTATGCAGGTGATCTTGATGGTCGCAAAAGTACCTCAGGGTATGTGTTTAAAATGGGTTCTGCAGCAGTGGCATGGAGCTCCAAAAAACAACCAGTTGTGTCACTTTCAATCATAGAAGAAGAGTTCATTGCAGCTGCTGCATGTGCCTGTCAGAGTATATGGATGCAACGAGTCCTTCAACAACTGGGTTTTGAGCAATGTAAGTGCATCATATTTTGCGATAATAACTCTACAATTAAACTCTCGAAGAATCCTGTCATGCATGGTAGAAGCAAGCATATTGATGTGCGTTTTCATTTTCTTCGAGACCTAACAAATGATGGAGTGGTTGAATTGATACATTTTGGCTCAAAAGATCAGCTGGCTGACATTATGACGAAGCCTTTAACGTTGGAATCATTATTGAAGATGAGAGAGCAGCTTGGTGTTTGTTGTGCTCAGAGTATAAACTGATTGCATGATTACATATCAGTTTAAGGGAGGATTTGTTGGGGACTTTGTCACCCATTGAATAAATCTAGGTTGTTGGTTATCTTTTGTACTCTGTTCCTTGTTTTTAGCCACGATATCAACTAAGTAAATCGTGGATGTTTGTTATTTTCCCTGTTTTGTAATAGCCTATAAAAGGCTCTTTATCATTCAATAAACAGTAAGCTTGACAGCTACTATTTCTATTCTCTATTTGCTTGAGTACTTAACATTTCGTAGTCTGTAGAAGAAGGATTGAAGAATTGGGGGTGAATTCAAACCTAAAATCATCCTTATATTTATACATGATTCTGAAGAGAGATAAAAAAACAGTAAATTATTCTAGGAAGAAGAAATGGTGTATTGGGAAGAAGAATGGACTGAGATTAAATGAAGAAGAAGATATGATTTGGAACTCTGAACGTCACTTTTTCTTTTTGGAAGATGGAAAATCGTGTTTGGGGAAGACGAAGAGCTGATGCGCGTTTGGGGAAGAGTCGCGCTCGTCTGGAGAGGATTCACGTCCGAATGGGTTAATATTTAATTTTTGGGCCTTAAGTTACCTAGATAAAGGCCCCATTTTTTTAATTATGAATCCTTAGGCCATGGCCTATCTCGCCTAATGGGCGGGCCGACCCTGACTATTACAAAACAACACTGTGGAGGACATTGTAGGTAGAAACCATATATCCTTGTGGTAACGAGGAAGAGTGGGAAATTCCTAATCACAGTAAGAACATGCGTGTAGGGACACATGTTCATAAAAATCTTGTTGGGAGACCAAAAAGGAAACGTCATCCTTCACAAGGTGAAATTTTGGTTGTAGAACGGAAATACAGCACTTGCGGAGGCCAAGGTCATAATAGAGAAACTTGCAGAGGCCGAGGTCATATTAAAGCAATTTGTAGAGCTCGCGTTTGATATTTTTATTTTGGATGTTTGTATTTTAAATATGAGGTTTGTGAGCTGAGGTTTTTATACATATTTGTCACATCTTCCGATAGAATTTCTATTTATATGTGTAATATTTTGTGTTCTGAGAATTGTTTAGTTGGACTAGAGTTTTTGAACAGTTACAATTTAGAATATGAATAACAAAGATAAATTTAATAGAGAATGTTCAAAAAAGAGACCGTATAACATGTTTTTGTTTCACATTTGACAAACTTACATAACTTGACTTGAATTGGGAAATTGATAATATATGCCTCAAAATACATAATAATTATACCTGAACCTTTTCCAACCTTTCCCACACAACCTTTTCCATGCAACAATATTAATCCTAACATTTTCATTACTTATTCATGAAAGATGGTGTACTATATGAGAGAATGAGAGGAGAATTTTCTTAATATAGGGTATTTTTGTCTTAAAAATTAGGAAAAGCATAGTTTTCAAAATTTTAATTATAGAGGCATACCAAAAAAATATTATGCATTTTGAAACATAATTTATCAAATTTCCCTAGCAAAGTCGATAGAGAAATTTGATCCGAATTGGGCCGGGTTCGACGCGCTAGATGTTTGTGGCAAGATGGGCTCAAGAGTCCAGAGTGAGGTTGGGCCTTTTGCACGTTGGCCCCACAAAACTTGGAAGATTACACACCCGTCTTCTTCAGAATTTTCATGGATGGAACCAATTATAGAGTCCTCATGTGCTCAGATGCTACAAGTTTTTTTTGCCATCCCTACTAGTACTGGTTAGGGTAAAACTAACCTCTCATACTTTGACAGAAGGCGTCTCTCCGGAACGATGACCGACAACTGCTCGTTTTCTCCGAGCGACGATGGCCTGTCACCGAGCCCTAATCTTGACATCACTGTACGTTCCATTCTTAATATTCTTCCAATTCCGTCTGTTTTAACAAAAAAATCCCCTAATTTCGCTTCTAATATGAAATTGGGGTGTTGAATTTTTGTGGGTTATGCTTGAACTAGAAGCAAATGGAAGCTGAAGGGTTCTAATGAGTTTTGTTTTGTGCAATTTGGTTGCACAGAAATGGGGAGATTTGGGGTCTCAGTTACCAAACTGAGAATTGGGGTTTGGGTTATTTTAGCTGGAAAGTGTTGGCAGTGTCATGGATTGAACTGTCCAAATGTATAGGATCATCTTTGTTTCAAGAGCAATACATGTAATTACAAGAACAAGTATTTTAGTTACTTATAGTTGAATTACAAGTAATTGTGAAGTTAAAGAGGGAAGAGGGCTCCATTTATCGACAATTAACAAGTATCAGTTATGGGTTTTTTTTCGTGCTTTATGATTCTTCAGTAAAGAGAATTAACTTTATTTGTTGGTTGTTAATTAAGAATCTAAGATTCTTGGTGATTATGTGCAAGTGATTGGATTATATATCACAGCATTGGATTTTGGTTTATGTGCTTAAACCTTACGGGTCAGTACTTTTAGAGAACAGGCAGAGAACTTGCTTTACACTTGTGGAAGTGTATCCTGAACACATTCAATTTGTTAGAAATAGTGGAATCAAGTACAAAAAAGCTTTTTCTGTTCTAGATGATGCCTGCAATAGATAAATTTGACTTTTACTTATACCCTTAGTGTCATAGAGAAGTTTTTCTGTTTTGTTTTGTTTTGCAAGAGTGATGACATTTTGTGTTTCATTTATGCGGAAACTCAGTTTCAGAAGTCAAAACAAATGTTGAAGCAGTTCATAGTTAGAGAATTTATTAGTGTGAATAAATTTTCCAATAATACCCATTAATGTTTCTATCCTATAAATTAGTTCATTTATGATCAATCTGTCAGATTTCTGTGTAGTACTGTACACTCAGTTTAAGTGGGAAGTTGAATTCAAATATATGTTAGGGATGTTTCTTTTAAGTTTGCATGCTGGTATTGAAGTCATTGGTTCTTTTCTTCAGCTTGAAGGAGGTTCCCAAAACAGCGAAAACCTACTAGAGGGAGAATCCAATGGCCTTGAGATTGAAGGCGATGATCTCGAGAATGATTGTGAACAGGTTCTTGAGCTTGAAGATAATGACCATGAAAATGGCAGAGATGTGAAATTGCTAGAGCTAGAAGACAATGCTCATGAAAATGAGAGAGATGATATGGCCATAGTTGATGGTCAATACAGAACAGGTGAAGGGAAGGATTATCCACCACCAGTTATTGGCATGGAGTTTGAATCATATGATGATGCCTACAATTACTACAATTGCTATGCTAAGGAGCTGGGATTTGCTATCAGAGTCAAATCCTCATGGACAAAACGCAACAGCAAAGAGAAACGTGGTGCCGTGCTCTGTTGCAACTGTGAGGGTTTCAAAACAATTAAAGAGGCAAATAGTCGTAGGAAGGAAACTAGAACTGGTTGCCTTGCAATGATCAGGCTGAGGTTAGTAGAATCTAACAGGTGGAGGGTTGATGAAGTAAAGCTTGGACACAACCACTCATTTGATCCCACAAGAGCACAAAATTCAAAGTCACACAAGAAGATGGAAGCTGGGGGCAAGAGAAAGGTGGAGCCAACCCTTGATGTTGAAGTCAGGACAATTAAACTGTACCGGACACCAGTTGCAGATCCAGTGGGTTATGGAAGCTCAAACTCAAATGAAGGAGAAGCCAATAATCATGTTGACCGGAGCAAGCGTTTGAACCTTAAAAAAGGAGATGCACAGATTATCTACAATTATTTTTGCAGGGCTCAGCTAACGAATCCCAACTTTTTCTACTTGATGGATCTTAATGATGAGGGGTATCTGAGAAATTTATTCTGGATTGACTCAAGGTCCAGAGCTGCATATGTTTACTTTGGTGATGTGGTTGCAATTGATACAACATGTCTGACTAATAAATATGAGATTCCTGTACTGGCATTTGTTGGAGTAAATCACCATGGTCAGTCTATTTTGCTGGGTTGTGGTTTCCTTGTGGATGAGACGCTTGAAACATATACTTGGTTGTTCAGGGCGTGGCTTACATGTATGTCCGGTCGCCCTCCACAGACTATCATCACAAACCAATGCAAAGCCATGCAGAGTGCAATTGCTGAGGTGTTTCCCAGGGCTCATCATCGTCTGAGCTTGTCACATGTTATGCATACCATTTTTGAGAATTTGGGGGAGTTCCAAGGATTTGAAGTATTTGAAACAGTATTAAACAGGGCAGTTTATGAGTCCCTGAAAGTGGATGAATTTGAAATGGCTTGGGAAGATATGATCCAGCGTTTCGGGCTCCGAGATTACGAGTGGCTTAAGTTGTTGTACGAAGAACGGGAGCGCTGGGTACCGGCTTACTTGAAGGACACATTCTTTGCAGGAATGTTTGCATTCCAGAAAGGCGAGTCCACGGTCCCGTTCTTCGAAGGTTATGTGCATCAACAAAGTTCCTTGAAGGACTTCTTTGACATATATGAACTGGTACTGCAAAGGAAGCATCAGAAGGAAGCTATGGATGATCTTGAGTCACAAAATTCAACCCCCATGTTGAAAACCAGACACTACTACGAGTTGCAGCTCTCAAAAGTATATACAAAAGAGATCTTCTTGAAGTTCCAGGAGGAGGTTTTCATGATGTCTTCTTGTTTTGGCATAACGCAAGTCCATGCCAACGGGCCATTGATAACATATGTGGTGAAAGAACGGGGTAACGAGGGAAACCCCGTTAGGAACTTTGAAGTGATGTATGATAAAGCAGGATGTGAAGTGCGTTGCATATGCAGTTGCTTCAACTTCCATGGATACCTATGCAGGCACTCGTTATGCATCCTGAACTATAACGGTGTGGAGGAAGTCCCGTTTCACTATTTTTTGTCAAGGTGGAGGATGGATTTTAAGCGTCTGTATGTTCCTGATATTGGGTCGAATAATGTGGATACAAGCAATCCGGTGCAGTGGTTTGATCATTTGTACAGAAGAGCATTGCAAGTTGTGGAAGAAGGTATGGCATCCCAAGATCATTACATGGTTGCTTGGCAAGCTTTTAAAGAGTCTTTGAACAAAGTCCGTCTTGTATCAGACAAGCATGTATAATTTTGTAAAGGATAACGACAGCCCAAAGCTATCCGTTTTATTCATAAACAGGACTCCAAACCTTTTTCTCCATTCAGAAATAATTTTTAAAGCCTCAATCTAGATTCGAAAAATGAAAAAAAAAAACAGTATGAACAAAGCACAGTAAAACGAACATATTTTTGAGGAATGAACACATAAAAAAAGAATATATGAGGAACCATGGAAAACGCTTTGTTAGGGTTTCCTCGGGCCGTCTCCCATCGCGGCCTCGGCGGTCCCAATCCTCCCGGCATAGTTTCGGCCACCTCCCTTCGCCACAAGTGCGTAGTTCCCCAACTCCCTCTTCCCTACTCTGTGTGGACAAGGGCTGGATGGAATCAGGTCACAGAGCATCGTGGAAGACGATGACGCGTCTCTGATGACCGTGCCTACCTCGTTAGGACATGTCCCTCCGTCGCGAACTCGATCTCCACCCTCATCTCAGAAAACCCGCTCCCTTCTCCTCAATTCTCATATTCCGCTTCCGACTACCGTCCAATCACAGCGAAATTGAGGCCCAGGCTCTGGGGTCCTCCCATCGCAGCCAGAAGAACCAGACACTCGCATTTGGCGTGGAACTGCGAGGGGATTCTGAAGCCATCGCCACTGCGCGTTTGAAGTCGTCGTCGTCGATGCGTCCATCTCCCTAGCCTCCACCACCGCACCCTCCTCGATCCCTCTCTCGATTCTGGATCTGACTAATCGAGTGGTTCGCTTTTATTTTATCTGATTTTGTTTTTACAGGGTAAAAAACTAGCGAGCAGAGATTCAGGGGCTTTTCTTGGGAGGGAACCCTGTTTCACGTATATCCTCCTAATACAACTGCTGCAGTTCAAATTTAGTCGCTTTGCCCCCATATGCAGTGTTGCCTCCTCCTATTGATGCAGTCCTTGGCCAGGTTTCGGAGCAGGACTTCCAGTACCGTCTTCCAACCCCCACCTTTCCTTCCTGTCTATATGGTGATGACATATATGGCTTTTCATCCAACACCGCCGGTGACGGTTATAATGTTAAAAGAATAGCGAACAATTTGTGTTCTATGTCTGTTCTTCGTGGTCATGAATTTCTTCTGATGCACTCACTTGTAATTGATAATCTAAATTAATGAAATTGCACATTTTAGTAAAAAAAAACATACTTTTGAGGGTTAATTGCATATATCTAGTACGTATTTTACGTCTTTGTTTTGCACATAACTATCTTTATCTTAAAATGTTATTTATAATTACCTTAATTTCATTGACAACCAAAAAATGCTCTCGCTCTCGGCTTCTCTCTACGGTTAGGGTTTGAAGTCTCATATCTAGCCTTCTTAACCACCCATGGACAACGGCAATGGCATTTCAAGGTCACCTCCAAGGACCTTGAAAGTGAGCAGCGACCCGGACTGTCGCGCCCCAAATCCGGTTGTGACCGGACTCGAGACGTGAACTAAAAATAATAATAAACAAAGGATTTTAAACGAAATAAATCTCCAATAATTGTTCAAAATTATCAATTCCAATAATAAGAGTCAAAAGTTCGAAAACCAAGTAATAAGAGGTTTAATACAAAAGGGAAAGTACGTCTCTAGACCATCCAACTAGGACTCTCGCTAAGCTCCCACGCTCCGAGACGTCCTCTAAATCAAATCGCGATCAAAACCTGTAGAACAGTAGAAAAGGGGGTGAGCTTTCGCTCAGTAAGAAAAAGTAGTAAAGGGAGTGAGCAATTGCTCATCACAACGGATACCCGTTCGATTATGGCATACTAGTAAGCAGTGACAAAGGCCAATTAAACAAGTAGCCCAAAGACCACACTTGACCCCACTCGGGAGCAACCCAGAAATCAAATTCGATACTGAACCGACACTCAGACATAAAAGTATTCAACATCACAAAGGATCACATGACTGACATAAGTAACCACAACGAACCAAAACAGATCAACACACAGAGTAATATCATTAGTAACCACACCCACACCAAGTATGCCATAACAGTACGCCGGCTTCCTTAACACGACTCAACATTCGTACCGAACTCGAGATCGGCCTAGATATCATCCCATGCACCGGATTCCCTAGTCCGGCTCAACCATATCGTACCGAACTCGACATCGGCCTAGATATCCTCCCGGAACACATTGCATCGGGGTCCGACTCAACATCGGCCTAGATACCGGACCGGCACACACCTCGGTCGGATATCTTCCCGTAGCACGGGGTACAAATCACACCACACATACCATACAGGAACACACATCGGCCTAGGTATCTTATACATGAATCCTCCATGGTATCACACCACACATACCATACCGGAACACACATCGACCTAGGTATCTTATACCGGAATCCTCCACGGTATGGTTATCGTACCGGAACACCACCCTCGGCCTAGTAAATCACCGATCATATCACAAGGCAGTAGTTTTACGTCATACCAAACATATCATACCGAACATATCATACTGACATATCATACCGAACATATCATATCAACATATCTTACCGAACACACCACATCGGTCTATCATTCACCCGATCATATCACAAGACAGTTCACACTAACATTCACCACGTTCTCATAGCATATCATGATCCTTAATTTAACAACGGAACATACCACATATCGAACATTATCCGCTACTAATCACAAACAAGCGCAACCAACACACAATCCTACGGGCACTACCTGGCCCACATGTGATACTACAGCACGGAAAATCCCACACCTACGGGCACAACATGGCCCGCAAGTGGTTCCATATTTATATGACTACGCTAGTTATTCACATCCTACATGTGATTCAACAATTATTCCGGCTGTTCATATCCTATATGCATTCTAGTAACTTTCCGTAATTAAACCGGTATTCGCTACTTTTCCCTACCTCAACCGCTATCCAACACGAACAACCACAAGTCGTCTAGTAGCCTCATCCGCCGTGCTCGGGAACAACGTCTAAGATCACAAAGTAATACGAGATTTAATAATAGTTCAAGAGTGGTTTAAAGAGAAAATACCCAACTAACCCCCAATTACTCAACTTGTCAAAATGGGCCCGAAATGGCCCATTTCGCCTGGCTTGGCGAATCTGTCCGAGATCGGGAAAACGTCCCTTCGGGCTCCGAAAATTTCCATTTTCGTTTCTATCCTTCCTAATTAAATTCACTTGTTCCAACGCACTTGGCGGAATCAATTTCCGTTTTCCGAGCGTTCTATTTCCGTAATTAAAATTTCTAACCACATTTCCCGAATTTCCACGAATCACTTCCATAATTCGTTCCGAGTGTGAATTATCGATCCGGGGGTCACCCAAGACAACCCGAACATGACAAACCCGAACCCCGGCCAAGTGGGTCCCACAGCCACACTTGGGCCGTGAGTGGCCAGACCGGACCGCCACCGTGTGGCCGGTCACGGTTCCGTGCCCTCCCTTCGGCCATGGCCGGTCATACCACCTGATGACTGGAACTCCGGTGACCGGCCGGAGCTCCGGCAAACCTCCGGTCACAGGAAAAATACCCCTTTCTCCCAAAAAGTTCCTAACAGGCTCTAGATTCTCCAAAACTCCATTGATAAGCTCCAAAACCTCAAAATTAACCTCAAAAACTCCAAAATTTCAAGACCCAAGGTTGGGTTTCATCAAACTACAAAACCCAATCCATTTCCATTACAAACTTTCACTTTTTCACCACAAATCATCCATTTAATCAAGGAAGAGCTTAAATCCCTTAACTGTCACGCCCCAAATCTGATATTGACCGGACCCGTGACGTGACTTAGTGGAATTAAATAAAACAATTTAAAAATAACGAATATCTGATACTGATAAAATAATCTAAAACAACGAGAGTTTCAAACCCTAAGTCTTAAGCTCAGTCAAATACAATAACTCAAAAAGAGAGGTATGTCTCTACAAAATACAAATAAACCCCGGGCCTCCGCTAGCTCCCAACTCTACGTAACCCTCTAGTCCAAAATATGACTATCACCGATAGAAAACACGGTAAGGGGTGAGCTTGACGCTCAGTAGGGAAGGCCCTGAAAACCACCTCAAATAGATTTACCAGAAAGTTGTTCCACAAATTTAAGTCACATCAAACGGTTAAAACAACGATGCGACACTTAAGCCAATTTAAAGATAAAACCCCTTTTTAACCTGGCGTTTACCAGTCCAACCACACTAACTTCAGCTCAACACCATCCAATCGACTAAGGCACACAACGAAGGGAATCATATAGGTTTGTTTGATCTCTGTGTGGTGCGGCGACAACGTTGATGAGGAGAGAACATGGTGTTCTTCTTGCTGCTTGGGTGATGGTCTACAGAAGCATCAATTGATCTTGGGTGGCGTGACTTCATTGGTGTGAGGCAGAGAGAGAGCTCCTCATTTCTATTTTTTGGTGAGCTACGGTGAAGAGGTTTTACCATCGATCGCGGTGAAGGAAGGCACTATACGGTTCGTCGCATATTGGAGTGGATTGCGTTTGAGGTAGGGATTTCCTCGAACCCGCTTTATTTCGGATGTACTAGAATGCATATAGGGAAACTTAATAACCGGTTAAGGAACTAGTACGGATATAGGACGTGAATAACTAGCTAGATATATATAAAATGTGAACTTTTACGATTACTGTCTTGGGACTTGCCGTGCTGGTAGAATCAGACCATGTCGTGCCTGTAGGATTGATTGCTGTTTGTGGATTTTGTGTTGTGCTGCCTGAACGGTTAATAATTAACGAACATGAAAACGAGTAGAATTGGGCTAGTAATACATGTTGATGACTTGAGTGGTTACTTCCTGTTTCGTTGATTTGTTGAACTGTGGGAAGGTTGGGGATTGAATACCGGTTAAGCCGGTGGGGTTTACCACGTTGAGTGGGGTTTCAGTAAGTGATGGTAAGTGCATGTGTTGCTACGTTGGTAAATTGAGAAACTTGATATGTGATACTCGGTGAAGCATGTGTTGCTATGTTTTGGGAAAGTGTGCCATGTGTGAGTGTGATCGTAATTGTGATTGTGGTACTGTGGTTACCAGTGAGTGTGATTGTGATTGTGATTGTGGTACTGTGGTTACCCGAGAAAGGTGATTTCCCTACCTTCCAACCGTGAGTCGGTAAAACGCTGTGTCCGCGATGTGTTGCGCGAAGAGGCGATTTCTCTGCCTTCCATGTGTTGGTAAAACGCTGTGTCCGCGATGTGTTGCGCGAAGAGGCGATTTCTCTGCCTTCCATGTGTTGGTAAAACGCTGTGTCCACGATGTGTTATGCGAAGAGGCGATTTCCCAGCCTTCCATGTGTTGGTAAAACGCTGTGTTACGCGATGTGTTACGCGAAGAGATGGGTTCCGCGATGAGGTTGACCGCCTCTCCTAACTGTGTGTTAGAGGAAAGTTGCGTGCGGCTGCGCCGGGCCGAGCGGGTTGCTCCCGAGACCGTGCATGGGTTACGAGTTTGTGTTTCGATAATGTTTGGATTAAATGAGTGTTGCGGTGTTTGTGACTATGGGTGTTTCTTGTTATGAGTTGCGTTTGACCGTGAATAACTCGATTTGATTGTTTGATGGTGAATTCATGTGTGTGCCCCCAAGCTAGTTCATACATTTTCTACCAAACCCACAACCCAAAGTTCATCAAAAAAGGGTTTTATTGAGAGCTTACCTTGAGAAATGAAGAGGGGATGGGAAATATGAAGGTTTGGAGAAGATTTGGAGAAGTTTGTGGTAGAAATCAATGGAAAAAGGCCTTCTTCACCTTCTTCTTATCTTCTTCAATGGAGCTCCACTCTCTCTCTAGCTGGCTAGTTTCGGCCAAGGTGATGAAGTGTGAGCTGATTTTTGCTCCAAATGGCATTTAACCTAAAAGGGAAAAACCCAATTTGTCCTTTAGCTCCTCTCCCTTTCTTTTGTCCACAAATGGGGACCAAAGGGTCTTTTTCTCACCCCTTTCTTATCCTCCAAGACATATGGACATGTGTCCATGTGGGGTCCACCTCTACCCATAATTGTTTCAGCCCATTTAAATTAATCCGAAAAAGCACCTAATTTGACTCTATTTGACCCGGATTTGACTTTTTCGCAAAAGTACTCATTTGAAAGGAAATGACCTAACTAAGCTAACCGTAACGACGGATAAGCTTTTGGGGTCCCGGAAAGGTCTCGAATGGCTCCCGGAGTCATCGGTTGACTTTTCCGCGAAAAGTCAACTTTTCCCAAATTTCACCATTTCGACCGGTGTTGACCGGGGGCGGTTCTTACACAGACACACCATTGTCGGGCTCGATCGGTGGATCTCCCCTTTGACGCCGATCATCGGTCCATTTGGGAAAGCTACAAGGGCGAAGGAGGAAATGGTATGCTTGGCCCAAGGAACGACAGCTCCGATGGTGATATTGGGGTCGAGAATTAGGAGGAGCGGGGCATCGGGGCTGGCCCAAGGTTTGGTTCAAGGCGTACACGCACGAGGCCCCCGTCCCCGACATCCGCGTGTGATAACAGCGGAGGAGGAAGCGCCGCAACCGACCATGGATCTACAAGCAGTAGAGGTGTTCGATAAGGGAAGAAACGATTTTGGTAGGAGGCTCAGACACGGAGGATGGTGGCGGCATGAGTCCATTTTCGACGGAGTACCAGAGGGTGACAGAAATGGGGCGATGGCGACGTGGCAGAGGAAGGGCGAATGTCGACCGATTCTCCTCCGTCCAGGCCGAATGTCGTCGACCATGGGTCAGGGCTTCTTATCTTCAACAAGATCGGGTCCAGATTGGGCCTCGGGTTCGGCCTCGGGTCCGGATGAAACCCGAAGGGGTCAGGCGAACATTGGGCTGAGTACCAAGCAGGTCGGTGTTAGTCTTAGTGCCTGTAGTTCAATCCTAAATGTCCAAATGTATATATCATCGTTAGCAATAAAATTAAAGCGGCTTTATATTACTTATGTGTTGGAGTAATATATCGATGTGTGCTCTGATCTATGCCCACCATGCGAATAGAACCATAGATCGAGATAGATCACACTCGATGGGTCCCTAGTCAACAAAGCTTCACTAGAAGCGACTAGTATGAAAGATGGCTCTTTATGGCTTACGTTCTGTTAGTCATTGGAATGGGATTCTGGAGTCTGATCATAGATATCATGTGGGACATGATATTGGACGACCCGCCCTGAATATGTGCCATAGATTAAGTCATGAACATATTCAGTGTTGTAGCTTGTCATGTATCCTTAGACCAAGGAGTCTTTGTGATCGCTATGTAGTCAACAACTGAGTTTGACCTGAGCCTAACGTTGTCCGTAACAGGGCTTCCATAACGGCCAGGATTGGCTTGGGGACGGGCTACATGAGTGACACGAAAGACGGCTAAGGGATTTATCCCTCATACTAAGGTATGGGAAAGATATCGATTCTTGGCCACTTGATCGAGAGTGACTGGAAGAATAGCATGGCCATGCACATGATACTGGGTATCATATCTTCAGTCATCTCAAATATCAAGGAACGGTGATTGAGAATAATAAGGATGACGGCTCTATGCCTTATCTCAATCAGGATATCGGAGATAAAAGGATAATGACAGGGACGACGGAAAGGTTAGAATCGACAGGGTCGATTCGTTATGTAGTGTCAGGCAATACTAAAGTCTCGTTAGTTGCCACTTAAATAGGATCAAGTAAAATGAGATTTTACGTTGATCTATTGACATGCATAAACCTAAGGGTCACACCGGAGGATGAAACTCATTGACACATTTATGGAGAATGGGCAAAAGGGAGTTGTCTCGGGACATGACCAAAACTGGGTTTTGGGTCATGCGCCCGTAAGTGAATAGGACTTTACGGATCGAGACAAGGCTTGGAGTCTTGAGATTGATCGCGTCGGATAATGTTGGACATTTCCGGTATGGAAGGCATGGAGGCGATGAGCGAATCACGGGACCTCGTTGGAAATGGCCACGGGCCATGTTCCAAGAGGCCCATGAAAGGCCCATGCAACCAAGGCCCATGGAACTAATTAATCAAGTCTTGATTAATTAGTACTAAGTAAGCAAGACAAGGATTAAGGTGTTGGTGATTCACCACCTAACCCAATCTTGTCTTGCCATACTTTGTCCTATTTACACCTTACTTGACACCATACTTGTCCCATGCCTTTAGTTGGACAAGTATGGGTTTTGTTATGTTTAAGTCATCTTTTTTCAACATAACAAACACAAGACAAGAATAGGAAACACATTTTCTCTCCCTCTTCCATGGCCATTTCGGGTTTGGCTAGTTTCCACCTCCATGTTTGTGTTCTTGAGTCCTCAAAGAGAAGAACTACGTGGCTTTGATTCCCATGTGGATACGTAGGCGTCTTGGAGACTCAAGCCAATCATTCGTTAACCGGTGTTCTTGTTTTGGTATGAACTAGTGCTGAATTTTTCTCTTGTTAATCCATTCTTTGTTAGTTGTTTCATGGTTCTAATTGTCTCTTGGTTTTCATTGATTTTCCGCTGCGAGTTGGTTCATCTCCAACCCTACCTCGAGACCCAACAGTGGTATCAGAGCCGTGCTACCTTCGGGATTCACAAGACGGTGTTCATAGTTTCGGTTTTGCTTGAAAGTTTCGTTTTTGGCATGTTGTTTTGCTAAATTGTTTGATAACATGTTTTAAATTATTGTTTATGGATTTAATACATGTAAAATGATTTTTTGAAAATTATTTCAAATCTGGAAATTTTGAAAAAAAATTTGATTTTTCGGGTCTCGGGAGCGGGACTCTCGGGGAGCCGAAACCGGGACCGAACGGGGCTCCGTTGGACGGAGCTAGGCCAAGCATGACCATTGGATGGTTGATATGCCAAGGCTAAACCGTTTTGTTAGTTATGACGAGTTTGGAACCGTCATGACGAACTCGAAGATCAAATGTTCAAAAGTTTCATTTTTGAACGGTTTCGATAAACCGAGCATCAAAAATTTTCGAAACTTGGCTATTAATTAAAACCGGAAAATCACATGATGTTTGATAACATGCTTGTTTGATAACACGATGTGTGATGTGATGTTGGCATGGTGTACATAATAGCCCCGAGCTCGATTTAATTATTTATCGCTTTTCACGGCCTGCGAGCCGTTAGAGTTAGCGTGTAATTATTCTTTCAAGGTGTGGTCGTCGAACCACTTGTTTGTAATATTTATTTATTCCCGACCTGCGAGTCGTGTATTAAATTGTAATATTTTACTCAAGACGAAGAAAGGGCGAAAAGGTCATTTGGTGGCTTTTCGGGTGTTGGCATCGGCTTGGAGTCGGTGGAGCTCAAGAAGCTAGTGGGAGTTAGTTTAGGGGGCTATTATGTGCATATTTATCGCTTTATGCTTGGTTTAGTTTATGCATGATTAATTCTATGTGTTTTAGAATTGCATGCTTAACTTTATTTACCGAGCATATCACCTCACATGCAAAGATAAAATTGGAATTTTAATCCTTGTGTGTGAACCCTTAGAACCGTCATTGCATTGGATGTAGTTGAAGGGTTCAAAGGAAGAATTACATTGGATGTAATTTGAGGCATCATTGCATTTGGAATGTAGTTGATGTGCTCATCGCATCTAGGATGTGCCAAAGTTTTGAACACAACTGGACAAGTAAAAGCGGGTCATGTCCGATACCTCCCAATCATCAACACCTTACTACCTCCCCGTCCTATGGGTGTCGTGCGCATTAGCGGAGCATCCATGGGGAAGCGGGGTAGTAGGTTTGGACGACATATGTGGGTGTCGTGCGCATTAGCGGAGCACCTACATAGTGACGGGCCATAGTTGAAAATTGGTGGACCCGACTACGATTCTCAGCCTGAGGTTGAGCTAGGGTAACAGATAGGGTAAGCCGTGTACATAAGTGCATACCCTAGCCAAGAGTCACATTGGATGTGATTGGATGGAGTCCTACCTACATAGCTCGATTAAGTGGTGAGCATTAGTTCAGCTTAATCGAGTGAATCAAGGATCTTGGTTTCAGATTCTAAAGGTTTAGAATCGATTGTTGGTGTTTAAGCTTGATCTTCATAAAATTTATTCAATTTACTGATTGAATTTTATCTGTTGTAGATCAAATGGCAAATTCAGCGAACATTAATAGTTTGTCATTAAAAACCATTCTTGACAGGGTCAAGCTAAATGGGACAAACTATTTGGACTGGTACAGAATTTTGAGGATAGTCCTCAAGTCTGAACGCACAGAATATGTCCTTGACAAGGCTGTCTCTAAGACCATATCAGAGTTACATGAAATGTCATTAACTACTGAGAAGAATATCTCAGGGATCTGGGATCCAAGGATATTCTGATGGTCAACAAGGGAATTGGAAGTGGCAAGGGCTGGGCCCATGCGCACTTGGCAGGAAAGATGAGACACCTGAGAATGTCTGCTTCTACTGCCAACAGCCTGGTCATTGGAACCGGGATTACAGGAAGTTCACGGCTGATCTGAAGAAGGGCAGTGGGACTGCGCCTTCATCAAATAGCCTGGATAATCTGAAGAAGGGCAGTAGGACTGTGCCTTCATCTGGAAACCTGGATGATCTAAGGAAGGGCGGTGGGACCGTGCCTTCATTCGGTATTAACTCTATAGAGCTACATCTCTCTACTTCCAAAGATTCATGGGTATTAGATACCATGACTGAATCTCACACATGCACTAATATATGGTGGCTGAAAGTAGGAGAGATTTGGAAAGCACGAAATGGACCTCAGAGTTGTGGCAACTGCTGTAGGATCCATGAGTCTTGCTTTGCCAAGAGGCCTTGTCTTAGTATTGTATAATGTATATTGCATACCTACTTTAAGTAGGAATATTATATCTGTATCCGTGTTTAACAAGGAAGGATATAATGTTAATATTGGAAATTGAGTTTTCAATGTTCTATGCAATGATATGTTTTATACCATTACTGACATGGTTGGAGGATTGTACATATTAGATATGGGTAACAATGCCTCAAGTTCTATATATTCCGTTAATATCAAGAGGTCTAAATCCAACGATTTAAACCTAACTCTGTTATGGCACTGTCATTTGGGTCGCATAAACAAGAAGCGCCTATCAGCACTTCAGAAGTGCGGGCTTTCAGGTTCATTCGAATTCCATTCGATCGATAGGTGCAAGGTTTGTTTGATGGGCAAAATGACTAAAGTGCCCTTTATCGATCGCGATGAAAGGGCTGGTGAATTATTGGGGCTGATACACTTGAATGTGTGTAGACCAATAAGTTCACTTGCCAGGAGGGGTTTTAGCTACTTTATCACATTTACTGATGATTACAGTAAATATGGTTATGTCTATTCGGTGAGACATAAGTCTGAAACTTTTGATAAATTCAAAGAGTTTAAGACTATAGTAGAAAACCAGCTCGACAAAGGTATTAAGGCACTTCGATTGGATCGAGGTGGAAAATACTTGACCACAGAGTTATTAGATCATCTAAAAGAGAATGGGATCCTTTTGTAATGGACTCCTCCTAGGTCACTGTAGTTGAAAGGTGTAGCCAAACGGAGAAATCGGACATTGTTAGACAATGGTCTGTTCCATGATTAGTTGGACTGATCTGCCAATCTCTTTTAGGGGTTTTGCTCTAGAGACGACCGCATTCATAGTGAATCGGGCTTCGACGAATGGTGTGGAAGGGACACCATTTTAAAAATGGTACGGGATGATGCCCGCTTTGTCCTTCCTAAAGATTTGTGGTTGCGAGGCTTATGTGAAACATTTGGTTTCGACTAAGCTCGAACCAAGATCTGAGATATGCACCTTCGTGTGGTATCCCAAAGCAACAAGGGGATACTATTTCTACAATCCCAGTGAGAACATGGTGTTCGTCGCTTGGGGTGGGGTCTTTATGGAAAAGAAGTTTTGTTTCCAAAGACGTCATTGGGAGGACTGTGCATCTCGAAGAAATTCAGGATGGTACAGATCTGTCTAAACCAATTGGCAACCCAGTAGAAAGGAGCCAGAGATTGTCGTAGAGTAAGAACCAATTCCTGTTACAATTCCGGAAGGTCCAAGGCGATTTGAAAGGATCAATCTTCCACCTCCAAGATATGGTATCCGGAGGTGACAATGAAGTCATGGTGGATCACGATGATCCAGCCACCTTTTAGGAAGTCGTGGATGGGCCCAACTCCGAGTTATGGCTGGGAGCCATGAGGGAGGAAATGCAATCCATGTCAGACAACCGAGTCTGGGAACCGGTTGATCCCATCAATGGTGTGAGGACCATAGGATGCAAATGGATCTTCAAGGTGAAGATGGACATGGACGGCAACCCTCTGACCTACAAAGCTCAACTGGTGGCGAAAGGTTATAGGCAGATCCAATGGATTGACTATGAGGAAACCTTCTCCTTAGTGGCTATGGTCAAAATCGATCCAAATTCTTCTTGACATAACTGCGTATCATAATTACGAGATATGGCAAGTGGATGTCAAAACCGCTTTCCTAAATGGAAATTTGACTGAGTACGTTTGTATGTCTCGGCCCAAAGGTTTTGACGATCCGAAGAATAAAGGAAAGATTTATAAGTTGTTGAAATCCATTTATGGATTGAAACGAACTTCTCGGAGTTGGATCCTTCGTTTTGATGAAGCTGTAATTGGATTTGGCTTAATCAAGAACGAGGATGAATCTTGCGTTTATAAGAAGGCTAGTGGGAGCAATATTACCTTTCTGGTTCTCATTGAAAACGACATCCCAACCTTGTACGAGACTAAAGCTTGGTTGAGGAAGTGTTTTTCAATAAAGGACTTAGGCGATGCTTCTCATATCTTAAGGATTAAGATATGTAGAGATCGCACCAAGAGGGTCTTGGATTTAAGTCAGGGAACCTATGTGAACAAGGCATTGAGTAGGTTCTTAATGCTCGATTCAAAGAAAGGACTCTTACCCACTAGTCATGGCATTCATCTCAGCAAGACTCAGTGTCCTAAGACACCTGATGAGCTGAAAAGGATGATGAGAATCCTATGCGCCTGGGGGCAGGATCGATCATATATGCCATGACATGTATGAGACCAGACGTCTCGTAAGCCTTATGTTGTACCAGTAGACATCATTCTAACCCGGGGGAAAGATGATGCTGAACTAGTCGTCGAAGGATGAGTAGACGCTAGTTTTCCAAGACAAATCCAGATGACTTTAGAAGTCAATCAGGATATGTGTTTACGCTGAATGGCAGAGCTTTAGCTGGGAAAGCGTATAGCAAGATACCATTGCCGAATCTACGACAGAGGCCAAGTACATGGATGCTGTAGAGGCAGCTAAGGAGGCTATGTGGATTTGGAAATTCATGGTAGGGCTGGGTGTAATTAAAAACCCATCCAGTCCGGTGAATCCATTTTGCGACAACACAAGGGCCATTGCGCAAGCTAAAAGCCTAGATCGCATAACAAATCCAAACATGTACTGCGGCGTATCCACCTCATCAGATAAATACTGAACTGAGGTGAAGTGAAGATAACCGATATTGCAATAGATGATAACATAGCCAACCCTTTGACTAAGGCAGTGTCACTGCCTGAACATGTTAGACATGTAAAGTCGATGGGGACATATTGGAGTTTAGATTGGAACTAGGGCAAGTGGGAGATTGTTAGTCTTAGTGCCTGTAGTTCAATCCTAAATGTCCAAATGTATATATCATCGTTAGCAATAAAATTAAAGCGGCTTTATATTACTTATGTGTTGGAGTAATATATCGATGTGTGCTCTGATCTATGCCCACCATGCGAATAGAACCATAGATCGAGATAGATCACACTCGATGGGTCCCTAGTCAACAAAGCTTCACTAGAAGCGACTAGTATGAAAGATGGCTCTTTATGGCTTACGTTCTGTTAGTCATTGGAATGGGATTCTGGAGTCTGATCATAGATATCATGTGGGACATGATATTGGACGACCCGCCCTGAATATGTGCCATAGATTAAGTCATGAACATATTCAGTGTTGTAGCTTGTCATGTATCCTTAGACCAAGGAGTCTTTGTGATCGCTATGTAGTCAACAACTGAGTTTGACCTGAGCCTAACGTTGTCCGTAACAGGGCTTCCATAACGGCCAGGATTGGCTTGGGGACGGGCTACATGAGTGACACGAAAGACGGCTAAGGGATTTATCCCTCATACTAAGGTATGGGAAAGATATCGATTCTTGGCCACTTGATCGAGAGTGACTGGAAGAATAGCATGGCCATGCACATGATACTGGGTATCATATCTTCAGTCATCTCAAATATCAAGGAACGGTGATTGAGAATAATAAGGATGACGGCTCTATGCCTTATCTCAATCAGGATATCGGAGATAAAAGGATAATGACAGGGACGACGGAAAGGTTAGAATCGACAGGGTCGATTCGTTATGTAGTGTCAGGCAATACTAAAGTCTCGTTAGTTGCCACTTAAATAGGATCAAGTAAAATGAGATTTTACGTTGATCTATTGACATGCATAAACCTAAGGGTCACACCGGAGGATGAAACTCATTGACACATTTATGGAGAATGGGCAAAAGGGAGTTGTCTCGGGACATGACCAAAACTGGGTTTTGGGTCATGCGCCCGTAAGTGAATAGGACTTTACGGATCGAGACAAGGCTTGGAGTCTTGAGATTGATCGCGTCGGATAATGTTGGACATTTCCGGTATGGAAGGCATGGAGGCGATGAGCGAATCACGGGACCTCGTTGGAAATGGCCACGGGCCATGTTCCAAGAGGCCCATGAAAGGCCCATGCAACCAAGGCCCATGGAACTAATTAATCAAGTCTTGATTAATTAGTACTAAGTAAGCAAGACAAGGATTAAGGTGTTGGTGATTCACCACCTAACCCAATCTTGTCTTGCCATACTTTGTCCTATTTACACCTTACTTGACACCATACTTGTCCCATGCCTTTAGTTGGACAAGTATGGGTTTTGTTATGTTTAAGTCATCTTTTTTCAACATAACAAACACAAGACAAGAATAGGAAACACATTTTCTCTCCCTCTTCCATGGCCATTTCGGGTTTGGCTAGTTTCCACCTCCATGTTTGTGTTCTTGAGTCCTCAAAGAGAAGAACTACGTGGCTTTGATTCCCATGTGGATACGTAGGCGTCTTGGAGACTCAAGTCAATCATTCGTTAACCGGTGTTCTTGTTTTGGTATGAACTAGTGCTGAATTTTTCTCTTGTTAATCCATTCTTTGTTAGTTGTTTCATGGTTCTAATTGTCTCTTGGTTTTCATTGATTTTCCGCTGCGAGTTGGTTCATCTCCAACCCTACCTCGAGACCCAACAGTCGGACCATATCAAGCAGTGACAACCTTTGCAATAGGAGGTCGACGACCTGGGAGATAGTTTGAGGGGTTTGGGAATCCGAGAAATAATTATTCCCCCAACGGAACTGTGCGGACGTGGCCTAAAATTTTCCTATACCATGGCAGCTAGGGTACTTTCCCCCCAAACTTTCTATTAGATTTCAAACATCATAGCCCGACCACTCGAGGATGGAGTGGTGGGCTTCTTCTTTCGTTTGGTATGGGAGAGAGCCCGGGTCCTGATATGTGAGCCCTGGGCTTTTAGGAGGTCACCAATAATACTTGTAGGCCTGTGTTCCCAAATGCAGTATCAGGACATCATTTTTCCCCATTTCTTGGTATGGGCCCTTGTCTTGAAACTTTCGGTCGGGGAATGGAACATGTGCGTCAGGTTTCGCTTAGGGAACTCTACAGGTGTCTATCAAGAAGTAGATGGCGACGAATATGAAATGTGCTGAGGCGATTACATGAGGATTCAGATCTGTATGGACATCTGAATACCGTTGCAGAAGCAACTCTTGTTCAGACTCATGGAGTTAGAGGTACAAACATTACTACACATTTCTTATGAGCGATTACCGAATCACTGTTATGGTTGTAGCTTTGTGGGACACCTAGTGTCAGCTTGTCTTGCGGGAACACGGGAAATGAGGTCCTCCCTCCGATCCCCTATAGATACGAGACCATCAGGCTCTAATGTCCGGCATAGTAGGCCGACCCCGGGGGCCAACTGGACCTAGGAGGATCTTCGGGGCAACCGGTCCCGAACTTTAATTGGATAAGAAACCTTAATGGGGACCAAAAAGGTAAAGGTAATGCTAGGGTTGAGGATGATCTCCCTCTTCCACATGCCACCTTCTTTCCCGTCAGACAGGCCAATCCGACCAAAGATTGTAGAACACATGCTACCTTCTTTCCTGTTAGGGGATGGAACCCAATGCTCCGAGGGGAACCCTCCTCCCAAGGATAGGAACAATAGACCTCTAAGGGACCAAGTCTAGTTCCCTCACACTCTTTCCTAGTTAGCAGTGCTGAAGATCATCTGAAGGGAGAGGGAAACAAATTCCCTTCTTGCAGGGAGGAAGCGTCCGACAGAGGACGCTCAGGAACCAGGCAATTCGAATTCTTCCTCAAAAATATAGAGTTGAGTGAACAAGAGTCCGCAACCTCCCAAGACGAGCTGAATTCGCACATCGAAATCAACGTATACTGCACCTCCGAGGTTGAGATGGACCGTTGAGGAGGAGGTGTGATTTGCAAAGGTGTGGGTCAACAACTCGACCGATAACATCAAAGGGAAGTCCTAGAGGAAGGATGCACACTAGACTAAATTCGGGGTCGAGGTCTTCTCTTTGAGGAACCCAGGCGACCCATAACGGGGGTTGAAGTAATGCAAAGACCGCTGACATCAACTGAACTAAAAAGTTAGCAAATTTCAAGTGAAGTATATGTAGTTTGCGAATACGTACCAAAATGGGAGGAACGATGTTGACATCATGGCAGGAGCAAAAAGGGCTTACATAGACGAGGAGGGTCAAGACTTCACGTGGAAGCATGTTTGGGAAATCGTGAAGATCGAACCCAAGTGGGATGTGAAGATGTTCCTGCAATGTCAAGTCGACATTGAGGTGCTGGAACCTGACACAGAAAGGGAAGCAGGCAAGCGTTCAAGGTTGGACGTCAACTGAAACTACACATCAATCGACGAAACTGAGTATGAGAACGAGTTGAGCTCACTTGTAAAGGAGGAACGTCTGACTGGCAGAAAAAAGCGAAGGCTAAAGTCAGAGGAAAACGGAAACAAGTGAAGACGGACAAAGAAGTGAAGAATCAAGACGACACAACTAAGCTTTATGTTAGTTATGGCGACAAACTGTGCGAATATACTATGAGAAGAGAAAGGATGCAAGGAGAGTTGATTGATATTTTGAACAAACTGCGTAGGCAAGACACCTCCGACATGACCGTAAAGGAACGAAAGTCTCGTGTCGTATTATGGAGAACATCGGTCGGCGCTTGGGACAACTTTGATTTAACATCATATTAAAAAAAGTAGATGTCATCGTCGTTATTTGTTATTTTCTCGCCTTATACACATTTTCAACGCCTTTTCATTAATAAACGAATTAATTGTCGGGTTTTTTTTAAGTATCTTGGTATTCGTACAAGCATACTATACGCGGAATAGTGTGTTGTTGCGTCTTCACTGTCACGCCGAAGACGAGCCCTCCTCTCCCTATAAATACTCTCTCCTTCTTCATTTATCATCACACCTCTCCCAAATTCTTTCCTCCTCCATCTTCTGTTCTTCTTTCCCATGGCTTCGTCTTCTTGGCAAAGTGGTCCAGTATGGTCGATAGAGGACGAAATGCATTCGATGCTAACGTGGCTTGACGTTTTCGAGTTCAAGGGGAAGTATTGGCATAAACTCTATCTCTCTTTCGTTGACACGAGAAACAAAGATTGACCTATACGGACGCGGAAACAGATGAAAGATCATTTTGGCAAGACTAACCAAAAGTGCAAGAACTTCAAGAAGATCTATTGAGACCATCTCAACGCTCCTAGAAAAGGAGCAACAAATGAGGAAATCTAAGTTGTGAGCTTGTCCGATAACGAGAGGAACCACTGTGCAATGAATAAACATGTTGTGTGAGAGTTGCTCAAATATAAGTTGAAATGGCGTCTGTACATTGGGGAGACTAAAAAATAGTTGAATGATTGTCGGGTTTGTGTCATTGTCGTATGTTTAATTATAGTATGCAATTTTAATTTGGTATGAATAAAATAACTTGTTTAATTTGGGGTTGTTTTGAAAATATAAAAAAAAAATGCAAACAACTAGCTAATGCAATTAGTTAGTTGTTACCATTTTAGAGCTAGTTGTAGGAGGTGGTTGTTTGAAGGAGAGAGAAATTCAAAATGTACTCCTCTAATATAACCCATCCATACATTTTAAAAGCTTGTACCATTGGAGACACTCTAAGTCATGTCACTTTTGTTTTTCTAATTATACTTAATTTAAATCACGATATTCTTAACTTGAGTAATAAAATTCAAATTACAACTTTTTCTTAGGGTTTTATTTTTTTAACGAAAGGAACAACTTTACTAAATTTTGAACGTAGTTTGAAGAAGAATAATGGGAGAAAGGACCACTTGTAGATGATTGTACTCCTAATCCTTTAAATATAATCAAGGTATAGACGGTTATTTTGAAATATCGAAATGGAAATCTAAAAGGTAACACAACCCAAGAACAGTAAAACCAATCCCGACTCGACCTAAGACCATCCATAAGTGCCTAGAAGCAGTTGGAGCCTCCCTTGAGGTTCACTGGAAGTCTAGATAAAGTGCTTGGCTTGGACATGAAGCACAATAACTAGTGAAGGGGCCCTAACCAATGTCGAGTTTCCATTCTTCCCTAACAACACGAGGCCAAGAATAAGCCTCATAGGCCTCGACGAGACTATTTATCAACCCTCTCCTGAACCTCCCCGTATTCAGTAGATGCTTCCACCATAATCATTTTTAAGGTCTTCTCTGGCTCAATGCTGGTAGAGAGACTTCGTGACACGCCCTTCATTGGTGGTACGAAGGTTGGTGGCATCAGGGAGAACCCTACCAGAGAACCTATTGGACTTGTTTTAGTTGTTGGTAGGTTAGGCAGGGCGTTGGTTGTCGCAACCAGCCAAGCATCTAGGGACATACCCTCCTCGAGCTATCCCCATGAGCGGGTCGGCCTTACAGAAACAAAGGCCCCATCTATTCAGATTTATTAGGCAGAACGTTAGGTGTCACATGTGATCTTCGATTACGTGGATGTGAGACATCTTGGGAGACCGTCATCGGAGGTCTGGACATCAACAGTTTACCACTCCTTGGTTCAGTAGACTCCCTTCCCCGTAAATGAAATTGGTCAAGAGAGAGAGAGAGTAGTTGTGTCCTGCCAAGGCCATTCTTGAGACATGCCTCCCTAAGAGAATCACCACCCTTGCCCAGATAACTATATGCGAGGATGTCTCCAGGTTGTTGGTTTTCACGGCCGCCTATGGCCCCCCGTAGGATAGGTTGAAGGAAGGAATGATAGTTTTTCATGGACCCTAAGAAAACCATCTCCATTGTCGGATATGGTGCCATCGGTAGACATGGCGTTGATGGGTAGACTCCAATACAGGTTGACGACTGGTATGGCCACAGAAGCTATGCTCTCGTCGATGGCGGCGATAATTTTATTGGACATGAGTGTAGTAGCGTTGGTATGCACTTTTCTCTTTCGAGGTGCTTGCTTCGAATAGATGACCTCACGAGAGGATCGGGGGGAACCAAAACAAACTTGATCATCGGAAGAAGAGGAGGTGTCAAAGATGATGAAAAGAAGGAACCATAGGGTCCCTTTTAATAGCCCTAGAGCCACGACTCTTTTTGATGAAGTCTATACCAGGTACGGGGGCATCACCACTAGTGTGTGTACATATCGTAGAGCTATGGAGTTAGTGGTAGACAAAGGCAAGGCGCCGTTAGGGAGCACGAGTGGTGGTAAGGGAGGTGGTGTCGTTAGGCACAAAAGAAAGAGAAGCGATAGAGCTTATAGGGTTTATAGAGCTATTTTGTTTTCCACCTTTTTTTAGGCTTCATTGTTGAAAATGGGGTTATTGTAAATTTTTGTTTTTAAAATGGGCCACTTATATCAGGTCTAGCTTCCACCACTAAAAGGTCAAGCTTTTTAGTAGGTGTGACCCTAGCCTTTAGAATATCTCTTTATTCTTACATTTTTTCGACTGGACTTCTTTATATGGACGGGAGACCACAAGGTGGAGGTGACAAACGGACCGCGTATCAAAATAATCATTTATATTAGGTCAAAATTCTATAACTAAAAGATCAAGATTTTTAATTAGGTGTGACATTAACTTTTATAAGTAACTTTTTATATTTTTTTCCGATGTGATTTTAGTTTCGAACAACTTGAGTGTCCCACCCCCCAATTTAATAAGCCAACTTGAACTTATTACCCTACTTTGGACCAACCTTCCCCATGCTTGCTTTATATATAAAAAAAAGCTTTGAAAGGGACCATACCACCAACTAGTTTCCTCCTATCAACCTCTCTCTCACACACAAACCATAACTCATTTTAAATATACACAAGAACGAAGCTTCAAAAACCAAAACATCGAGAGCTAAATCAAAACCCAACTAACAAATCCCTAGAAAATGCTCTCACAGCTCCACAGAACCGCCCCTGACGCCACCACCTCGACGGAAACCATGGCCTGCCACCAACTCATGTCGTCTCCGCCTCTGCAGCAGGGAAAAAATCACCGATCTTCTCTACCGAGCGCCGTGCCGGACAACGTGACCCGGTACCATAACCACGCAGCTGGCCCGGACCAGTGCTGTTCCACGGTGGTGCAGCAAATCTCCGCCCCCGTCTCCACCGTGTGGTCGGTGGTGCGGCGCTTCGACAACCCCCAGGCCTACAAGCACTTCGTCAAGAGCTGCCACCTCATCGACGGAGACGGAGACGTTGGCACCCTCCGTGAGGTTCACGTCATCTCCGGGCTCCCCGCCGCCAGCAGCAAGGAGCGGCTGGAGATCCTGGACGACGAGCGCCACGTCCTCAGCTTCAGAGTCGTCGGCGGAGACCACCGCCTCGCCAACTACCGATCCGTCACCACCCTCCACTCCCCCCCTTCCGGAAACGGAACCGTCGTCGTTGAGTCCTACGTCGTCGACACTCCTCCGGGAAACACGACGGAGGACACGTGCGTGTTCGTCGACACCATCGTCCGGTGCAACCTCCAATCTCTCGCTCATATCGCCGAGAGGCTCGCCGGATAGTCAAGGCCAGCGATCAGATTTGAATTCGAGGCTGTAACGCCGTCGTTTTTGTAATTACCTAATGTGAGTTAGGTATTGATAGTTTTTTTTTTCACGCCGTCAATGTTATTTTTATTGAAGTTTTTTTTGAAAGGGTAACTATTTGTATTAAATCAACAAATCACTGTTCAGAGCTGCTAATAATACATCAGGTATAGGCGTTACACGCCAATCAATCTCGAACCAGTCAATAGTGTGTCTGGCTAAAGTATGAGCTACTACATTTGCTTCTCTGCGAGCAAATTGAACTTTAAAACCAGGTAACTCACGCAGCTTTAATCTGCATTCCGTTATTTTTTTTGATAAGCGCATAAAAATTTATTTCTGAAAAAGAAAGATCCAAGCAGGATCGATCCGGAACACAACCATAACAAGGGAGCTCTCATCTGGAGCTGCGGGAACAAACCCCGACAAAGAGCAATCCAAAAAAAACAACAAAAACAAAAAAGTTCACAAAATCAACCATCGGTGACCCACTCTTCGCCTTCCGAAGTAAAATTCGGATCGTCAAAGGCTTTAACAGAATGGGCAAGCTGATCAGCTTGAGTTTGTAAACAACTGAGTGAAAGCTGGTCGGAGCAACTTGGGCTAAGAGCTGCTGTCCAGCGGCCTCAGATTTTACAAATCTCTCCCGACTCCTAGAATGGGTTGATTTGACTTGAACAGTATAGTAGTCCCCTAAGAACTTGGGGGGTCGACTTTGGCGATTCGAAGCTCTGAACGGAAGCTTCGAAGGACGACCCTTGTTCAGAGGTTGAAGAAGAGCATCTTTCCAAGGACTACTTTGTTGGTCCCCGACCTGGTCAGTAGTTCCCAACTGTTGTGACGAATCATCCTGACCAAGAGAAATATCCACAACAACTAACGATGCATTTCCCAAAACTGATAAAACTAACCCGTCTTCTACTGGAACCGGCCCAACCTGTGTTGGGCCTGCCGAATATAGAGGGTTAGACCCAGAATATACAACAGGCCCAACCCCCAAAGGCCCAAAAGAATTCACGCCTGAGTCAGTCGCTGACCCTATTTCCTGTGCAGATGAATTAACGCAAGTACATGCGCAAATTACGTCCCCCACGCACAATACCAGGAACAAAAACCGAATCTGGCGATTCCTTCCCTTCACCAGACTCAGTCAACGCCGCAACAGACTGCAAAAAATCATCGTGATTCAAGGAATCAACCTCCAAATTCGAATTCAAAAGTACCCGTGATTCACGCTCCCCATCATCAGAAGAACGACTAGATTGGCCGGAGTTCACAAACGGAGAAGACGTTAGAGCACCAGCAACAACGGCCTCTGTACCCCGGACTCGTCTTCCTTTTGCCCGTGAACCAGTACCAGGACGAGCAAAGGCAACAAAGAGGATGAACCCATTTAGTTTGAAGCCATTTAGAAACTCAACGGCATGTCGAGCTGATGACGGCGACGAGAACTTCGCAAAGCCGAAAAAACAACCCTTACGATTTGATCTCTTAGGAACGGTGGTAGACAAAACCTCCCCAAATGAGCTCAGAGAATTGCGAACCCAAGTCTCAGACGTGTTGTAGGGTAGGTTATACAAGAAGATATCGCAACCATCTGGCGAGACCATATGCTTTGTTACAAGCGTCTCTCGCTCCACCACTGGTGCCGGCACCAAACTAGCAACCTGCACACCATTCTCGACATGATCCTCGTCTCCCACCCGAACCACCGCTTTGGAAGGAAGAGAACCACTTGAAACCTTAGCCTTCGACCTGGCCGGGCCTTTCGCCTTACGAGTACGCGATGCTCTGTTTTTCGCAGATTTACCCTGCGAATGTAACACCTTACCAGACCTTTTGTTATCTAGCAAGGTGTCATCACTCACCACCCTCACTGATTCCTGGGCAAGATCGACAGCCTTACCCCGATCAACTGAGCTAGGATTAACCTTCGTTGAAGAAGGCGGAACCCGTTTCTTCGACGCAACTGGCCGACGAATAGACTCACCTGCACAACCACGTTCGGCTTCGGAAGCAACCTTAACCTCCTTGAATCTGAGATAACAGTGCATTAATCCTTATACAAGGACAACAAAACAGAGTAGAAGGAAAAGAAGGTTACTGGTTCCCCGACTCCCTGTATCCCGGCATCACGAGCATTCCGGTGAGGGACTCCAACTCTCCGGCGAGATCTCATGATGTTAGTTGGTTTCAGAAACGTTGTTTTGGAGGTTTAGACATGAACATAGATTGGTGCCGTCCAGAAAAGCGTAGATTGCTCGAGCTGTTTCATGAGAGATATCAAAGATTGTCAATGTGTACAGAGGGATATTTTGTGAGACATTACAAGCAAAGTCGTCTACAGTTGCGTTGCATCCGCATTCCGTTATTAGTACACCCAAAGGGGAGATAAGCTGAGTAGTACTGTTGATTGCTTGGACTACTCCTAGACAATCAGATTCGATCACGCCCGTCCTTCAACCCATTTCCCTGACCCAGTCGAGCGCTGCATCAATACTCAAAGCTTCAGTCGTTTCCGGATCTCTGGCCCCAACAAAGAGGACCACCCGTGCCGTTATTGCCATACCGTCCGAGCCCCTGCAAACCATCCCTCCACCACCTTGCCCGTTCTCTAGGATTGCACCTTCGACATTGATTTTGAGTTCCCCTTCCTCCGGTCTGGACCATTTGACTATTTTCGGCCCACTCCTCTGTTTACCTCCTAGAACCACGTCCTGAGCATCCTTCCAATCCTGCAACAAACGACCTGCCGCCTCCCGAGTCTCTAATGCGGTTCTCAGTCGTTGTATCCATACCCTCAAGTTGCGAGAGCGCCAAATCTCCCACCATATTGTGGCTACTAATTCCAGCCACCCTTCTCTATTCGAATCCCAACAGTCCAAGTACCATTGTATCATCGCATTGCCATCCACAGGGATTTGCACTCCTTCAACATTCCATATACTACTTGCTAGTCCATAGGTAAACAACACGTGGTGCTCATCCTCTTCCATAATACATACTGTGCAAGTACTCTGAATGGGCACATACCTTCTCCGTAGGTTTGAGTAGGTTGGTAGAGTATCTGAAAAAAATCTCCAGACAAAATGCTTGATTTTCGGTGGAATTTTTAGGCCCTAGTCTTTCCTCCAGAATATGTCCCTACTTCCCGACTTCCATCGCCCCAACCTTCTTTGTATGTCTCTATGCACGCCCCTGACTAAATACTGCCCGTCTTTAGCCCCCCACCAGTACCACTCTCGGTCTAAAGTAATTCTGGCAATTGGCATGTCTAAAATGGCTTCCGCAGTCTCTCTCGAGAAACGACGCTCCACCTGTCCCCTGTTCCACCTCCGCCCTTCATCTTGCAGTAACATATCCATGGACCAGTCTCTCTCCGCCTCCCCGATAGTTAGAGCCGATGGGTCCTCCACCGGTATCCAGTTCATATCTGAAATTTTGAACCTGGATCCGGCCCCCACCCTTCTTCTTACTCCTCTCTTAACCAACTCATGCCCTGCCATTATGCTTGTCCATCCGTAGCTACAACCGGCCTTTGTCTGAGCACCCCAAAAATTAGAATTCAGATAGTATTTGGCCCTTAGGACACGGGCCATTAAGCTCTCCGGATATTGTAATAGCCTCTTACCCTGCTTGCCAAGCATCGCTAGATTAAAATATGAGAGGTTTTTAAAACTCAAGCCACCATGAGACCTATGGTCACAAATAAGTTCCCAACGTTTCCATTTAATCCCCTGGCCCGTTCTAGCATCGTGACTCCACCAATAACGATTCATAATTGTTTCAATCTCCTGAAACAATTTTTGAGGCAGTAAATATACCCTCATAGTGTACGTTGGTAGGGCATGTATAACTGCTTTCAGTAGCACTTCCTTCCCTGCTTTACTTAGTAAGAGCTCGTCCTATCCTTGTAGTCGTTTTATAATCCTCTCTTTTATGAACACCAAACTACGATATCTGCTTCTTTGTAACATGGATGATAGTCTAAGATAAATCCTTGTGTCCTGAACTTCCTGCATACCCAGTACTTCAGTAATTTCCTGTCTCATCCTGTCAGGTGTATTAGGACTGAATAAGATGGAGGACTTATCAAAATTTACTACTTTCCCCGAAGCCTTCTCATATATTGACAAAATATTTTTCCATTCCATAGCCTCTACCACCGATGCTTTAGAAAATAGGAAGCTATCATCTGCGAAAAATAAGTGTGATACCTTAGGAGCGTTACGAGCTACACTGATTCCATGTAACCTGTTATCAGCCTCTCCCTTAGCAATCAGCCTGGAGAGTCCTTCCACACAAATGATAAAAAGATAGGGGGAGAGCGGGTCCCCTTGTCTAATTCCCCTCTCCGGGACAATGGGGCCGACCCTTCTCCCTTCTGCTGTGACCTATAGTCTCGGTGTTTTTACACAAGTCATAAGCAGGCTTACCCATCTCTCCGAAAAACTCATTTTTAACATTACTAGCTCCAAAAATCTCCACTCTACACGGTCATAAGCTTTTCTCATGTCCACCTTCAAGGCCATCTTCCCATTAACACCTTGCCTTTGATTATGTAAATAGTGTAGGACTTCACATGAAACTATCACATTATCATTAATTAACCTGCCCTCCACAAACACGCTCTGCGACTATAATATAATCTGGTGTAGGGACCTTTTCATCCTGTTTATAATCACCTTCGTTACCACTTTATACAGGACATTACACATGGCAATTGGACGAAACTCGGCCATTTGTTTTGACTTTCTCTTCTTAGGAATTAACACTATATTTGTATCATTCAGTTTGGTTGGCCATTTTTATTGCATTAAATGTGAAGTACAAAAAATTAATTCTCAACTTGGGCCGATCTTTACCGTCGCAATTAATCACAACCATCAATGGGTGGCAGTGGTTGTGGTATTATCAGAGAGAGGTGAGGTAAATATAAGGGGAGAGATCGACCGGAACTTGAGATCGACTCGGGTGGGTGGGGATGACCATGACCAACCGGCTGTTTGGACCGGCCACACGACGTTGTTGCTAGCTTGTTTTTCTTTTTCTTTTTTCACAGTCACGTACAAAATTTGTTCGATGGACTTAGAGAACCCACAACAACACGACCCATAACACGACTTACGACCCACGATCCACGTTTTGGTGGATCGGAACAACGAGTCGTGCGTTATGGCGTACGATTTTCATGGTTCCGACTCACTACACGTGAGCCGTGGGTTGCGACTCGCGGTTCACGTCCGTGGGTTGGTGGATCAGGACTCACGGTTCGCACACCAACCAATTACACACTGACAAGTGGCCAACTCGGGAAAAAAAATCAAACCGTTGGATAGTCTGAAACGATTACTCTTTTTAATTAAATTGAATCTAAATATAACCTAAAAAAAAATCAAATTTTCTCCATCTATAAATAGGTCCATCCTATTCATCAAACCACCAACATTTCTCAACTTTCATTCTCAAATTCTCAACATTCTCTCTCAAAAAATCCGATCAAAAATCATCATGATGACCAACAAATGGCATGAACTCTTTAACGAATACAAAGAAATGCAGAGGCAAGACATTTCAAGGTTACCGACGATGAGATGGAGCAGCACGCAATAAGGTTGTCCAACTTGTGGGAAGCATGTTCTCGGATCAAGGTTCATACGAACAAGCTCTCATATAACAGATGTGTTGGTTGGATTGTATGCTTCAACTTGTAATTTTTTGGGGTTGTATTATTTCGGGGATGAATAAAAGTTGAAGTTTATTTTCGTTTAGTTAATTAATTTTGTTAAATTTATTTCAATTTTCTATAGTATTTACTGTTTTAAATCAAAATTTAATAAACTCAGCAAAACATCAAATCACCATCTAGTAAGCATTCACTCAGATTTTGAGCCCCTTAGTAAGAGCATGTACAGTGGAAAGACTCGTATAAAGGACTCATGTTAAGGACTCATATGTTGACTATGAAAAATAGTGACTCTGAGCCCTTTAATTTATTTGTGTTCCACAATGGTGAGACTTAGGTTGGGACTCATGCTCTAAGTGGATGCTGACTGGATGCTGAATTGGTATTTTGCTGAATTTATTAAATTCTTTATTAAAACATAAATATTATAAAAAATTGAAATAAATTTAATAAAAATATTTAATAATTAAATTTATTAATAATAAAATAGGTTACTCCATGTCCTAACCCCCTACTACACTTAATTGTCAAATCCGCACCCAAGCTTTGGAAAATTGTCAAATAGTAGCAAATTTCAAAACTGAATTATTAAAAACCAAAAAGTACTCTTTAAATTGATTTTTTCCGTGAAACAGTGAATCACGTGCGTCTCACGTGACTCATTTTATAATGGAGCTTGGGCGAGCTGAGGTCACGAAAAGATGAAATTCGAAGCTCGGACACAAATAGATGAAGTTCGAAGAGCTGAGATGAAGAGATGAGGTCATGAAAAGATGAAGTTAGGCCAAGTTAACGTCCGAATGAAGAACATATTTGAGGGTAAACTCGACTTTTCACTTGGCCAAGTTAACGTCCGTTTAAAATTAGAAACAATTGGCAATTTCAGTTAATTGACCGTTACTACATGACAATTTCAATTGTATAGGGTTTGGATTTAACAATTTCTGAAAGTTGGGCGTTAGGACATGGAGTAACCCCTAAATAAAATTCATCTTTTATTCACCCCCTTCGTCAAGCTTGTCGATATGAACCCTCATATTTTCACATTGATCCCATAGTGGAGACATCATTATTGCGTGTTGGTCCAGTTGCTTGTCGGTGAACTTTGAGACGTCTTTCTGTTGCATGGCCTCGTATTTCTCGAAGAGTTGGTGTCATTTTTTGGACAACATCATTAATTTCGAATGCGGAAATGCAAAAAAACGTCATTATTCGTTGTATACGCTCGCAATTGTGCACCAGAATGATGTACCATCTTGGAAGTTTCCCTTAATTGGGTCTCTGGCTGTGCGGAGCCAAACATTTATGGGGTGCTTCTCGACCTCAACGGTCCATTTTCTTCTAAGGTTTGACGTCCTTCGTTGTTAGGAAGGGCCGACAGAGGACGATTGAGAAGAAATTTGGGTGCTACTATTGCCGCCGATGTGTTGTTGTGTTCCACTAGCCTTGATGTAGTTGTAATAGTTCAGACCATGGTGAAGGGTGAGGGGTTGAAAGCTGGAAGGTTGAGTTGGCCTGGATTGAAATTGATTTAACAACATTTATAATATAAAAAAAGTTTATTTTACATAAAAAAATAATAAACGAAATTAAAGATAAGAGTTTGAAAGTAACAAGTATGAATGCACTTGGGTTGTAACCAGGTTACATATATGGGCTGAAAGGACTTGAGTTATAACCAGGTTGCATGAACAGGTTGATGTTAAACATGCTCTGGAAACTTCCTAATTTATCAGGGTTGAAGTGGAGATCATCAGGGTTGCCTTCCTCCGGTATGTATTCTTCAGCCTCTGGTGAAGACGCACGTTGAGTTTCGTCGTAAGACATTTTTGATCGTATTTTTGGGAGAGAGGAAATTTAGGATTTGAGAGTGAAAGTATAGAGAAATTTGAGAATTGTTGGGATTTGATGAATGGAATGAGGGTATATATAAGCGAGGAAATTTTGATTTTTTTAGTTTTTAATCCGGGCTTGACTAAATCAAAAAAGTTTATTACCATTGCCGAGTGTTGCTCAAACGTCCGGATATATTTTTCCTCCGAAGAGGGCACGTATCAGCCTATAATTGGCTGGCGTGTGACCCACGATTTGCGAACCAACGAACCCGATCTACTATGTAGTGGGTCGGAACCGCAAATGCCGCACGCCGCAGCGCGCGATTGGTGATTCCGACCCATTAAATAACGGGTCGGGAAGCGGGTCAGAACGTTTTATATGGTCTAAGTCTCACCATAGTAAAATACAATTTAAATGAATGGGTTCAGACTTACTATTTATACCATAAACATATAAACCCCAAACTTTTACCCCTTAATAAGTCTTACATCTGTGACTCGACGGTGGACCGTCTTTCGGATCATTTGAGGTTTCTAGTTCCAGCTCTGGTCGTGGGGTGCGCTTCTTCATCCTCCCGGGTGGGGATCGTTGCAGAGTTGTTCTTCCTGCTTT